>OY998165.1:64158557-65404080 GCA_963921995.1 Oxystoma pomonae
CTGGCAATTTTTCGTCATTGTATAAAAAGAAAGTGTTAATTTTTTTAATACTAGGTGTAATTTTTTAAAGAATATAATTCCCTATGGCAGTGATTTTATTAAAATTACACAGAGTTATGCCAATTTTTCTCTCGCGCTCCCTTCTTTTTAGAGAAGTGAATCTGCCCCTTTTAAAAATAATAAAGCATTGTTAAAAAAACTCAAAACATCAAAAAGTTTGTTAACAAACTTACACTTTACAAAAATTATTTCATGTTCATCATAAACGACTTAAAAAATACACTAAGAAGTATAACGTTAATTAATTTTTATTTTTTTATTAACAAAAATAGTATAGTAGGTCTAGTAGTCCATATAAAAGGTATTTAGAACCTACTTCACAAACTTGGGCATACATAAAAATCAAAATTATTTATTTTGTAATTTGGGTATTTTAATAAAGTCGATTTAAACATTTTTATTAAAACAAAAACAATAGAACTGTGACTGCGTCAAAAAAATAATTTTAATTTTTTTTTAAGTTTTTTTAATTTTTTGCATACCTGGCTTTCATAATGTACCTTCTAGGCATTTTTTAAAGTTTTGTCGTGAAAATGGAGGGAAAGAGGAGAAGTAAGTATATTTTTAACACACTGAAAAAAGTTTTGGAAAGTTTTTACATAAATATGAACAATTGTGTAACAAAAATTAAATTATATTGTATATTTTACACACAGTTGTGTATATTTTGTACACAATTGTGTAATAAGTATTTCGCCCAAATTTGGATTTAAATAATTATGACTGAACTAATGACCCGATTTTGACAAACAATTTTTTGTTTGATAGGGCCATTCGTACTTTATAAACTTTTACTAAGGTGCAGTTAACTTGCTGGGAAACACAAAGGTGTCAAAATCTCAAAACTTTGTTTGGCTAACATTTATAGTGTTTAGGACATCGTTTTTTTTTCATTAAACCGTACCTTTCTGTTTTGAATGGCACAGTTTGATTCTAATTCACCAAGTTTGCTCAGACAAAAGCCACATAACCTTATCTTTTGTTAAATTTTAAATGAGCGCAGAGCGTAATGAGAGCTGCATAAAATTAAAATAAAATAGTGAAACTTCAATTTGGGCTTCCGCACATCTGCCATTTTACAATGAACGTCAGTTTTTTGTATGGTTTTGGAAAGACTAATTTTTTTCAAAACTGTCTTTACTAATAGTAAAACTTTCTTGTTTTCCATGATATGTAATTTCCAGTGAAAGAACTGCAATCTTTGTTGTTTACGCCAAGATATTCAGATGCTATTGCAAAAAAAAGTTGGTTTACAGGCAAGGTGAAGGTGGTAAAGGGGTGGCGGTATTTAAAAAAAAAACATTGGTGTGTAAAGTATAGGTTGTGGGGTATCAACTTTTATTGAGTGGTACTGCAGGAGTGAGGGAATTGGAAAAAAACACATATTGATGTGTAACGTATAAGTTGTAGGGTATTAATAGAAAGATAATTAAATTTTTGATTACGCAAACCTGTTTAAAATTTTGTGAGGGTTACAGGACTGGGAGTATTAAAAAAAAACACATACTAGGTATGCAAGGTATGAATTGGCGATATTAATGGACATTTACATTTTTCTGGATAAGTAGCTAATAAAATACAAAAAGGTTCGAAAATCAAATGGGTTTGTAAACTTAGGACGTAGACGATTGACAGGTGGGCCCCCATGAAATCTACAGAAATTCGCCGATGTGCAATGATGACTTTGCTGGTAGTTTATACACGCCAGCCAATTCCTGTAGGTTTGCAGGTTAATACCTTCGCCTTACAAAGCCAAGACTGTCTGATGCCATGCGTGACCAAATCGTATTGGCGTCAGGAGATCAATTTTGGTTAACAGCATCCCATTCCTCTTAAAGCGCTACAGCCAATTCCTGTAGGATTGCAGGTTGATGTCTTCATCTTGCAAAGGCAAGACTGTCTGATGCCATGCGTAACCAAACGTATTCTATCATATTGGCGTCAGGAGATCTAGCTGGCCAGTCCATTCTCTCGATATTGTTGACATGAATGAAATTTCCATTCCTCTTGAAGCGTTACAGCCAATTCCTGTAGGTTTGCAGGTTGATGCTTTCGTCTTGCAAAGTCAAGACTGTCCAATGTCAATGACGTCTGGCCGCGCAATATTGAGGGGTTAAACGGGGGCAAGCGAGGCGACGTTTGATTTGCTATTATTACCCCAGTAACAGCTCTTATGGAATTATTAATTTATCTGGCAGTCTCGATTCTATGACGTATAGCTCCGGTTGTCATTATGTGATCTTGTCGAGCCAAGTTCACGATGGCATCGAAAACCCTATTAATGGCACTTGTAGAAACATTGTAGATGTCGACTATCCGCCGATTGGAAAAACCCCTTGCAGATAAACGAATCACGTTTAATTCGGCAGGACGCGGCATTTTTATAATTTAATTTTTTTCAATGCTTTAACTTCAAAACACTAATGCAGAAAGAATTAAACGGTGGGATTTACTAAAAGCATTTAAAACCAACCCTCCTTGAGATTTGGATACAGTTTGAATTATAAGAAGAATTTTACCGAATTTGTTTATTAAATAATCATCTTAACACAATCTTTTGTTGGATTTAAGAAGAAAGTTTCAATTTAGAAGAAAAGAAAATGTAAAAATTAAAACCCACGCGGGGTTTAAATAGTAAAAACTCTGTAGAACAAATTAAAATTAAGGTTATATGTCACTCTAATTAAAAGTTACCCTTGATAATTGATTTTTCCAATTAATACTTAATGTCACACAACGATTTAGATGAGTGATAATTAAATAAGGAGTAGATTATTTTTTATTTATTTAAAAAGTGTTTTTATTTATGAAATGTATTAAAAAACTTAAATGCAATTAAAAATATTAGCGCTGCGTTCAATCACAAACAGCGAGTTCGGATCTTTTACCTCCTACCTTAACCTCTACTGATGAAAGCTACAGCTTTAAAATGAGTGGGCTTTGAGTAAGGAAAGTTATTTTAACTGAGCTTTTAGATAACCTCAATGTTTTACTTTCAGTTTGTAAATAAATTAATATAGTTGTTTTGAGTTTTTTTGTTTGGTATATTTTTCGTGCATAATCAATGACCTTCACTTATGTTTGTTTTGCCTCGTAGTGCTCTCATAAATATATTTTTTGTGCTGGAAACGGGTTGAAAATATGGCGTTTTTCTGGACAAAATTGGAGGTGTTTTATTGATTGATAAACAACTTAGAGAAATTTTAAACAAACTTATTACCTATTGCCACAAAACAATCCTATCTGGGGGCTATAAATTTAAAACACCCTCCAGAGGTGGTCTAAAAAAACTTTATAACCTCAAACACAAATGATGAAGCTATTATGTGCCAAATTTTTGGCGTCTTCACCATATGCCATTTTGAAGCCTGTCAAAAAAAAATAGTTTTAGGGCATTTTTTTCTAAAATATACTATATTTTTAGAAAAAAAGCAGATTTTTAATGGTATTTTGCAATAATAATACAAAATAATCAATAACCTTGTGTATTTTCTGTATGGGTAAGTGTTTTTTGAAAATTGGTTTTAAAATTTAGTACCACCCAGTACAGGTGTAAATATTTAGACTTGTGGGGGGTACTATTTTAGATCTTAGTAAATCCCACTGAAAATGTTTAAGTAAACAGCTGGGTAGGTACGTGTACGTTTTTTATTATTCATTCATTTTTTATTATTCAAGTGAGATCTGAAAATGTATGATAAGAAAGAAAACGAATCAAATGAATGTGTTTTCACGCAAAGAGTGTCTAACATTATTTTTAGCAGAAGGGTTTTTTATAATTTTTACTTATAATTGCAGCCATAAGCAATATAGGTACTTTAAAAATCATTAAGCTCCTTATAAAGCAAATAAGTTTTTTTTGATACCCCCACTCGTGTACCTCTCGGAAAACTTTTTTCTAAATCAAAACTTTAATGACCAAAACAAAATTATGATTGTTTTCCACAAACCAAAACTACACTTTTTTGCACTCGACGCGCGTTTCGCTAACAACGTTAGCATCATCAGGAGACGATAAACAATTGTTATTATCGTCTCCTGATGATGCTAACGTTGTTAGCGAAACGCGCGTCGAGTGCAAAAAAGTGTAGTTTTGGTTTGTGGAAAACAATCATAATTTTGATAAACAATTGTTTATCGTCTCCTGATGATGCTAACGTTGTTAGCGAAACGCGCGTCGAGTGCAAAAAAGTGTAGTTTTGGTTTGTGGAAAACAATCATAATTTTGTTTTAGTGCAACCAAAGGTTCCAAATTCCCAACATAGTTTAATGACCATTCCATTGACACCTCACAACCAATACTTTACACATCAATGTTGTTTTAAAATGCCTCCACTCCTGTACTTCCCAAAAAATTTTAAAAAATTCTAGTCAGAAATTCAATTACCTTTCCATTGATCTCCACCACTTATACTTTACACACCAGTGTTTGTTTTTAAATACTTGTACTCCTCGCATCCACCTTGACCGTAAACCAACTTTTTTTGCAATAGCAACTGATAAACAACAAAGATTGCATTTCTGTCACTGGAAAGTTTAACGATTAGTAAAAATCAAAAACTGTTTCGAGCAAAAGGGACAGTCTTTGCAAAACCATACAAAAAACTGACGTTCAGTGGATGGGCGGAAGCCCAAATTGATGTTTCACGATTTTTTTTTTAAATTTTACGCAGCTTTTATTCCTTTACGCTCATTTAACGAAATATAGGGTTTTGTAAAGCCCTTATGTGGCTTTCACCTGAGCGAATTTGGTGAATTTGAATCAAACTGTACAGCACTCATAGCTATTCAAAGAAAAAAAGTAGAGGCAAAACAACAAAAAAAATGATAAATAACTTAAATCTTATGGATCATTCATTCATGACAAATGGTAGCCATACAAACTTTGACGATTTTGACACCTTTGTATTTCACCCCTGACAGCAAGTTAACTCCATCTTATTAAAGTTTATCAAAATATGGGCTTTATAAAGAACGAATGTCCCTATCAAACAAAAAAGCTTTGTTAAAATCGGGTCATTAGTTCAGCCATAATTTAAACCGAAATTTGAATAAAAAATCCAGGTGCGCCACTTTAACTGTTGACCATTTTATATAACCGGACCGAACTAGACCTATCCTAAGTTAAATAAAGATATAAAAATCGGCACAGCTAAGCTAAAGGAATCGACTTGGATCGGATTGGGCTTTGTGTTTTTTTAAATTTTATCATGAAAATAACGGGAAAGTGTTTTTTTCTTAATAAAATTGAACGAATAATGAAAATCGGTGGAGCCCTTTGGAAATAACCTGTACTAAATTAATATCTAAAAAGAAGGCGTTGTATTTCTCAGTAAGCAAAAATAAAAAACAGTTACTTTCATAGTAAAACAAAACGCTATATATAGTTTTTTGGATACAGACATTATAAATCGTGTTATTAAGGCTATAGTTTCTCCCCAGATTTTAAGTAAAAAGAAGTAGAACTTGTTACAATAACGCCTTGTTCTTTAATTTTTTAATCTTTTTCCAGAGTCCACAGGTAAAACTAAACATTAGAATTTTGCAGGGGTGATCATTTTTAAATGCTTAACAAAAATATCTGAAGGATTTTTCAAAATTCTCAATTATTTTTTCTTTCAAATAAAAGCTCCCCAAAAGCCTCAAAATAATTGCGGTTTAGAACAAACCTGATTTACAAAAAAAAAATAAGAAATACTCACAATTTCCACTGGATTATATTTTTCCTTTTTATATTTTCTTGCTTTAGCGAAAATAAAAAATAAGTTTCCTTTTTTCTAAAAGCCTGTGCATTCCGGAAAAGAAAACCGATCAATCAATCACACTTCGATAAATTTGAGAGACACACGCAGTTCAAGTGTTAGCCGATAGACCGCAGAATTTATTCGATTCGGTAATTGCAGGTGTTTTGCAAAAAAGTTTAAATCGGGCCGCAGTAAGACCGAACAGTATTTTTACGTTTTCTGACAGAAAACCATCTGAGGTTTTGTTTATCTTTCAAAAATGTGTTTTTAAAAACATTATTCTAAAACAAATATGAAACCACTCCGCGTGTGCGGTCGCCTGCAGAAAAAGGCCTAGCGCTGCGCGGGCATTACCCCGAGTCTATCAACCAAGATAATATTACTGACTCGCTGGGATTACTAGGAATTCGCATAGAAACATTCGGCGCCCATAACCTCATATATATTTTTTATTTTGACTCAACCATTTTTTTAATTTAAATTATTGCGGCATAGTTATGTGCAATTGTACTAGTGAAATCTTGGAGTTCAAAGGATATAATCTCAGTTTTAAAAACACACGGATACTTAAGTATTAACAAAACAGACTCTTGCTAGTCGTTGATGCTCCTGTTTAAAATAGAATACGATTATTTCGTCTAGGGCCAGTAGCCGATTTTTAAATCTGCACGCTTTTAAGTTAACCTGTTTTCGGTATCAGCTAGCGGGAGTGCTTCCAATTCAATTATAAATGCACCTGTAGCAGGTAATTCTGCAATAAATGGTTTTGTTTTATTTTAGCATTTTAGTTGATTTTTAGCGGCACAGAACGCGAAAAGTCAAAATAAGTAACCTAACCCCAAACTTTTGACCCGGTTGTGGAAATGGAATTGTGGAAAATTTTGCAAAAAAATCAGGTCGACATAGTTAAATTGATTTCCCGTAAAGTGTTGCTAAAAACAATTCCCCAGATTGTAATTACGACTCTAAGCATTTTTTCACTACAAAAGTAACGTTTTTTTTTATTTGCGCTTAATGGGTTATAACCTTGCTTTTTTTTAATTACCTGTGTACTTTTTCTCTCTAAAAATTTTATGGTCACTCTGTCTTCCAACTTCTAACTTTATTGGCCTCCAAAACCCCCTTAAGAACGCCACTGTTAAAAACGTTGCTGGAATAGCATGTTGGCATATCTGCTTTTAAATTTGAATCAAAAGTTATAAGTTGAAACGTAGACCATTTTTCGAATAGGTAAGCTTTTGTGTGAAAGTTTGAGACAATGATGTGTTTGACGCCGACGTTTCGATCAGTATAATCTCTGATAGTCGTCCGGTGCAAACTACTAGCTTATTATATCACAGATTACCTTTATAACGAAAGGAAATACTGAAACCTAAATTAAGATATAAGTATTTTGAAAAGTTACATTGATATACAGAAGACGCAAGTTTGCACCGTAGCAAAATGCACCAATTGTGGTAAAAATTTCTTAAATTCAAATGGTTTCAAATTTCGTCGGTTAAATATTAAATACTAGGTACTTCTCGTACGAGTATTAGGTAAACGGATTACACCCGAGCATCTCAGGCAGTTGTTTTTTGTCAGACGCATTTTGAATGTGGAAATAAATATGTCTTACAATTGTTTTGTTGTGTGTTGTAAAGTTTTCAAAAAACATATAAATTTTTTTTTGGTAGAAGACCTTAATGCTATCAAAATAATGTCGACTTTCATAATGTTTATGCCGACCTTTAATAGGTACTTATCGGTACATTATTGGCTGTAAAATGTTTATTTTAGTTACTCTATACATAACACTTCATAGTGTAAAGTAAAAATTAAAAGTAGACAGAATTTAATCGCCATAAAAAGTAAAAGTTATTTTATCAAAATGCACTGAATTTTCCGTTCAAATGCACATTTTTCGTTATGGGTTCTGCTGGATTATTTTATTGGTACACCTTGTAAGTAACTTTGACCTACTTTTATAGTAAAATAAAACCATGTCCTTATTAGCTGATTTTATCTAAAGATTTTTAGAGCCACCCTGTATGTGTGTTAGAATATTATACGTAAAAAATATTAAAATCGGACGTTCTCAACAAGACTGTATGAATTTGGGTCTCCTGTGCCTTCTTCCTAAAAAGATATTGCAAATAGAGTGAGCCATTGCATATTTTCTTATTTTCCAGGGGCGTACATGTAAACGGACATATCTCAAAAACCAAACCGGAGACCCCTCAAATTTTTTTATTAAAGATATCAGGAAGGTCAGGTCTCTAACATATTGCAACCCCAAGCGATTTCACCGATACCGGTAAACAATGTATTTAGTGCCCCCTCCTTTAAACGATTTCTGACATTGTTGTCATCTAAACATGTCATCTAGACATGCTCAAAGTGTGCCACCCATAAAGGTCACATAATTAAAATTAATGCCTTCCTTTCCTAGTTTACTTACTATACGACCAATGAAAATGTCATTATATATATCAGAAATTATTAAAAATATCAAAGGCGAACACTAAGTCAACAATCTTCATAACCTGAAGTTTCAGTGACGTGCTATATAAAACATTAAAATAAATACGGTTACTAAAGAAATTTTCATATATTTTTAAAAACAATGCTTTTTTTTCTAAAAAATTTTATTTTTGGCTAGGTAATAAAATTGTATTGGATTTATTTACGTTTAATAAATATTTGTTGTCTTAAAATAATAGAAAAATAATTAATTTTTGCGTCAATTAGTGCTCTCATAAAATAAATTTTCATCGCTTGCCACGCCATCTTGTGGTTTACTTCTAAACTTTATTATTATCCTAGGACCGTAAATGAGCCATTGAAATCGTATTAAGAGGGTGGTAAAATTAGTATTATTCGTTTTTTTTCAAACGACCGAAAAATAGCCACTTTCCGTACGATATTTCATACGGAAAGTTCTACATTACAAGACATGTTCATTTGAAATATTTCCACTCTCAAGAAAAGAACTTTTTGTTCAATTTTCCGGTCCCTTGATCCTTTTCCGGTCCAATTTTTGGCCAAGACTTCTTGTTGACAGCTTTTAGCTTTTGTTTTTTTGGGCAGTTTTGACACTTCTAAAAAAGCTCTTTTAAATTTGTTTCAAATGTTTTGTTTACAAAAATAGATTCAGATCTAGAAAATGAGTTGAACCCGGAGGAAATAATAGAAGCTGCTTCAAGAATCACATACACTGAAAAATCGACCATACATTTTTAATTCTCAAATTAAGTATACTATAAATATAGGTAAATAAAGAACAAACCTAGAAATCGGCTTTTCATGACTTTATTTTGCTTGATAAGTTAGCCATGGTCGGCCGTACCTGGTCGTCAATTATCACTGAATTAGCTGTGTGAAGCTTTTTTACAATTTTGCACAAGTTAAAAATACAAAAATAATTTCTAACCACAAAACTTTACTTTTTTTTCTTTAGTTTTCGACTTAAAAACTAGCCAACAAGAATCAGAAAACATCAGGGGTCTGTTCATAAACCTATTTTTTCAAACAACCGGAAAATAACCACTTTCCGTACGATATTTCGTACGGAAAGCTCTACATTACAAGGCATGTTCTTTTGAAATATTTCCACTCTCAAGAAAGGAACTTTTTGTTCAATTTTCCGGTCCCATTTTTGGCCAAGATTTCTTGTTGATAGCTTTTAGCTTTTGTTTTTTGGGCAGTTTTGACACTTCTAAAAAAGCTCTTTTAAATTTTTTGAAAAAGTTTTGTTTACAAAATTGAATCCGGAGGAAATAATAGAAGCTGCACATTTTTAATTCTCAAAGTAAGTATACTATAAATATAGTTATATATAAGTAAAGAACAAACCCTTTACTTAACTATATTCTATAACTATAACTAAATCTGCCTTTCATGACTTTATTTTGCTTGATAAGTTGGCCATGGTCGACCATAACTGGTCATCAGTCACCACTGAATTAGCTGTGTCAAGCTAATAGGCACTACACTATAATTTTTCTAATATTTTATACAATTTTGCACAAGTTAAAAATACAAAAATCATTTCAAACCACAAAACTTTACTTGCTTTTCTTTACTTTTCATCTTAAAAACTACTGGCCTTAGCGGCAATTGCTATCTAGCCAACATCATTATAAGCCATAAATTACGCAACACGTCTAGGCGTTGACGAAAGTGATAGGTACTAAAATGTTTTTTCTGATCGTTTGAAAAAAAATGTACGTACATTACACGACAGGTCTCCGCAGGTTTACAGGGCTCTCCTGTTGAACGCCCTGTAAATTTCCTAGTGACTAGTGACGTAAATACCTATAACAATAGCTAAAATGAACCACCAGAAAGAAAAAAAATGCACATCTCCAATAATTTTATACACAATTATGTAGATGTTGTACACAATTCTAGTTCGACAACAACAACGTGCGGTTTTTGAGCCTCTTTATTGGTCAAAATAAAGAATAAATCTGAAAACGAGCGTTTTCTTGAAAAATAATACCCTATATTATCGCCACCGCGCTGCACTGGTATAAAATCCAAACAAAAGAGAATCACAGATCCTGTGACCTCGATTCACAGTTCGTCGATATCTATTTTCCTCCCGTTATCCGTTTGTTCGTACCTGTCAAAACGTAGGTTAACCCAATTGGAACAGTTCCATGAGACTTTAAAAACAACATGCAACGCGGTAAAAGCGTTCCAGAATTACGACTACGGTTATATTACTCCAATTTGGAGCAAATTTTCCTGTGGGTCATTAAACTAACAAACTCAGACAGAAAGACTGATGAAAGTTTACTAATTTTTACTTTTGTTTTCACACAATCAGTAGTTTGTGTCGTTTATAAAATACTTCTTTTGATACTATTAGAAATACCGTGGATGTTCCCCAGTAGCTCAGGTTGCTGTTAGACGGTTGGCGAAACCTTTTGACAGCCAAATTCTGTTGTCATATGGTTCTTGCCTTTGTTCATCACAACCTCTTTAAATGGTTTTGAAAACCTTTTTTTTATACCTTCATCAAATACATGATTTTAGTAACTGTCTGCAGATAACTAAAGCAGGGCTTTTTTGGTTGCCGATGCAAAAAACTTTTTTTTTTATACCTTCATCAAAAAGATGATTTCAGTAACTGTCTGCATATAACGGGTGCAAAAAAAGATTTCGGTTCGTTTTTTACCCAAAACTAATGAGAAATAGCGAAAAATAGTAATATTGAAAAATTCTAATTATTCTTGCCTAAAAATTAAGTCATTTCCGCCGGTTTTCACCAAGTAATTAAAGATTAAAATGTCGCAACAATGAACGTCACCGAGTAAAAAAGCACATCGCTATGGAAACCGCATTGTTATTTCATTTACCAGCCGTCTTAATTTATAGTGTAAAGATGGTGTGTTGCGCAAAGTGCTCTTCGTTTGAGATTTTTAAAAGTATTTTCCTATTTTTTTTTTGGATTTTTTGATGAAGGTATTATAAAAAATAGTGTTAACAACTCGCGGCTAAACTGTACTTTTTTTCCTCGCGTTTTTAAATAACTCGCTGCACTCGTTAAAACTACTATTTTTAATCACGGGTGCAAAAAAAGATTTCTGTCCGCTTTTTATCCCAAATTAAAGAGAAATAGCGGAATATAGTAATATGGAAAAAAATCTATTTATTCTTGCCTAAAAATTAAGTCATTTCAGTCGGTTTTCATCAAGTATTTTCAAAAAAATCATTTCACACTGTCAAAGATTAAAATGTCGCAACAATGAACGTCACCGAGTAAAAAGGCACATCGCTATGGAAGCCGCATTGTTATTTCATTTACCAGCCGCCTTGATTTATGGTGTAAAGATGGTGTGTTGCGAGAAGTGCTCTTCGTTCGAGATTTTTAAAAGTATTTTCCCTTTTTTCTTGGATTTTTTGTCAATTGTTCACGAAAAACAGGACCCCCAACTTCAAAGGTGCCGACGCCGACTGTCGCAACTCGTTGGATAAGAGATCTCTGGAGTGACTTTGTTTGTAAAAATACACCAAGATATTACAACAAAAACTAGTGTGTACCACTTTTATGATGCCGGAAGTGTACGACCTGTACTATTTGGGTTGTGCCTAATATACCGGTGCCGGTGGGTTAAAGTCAAATTACTCCCCTCATCGCGCAAAAAACATTCAGTTTGGATATTCAAAAGACTTTAATATTCCTAGTCAAAAAACGATCGGCGGCGGTAACTCACTCCCCTGACCATCTCCTAAAATAGTGAAAAATAGACTACACTTACGAAATTTTCTAAGCAAGCATGTCAGCAACCTGAAAATGCAAGTCCAACGCCTCCAACAATCAAGTTGTGTTTATAATTACCACATTTCGTCGGCTTTAGGATTGAGGATATCTTTTAAATATCTATTTATATTAAAAGGTTTGTACATACATCGTTTAATTTAAAAATTAAAAGTTAAGTCATATTTATTTATGTTATAAACAAAATAGTTTTACATAGGGTTTCAAATTGGGCACTTAACATGCACGGCCCACTTACACGCTTAACCATTGTAATTTGTTATTGCGTTTTTATCATATTCTATTTCAAAGCATTTTTATATGTAAAATTTTCTTACTCAAGAGTGAATTTGAATCCTAAAAACAATTCGTTTACTTAAAACGATAACATTTTGCACAGCGGAGGCTTCTGGTATTCCCCGTAGACCATTCGCGTGGTTTTTAAAATATATATATATATATATATCTTGTTTTTATTTAGTTTTTTTAAAATAATCAATAATTTTTACCATGAATTACACATTTTTAGGATACGTAAAATTAAAACTTAAAATTATGCAAAATTCGTGAAACGGTTTCCGGATAATGCTTTAAACTTTCACCGTACAAAATTTGATTAACAGTTTTTTAGATTAAGTAATTGAAAAAAGCGCATTTTTTATTCAAATTCCCCTTAATAAATTTTTTCTTTGTCATGCTTTTTTCTAACCATTACAGAATTCGAAAAATTTCCGCTAATTATATTATTCAAGCACTAGCGAGATTAAGTAATTTATACATCGAGATTCTTTTCTAGCCGATAAAAATGTGATTTTTTGTCATTTTTCCACCATTCAGAATCAGATTATAGTGATTGTCTACCTCATCCGTTATAAAAACAGGTTGATTTTTACCTGATTAATAAGTGAAAATTACCGGCTCAGAGAGGTGATTTTAGCTTCCCAAAAACTAACTTACTTTGTGAAAACTATACAAATATTTATTTAGGTCAAAATTAATTCCTTTATATCAAATCAATCTTGCTTGACAGAAATACAGTGGTTTTTGCATGCAATAGTTAATTTAAACTTAATTTAGCTTTTTGCAAAATTTTTAAACCGATCTTTTAATTTTTTGGTTGAAGATGGGTTAGTTTTAATGGTGATCTAATATCAACATACGGTATTTTACGTTTCTCTTTGTTTATTTGATAATTATTTGTTGTTGTCCCTATTACACACAAAATTGTAGGGTTTCTTAAAATTAGTTATCAATCAGGGTTGCCAGTTTTGTTTTAACAAAAAGCGAGAAAATCGTTTCAGAGACGCGTGATGATATACCTAATTATTATGTGCTTCGACTAACTACTATGAAAAATACACAGGAGATATATTCTAGCGACCTTTGCGCACTACCGAACATCATGAAAAAGATATATATACAACAGACAAAAGTTCAACAGATTATAAAAAATGCCTTTTATTATTAAAATAGGTTCGCACCAAAAAAAAATGAGGCAATAACAATACTTCTTAACCAAGAATAAAAAAAATTAAGAGAGAAAAATATCAACATTAAACCAAAAATAATCGAAAGGTAATAAAAAAAATACTTAAATTCCTACAAAGACAACTACAAATAGTACCTACTTAAATTCTCTGGCCTTTTTATTTGGTTTTTAAACAATTTAGTGAAAATTAAATTAAGTATATCTACATTGTCCCTTACGTGGTTTGCCAAATCACACATTCTATCCAAAGGTGAATTAAGGTCAATATTTGTACGGGATGTTTTCAGGTAAAATATGTTATTTCTGTTAGTTAGGCAACATAGTTAAGTAAGGGATAACATTAGGGTAAATTTGACTTAAGTTCATTAATTTTATAATGAATTATTTTAAATAAAAATGCTAAAGCAGATTGCTTTCTTCTCCATTCTAAAGTGGTCAAATGAAACTATGAAAGTGAAGTATGATACGGGAGATCAAAATATAAATTCATTTTTTTTTAAATATAGAAGGCGCAGAAACTTTTTCTATATTTTTTCAATTTCATATATGTATCCAATATACAAAGGCGATCAAACAACGGATGCATATTCGAGGATATTGTCAACATGCCAATAACCCAGAGACAAATTGGCACATTTTTGAAAAAATCGGGACATTTAAACTTGCGATTTTTGGCGGGATGCATTAATCAATAGTGGGACACTCCCGCCAAAATCGGACAAATGGCAACTGTATAAATTTTGTATTTTTAAAATCTTACTTTACTAGATATATGGTAACCTAATATCGAGAAAATATTTTTGTATTAATAGAAGTTTAATTTAACTTAATGTGTCTCTAATACTATCAACTTCGTGTCAGTATTACAAACATCAATAAACTAAAACATTTACACTTACAAACTTATTACATGAGTAGGTAAAAAAATCTAGTGCTAAATATGTTGTAAGAAAAAAGGACCTGAGTAGGTAAACAATGCTAATGGTAAATATGTATATGACAAAAAATTAGAATAAAAATCTGTTTTTATCAGTTTTTTTATGATTTTTTAATAAAAATATAATTTTAAAATAGCTTTTGTCGATAATTGAATGTTTTTTGTGACGATATAAAGGCCCAGAATGCGAAAAAATCGTAGCGGCAACGGTCAAAATCTAGATTGCCATGACATGACCAATGGGATAAAAACGACTCGATCTGAGCCTGCACGAGTTTATTAGCGTTTTCTATTATTGCTCGAAACTTGATCTAGAGCGCTCCGGGATCAATCGGAAAAGAGATTTGCGGGATTGCTCGAACTTGATCTGAGAAATTCTACAGATCAAGCCCGAGCACGGAATCCCGCGTAAAATTGACATAACCTAATTCAAATTGTGTTTTGTTGTTTTTCTGGAAAATGAGTAGAAAAAGGAAAATTACTGAAGTAGAATCACTTCGATTATATATAATATATATATATATATATATTAAATACGATTTGGACAAGAATATGGTTGTTCTCGTCAATGCACGAATTGCCCAGCTCATCAAAAATTTGTACTATAATTGCTGTGGTTCCGTTTCCACTCATTTTCTTTCAGAAATATACTTTGAAAAAAAATGCTAACCCCTAAACGGACCAGAGAACAAATCGAACGTGTATTTGAACTAATCGTTGACCGAGCGCTCGTGACAGCTCGTGATCAGCTTTAGAGTGCCCTACAACTGATCTGTGACGTCATTACTCTGATCCCGGGCAATCTCGGGGCGATTTGCGAGGAGGATAATCGAAAACGCTATATAGCGTCGAATCACCTCATTTCTCGTTCAGTGCACTTCCAGGTGACGCATGCGCATTGAAGCTCATCATCAAAATCTGTTGGCCCCGGTGTTTCCGCTATGCTTTTTATCATAGGGAAATACACAGGCAAGGACTTTATAGTATCTCACAGTTACAAAGATTTAATAAAAGCAATATTTTTTTGAAAAAATAGACCTATGTTCCTATAAAACAGAGTTTTTCTTTTAATTATTTTCCAACGTTTTCAAAACCAAATTTGGCTTAGACTGTCACGTAAGTGGTTGTTACCCTCGTTGTTGTTACCCTTTCCGCTTGTAGACAAAGTTAATTAAACTAAAGTTAGAATAGGACCACTGTTTTTCATAGTGACAGTGATTGTGTCATTAAGTCTATTTCAATGTCAATCAATCAGGGCTGCGTTCAGAATGCCCACACCAGTGTCTCATTTTCTCATTTTCGTCGTTCAGGAAATGTGGTGTCATTAGCGAGGCCACTAATATGCGGCAATATGGGTCAAAATTGCACATATTTATGTTTATTTTAGTAAGCTTCTCACACCAGACCGTCACCCCAGTCTCGACTTGGGCGATGGTTGATGTGATAGAATGAGGTTATGATATGGTGAAATTTGGATAATTTTTAACGACAAGGCTGTTTAATAATTTAATTTTATTCATTTTTTTTTAACTAACTCTGTATAAAATATAGTTTTTCATGATTTTATTTCTAGAGTCGCTTTTAGGCCAATACACCTAATAAGTATAGGAAGTAAAAAAAAATGTGACGTTTTTATTTTTCTTTCTGTTTTTAAATGTGATATCTTCTTAGTCTAGTATATATACACATGGATTCTTTAAACGAAACGGTGTTTGTAGCGGGTTAGAATTTGGTTGAATAAAAAAATCCAAAAATACGTCAACTAAGATTTTTAATTTCCTTCAATCGTGCTATCTTGGATTTTTTTATGTCATTTTGTTTACGGTGTATGACAAAAAATATATTTTTATTAATAGTACACCCTGTATATTTTGCAATTTTTGAAATCTGTAAACAATTCTCTCTCCAGCAATACTACACAGTAGGATCTATCTTTTACGTTAATCAAGATATTTTTATCTAAATCTGTATGGAAAACTTCGATATTCATTCAAATATCCCCCGTAAAACAGGGCAAGTTTAAATGCCTCTCTATCTTGGAAACCATAAGAAATAGAGTATTAGTGTGTGTTATTATCAAAAATTTTTTTTTGAATTCAAAAATGTCAAATTATACGGGGTGTCCTATTTAAAAAAAAAATATTTTTTGCCATACCTCGTAAACAAAATGACATAAAAAAATCCAAGATAGCACGATTAAAGAAAATTAAAAATCTCAGTTGACGTGTTTTTGGATTTTTTTGTAAAACCAAATTCTAATCCGCTAGAAGCACCGTTCTGTTTAAAGAATCCACCCTGTATATTTTATTTATAAGAGGTCTTAAAAAGTTCTAGCTGATACTTAATCATTTTCAAAATTTTGGGATATTTATGTGACTTTTCAATGATCCGTTAAGAAATAAAAAGTAGTGGGGACGGTTTTAAAAACTATCCAACATTTTTCTGCTCACTTGTAGCCTAAAATCATGCCTTTTTTGGGTCATTTCATATTGGATAATGTAACAAAAGAAAAGCAACCCTGGAAACCAACCTAAAACCCAGCCTTCAAAAATAAGAGAGGATAAAAAGCCTATTTTTACATTTTTGTATTCACCTGTAGCCCAAAAAAGAATATATTTTTGGGTCATTATCGTACAAGAAAAGCAACCCCAGAAACCAACCCAACTTTCAAAAATAAGAGTAAACAAAAAGCCTATTTTATCATGTATCCCAACATTCCTTTGTTTTGTTTTTGAAAATTAGCTGACATTACACGAGAATGACAGATTATAAGTGGACACTTGCGGACAGACCGTGTGCGCGCACCCACACCATAGTGTGGGCTTTCTGAACGCTTCGTTCGCGTTCACACAAATTGCATTATTGCTCAGGTTTAAGGCAAACTTTTAAACACAAAGGAAAAATGTCTAAAAGTATAAACATAATTTGATCATCCATCAAAAAATCCGTAACGTTTTTCGTGCATTAATAGACAGGTATGTATGCACGGTGTAGCTGAAAATAAACGACAATGACGACGGTGTCCAACGATGGTTTCAGGAGAGCAGCCGGGCTCGAAGGATACGAATTACGTCATCCGTGTGGCGCCCGTAAGGTGAAACCCCCCGTACGATCAATACCGCATCAATGCGCATCTTAGAGTGGCCACACGCTTAAAACGTGTAAGGTACATCTTCATTCATAACAGCGAAAGCCGCGCCAACTGACAACTTTCATAGATAGAAATAGAGTTGTTTTAATACGCTGACTAAATGTGTAGTTAACGCGCAAAAATTATTAGACAACTTTTGGCAAATTTAATTGCTAAAAGTTTGGTTATTCTTTTCTTGCTTAATACACAGTTAGCGAATACACCAAAAACTACCAAACGTAACTTAATTTTCTCAGCGTCCATTTGGTCTAGCGTTGCCACGCCTGTAATATTTAAAAAAAAAAAAATTTGTTTTCATCGACCTTTGGGTAGGCTTTAGGCTTTTAGCCACATTTCAATAAAAATAGAATTTGAGAGTAAAAATTGAAAATTTATAGAATTCTGGCTTATTTTAAGTTTGCTAAAGAAGATCTAGTTGCCTACTCTTTTAAAAAATTCAAACAAAATGACTTTTAGGAATCTTTTCTCCTAGAATAAATTATAACTACAAGTTTTTAAGCACATATATTTAAAAATATATCCGATTCTTAATTTGGTACATAATCGTATATGAGCTCTAAATTTTCGGTCACTGTGTGACCCAGGGACTAAAAATTTGGGAAGAGCATGTATTTGCAGAAAACTACGAAAACGAAGACTTTAAGTTTTGTTGTGTTATTGGGTAACGGCACTAGTCGATGGCCGATTAAGGGGGATTGTTGCCTTGTATTTACTCTAAAATTGACTAAGTTTTAATTTTGACAAGATTTTGTTATTTTTTCAATAGTAATAATAAATTAAACTTTTACTTAAAAGCTATACTTTAGTCCAAAAAACTTAAAGAAACTAAAACACAAGGAATCGCCAGTCGTTGCCCATCAAAATAAGTCATTGGCACCTCTAAATCCAGTCGTCATGTCCTACAGAATTTTCAAGACAGGAAAAGTGAAAACTTCTGAGCCATAGTTGGCATCTTACTATATTCCTCCCAGGAGTGATGTTCATGGTGCATATACAGGGTGTCCCAAAAGTTCGAGTCCATCCTAATATTTCCAAAACCAAAAGAGGCAGAGAAGTAAAATTTCACATAATTAGATGGTTTACAAAAAAGATTTTTCGATGCTAATTATCGCACCCGCCATTAAAAAGGTTGAGCTAGGGCGGCGACGATACTTTTAGTCCATCATACCAATATGGTATGGGGGACTATTAATATCGTGGAATTTTGATTTTACTTAATTTAATCAAAAATGAGTTACTAAGGTTCTAAAACACCTTAATCGACGAAAGAAAAAGTAGTCTGTTTGTCTGTTATCTGTCTGTATACATGATAACTCAAGAATGCCTTAATTGATGTTAACGAAATTTGGTAGAAAAATCTCCTATCAGCTGACCATGAAACGATTAACTTTTGGGTAGGGTGGTAGGGGGTTGAAGGAGGGAAAAGGGGGATAAAATATTTAATAAAGTAACTTTGGAACAAAAGCAAGTAGCGATATACCGTTTTCATATTTCAGTTTCTATTAATATGGACTACAAATTTTGTTATAAAGTCCAAATTCGTGGAAGCTTTAGTTTTCGAGTTATTTGAATAAATGTTAAAATATAAAAAAAAATCATAACTTTTCTTTCGTAAATATTACCCAAAAATTTTAATATCAGGTTCAAAGCTTTTAAAGAAGCTACAGTTTTCGAGATATTTTCATTTGATTGTATGGTTGACTATCCGTGCTTTCTAGCACCAATTTTTTTAAAATAAGATGTGTATATTTTAGCTTTTTTTTCTGTTTCCAAAAATACCTAATATGTTACTTTGTTCTCTAATGGTTTTTTAAATAAAATGAGAAAATCATCTCCATAAGACCAATGAGTTAAACAAGAAAACAGATATTCGGTGGTTCTTTGTCTAAACCATTACTCTTATTTAATAGTTTTTGTCATTTTATTTAAAAATCGTTAGAGAAAAACGTAACATATTAGCTATTTTTGGAAACGATGAAAAGTAATGTCTCCGCGCTAGCTCTGCCCCTTAATGAATGGCGGCACAATTAGCATCCAAAAAGATACTCTTTTGTAAACCATCTAATTATGTGACATTTTACTTCTCTGTCTCTTTTCGTTCTGGAGATATTGGGATGGACTCGGAGTTTTAGGACACCCGGTATAATACATGACATTTAAAACCCTACCTGATATATTGAATATAATTGGTTTACATTTTTTTTTGTAAAGATTCCACAAACAGTTTTCTTTTTGTAGAAGCGGGAAAAGGTTTTGTTTAAGGTGGAGTTTCGGTATCATCCAAATGACAAAAAATTCGAGGTGGAGTTTCGGAATCATCAAGATAATTAGGAATTTGAGCAGAATCAAATATAATATTCTAATTTTTTCTGAATTTCTGTTAGTGCAATCTCTCATGTATACATTTAATAAAAAGTCTCTGCTTTCTAAATATGTCCTGTCTTTATCTTCACCAATGATATTTTCATATTCTTCCGAATAACTTCTAGTCATTTCTTGTGCTTCTAATAAATAATTTTTTCCATCTCAGTTTGTATTTTATTGCTAATTTAAAGGTTTTCGTCTTCGGAATTCACTTTTTTCTGTGTTTCTTGTTTTAATTTGGTGATATTATCCATTTTTTTCGTTTGCATTTATCTTAGTATGCTCTACATTATCTGCACATATTGAATTTTTATTTTTTTCCTATTGACTTTTAGCTACTCCCTGTTGTACTATTAAATTTTTATTTTATTTATTTTTCTTTTGCTATTAAATTTTGGTTGTTTGCCTTTAATGTTGTTCTTTTTAGTATTTCCTGTTTAGACTTAAGGTTATTAGCTATTTTGTTAGATTTAGTTTAGCTCGTTGTGGCCTAATTAATTCTTTATCTGTTAGATGTATATTTAATTCATTTTTTTATACGACAGTCTTGAAAAAGGGGGTTTTGCGCATGGAGAACACAATCTGAAAACGGCATTTTTCGCACGCCGTGTGCAAAACGTTTTGCACACGGTTACGTGATTTTTCCGCATGCTTACGTCATTTTTGCACACGGGTCTCCCGTTATTGTGATTTTTGGTGTTGTCTCCCAACAATATAAGTTGACTGAGTTCCATAGCAACCGTCATGGCTTCTTTGTTTTGTTGATTAGATACTGCAAATAGAATATTATACATTTTATTAATAAAAACGAGTTAAATTGCAATTTGATTTTTCTGGTCTCTGTTTATTTGCAGTCGTATAAAAAGTGTCATAAAAAACTCGTTTGAAAACCTCTTTGCACACTCCCTCGAATTGAGGACCTCGCCTTCGGCTCGGTCCACCAAACCGTCTCTATCGTGTGCAAAGAGACGTTTTCAAACCTTGTTGTTTAAATAATATTAATTAACGCGCCTTTAATTTATTCCAACCTTTCTTCAGTTCTCTTAAAATCTTTTTCTGTAATATGTTGCTTATTTGGAATACTTTTTTTTATTAATTTTTATTCGTTTTTACAAATACTTTCTTTCATTTTTAATTTTTTTTCGCGGTTTTCGGTCTTCTTTTAGTTTTTCTTTTTCTATTTTTTTCTCAAATTTTCTTTTTTCTGCGTTTTTTCTTGCGGAAGAGTTCAACACAAGAGGGAGCTTTTCTGTCTGCGATTTAATTTTTCTTTGAGGGATTTTTGGCCAAAAAAAGTATTCAATGGATTTATTAACTGCGCTTTCCTTAACATTATTTGGCACCACGTGTATATTATCGGAGTTTAAAGTATCTTCTCTTTGAACGATGTTCTTCTTTTCAATGGCTGAAACTGAAGTTTCTATCTCCAAACTATTACCGTGACTCTCAAACACTACAGGAAGGTCTTCCAAGTTGTAATCCATAATTTCTATATCTTCAAGGTCTATGTAAATGTAAATTTTGAGGTGTTATTCATTCTTCATAATAGTCATTTGATTAATTTTTTGTACTTTTCTCTGGCAAACTGGGTGAATTTATATTGTTTTTTAGGAATTAAGGATTTTTTTTCAAATTCTCTGTAAATCTGAAGAAAGATTGAAAATTCATAATCTTTATCTAAAGCAGCCTTTTGAATTTTATTTATATTTTCTTGTACAACAGTTGCAGATAAATATTTGAAAGAAAACATGGTCATGTCATTTTTGGTTCGCCATGAATAGCTTGATTATTTAAAATAGTTGTGCTCTTTTCAAGAAATTTTGTGTATTCAACTGAATCTGCGTTTCGAGGAAAAAGGCCACCTCAGTTTTCAGAGTTTTAATGGCGTCATTTAATATTTTGCCAAATTTTCCCTGGTTATGACAGTATTATTGCGGCTTTGTCTTTAAAATTTATTAGCGACTATTATTAGAGGCTGAAAGGCAGAGGCAGATACGTCAGCTTGTTGGAGTATCCTTGTGGAGTTTGGGAAAACCGCTATTAAAATAATTTGAAGCTTCGTACACAATTCAGTTGTTTGAATAGTTAAATGTGTCTTATCCCATCTATAAAAAGTACACCAGGAAACCGAATATTCATCTCTTTTAGTCGTTTATAGAACACATTTTCTATATAGTTTGCGTTATTCACCCAACCGTTATCTGTACAACCTACTCCCCATCCTGGAACAGAATCTGTTATACTCGTGGGTAGCCTTTTATAATAAATATAGCTGGCGATGTATACGTTTTAACTGCATTTAGCTGCGAACACTTTTTGTTAGACCTAACAGAAAACAAGTTTCATCGCTATTAAATAATCGTGTTGGGTCTTCCAGTATAGTTTTAAACCCCCTAGCTTTAAGGTATGCAGCTGCTCCTTCAAACCAACTCCTTATACCTTTTTCCGATACGTTGGCACTCCTTCTGGTGTTCTTGCATGTATGCTGAGATGTCGCTTTAAAAAAGCTTAGGAGCAAACCTTTCCAGATATATTCTCTTAAAACGGATTTTTTCGAGGGTTTTTATCCAAAAAACTTTCTACTGACTCTTGAATGTCTTTAATTTTTAGGGGAAACCTCTTGTCTTGACAGTGAATAATCCAGTTTTCTAAACGTTTTTCTTCATCAGCAGTTAATATTGGGGTGGGTCCAAAAGTTGTCTTTCCAGTTAATTTTTGGCTTTCAAGAAATTGTGATTTTGATCGGAGGACCTCATATTGTGCAGCTGCTGCTCTTTTTCGCCCTTTGGACTGATGGTTTAAACTCCGCTGGCGCATCGTACGTGCGAAAAAGATATGAGTTTCTGAACTTGTTAGGTAGATAATTTTTAACAGACGTAGTAGAAAAAACTTGACATAATTTTTAGTTATTGGCCACCCAAATTTCACAAACGTTTCAATTATATGAAAAGAATAACATATTTTTTTTAAAACCCAAAAAATTTAAAGTAGCTAAACAGCAGTCATTAGCCGGCCCGGCCAACTACTAGTTTTTTAAAAAAAAAATACACCAGTTAGTGGCCACTAAAAATACCGCAAAAAATATAAACTTAATAATATTTTATCCCTAAGCAACTAATCAAACCTTACCATCAGTTAGTACATCTTTAAGGATTTTTTAAGTAAAAAGTGGAATTGCTCTGTACACTGTAAGCACTCAAAACAATTATACGTCTGTTCTATTTTGATGTCTAGCGAAATGGCGAAATGTCTCTCACGCACACAAGACAGCTTGTCCAAATAAATAGAAAGCGCGGGAGAATCAAATTTTTAAGCTTATTTTCTGAATTAGAAAATAATTGGTCAGTGACTAGACTGGCCAATGAAAGTGCCCTTACTTTGTCAGTTTTTGATTTTTAGACCACAGCTATCAAAAAATGTAGGTAATTAAAATTAAAAAAAAGTTGTGGGTCACAAACTGTTGATTCGGTTCATTATTTTTAGTTTTGTCATTTATTTATAATGTTACTATTAGTATGTTTTCACATGGTACTCAATACGTATTGAAAGATTGTCTTCTTTTTTTTCATAGAGCATGTTCTCTGTTCCCACGAAGAGCATGATATATTAAAAAACAAGATGCTTGATTTTCAATACTTATTGAATACGATGTGAAAACATGCTATTTAATTATAGGTAAATGTGTGTGGAGTACAGCTTCACACTTCTATTATAGGCTTAGTGCATATTTTATAATGTGTGTTGTAGGTAAATAAAGCTATAGCAGGTTTAATACTGATATATGAATTATATCGTTTAGCTATTTATACGCAAATAATGACAATATTATGCACATCTATATTTTCGAAATCTGAGGTGCCTCTTGACAGCTAAAATCTATCTTTGCCGCCCACCCCTCTAGTCATTCCCCCTCACCCCCTTTAAATATTTAATTTTGAATCTATTATATCTCGGCAATTAAAAAAAATAGTTGCGTTGGTATTGCTTTTACAAGTTACACCCAACAAAGAATTACTTGTTCCGATATTCCTTCGGTCACGTCTGCAAACTATGGGTTAATGCACATTCCCCATCCACAATAAGCCTCTAACCGATTCTTTCGATTTAAAACAATGACGTCACAGTTGCAACCTGATTATGAAATTTTAGAACCAGCCCGGGAGGTTGGTTCGGCACTTTGGTTGTAAACATATCCATTATAAGTTAGCAAAATTTTAGGTATTCTCTTTTTTAGTAAAATCAAAGATATCCTTACAATATTATAAATGACGTCATTATTTTAGAACCGCTGTTAAAATTTTTGTCAGAATATTATCAACCGGGACCAATTCTAAATCAAAAATCCCTTATGCAGCCAAATCCAGAAGACTTTGGTTGGGAGAAAAAAGATGACGAATTTACACCGTTATTATCAGCTTGGAAAAACGTCGCTCCCAAAAAATTGGGAATCGCTGTTAATATTAGTTGGAAAAATGGGCCCAACACAATGTCTTCGGATCGTCGGTGGTTGCAGCTGTAAAAAATCAATGTGCAGTACACGGGTTTGTAAATGTAAAGCAAACAACTTACCATGCACTGATGCTTGCAGTTGAGTTGATGATATGTATGAAAACCAACGTGAAGAAATTATTAATGAAGAAGATAACTGATATTATAATGTGCTTTTTTAAAATGAAATACTTATTAGGTTCCCATTGGAACTAGAAAATTCCTTAGTTTTGCTCAAATTGTATCTGCTTCTTTATTAAAATGATAAAATTGATGTTTATTTCTACAGATATAACCGCATTATTTTCACATTTTTTAAATTTGAAGGTTTGGCAAAATCAAATACTAATTGGTATGGGAGGGTTGTAGAAGGAAGAAGTGGTAAAGAGAGTTGTAAAAAAGTGCATTCTTTTATTTTCGTTTTAGAAAAATCTATAAATATAATGAACGTGACGTCGCTGATTACGAACATAACTCATCTGCTCGTATCAGAAACGTGCCCAGTTTTGGCGTAATAGCTCAAATCAAACAGTGCTATTGCGGGTGGGGCTAGAAAAATCCCATAGATAGATAACCTTTTTTTTAAAAAAAAATTCTTGTGCTATCTCTGCTGGTTGATAAGATATTGAGGATTTAATTTTAAGGGGGGTTGGATCGGGCCCGACCGAGAGGGGGGATGGCCAAAATATATTTTCGTAGTCACGAGTCACCCCAGTATCTTAAATGTGAAAAATCTATAAATAAAATGAACGTCACGTCGCCGATTATGAACATAACTCATGTGGTCATATCAGGAACGTGCCAGGTTTTAACGTAATGGCAAAAAAAAAATTGAAATTTGCTTTTTTGGAAATATACTATTTTTTAAATATCCTGTTCAGTTTTTGAGATATGCAATAGTGTGTAAGCATGTCGTATAATCTAGAGGTCAATACACAAACAGCAGTGAAAAAATTTTTGTTCTATCTCTGCTGGTTGCTGAGATATTGATTAATTAATTTTAAAGGGTTTAAAACGGGTGAACGAGGCACGACTGAGAGAGGGGATGGTCAAGATATTTTTTCGTAGTTAAAAGTCAACCCAGTGTCAAAAAATATACCTTGGCAACCATCATCATTTAAGTGCAGTCAACATGCCCTAAGCCTATTGCAAAAGCCTTGTTTCCCTTAATTACATTAATAGTGATTTCTGCAATTATAATTAATAAAATTAATAAAATCAAGTTGCGTGTTTTTCAAAGTAGGTGGCTTTTTGTATAAATAAAACAAAATTATACTTCCAGAAAAAACTAGAAAATTAAAAGTCATATTTTTTGCACGTAAGCTGACGTAAATATCAGTTTGTTTTATTTGACTTATTTAAAACTATGAAAGTTATTTTCTCAGTTCATTACAACCATACATGTCCGGATTTAACGAAGATAGTTATTTAAATTGGAGAGGTGTAACACCTACCACCAACTGATGATTCCTTACAGAGATAAAACAAGTTTTTAGGTTAGGCTAGATTTCCTATTATATATTGGAGGCCTATTCGTAGTAAACTAAGAAACAAAAACAAAACGCTTTGTGTGATATGCCACGAGTGTTATTTTTATTTAATATTTTTTATCTTATATGTTTTGGGTAAAAACATAAGGCAATCTAGTTCAATCTATTTAATACAACATCAAACAATCTTGTCAATATAGTCCATGACGAACCTTTAATATTTTTTTAAACTTTAACTGCTGCTTTAACTGCCAGGTACAATCCTATCGCTCCCTGATGAATCTTAATAGGGATGAAACAGGTTTGTAAGTGTTTAGATTTCCCATTATATATTGGAGGCCTGCTCGAAATAAACTAAGAAACAAAAACGCTTTTCCGATATGCCACGAGTGTTATTTTTATTTGTTATTGTCTGTCTTATATGTTTCGGCTTTTATAATGTGCCTTTTACTATTATAGATTTTTTTTAGTTGTTTTGTAAGAGTGTTTGTATTGTTTTCCTTTTTGCTTACCGTTACTTTTTTGAGTCCCGTGGGCACTTTTGACTAAGACTTAAAAAACGAAGATAAAAGGAGTCAGAAAGCATGGCCGACCGAGTATTCTCTGATAGCAAAAAATGTTACTTTAAAAGAGTTGCGACTTAAAAGTGTTCATAAATAGCTATTTTCTCCACACTGCCACATTATTATGCAACTATGATGTCGCAAACTTTTGTAGTGAAATTTAAAGTAATTTCCTAGTTGTGGCGTCTAACGTCGGCTACTTCAATGAAGCTTAAATTTAATGAGGCAAACAAGTAACGAATAAAAGTCGAGGCTACTACAAATTCACGAATGGGAAAAAAACCCTGAAGGGACTTGGTATTGTCCCATGGTGGTAAGGAATAATTTCAAACGACACTATTAAAGAATACGACTCAAAAGTCGTTTCTCGGGGTAATTATTACATAAGGTGCACTTTTAGGCGATAGTATTCCAAACCTATAAGTCCTAAAATGTTGTTTTGACGACCACACTACTACTAGAGGGAAGTATATGTTACTATAAATATTAGTAGGGTAAACACCTGAAACTTTCAGGTTTCAAAAATTTTACTAAGTGACCTTAAACAAGTTTCAAAACTTTCAGCCAAATTGATTTATAAATTAAAAGATGCGCCATTTTGGATCCGTCATTTCTAGTTTCTTAAGTTTGAGTCAAAAATTGTATTGAGTGACCTTAAACACCACAAAGTTTCAAGTTTGAGACAAATATGTTTATAAATAAGAAAGTATGCTATTTTCATTTTTGATAGGCTTGAGTACAAATTTATATTAAGAGACCTTAAGCATCGCTAATTTGAAATTTTTTCCAATAAATTTATTTTGAACTGAATTGTCACCGAAACACAATACACCTACGAAATTTCAAATTTTTAGGTCATTAGAAAACAGTTGAAAAGGCCATGATCCGCAAAAAAGGGGCAGCTTTTTAAATAAAAATACGCAAAATTAAAAGCCGGTCATGCATTTTTAAACGTCTAAATATAATTTGAATTCATTTATTTTTAAGTGACTTCGCTCACCAGTCTGGGTCTCTCCGCCTCTCTCAGGCATATTATTGGATCTGGCATTACATATTCTTTGTTATGTTGACTATACAAACAAAAATCCAAATGAATTAAATAATTTTTTCACTTGAAACTTCATCATCTCAACAGTTGATCAAAATCTTATTAAATTTTAAAATACAAATATTAAAAACAATATAAAATCACAATTTGAATTTCATACGGTGGATGTTGAAAGTGTAAAGGAATATTTATTTTCAATAAAATCTTTGGCTGCTGGTGCAGACCAAATTAACCGCGACATGTTATTTCTGTACTATTCGCGAATTCTGCATATATTAATGAAGGCAATTTTTCAGGCGCATGGAAAGATGCTTGTGTAAAACCCTTGGCTAAAAAATCTGATGTTGAAACTCTGAGTGACCTGCGTCCTATTAGTGTATTGCCAGTCTTGTCAAAGGGGCTAGAAAAAATATTGAACAATCAAATTTTGAATATCTTAATAAAAACAGTATTCTCCCACCGCGACAGTCTGGATTTCGTTCCGGCTACAGTTGTAACACAGCACTTTTGAACATTACAGATGATATAATTAGAGAGTGTGATCAGGGCAAAACAACAGCTTTAATTTTTTTGGATTACTCAAAGGCGTTCGATAAGATTCATTGTGAGCTACTTTATTCCATTTTGCACTATATTGGATTTACTGAGTCGGCTGTTAGAACTGTAAAAAAATATTTTTTTGAAAAAAATCAATATGTGAAAATGGATGGTGGTATTTCTGATTAAAAAAAAACCATTTTAAGCGGCGTTCCTTAAAGTTCCACATTGGGTCCTTTAATATTTAGCATTTACTCCTCAAACATTCTTAACTCTGTAAAAAATTGTGACTTCTATACATATGCAGATGACAGGCAATCAAAGCGATCATTTAAAAAAAATAATTAATCATAACACTCCTCAAGTTTAGTTAAGAATTCAGGGGATCAAAATTTGGTTATCAACCCTTCCAAGTCATCTGTAATGTTTTTTGGCAAGCTTTTGGAGCGGCCACTAAATAAAAAAAACAAAATGATAAACCACTGGTAATAACAGACAAAACAAAAAATTTAGATATAATTTTTTTGCTTTCAGAAAGCTTATGCAAGTTTAAAAATGCTTTATTCCAGTAGAAACATATTGTCAGAAAGTCCTAAATTGAAATTGACCGATTCTCTAGTTCTTTCTCATTTTAGTTATTGCGATGTCTTATACCATCCGTGCATTGATGCCAAAGACGCTGAACGAATCGAAAAAGTGCAAAAATGTTGTTTTCTTTTATTTTATTTGCAAAATTTATAATAGCATTCCCAGAAAATTTAAATTCCTTAAATTTTTGCCATATAAAAAAGCGATTTAGCTTTATCTTTTTTATTCCCAATATTCTAGTAACTTTTTGCACGCAACAGATCTTTCGAATGTCTTTTCTGTCGGATGTCTGTTAGATTTTACTTTGGTCTTTAGATAGGCACTATTTTAACATGTGTATATAGAAGATTTATCCTTATTATTAATTATTGCTGACCCGCTTCAAATTTTATTTATATTTTACATGTTTTTGACGTTTTAAGCTTCGTATTAAACTTTTTTGTTATGCTTTATGTTATTCCATCTTATCTAGTCCACTATAACCTAATGATATCTAAAGCACTGTTCTCACTTTATGCACCTTTTCCATGCATCAAATTTTCTGATAAGGTTAAAAGAAGACACAATCTGCTTCTGTCTTCTTTTAACCTGTTATTAAAAAATTTGAAGCATGAAAAAGTTGCATAGTGAGAACAGGGCATAAGGTTCCTTTTACTTATGCTTGAAATATTAAACTTAGTTTTTGTTGGTTTATTAGTACTTCGTATTTTGCTTATATATATATTTCTTTTTTTTTTATTTATTTTTTATGTGTTGCATCGTAGTTTTAGTCAGTTTTAGGGGACCGCACTGAGATTAATTTTAATTGTTTTCGGCTCCTTTTGGAAAATTTCTTTTTTTTATTATTATTATTATTATTATTATTATTATTATTATTATTATTATTATTATTATTATTATTATTATTATTATTATTATTATTATTATTATTATTATTATTATTATTATTATTATTATTATTATTATTATTATTATTATTATTATTATTATTATTATTATTATTATTATTATTATTATTATTATTATTATTATTATTATTATTATTATTATTATTATTACTATTATTTATTTATTTAAAAAAACAAATATCAGAGCCGCTTTACCAAGCATATTTATTTTTCATACATAAAATATCCCTGGGGCCGAATTGTTGACCTGTGAACGCCTTTGAATACACACATGCATTATAAAAACTGTAATATTCTTGAACCAGCGGTCACTGATTACATTCACCCAAAAACCATGCCATCTTAATCGCATGGCCCACGGTAGTCGAACAGATTTATTTCGAGAGAGGTATGCGTGTAAATAGGTATGTTATATTTATTTATTCAATTTATTTTTAATAGTTTGGTTTTTCTTCACTGACAAAGATATCCTTACAATATTATAAATGACGTCATTATTTTAGAACCGCTGTTAAAATTTTTGTCAGAATATTATCAACCGGGACCAATTCTAAATCAAAAATCCCTTATGCAGCCAAATCCAGAAGACTTTGGTTGGGAGAAAAAAGATGACGAATTTACACCGTTATTATCAGCTTGGAAAAACGTCGCTCCCAAAAAATTGGGAATCGCTGTTAATATTAGTTGGAAAAATGGGCCCAACACAATGTCTTCGGATCGTCGGTGGTTGCAGCTGTAAAAAATCAATGTGCAGTACACGGGTTTGTAAATGTAAAGCAAACAACTTACCATGCACTGATGCTTGCAGTTGAGTTGATGATATGTATGAAAACCAACGTGAAGAAATTATTAATGAAGAAGATAACTGATATTATAATGTGCTTTTTTAAAATGAAATACTTATTAGGTTCCCATTGGAACTAGAAAATTCCTTAGTTTTGCTCAAATTGTATCTGCTTCTTTATTAAAATGATAAAATTGATGTTTATTTCTACAGATATAACCGCATTATTTTCACATTTTTTAAATTTGAAGGTTTGGCAAAATCAAATACTAATTGGTATGGGAGGGTTGTAGAAGGAAGAAGTGGTAAAGAGAGTTGTAAAAAAGTGCATTCTTTTATTTTCGTTTTAGAAAAATCTATAAATATAATGAACGTGACGTCGCTGATTACGAACATAACTCATCTGCTCGTATCAGAAACGTGCCCAGTTTTGGCGTAATAGCTCAAATCAAACAGTGCTATTGCGGGTGGGGCTAGAAAAATCCCATAGATAGATAACCTTTTTTTTAAAAAAAAATTCTTGTGCTATCTCTGCTGGTTGATAAGATATTGAGGATTTAATTTTAAGGGGGGTTGGATCGGGCCCGACCGAGAGGGGGGATGGCCAAAATATATTTTCGTAGTCACGAGTCACCCCAGTATCTTAAATGTGAAAAATCTATAAATAAAATGAACGTCACGTCGCCGATTATGAACATAACTCATGTGGTCATATCAGGAACGTGCCAGGTTTTAACGTAATGGCAAAAAAAAAATTGAAATTTGCTTTTTTGGAAATATACTATTTTTTAAATATCCTGTTCAGTTTTTGAGATATGCAATAGTGTGTAAGCATGTCGTATAATCTAGAGGTCAATACACAAACAGCAGTGAAAAAATTTTTGTTCTATCTCTGCTGGTTGCTGAGATATTGATTAATTAATTTTAAAGGGTTTAAAACGGGTGAACGAGGCACGACTGAGAGAGGGGATGGTCAAGATATTTTTTCGTAGTTAAAAGTCAACCCAGTGTCAAAAAATATACCTTGGCAACCATCATCATTTAAGTGCAGTCAACATGCCCTAAGCCTATTGCAAAAGCCTTGTTTCCCTTAATTACATTAATAGTGATTTCTGCAATTATAATTAATAAAATTAATAAAATCAAGTTGCGTGTTTTTCAAAGTAGGTGGCTTTTTGTATAAATAAAACAAAATTATACTTCCAGAAAAAACTAGAAAATTAAAAGTCATATTTTTTGCACGTAAGCTGACGTAAATATCAGTTTGTTTTATTTGACTTATTTAAAACTATGAAAGTTATTTTCTCAGTTCATTACAACCATACATGTCCGGATTTAACGAAGATAGTTATTTAAATTGGAGAGGTGTAACACCTACCACCAACTGATGATTCCTTACAGAGATAAAACAAGTTTTTAGGTTAGGCTAGATTTCCTATTATATATTGGAGGCCTATTCGTAGTAAACTAAGAAACAAAAACAAAACGCTTTGTGTGATATGCCACGAGTGTTATTTTTATTTAATATTTTTTATCTTATATGTTTTGGGTAAAAACATAAGGCAATCTAGTTCAATCTATTTAATACAACATCAAACAATCTTGTCAATATAGTCCATGACGAACCTTTAATATTTTTTTAAACTTTAACTGCTGCTTTAACTGCCAGGTACAATCCTATCGCTCCCTGATGAATCTTAATAGGGATGAAACAGGTTTGTAAGTGTTTAGATTTCCCATTATATATTGGAGGCCTGCTCGAAATAAACTAAGAAACAAAAACGCTTTTCCGATATGCCACGAGTGTTATTTTTATTTGTTATTGTCTGTCTTATATGTTTCGGCTTTTATAATGTGCCTTTTACTATTATAGATTTTTTTTAGTTGTTTTGTAAGAGTGTTTGTATTGTTTTCCTTTTTGCTTACCGTTACTTTTTTGAGTCCCGTGGGCACTTTTGACTAAGACTTAAAAAACGAAGATAAAAGGAGTCAGAAAGCATGGCCGACCGAGTATTCTCTGATAGCAAAAAATGTTACTTTAAAAGAGTTGCGACTTAAAAGTGTTCATAAATAGCTATTTTCTCCACACTGCCACATTATTATGCAACTATGATGTCGCAAACTTTTGTAGTGAAATTTAAAGTAATTTCCTAGTTGTGGCGTCTAACGTCGGCTACTTCAATGAAGCTTAAATTTAATGAGGCAAACAAGTAACGAATAAAAGTCGAGGCTACTACAAATTCACGAATGGGAAAAAAACCCTGAAGGGACTTGGTATTGTCCCATGGTGGTAAGGAATAATTTCAAACGACACTATTAAAGAATACGACTCAAAAGTCGTTTCTCGGGGTAATTATTACATAAGGTGCACTTTTAGGCGATAGTATTCCAAACCTATAAGTCCTAAAATGTTGTTTTGACGACCACACTACTACTAGAGGGAAGTATATGTTACTATAAATATTAGTAGGGTAAACACCTGAAACTTTCAGGTTTCAAAAATTTTACTAAGTGACCTTAAACAAGTTTCAAAACTTTCAGCCAAATTGATTTATAAATTAAAAGATGCGCCATTTTGGATCCGTCATTTCTAGTTTCTTAAGTTTGAGTCAAAAATTGTATTGAGTGACCTTAAACACCACAAAGTTTCAAGTTTGAGACAAATATGTTTATAAATAAGAAAGTATGCTATTTTCATTTTTGATAGGCTTGAGTACAAATTTATATTAAGAGACCTTAAGCATCGCTAATTTGAAATTTTTTCCAATAAATTTATTTTGAACTGAATTGTCACCGAAACACAATACACCTACGAAATTTCAAATTTTTAGGTCATTAGAAAACAGTTGAAAAGGCCATGATCCGCAAAAAAGGGGCAGCTTTTTAAATAAAAATACGCAAAATTAAAAGCCGGTCATGCATTTTTAAACGTCTAAATATAATTTGAATTCATTTATTTTTAAGTGACTTCGCTCACCAGTCTGGGCTCTCCGCCTCTCTCAGGCATATTATTGGATCTGGCATTACATATTCTTTGTTATGTTGACTATACAAACAAAAATCCAAATGAATTAAATAATTTTTTCACTTGAAACTTCATCATCTCAACAGTTGATCAAAATCTTATTAAATTTTAAAATACAAATATTAAAAACAATATAAAATCACAATTTGAATTTCATACGGTGGATGTTGAAAGTGTAAAGGAATATTTATTTTCAATAAAATCTTTGGCTGCTGGTGCAGACCAAATTAACCGCGACATGTTATTTCTGTACTATTCGCGAATTCTGCATATATTAATGAAGGCAATTTTTCAGGCGCATGGAAAGATGCTTGTGTAAAACCCTTGGCTAAAAAATCTGATGTTGAAACTCTGAGTGACCTGCGTCCTATTAGTGTATTGCCAGTCTTGTCAAAGGGGCTAGAAAAAATATTGAACAATCAAATTTTGAATATCTTAATAAAAACAGTATTCTCCCACCGCGACAGTCTGGATTTCGTTCCGGCTACAGTTGTAACACAGCACTTTTGAACATTACAGATGATATAATTAGAGAGTGTGATCAGGGCAAAACAACAGCTTTAATTTTTTTGGATTACTCAAAGGCGTTCGATAAGATTCATTGTGAGCTACTTTATTCCATTTTGCACTATATTGGATTTACTGAGTCGGCTGTTAGAACTGTAAAAAAATATTTTTTTGAAAAAAATCAATATGTGAAAATGGATGGTGGTATTTCTGATTAAAAAAAAACCATTTTAAGCGGCGTTCCTTAAAGTTCCACATTGGGTCCTTTAATATTTAGCATTTACTCCTCAAACATTCTTAACTCTGTAAAAAATTGTGACTTCTATACATATGCAGATGACAGGCAATCAAAGCGATCATTTAAAAAAAATAATTAATCATAACACTCCTCAAGTTTAGTTAAGAATTCAGGGGATCAAAATTTGGTTATCAACCCTTCCAAGTCATCTGTAATGTTTTTTGGCAAGCTTTTGGAGCGGCCACTAAATAAAAAAAACAAAATGATAAACCACTGGTAATAACAGACAAAACAAAAAATTTAGATATAATTTTTTTGCTTTCAGAAAGCTTATGCAAGTTTAAAAATGCTTTATTCCAGTAGAAACATATTGTCAGAAAGTCCTAAATTGAAATTGACCGATTCTCTAGTTCTTTCTCATTTTAGTTATTGCGATGTCTTATACCATCCGTGCATTGATGCCAAAGACGCTGAACGAATCGAAAAAGTGCAAAAATGTTGTTTTCTTTTATTTTATTTGCAAAATTTATAATAGCATTCCCAGAAAATTTAAATTCCTTAAATTTTTGCCATATAAAAAAGCGATTTAGCTTTATCTTTTTTATTCCCAATATTCTAGTAACTTTTTGCACGCAACAGATCTTTCGAATGTCTTTTCTGTCGGATGTCTGTTAGATTTTACTTTGGTCTTTAGATAGGCACTATTTTAACATGTGTATATAGAAGATTTATCCTTATTATTAATTATTGCTGACCCGCTTCAAATTTTATTTATATTTTACATGTTTTTGACGTTTTAAGCTTCGTATTAAACTTTTTTGTTATGCTTTATGTTATTCCATCTTATCTAGTCCACTATAACCTAATGATATCTAAAGCACTGTTCTCACTTTATGCACCTTTTCCATGCATCAAATTTTCTGATAAGGTTAAAAGAAGACACAATCTGCTTCTGTCTTCTTTTAACCTGTTATTAAAAAATTTGAAGCATGAAAAAGTTGCATAGTGAGAACAGGGCATAAGGTTCCTTTTACTTATGCTTGAAATATTAAACTTAGTTTTTGTTGGTTTATTAGTACTTCGTATTTTGCTTATATATATATTTCTTTTTTTTTTATTTATTTTTTATGTGTTGCATCGTAGTTTTAGTCAGTTTTAGGGGACCGCACTGAGATTAATTTTAATTGTTTTCGGCTCCTTTTGGAAAATTTCTTTTTTTTATTATTATTATTATTATTATTATTATTATTATTATTATTATTATTATTATTATTATTATTATTATTATTATTATTATTATTATTATTATTATTATTATTATTATTATTATTATTATTATTATTATTATTATTATTATTATTATTATTATTATTATTATTATTATTATTATTATTATTATTATTATTATTATTACTATTATTTATTTATTTAAAAAAACAAATATCAGAGCCGCTTTACCAAGCATATTTATTTTTCATACATAAAATATCCCTGGGGCCGAATTGTTGACCTGTGAACGCCTTTGAATACACACATGCATTATAAAAACTGTAATATTCTTGAACCAGCGGTCACGGATTACATTCACCCAAAAACCATGCCATCTTAATCGCATGGCCCACGGTAGTCGAACAGATTTATTTCGAGAGAGGTATGCGTGTAAATAGGTATGTTATATTTATTTATTCAATTTATTTTTAATAGTTTGGTTTTTCTTCATTGGGAAGCGTTCACTTCATAGAAGTGAACGTTGCTGTATTTGAGATTCAAGAATTCAGCCCCTGGCATCATGTTGTTTCACTCTGGTGCACTTGTTATTTGGAGTAACTTAAGGTTAGCAGTGTAGTTATAATACCGATTATCAAAGTATAGGGGCGTTTGATTTTGGCAACTTAAAAATCTGGTTTTGTTCTGTGGGTCATTGAGGTTATGTTTTGTCTAAATAAAAATAGAATGGAATGTAAACAGGCTTAACCTCGTAATTATTAAAAAGTTACTTTCTGTTAAAAGTAACAGCAGTAACAATGACATAAAGCAGCAAACAATTTCATTTTCCTTTTAATTTTCCAACGCTTATAAATAAAAAAGGACAGGAGATTCCTTTTTCTTTGATCGGATTTGCTGGTCTTCTACCAATACCTAATTTTATTCCTTTATTTGTACTTTCCCAAGTAACACAGCGTGCTGTAAATAAGCTAGGATAACGTTTCCCCAGTAAAAAAGATAACAATAATATTTTTGCTGTATTCTGCCACAACATTTTGAAAACGTTATGAAAATGTTGTCATAGCTATTTTGAGGAATATTTTTTGCCTGTAACAACGTCTACGGCAGCTGAGAATGCAGCATTTTTGCACATGAAAGTAATGTTGTTTAAAATTTAACTTACTGATGTTTAACAATCTCTCATTCAAAAATACGCATTTTTGTGGACTTCCCAAGAGACAAATCTTTGTTCGAAGGCCTGTTTGATGACGAAATCTGTCGTGATACCTGGCTAAACTGCACACGCTTTAAAAATTTTAGATAATAAAGGTTTTTTTAATTATAAAATAGGGATATTTTGGAACGCTTATTTGACACTTCGTAGTCATTGTGGTAATTAATGTGTGCGCAATAGCTAAACGTCATTCCGTTGCGATAATTAGCCACCACCATTGCCGTAAGCTACGAATCCATTTCATTGTGGTTGTGGTTATTTTTCTGGTTAATTTTGGCACAAATAATTTTAAAAATAATAAAATATTTCCAGGTTCTAACATATAAAACACTTATTTGATGTAATTAAGCCAATTTTTTTATTTTTTCTCCTCTCTAAGTTTTTTCACAAGTGACAGTTTTTAATGTGTTCCAAACACTTTGGCTGTCAAAGTTGTCAAAATTTTAAGCGTTCCAAAATTTCCAAAGTATCTAATTTTTTAAATTTTAATCCAGAATTAAAGGAAAAACATCATGTCTAGCATACTTAGTTAATTTTGAAAAGTTTTCAGACTTAGATTTGAAAATATTTATGTAAAACAAGATTATTTTCTCATAAATTTGGCCGCTTGCCCGCCCGTGCAACCAAGTAACTTTGCATTTTTTAAACAATAACTCTAAAACAAAAGCAAATCTTGGCGTCATTGCTGTGGGCTCACGGTCCCAGCCTACCGGTAGAGGGCGCTTATTCTCAAATGATAAAATTGCACTAGGATACAACAAATAACTGCCGTTTCCATCTTCGCAATTTTTTCAATTGTATTTTAAGAAAACAAGTTATTATTGCTATTTTGTTAGTTAAGTTTTAGCATATTTTAGGTATAAGTTTTACCTTTAAAAGTTGATTAGCTATATGATATAACTATAAAAGTTATTGTGAACGTAAATTTAGTAGGCAAACAGTTTTAACATTCAAAATTTCAGATTAAATGAGAGCTGTACTAACGTTTCTGCAGCATTGACTTGGCTTTAAAGTGTATATTGTCGAAGCTGTGTTACTTGGGTTGGTTATAAACTTCTTTTTTCTTCACTAGTGAAAATGGGCAAAGAAGAATAAGTTGCGAAATGGACGCGATTCAACATTTCATTTATGAGGTTTTAGTTTGCCACGTGGTTAATTTCCCTAGTATGCTTAGAAACGTTTTTTTAAACAAGTTGAATGACGCGTTATGGTTATAAACAAGTGTCAGTTTTGTCTGAATTTTGACTTTAGCAGCACAAAGACAGAAAGGTATTTTAAATTAAATACGAACTGAATTCTCAAAAATGGGTCACGGATTAATGGGAAAATCAAAAATCAGAGGCATTATATACTATGCGGTTTCTCCGTTCTACCTAAAGACTAACATATGTAGCACTCGCAGAGTTTTAAACATGATACGAAGGATTAAAGAGGAGATCTTTTATGTAGGATTTCGTAAGTAATACCCAAAACCAAAGTTCGCCTTTCTCTAATTTGGATTTAACATTGAACCCCCAATCATTTCCAAAATATTTGCGTTATACGTTAGAAAATTTAACAATTGCAGACTACTAATCCTAAACAGATTACACTGCCCGACAGACAAAATTTTGCAAGAATTTTTTTTGTAAAGAACCCCGCACGAAATACATTAAAATATTATTTCGGTGAAATTTGACGAAATTTTAGTATATTATAGTGCATTATGAGATCAGAAAAATGAGTAAATAAAAATTGTTCCAGAGATATAGACGGTCAAGGTTTTAAAAAACGTCGTTTCGGGGTATATTGGGGACGCTCAAAAAGGCATTTCCTGACCGAAATAAAATAAGTGATCAACGAATAGGGGTTACCAAGGAACCACATATGAAGTTCCTAATTATTTTGTTGGTAAAACGTTAACAGGTTGTATACAGGGGCTTGTCAAAAAAATAATTTTCTGACACATTTTTATTTTCCTCTATACAAAAATAAAAAAAAAATTTTGAGCAAACATTAATGTTTTAGTATTTTTTAGATAAACTGAACAAGTTTTTCTTCCCAGTAACAGTTACTTTGTCTTACATGTTTTTTTCATTTTTTTTACTATAAAAACTTGACAAAAATTTTTTCCTACTACGAAATAATTATTTTGCAAATTAAAAATCTAAATATTATTTTGCATTCAGTTAAAGTGATAAGTAAATAAACTTTAAATAAAATAGATTTTATTTTATTATTTTTTTCCTAGCTATGAGGTACATGCAAAAAGTTCTATATCATTAATTTTTATAAAAAAGTAGTAAATACTTAATTTCTTTAAAACTAATGAAGGGATTTTTATTTAATTTTGCGTATGCCTTTATCATACTTTTATCTAATACAGGGTGCAATTTTTTTATTACTTTATGTTTTGTATCTAGGATGATGATTTTTTAAAAGGTTTCTCAGGGTACTTTACTTTACTTACTGTTTAACACTTTTGGTGGAGCTGAATTATCAAACAAATAATAAATTACTATAAATTATGATTATGGGTAATTGCTCTCCCTTATACCTACACATTGGCGTAGCCAGAGGGGGGTTTTTGGGGGTTAAACCCCCCAGATGGCCCAGATTCTGTTGTAATGTAGCCGCTAATAGGATAATTAATAATAATTTAAATAATAATTAAGTTTCTTTCATTCGTAAAACGCTGTTTTTTTCTCGGGAAAACTTTGGCACTAGTATTTTTACGGTAGTTTAATCAAGCGCAAAAATATTTCAGTTTAGGTTTTAATAGTTTACTCTTTATAACTTTTTTCTTGTTTTTTTCATCGTTCCTTAATTATTGTTATGGTGAAACACCGATTATTACAATTTTACTACACTAAAACAGAATCTGGGCCCTCTGGGGAGTTTTAAGCCCCAAAGTCCCCCTCTGGCTACGCCACTGTGTAGGTATAAGGGAGAGCAAGTACCCGTAATCATAATTTATGATAATTTATTGTTTGTTTGATAATTTAGCCCCACCAAAAGTGTTAAACAGCAAGTAAAGTAAGTTTAGAGTACCCTGAGAAACGTTTAAAAAATCATCATTCTAGATGCAAAACATAAAATGATAAAAAAAATTGCACCCTGTATTAGATAAAGGTATGATAAAGGCGTACGCAAAATTAAATGAAAATCCTTCTACCAGTTTTAAAGAAATGAAATATTTACTACTTTTTTATAAAAATTAATGATATAGAACTTTTAGTAGCTAGGAAAAAAATAATAAGATAAAATCTATTTTATTTAAAGTTTATTTATTTCTCACTTTAACTGAATGCAAAATATTATTTAGATTTTTAAGTTGCAAAATAATTATTTCCTAGTAGGAAACAATTTTTGTCAAGTTTTTATAGTAAAAAAATTGAAAAATTATGTAAGACAAAGTAACTGTTACTGGGAAGAAAAACTTGTTCAGTTTATCTAGAAAATACCAAAACATTAATGTTTGCTCAAAAATAATTTTTTAATTCATGTTTAGAGGAAAATAAAAATGTGTCAAATAATTATTTTTTTGACTAGCCCCTGTATCCAACCTGTTAACGTTTTACCAACAAAATAATAAGGAAGTCCATGTGTGGTGCCTCGGTAACCCATATTTGTCGATCACTTATTTTATTTCGGTCAGGAAATGCCTTTTTGAGCATACACAATATACCCCGAAACGACGTTTTTTTTTTTTAATTTGACCGTCTATATCTCTGGAACTAGTCATAGAAATCAATTTCTATTTACACATTTTTCTGATATTATAATGCACTTTAACATACTAAAATTTCGTAAAATTTCACCATAATAATTTTTCAATGTATTTCGTGCGGGGTTCAAATTTATACTCGTCAAAGTGCCCTGATATTATAACCACCGGTGGTTTTCCAAAGTTGGCTCGGTTTTGCAGAAAAAAAATAAAAAACTATTTTTTATAATTTTATTAAAAAAAATATATATTATTTTAAACTCTTTTCATAAAAAGAGGATCAATAGCCTGCATCTTTAGTAAAATATAAAAACAATACGCAGCAGATTTATGGAGATACCGTTAAATAAAAGTAAAAAAGCAGACATATTTTTTTAAAAATCACCAACAACTAAATCAGGGCTAAAATAAAAAAAAAGGTTGACCATTGTATTGTGTTCTAAATGTACTACAAAAAATGTTTTAGACACTTTCTTGAAAAGCTAACACTACTGGAGATAATTTACTTTAAAGTATAAAGAAAACAATTATAATTTAGTTTGAATTAAATGGGAAACAGTGTCTTCATGAAAGAAGACATACTTTTTTTTTAAGAATCGAGTATCTACTAACCTATACTAGAAGCTAACCACAAAAACTTTTTTTTACCAATTATCTTTGGTGTTCTGTGTTGGAACATTCCCGTTTCTGTTTCTTATAATTGCCAATTGCACCAACGTTAAATCCGTGTTAAGTCTGACTTTAAAGTTCTCTCTCTCTCTCTCTCTCTTATTGCGTGCTTCTGAGAGATATAAAAACTTTTAAGTCAGACTTAAAACACAGACTTAACGTTGGTGTAGTTGGCAATAAACATTTGCACCTACAAGACCTTTTTTGCGTGATGTGTTTTACTGATAATTCTATAAAAGAAATATTTATCTGCAAGACCTTTTTTGTTTGTCCTGTTTTTAGAAATACCCCTGAATACAGGGGGACTTTTTTTTTGTTTAAATGCACGTACATTTATATGCTAATATTTTCTTTCATAATAATATCCCTATGCCTTCTTTATAAAGTAATAAAATTTTGCTAATTTGTTACCAAGCGTTTCAAAGTTACACTAAAGTTTCTTCAGAAAAACATAGTTAAAATTAAAAAGAGTTTTTTTATTTTTTCTTTTAGTTAAAACTGAGCCAACTTAAATATATGAAAGGTACCAACATAACTTTTTTATTATTTTGTAGAGCTGTGTTATATATACATGGTGGATTCTTTAAACGGAATGGTGCTTCCAGCGGGTTAGAATTTGGTTTTATAAAAAAATCCAAAAACACGTCAACTGTGATTTTTAATTTTCTTTAATCGTACTATCTTAGATTTTTGTTATGTCGTTTTGTTTACGAGGTATTGCAAAAAATATTTTTTTAAAATAGGACACTCTGTATAGTTTGACATTTTTGAATTCTAAAAAAAATTATCTTTTTGACAATATCACACACTAATACTCTATCCCTTATGCTTTCCAAGATAAGAGGCATTTAAACTTGCATGGAATTGTTGTCTATGCCCTGTTTTACGGGGGATATTTGAATGAATATCGAAGATTTCCATACAGATTTAGATAAAAATATCTTGACTATCGTAAAAGATAGATCCTACTGTGTGGTATTGCTGAAGAGAGAATTATTTGCATATTTAAAAAATTGCAAAATATACAGGGTGTCCTATTTTTAAAAAAAATTGCCATACTTCGTAAACTAAATGACATAGACAAAGTCCAAGATAGCACGATTAAAGTAAATTAAAAATCTCAGTTGACTTGTTTTTGGTATTTTTTTATTCAACCAAATTCTAACCCGCTAGAAGCACCGTTCCGTTTAAAGAATCCACCCTGTATAAACGACTGAAGTCAAGCCCTTTTTCTCCTACAAGTGGTTTTAAATATTTGTAAAGTAGGTAAAACCAAATCTGATAAGAAGGAACGTTCGGGAAATTAATTATCGTCACTACGAACTGACAAATACAAAACTGTCTATTTTAAACAACGGTATATACTGTGGTTAAATTTCAATCGGGAAATTTTTGCGTTGGCGGTTATGGCCAATAATCTCGCTAAAAAGCTCAGCCCAGCCAGCGGAACGGATTAAGATACAACATTACTTTTCACCTTTTTTAAAATTGGTGGATATAACTTTCGTGTTGTTTATTGTATTTTATAGAACAGTTAAACGTTAACGTGCATGGGCTTAGAAATGCAAGCAAACCAGATTTTTAAATTGCCAAAATCAAACGCCCTAGATTTTGGTAATCGGAACTATAACTATCCTTAAATCACTCCGAATAAACCCTTATATTACGCTTGCATATCAATCAAATATACCAGAGTGAAACAACATGATGCCAGGGATACTTTATGGATGAAAAATGAATATGCCTGTTAAGGCGCATTTACACAGAGCGAATAGGTTCGTCCAAAAATTCGGGCCAAATCTGGCGAACCTTTTTCGACGAACGTTTGCCCGAACAGTCGAACATTTGCAACGAAAATTTACGGAGAACATTTGCCACGAACATTCCGGCAAATGACTTCAATTCTTGAAATTAAATGGGAACACCAAAAATATTTTATTTTATTTTTCGATTAAATAGTAAAAACCAACGGAAAGCGAAAAATTATTATTTGCTGGGTGGTAGGTTGTGAGGTTGGTAGATATCTACTAAATAAGTTTATACCTAATTGTTGCTTTTGGTTTTCTTTAATTAAGTGCTTAGGTTTTATAATCAAACGCCACCACCAAACCCCATCACCAAACCCCACCACCAAACCCCAACATCAAAACCCTACAAAATGAAATAAAGTAATCCTCATTATTTTTTACCAAATGCGTCAGATCGTTTTTACGTCGGAAAGGTCTTAAAATTTAATTTTTATATTACAATTCAGTTCAATGATTTACGGTACATAATTTTTCTAATTTTTATTTTATTCCAAATATTTCTTTCATCAAATTTTGTCCGAACACCACGAACCATTTTACCTGAGCCCCGAACCTTTTGGCCGGAACCTTTCGCGCGAATCCTTAAATAAATAATTCGCGCGAATGTTTGTCCGCATTTCAAAGATCAAAGGAATATTCGCCTGTGTAAATACTACTTTAAAGGGGCCATGATATTCATTTTTATTTGTACACCGAACATAACAAAGAAAACGCGATGCAGACCCAATATGTCTGACGGAGACTTAGACTGGTGAGCGAAGTCACCCAAAAAATGATGAATTCAAATTCAATTTAGACGTTTAAAAATTCAGGACCGGCTTTAAATGTTGCGTATTTTCTATTACAAGCTTTTATTTAACTTCACCTCGATGTATGTATGTTTATATGTTCGGGTCAAATCTTGCACCTTAATTTTGACTAACCCGTAGAAGTCCGATTAAATTCAAGTTTTGTATGCGATTATAGTTCCAGTGACAATACAATAACATGGTACTATTAGGCAACCCTATGGAGGGGGGAAAACGCCCAAGATTGTCCGATTTCAACCAAAATTGGTATACGGGGATATCTGGGGATACGGAATATGAATTTTTAATTAGATTTTAAAAATTCAATATGGCGAATTCAAGATAAATGATTTTTGGTGATGTTTTGCTAACCAAATAACGACGGAAGTGGAGGAGGAAAATATTTAGTTTGTTCGATTTCAATCAAAATTGGCATACAGGGGTTCTTAGAGAAGGGGATTACGAATTTTTGATCAGATTTGAAAACTTGAGTATGGCGGATTCAAAATTCACGATTTAAAAGATTATAGGAAGTTTGGCCATGTTGACTCGATAAATGTATGTTATTGATTATATTATGATTGTTCGCAAGAATCTGAATTTACTATAAAGCATAGAAATGCAATGGCAAGTAAATTCAATCCAATTCGACTGAAGCTACCCTAAAATTTCTGTAATATATGCTAATATTTCTCTGATATATGGTTGGACATTGTTAGTTTTAATTTGCGGCCAGCGATTTTATTATTATGATATCAAAATGCTAAAAATTATTCCTAATATTAGAGGGAATCGTGACGAAATAGATTTCTATCGATCTTACTACTCTTGGGGCTATATGCCTAACGTGCTCCTGAAAATGACCAATGGGTGAGTGCGTCCACCATGCCTGTGCCCCAAACAATGTCTGAAATGTATTCATTTGAGATTTCATAACCAGCCCTTTCACACTATTTACGTTTATGTATTGGATCAACACTTGCGTCCCTGGCCATATATAGTACACTGTGATCAACTGTCTTACGATAACAATAACAAAATGGCAAAAATATGGTTAAAAACTCTCTATTACAATCAATACTCATGATAAAATTTAAACTAAACGAAATCGAATATTTTCTGAATGAGGCCCTGTCCATACTGTGATTAGTGTGGACAAACAAAAAAATAAACGTCAGAGTGACAAAACGCAGTTGCTGGGGGCACAACTAAAAATACAAGCACAGAATACAGTGATTTCTAACCTTAGCTTCTTGTGGGATTTTCCCAAACTCAAAACTTGTAGATAGTTTTTACTATTTTTGATTTAACTTACAGCATTGATTAAACTGTCTCTAGTATCTAGTTGCTTACATTTTTAATGCTGCCTTAAAATTTATAGACACGAATTAATAATGAGCATTTCCGTCGGTAAATTTAGATCCTCTACTTGTGTTCTTAGTCAGTTGATTCTAGAAACTACTAGTTTAAAACTCTTTTTTAAGAAGGTAACGATATCCACATAGCTATTTGTCATTATCACATAGAATATCCCTAAGAAGGAAAACATGTGCTAAAAAGGTTCTAAATTATCATAGAGAATGTACTGATATAGTCAATCTTATTAGATGCTACCACATAATTAAAGTTAAAGGCGAGGTAGATGGATGTGCCATTAATATCTTCAGTTATATATGGTACTTTTTCTGGTCGTTAGTATTTGGATACTTAAGAAAATAGGATATGCTAAGGATGTTTTAAATGCTTATCACGAACTTAGCACATTAATTAATTATGGAGGGGTGTTCTGTGTCTACAAAATAGACATCCCTGAAATATCCAAAATTATGATTCCAAAAATGAGGACATTCTTAGAATACCTAAATAAAGACATCTGAGAATATCTATATGATATAGATATGAGAAGAGAATAATCTGACAGATGATGTATCACCATCATCTTCATATACTTATTAAAAATGGTTTAATTATTAAGTTCACGCGCCATCTGCTTACAATTATTCTAATTGCGGATAGATTTATGAAACTGCAGGACCAAGAGATGTTCGGAAGGAAACGTTCCCAGAATGTCCTTCCTTGGGATGTCTTGGAAGGACGTTCCCAGAATCAGTGGCGTAGTAACGAGGGGGAGGTTTGGGGAAAACCTTCCTGTCCTCGAAATTTTCAGCGATCGAAAAAATGCATTTATTCAAAAAAAAAAGACCATGACGTACGAACAGCTTTCGGAAATATATCCCTTCCGAAAATTTTTCTTATTACGCTACTGCCCAGAATGTCCAAGTGAGGACATTTACAGAATATCTCAATTAGTACCTATGTAAGATTTTATGAAAATATTCTGATCGGAAAGTTCTTTAAAATATTCCGCTGATGGGATGAGACATTTTTATTGATGTTCTTTTGCAGTATCTTTTTAGAATAATAAGAACTAAATATAAGGAATAATTTCCTAATAATTTTATACACTTGACATATGCTAAAGATGTACTCAAAAGAAAATACTATTGAATTAAAAATATTTTTCCGTAATGGTTTATTCTTGGCATGTCCTATGCACGTCTTTGTAAGTAGATCCTTAAATGCCATGTAGCCAAGAGTTACTGTAAAAAACGTCCTCTCAAGGATCAGACGCATATTCTTATCATGTAAATTTTCTTTTAATGCTATGTGGATACTAGTGGACGCTTATTCGTTGCCATTTGCGCCCATTTATCTATCGGACGACGCCCCTTTAATCGTCTCTTATGACAGGCTTTGGATTTACCCTGGTGCTAATCTTACCCCGGTGTCCACATCAAAAGAAAACTCAGCACGTGGTGCGACATGATGCGTGTTTGGAGTCATCGGGGCCATGCAAAAAACGCTTAGATGAGAACCGAGATTTACCTTGACTAAAAAAACGCATCACATGCGACATGGTGTTGGATAGGTAAACATGACATCATGTTATTCGTTTTTGAGTCAAGGTGGCCACGAATAAAGGCCTTCACACACTCAGAAAACTATCCCAAGTGAAGTGTGTACTTAGCTTTTTTTGTTAGTGGTAAGTAAAGTTTCTATTAGCCCCAAGTGATGAATTCAACAGCTGCAAGTAAAACGACCAACTTAGCAGTGGCGTAGCTATTATCGAGCAACCCGAGGCAAAGCCCAGGGGCCCGGCGATGCAAGGGGGCCTACTGCACAGTCAGTATTTACAGTAAATAAAATTATTTATTTATTCTACTAAACCAATTAAAACCCGATGTTAATTTTATTAGGCCTGCACTTTTCCCCTTCTCTAACCCAACATAACATCACAATTCTCATACCCAATTTTTATGGAATTGATCAGGTTACAGGTCAAATTGAGAATTGATTCAGAGGTATGATAGCGGTATGCGATTATTTTGATTTTTTGGATCCCAGAGCCATTACAAGTTCTATTGAAAAAATTCTTCCAAAAAGGTGTAAATGCTTTTATAAATAATCATCTTTTACCACTTGTAAAAAACGATCTAAATAATAGCTTAGCTTTTGAGCTAACTATTAAACAATACGGAGTTCTATAAAGTAAGTTAGTTCAAATATTTACCGCATTTTTATTGTTCTTAACTAATTAAAGATTACTTAAAGTCACAAATGAGTCAAAGTAGATTAGGCAGCTTAGCTTTACTTTTAATTGAAATGAAAGTTGCTTACGAAATGGACTTAACCACTCTAATAAAAGAATATGCCAATGAAAAAGCGAGGAAAAAAATTATTTACCTCTCAAGACTTCCTTTTCTACCGATAATGTTAACAATAAAAATGCACTAAATAAAATAAAAAACAATATTATATATCTAACAGTATGTTGAGTTACCATTGTTACCAAACTAAAATAAATATTTGTTTTTTTACAATAAAAAAAAATACCAACGTTTGGTAGTATTTTATTTACTTGAATAACATACAACTTTAGGTTAGGTACCTAGCACGTATTTAATTTGTATAAAAAAATTTATAATTTACATTTATACATTTATTAGTGGGAGGGGGACATAAACTGTCCTTGCCTCGGGGCCCCAAGTCATGTTTCTACGCCGCTGCTACTTAGAACCGAGTTTGTAAACCCTTAGTGATTTATCTACTCACCAATATGTGACAACTCACTTAAGCTTCCCTTCACTTATGGTTAATGATTTTTTCTACTAAGGACGTTTCTCAACGTACTGCAACGATCATTGTTCTATTTATAGGGAGATCATGATGGTAATAAGTTTAAAAAACTCGAAAAAAATCGATGACCGGAAACGAACCCGGTAATTATTGGTTTAGAGGTGCTTGTCCATATATATCCACCAAACGCGAAAATTCTCTGAATAAGCTTTAATCATGATTAACATTTTTCAGTCGACCAATAAGAACCCGCCAAAACGCTTTTATTCCGCGGTTTCAACCTATTTCTTTATAAGCGCATGGTGCAGCGGATAATTATAAAGCATTGGTCTATCAACCTGTAGGTTGTCGGTTCGAACCCCGTCGGCCCGTCGCACTTTTTTATTATTATTATTATTATTTTTAGAGCTCCAAATATATATTTCTTATCTTATTTAATAGAGTTACTAAGGTTAGTAGATAATTCACTTACGGTAACTGAAGTTTTTACTTATGGTTAATATGTTATTTTATAACCTTAAGTAGGTAGGCAAACTTATGGGAAGTAGATAGTTCAGTTGTTTCATACTTAAATGAAGTTTCTACTTGAGGCTAATGAATTCTTACTTAGAATTACTGGATATTTTTCTCAGTGCACAGGAACTATGCAAACTGTGTAAGGCGTTACGTAAATGTTTAACGTGACTGAAAAAGAGCAATTATATTCGCTCTGCATTAGCAAAAAGATTAAATTTACGAAAATTTCTTACGCAAATTCCATATGAGGCCGTATTTCCGATCGCGAACCTTTTCGTAACAGCTTACGGAGTCTTGCAGCCTTGCGTAAGTTTCCGTGTGAAGGCCTTAAGAAACGCATAAATAGAAACCGGAAGTTTCTCTTGGGACATCCGATGCAGTCCTATATGAGATACTATAAAGGCCCTGCCCGTGTATTTCCCTATGATAAAAATCGTATCGGAAACCCCTGCGAAAAATCAAATTGGCCGGGGCGAAAGGATTAATGACGGACTCCAATGCGCATGCGTCAGCTGGCAGTACACTGAACGAGAAATAAGGTGATTCGACGTTACAAACTCGTGCAGGCTCAGATCGACTACGCCGCTACGATTTTCTCACATCCTGGGACTTTATATACCTAATTGTTATATGGACGCAGTAAATGCCAATCCTTTAAAGGGTAATCACTCCGCAGCGAAGTTAATAAGTAAACAAACAGCAATTTGTGGGTCATTTAAGTTTGTACAACGCGTGTTTTTGCTAATTTTCTATGTATCGATGAAAAATTAATAGTCTAAGGGAAGTGAGACTTGGGTACGAAAATCTTACCGTAGTAGATTTTGTGATGTAATATGAAAGCCGAGACTCCCCAGATTACGAATCCGCCGGATGACATCTCGTAAATGGTGAATGTTTAGACATATTCGGCAAAATATCTAAGATGACAACTAATGAGTAAATTCGATTTTTCTATTTTTTGTGCAGGGTCAAATTGATGGTATTTGATTTATAGTTTCTCGAATACAAGGAATTCGAATCTTTCACCGAAAACTACCTAAATTGACATCTGACACATTTTTGACAGCCATTTGGTACAGAAAAAATGGATATTTTTGAAAAATTTGTTATTTTCTATTTCTTTTACGAGAATTAGTGGTTTTTAATAAAGTTTTATAGGTTCTTTGATGTAAGACAATTACATCCGCCATCAGAAACTACATTAAATGACATTTGACTGTTTTTTGACAGCACGTAAAGCAAAAAACTAACCACTCTAAACCCATCTAATATAAAATAATCTTATTAAGTGTCGATTTAGAGATTTTTGGATACAAGCAACCAAAATTTTTCATCAACTGTCACGTAAAGTGACATTTACATGATTTTTGACAGTTTTCAAGAACACAACGGGTATGATAATAGGAGCTATCCACTAAAAGTCTTGAGAAAAATCTAAAATTTAGGTCAAATTAACCACTATCTTCTATATCAATTTAGGGGTTTACTTTCAGCCATGGTAAGTAATTTTGAATCAAAATGAACAAATGTTTTATTCTAAATGCTATCAAATGTCATTTAATGCCATTTTTAATGGCAGATACAAGTTCCTTACATCAAAAGAACCTATAAAAGTTTAAAATAAATAAAAAATATATAATTTTTCAAAAATATCCATTTTTCTGTACCAAATGGCTGTCAAAAATGTGTCAAGTGTGATTTTGGTTATTTTTTGATGAACGATTCGAATTCGTCGTATTCGAAAACCTATAAATTATTATCAAACACCATCAATTTGACTGTAGACAGAAAATAGAAAAATCGTCATCCGACAGATTCATAAACTGGGGAGTGTTCATATGACACCTTAAAATCTACTATGGTAAGAAAATCCGGGTTCGATTAAAAATCGCCACTTATCCTCTTGACTATAAGTTTCCGACCTTTCTTTTATCATTGTCTAATACATTAAACAATACTTTTAATTTAACGAAAATAATCATTTTTGAAGTTAAGTTACGACCAGGAATTTTATTTTTTTTTAAATAATGCTTTAGCCTCCCCTAATAATATTATTTTGCAGATTTTTCATCCTGTAATGAGTTCTCGATTATAGTTGTAACAATAGTTAATTTTTTACCATGCTTAAAAATATAATATTTTGTCCAGTCGAAATGAAAACTTTTGCGTAAATATTAGTTTCCACAGCAATTGGGTAAAACAGTGCTTTTTTAAAATCGTGGTTTAAAAGAATGGGCATGCAGGTGACTTTAAAATGCGAGTAAAAGGAAAAGATCAGTTTAGCCACGTGTTGTAAATATTATTTTTTTAAATACCAAAAGCCGAAAAAACATACCTAAATAATTGTTAGATCAAAGACAAACCAATATTTTTTGTTATAAATAAATATTTAAAACAAATAAACCTTTTGTTGTGTCACCTAAAAATAGGTTGCTCTAATAAAATGTTTAATTCAATCAAAAAAAAAATTCTTATCCGTTATCAAATAGTTATTTGAATCCACCCATCTCTTTTTTCTGTGTACTATAAATTAGGGACCCCTACGGCACGGTCTCTAAAATAAACACGGTCTGGTAATTTTTTTGCTTCGCCACCTAATGACGATACAAAGATATCAACCTGCTTTCTTTATTGATTTTTTTGATGGGTGACATTTAGGGTTATATTATTTTTGTATAAATTTTTGTAATAAAAATTGTATTTGTTCGTCATTTCTTTTCTTTCAGCCCTAATTAAATACCCTGTGATATTACTTATTATACTTTTTTTTTTTAACAAAAAGCAAGGCTCCTTATAGTTTTAAATTTGCAATCAGATGTATTGCATATAGTCTGCACTCTCTCAAAAATGCCTGGCAAAAATCAAGTACAAAATAAAATAGCTTCCAAAATAGGAGAAAAAACAACTACATAACCTAACTTCTGAACCACGAACATGAAGTCACTCCAACTCATCCGATGAGTTTCTTGACGGAATTTATTATTATTTTGTGAAAGATCAACGCATGCAGACCAAAAATAAATTATATTTACTTATACACAAGAGTTAAAATAAAAGATGCAAGCAAAAATTAGCTAGGTCTTGCATCAATCATTTAAACAAAAAAAAAGAAAAGAAATTAATAAAAAAAATTATACGTTAAAAAAATTCTCCGTGGATAATCAAGGCTTTGTTTTAAATGATACACGAATCGACGAAATGTTCGGTTGGCAAGCATATCTTATTATTTTTTCAAGTATAAACTCCATACGATTAGAGATACCAAATAATTCAGTGCTTAGATAAATACATTCTTATAGTGTAATAATAATATAAAGTTCATTTGAGGTAAAATTGCAGTTACCAATTTTCACTTCTCGACTACAGAATTAAAACAATAAAAAGTCAATTTTTTGGTTTCAGTAAAAATTGCTTTAACAAAAACATTTTAATTTTATATGAGTAATTATAATTATCTCAATCTTTAAAAAAAAATTTAATTTTTAGCCCTGGCTCTTGGTTTTCTAATTTATCGGGGTGTTGAAGCGAAGCACGAGTCTTTAAAACGAAAAAATCCTGCAGACTTTGTAGAAGATGTCTAAACCTTTTAATAGTAATTATTTGTATTTATTTTAAGTTCACCAAATAAAAAGAGTTAAAAATAAAGATTTCTAGCTGCAAAACTCCAAAATTTCCAATTCTGCGGATCACTTTGGAGATGGTCGACCGGGATCGATTACCATTTTATTCGTGATTTTTGGAGAATATTTAAATTTTAGGCGTGTGATGGATTTGGGGAAATGCTTGAGCCCTTATTATTCTGGTGTTACAATACTACGTTCAATAACGAAATTAGGGGTTGAACTAAAATTTATCTAGTTCTACTAATCTTGACATTATTCTGGATCTAATGTAAAGAAAACTTAGTGGGAATGTGTAAGAAAAGAAATAGGATCAAGTTATGCCAACTTTTAGGTAGCTAGTATAACCCAGAAAAGACAGACACATAGACACAAAACCAACCTTTTTCTGAACGATGAAATTACTACAAAGCCAATTTGGATATTTCTGAACTGAAACACACCGAGCACCGGTTTGTTATTAGACACTTAAAGTAAATATTTCAACGCATCGGTATCGGTATACCTAACGCGTTCGAAACAAAGTCAAAATACACTACATTTTTGACTTGATTATGCCATGTTTCGAACGATGTCCGCTTTTTTGATGGGTGCGATGACAGAACAGCTGATCCTACTCGTTACGGACCCACGAACGTACGCAACGATTTCAATCAGCAGTTCTATCATCGCACCCTTCAAAAAAGCTGTCATCGTTCGAAACATCGCATAAACAAGTCAAAAATTTAGTGTATTTTGGCTTTATTTTGAACGCGTTAGGTATACCGATACCGATGCGTTAAAATATTTACTTTAAGCGTTTATTCACACCAGTGTGCAATTATTGAACACACTTTGTCATGTGCGCATGCGTACGTATCATTAGTGTTAAAATACCAAGTTGTTTTAAGCATTTGGTTTCTTTCTTTCATAAACTGAGAGAATAATGGAAACAACGCAGACAATTTTAACTGCCACTATTTAAAATGACTGATGCTACTCTCTGTGGTTTTTTAGGATAATGACGTCAGGAATGACGTCACAGTTAACTCACTGGTTAACAGCTGATTTGGTTGACAAATACAGTATACCAATTTAGGTTCTGTGATTTTGTCTTCTTCTAACCTCACTTTTATGTAAATAAAAGGTTGGACATACCAGAACTACTACTAGGTACTACTATATGGTACTGCTTTCCAACCTAGAGACAGTTGTGCAAATATGTCAAAAATGCATACCCACATGGACTCTAGACCTACCTAGGTTCCCTATTAAAATTTAGAAGTACAATTTCAACAGCATTTAGATGCGCGTGGGCCAAAAAAAAACAAAGAGACCAAAAATGAGTGAAAAAATTAGGTAATTATGTAGTGTACGGTTTGCTGCCATTTTTGATTTTTTATGAAAAATTCTTTATAGAGAAATACGCCAGCGCCGGTTTTTTTAAGAGAAAAAAGCGGCGGGGGGGTTGTAATAAGTTTTTTAATTGTTTTGGGTTTGGCTGAATTGGATTGGGTTGTTTTAGCGAAAAAAAAATTAAAAAAAAAAACAAACGGCGCCGGCGGATTTGGAGTTCTATGGACTCTAGTAGGTCCCCCATAAAGAATTTTTATTGAAAAATAAAGCAACACCATCAGCTTTTCGACAATTCATAATTATTCAAACACTCGTATACACCTTCAGGCACACTGCAATTGCATTTTTTAAATAGGTAAGTATCAAATGCAATCCAAGTGTACCATGATATATGCTACCTAACAAAATTTTCGAATAATGCCGGGCAACAGGAAAATTATAAAATACATAGGTAAGGTACCTTTTCTTATATTTTTAAACACCAATGGGACATCTGTTTTCATAATAAGAAGTTCTTTGTTAACGACCACTGTATAATTCAGCATTATTACTTACACCCACATAAATCTGTATACCTATTGATATGAAAAAATCAGAGATATGGAGAAGGGCAAATCCCCACTTATAAACTCGACGTTGGAATCCCAGATAATGGTCAACGTCGAACGATAACGTCGGGTTTATAAATGGTGGTTAAAATGCGAAAAAAATTAAACTGGGATATATTAAGGACTTTTAGATATATATAACTTTTTTTTTGTCGGATTTTTAAAATTTTTGATCGCCCGTGGCTCACTTTAAAGAATAATTTATAAATACAATGAAAATGCACAAAAAAATTGATTTTCAAAATGCAAAAATTTATCAGCCAACACAGACCTCACCAAGCGAAGACTCCCTTACCTCATTTTCAAACTACAATCCCAAACCAACTGCAAGAGGTAGTTTGCCAGGTTAGTTTGGTCTGACGTCATGGTAAGAAAACCCAATCGCAAAAATGACATGGTTTATGGTTTAGTTAAGTATGACGTCACACATGATGAAAATTCGCCTATAGTAAGCCGTTGGGCGCCTGCGTATTAGATATGGTGGCCGTCTATCTGGCATTCACCTGAGTAGTCCGGCTTGCTTCACTAACTTCCAAGATCACTATGTTTAATATTTTACCTACTCGCGTGCGGAAAGTAGTACTTTACCGCACTTGTTTAAGGTTAAGGCACTTTACCACACTCAGTGCGATAAAGTTAACGTTCGTTTCTTTGATGATATTCTCCACTTTTCCTAGCCGAAGCATAATTTGTACGTTCCAGGTTGCAATCTTCATGATAGGTAACTGAACTGGAGATTCTTAACACTCTCAGGGGTCTCATTTTCGAATCCATACGAAAATATTCGCATACGTGTACTGAATAATTGACAATTTTTATGTCAGTCTCTTTCTATACCGCGTGAAATGAGAGGCGAAAGATAAGCCGGTATGTGTGGACCGCGTTAGAATTCGACTGATTTAACGCAATATTGCACGAGTGTTGTTTCGCATAAAAAACCGGTTATTCTTTCACGAACTACCCATGATTACGGTATAGGAAGAGACGGAAGTAGTCGCATGCGAATAATTTCGTATGGTTTCGAAAATAGGAACCCTGCTCACTGAGAGCCGGGGCTTTTGGTTTTCTAGTCATGTTAATGATTACCCTGGGGAGACCTAACGAGGTGGCTTTCCGTTGCTTTCCTCATCGTGCTACGACTAAAACCATTAAGGCAATCCTTGTCACGCCTTTAATGTGTAATTTGTTGCCGTCCTTGTTTCAATATTTAGAATTGTTCGACTAACAATTGTAGTTTTACTGCTTCCCAACATCAATTTTTTCGCTATATCTAGATACCCTCAGTTTTACCATACCGGAGCCATTGTGATGGTTGATTGCCCCGTGAGAACAAATTGTTTAAAACCATCTCCAGTCTATCTTAAACAAAGGGAAATACCTCATTCACCATACGCAATTTACCAAAAATCATTTCTTGCTAAATAATTTTAGTCCCTTAAAAAGTAGCCTGCATCTCTTTCTTTTTCTAAAAATAGCTGAATTTTCTAAAAATAGCCTACACGAAACTCCAATTTAACTGTTGCGCCCCTTAGTTCAAATTTAGCATGACCAAGTACCATAAAAGCAGAAATATAGAGTTTAACGCCGACGCTAATCAATCTTTATTCAGGATATTTTAAAAAATCATTATTTCTGCTACACTTTTTAAGGGGTTGGAAAAAAGAGTGCATACAATAATGGAACTCACGAAAATTTATATACACAATTTTGACTGATTGATTCGTTTGTGAGTGTGCCAGTATGACACTGTCCACTGCGACCACTATTGGGTCTATTGTGGCTTACTTTTAACATTTTCTGTTGCTACAGAATACTCAGCTCCTTAAAGAGGCTTGCAACTTGCTTTGGTGAAGCATCATTCAGATCCAGTCCGTTAATCTGTGGTTTACCGAAGATACGTTGACGCTGACGTGCAATGGCCGGACATTCACACAGCACATGTCTGGTTGTCTCATCATACTCCATACAAAGCCTACATTCGGTGGCCATTCTGTGTAATGGTACTTTCAGCCTGCAGTGTCCGGTGTATAGATCAACATTTGTCCGGATGTCCTGCCTGGTAAGCTTAATGAGTTTCTCGGCCCTCTTCCTGCAAGGTTCTGTAATGACCTCTTTGGAATGTGCCAGTCCCGGCAATTCTCTCCAGTATTGGTGGAATTTGTTTTCCATCCAGCCTGAGAGAGCAGTGTTGATTGTGTTGTATGCTATTCCAAGGGCTGGTTCGGGGCCAATAAAGACGTTAGAGGCCGCTTTACGCGCCAGCTGGTCGGCAGTCTCATTTCCTCGATGCCTAGAATCTCCCGGAATCCATACCAGCGACACAGTGTGTATTTAGCCTAGGGTGTTCAGTGTATCCTGGCAGCTCCTAACGGTTCTCGATGATGAGACTGTCGAAGAGTATCTTTATTGATCTATAGCGCCAGTTATGATCTATCATCCAACATGCGCTCATTTCAATGCCGAAGAGTTTCGCCTGGAAAATTGTAGCCATTCGTCCAAGACTATGTATAATCCTGATATTTTCCTGGCTGCAATAAGCTCCGGAACCAACACCTGAAGGCATTTTGGATTCGTCCGTGTACCAGCAGCTATCTTCACTTGAGAAACTTATTCTATTTGTCGTCCAGTCCTCCCTATCTGAAAGAATAGTGTTGTATGACTTTTTGGTGTTTACTGTTGCGGGAATTAGAGCCGGTAGCACGCCTAGAATGAAGTGGCTCTCAATTGCCCGCGTTAAAGGGTTTGGTACTACTTGACTTGCCCTGCCACCCCATTGGTTAGCCTATTTCTCCAGGACAACGTGTAGAGGAGGAAGGTTTAGGAGGCATTCAAGCGCTGCTGATGGTGTGGTGCTCATAGCAGTACGTATCACCATACTTACTTGACGTTGGATGTTTGTTAGTTTGGCACGAGCCAGCGTTTATATATACAATACTTTTAACATTTTCCTCTCGTTACCTTGCATCGCACATTGCAAGTGGTGCAATACCAATCATAAGTTTATATTATAAAGCAGGAGAAATTTCAATACAAATAAAGCAAAATGAGCAGAGCATAAACCTAATGGCAGCCAACCGAAATTTAGGTTAGGGGCTGTCTATAAATGACGTCACGCTATATCTATTTTTTACCCCGCCGCCCCCTTTGTCATGCTTTTACTTACAGTCCAATTTCATTTCCCCCCCCTTGCCTTATTGAAAATTCACACAAAAAAAACTCAAGGCTCTTTCTCCACTAAAAACACAGACACGTGTTTCGAACTTACTTTGAACTCATCATTATGGCGTACGTCAAGTTAGCTACATGGACCAAAATGTAGAGCCAGCTATATGAAAAAATAAAAATCAACTAAGTTCTACAAACAACAACGCTGAAGCCCAGTGGAGTTCGTAAAATTTACTCAAGGGAATTTCTCCACATGGTATTACCCAAGGATATGCATGGAGGCAATAAAACTCCGTCAGCATACCGAGCTATGATTAGTTTTAAGGTTTTCTAAGTTTTAAGGTGTGTTTTGGAGAAATCTGCAAAGCCCGGTATATATGCCAATGCCTATGCTTCAGTAATACCAAGGGCAGAAAAACCCTTGAGTTTTTCTTGGAAGAAAAAGCAATCAAAATATAAGGTATATAGTAAAATATTTTACTTACGACCAAACCGTAATACTAGTTTAACGAGCATTCTAACACGACTGTAATGGACGATTTACGCTCCTAGGATGGCTTAGACGTAAAACACAAGATAGCGTGACAAGCGATGAAACTTTGTTTTATAAGATCACCAATTGAAGCAAAATGGTGAAATATTTTTCTATATTTTTAAGACAATAAATAAAAAAAAATATTAAATGTAAATAAATCCAATAATTTTAGCACCTAACCAAAAATAAGTCCCGTTTAATTGACATTTTACGCACTTTTAAGAAAAAAAAAATCTTGTTTTATGTATGAAAAATCCCTTAGTAACCTTATGTGTTTTGATGTTTAAGAAAGAACGTCATTAAAACTTCAGGTTATGAAGGTTGTTGAGAGGTTGTTCGCGTTTTATATTTTTAATAATTTCTGATATTTATGATAACATTTTCATTGATCGTAATTACAGTATAGTACACTAACTTGCAAGTTATGGTCATTACACGCTCAGATAAATAAACTTCATCTTCGTTTCAATGATATCATCATAATATGCTTGATATGTAAACTACTATTATCTACTACCAACGAATAATACTAATTTTACGACCATCTCAACACAAGATGACGTGACAAGTGATGAAACTCTATTATATGAGCGCACTAATTGACGCAAAAATGTGAATTATTTTTCTATATTTTTAAGAGTAATATAATATAATAAATAAGATGTTTATTTGTTCAAATCCAAAAAATACAAAATCAATAGAAAGATAAAAAATCAAATTAGCATACAAAATCACCATTTAAGTATAATATACTTTCCTTAATAACACCAATTTTACTAGTCTCACTTATGTGGTTATGTCAATATTGGGAATTTAGACACATTCGGGAATTTAGTCACATTCGGGAATTTAGTCACAGTTGGGAATTTAGTCACATATGAGCATTCGTCGCTATTGGTACACTCTGGATAAAACATACATAATAAATAATTTTCACTGTTTTAAATATTATAGTCCTACATTAACATTTTTTATTATATATTTTTTTGAGTAACAAGTTTATGAATTACACTTCTCTCAGTTTTTAACAAAAATTCTTTGATTGCTTTTTTAAAGTGTTTAATGATATTTTAATTTCGGATGTTTTCAGGCAAGATATTTAAAACTTTAGGAATCAAAAAAATTGTACATTTTTTTCCAATACTTAGTGTTGTTTTTTTTGTTGTATCGTTTTCCCGAGTTCGAGTAAAGTAATTGTGCTCTTGTTTTTTAAAATCACCCTTTTCTTTAAATGCCTTAATGGCTAGCTTTTGGAAAAATAATTGCCTTACATCCAGAATCTGTGATTCAGTATATAATAATTGGCTGGGATATCGATATGATTTTTTAAATAAAATTTTTAAGATATATTTTTGTAAAATGTGAAGGGGTTCTAAATGAGTGTCGCAAACTGTACCCCAGCCAATTACTCCGTAGGCCATATGAGACTGAACCAGAGAAAAGTATAATGTTTTTAGGGCGTTAATATTTAGATACTCAGACAATTTACGTGCAAGTTCCATCTCAAATTATGATCAACCACTGTACCTAAATACTTGATATGTGACGACCTCGCTATTTCAGTATTATTTGGAAGTTTTAGTGTAACAAAATTGGGGAGTCTGTCCTCGTACACCGCAAACGGTAAAAATGTTGTTTTCTCAAAATTTATAGTTAAAGTATGAAAATCAAACCACCCTTTCAAAATGTTCATTTCTCGTTCGGTGATTTCTTTTACTTGAAACCAGGATTTTGCTTCGAATATAACCACTCCGTCATCCGCGAAAGATGCCATTTGACCTTCAATATCTATCTCCAGGATGTCATTCAAATATATGGTAAATAAAAGGGGACCAAGCACTGTTTCCTGGGGGATACCATAGTTAACTATTTTTGATCCGCTTAGACTATTTCCTATTTTTACAAACTGAGTTCTGTCTTTCAAGTAACTCTTCAACAGTTCTAAAATCTGTCCACGAAATCTGTAATTATCCAGTTTTTCGATAAGTGTTTTATGGCAAACCGTATCGAAGGCCTTCGCGAGGTCTATAAAAACTCCTAAGCAGGGTCTACTTTTATCTGAAGAGCTGTATATTTTTTTAAGGACATAGTCAATGGCATCTTCCGTGGACATATTTTTCCTGAACCCAAACTGCTTTGAAGAAATTAACTTGAACTTGTCTAAAAAGGACGTAAAACGATATTTTACCAGCATTTCAAAAATTTTTGCAAATGTTGATATAAGTGTAATTGGCCTATAGTTAATTACTTTTTGCATGTCTCCACTTTTAAAAAGCGGTTTTACTACACCTACTTTTAGATGGTCTGGGAAAACCCCACTGTTAAACGACAAATTAAAGATGCAAGCCAACGCTTTGGAAACTTCCTTTGCGACTTTTTTTTACAATTTCTGATTTTATGTTATCAAACCCTAATGCTTTTTTATTTTTTAATGCAAGTATTACTTTTTCTACTTCAGCCGGAGTAATTTCGTCAAAAACAAAAGAATGTTGCATGCGTTTACCCTCTGAATTTGTCGAATTTTGCTTTGGTTTATTTATTTTTTGCGCTAGCTTTTCCCCGACCGTCGAGTAGTGCTCGTTAAAAAGGTTGGCTATATCTATTTCTAGATCTATAAGATTATCGTCGTCTGTTTTTATTCTTGAAATGCTTTTATCGCTGTTAGATTTTTGACATAAACTGTTTACGGTTTTCCATAAATTTTTATTGTCTCCATTATTATTTTCGATTTTTTTAAAGTAAAAATCCTTCTTTGATTCTCTAATCTTCTTTGTTAATGCATTTTTAAAGCGTTTAAAATATAGTTCTTTTTGTTCATTTTTCAAGTCATCCTTCCAAATTTTAAATTTTTCAATGTTTAGTTTAACCTGTTTTAAAAGGTCTGGTATGATCCAACTTTGAATTATTATTTGTTTTTTTGTATTGTGGTTTTACTGGCTGTATCTACACACTGTATGAAGTTATTAAAAAATGTACTAAAGGCATAGTTCACGTTTGCAGTGGAGTACAAACTCTCCCAGTTAATACTAGACAAAAGCTGTTTTAATTTTTTTGTAGTCTGTGTACTTTTCTTCTACAGTATCTTTTATTTTATTCGTTTTTGTATTTGAGTCAGATATTTTAAGCAAAAGTATAATGGGATAGTGATCTGTTATTTGAATTTGATAGATAACAGGAACAATGCACGCAGTCTTAAGGGAACTTTTAACGATGATCGATGCAAGATTTTGTCGTTTTTGTTACTCTTGTATAGTCATTTATATATGATTTGTACATCTCTGATGTTAGGATATTTAGATACTCTTCGAAAATATTTTTTTCGTGCTAGAATCACTTTTAATATTAATGTTATTTTCTCCCACTAATATATGCACACTACAGTTTCCTAGCCTTTTTAGATAGTCCACCAATGACCTATTAAACACTATGGCACCATAATGACCTATTCCTGGTGGTTGTCTTTAAACTGTTCTAAAAATAATAAAAATCTATCAATATTTTTTGGAAGACTCTGTGCATTAAAATGGATCATTCTTAGGTTAAAATTTTCAATTTCAAAAATTTTCTTGCATATCTTCGACACTATTTGTTTTAATATTTGTTTTTTTGCTATCACAAAAATTTGAAAATTGATTCATTTTAAACACGTATGCATGTTTTTTTTTAGGTCTTGCTATTACTACTATATAAAACTAATATTATTTTTTCTCTCTTTTTTCTCTTTGAATTATTTATTTGTAAAGGGACAAAATAAAATTAGCGTTAAGATGATAAGACATTAAGAAAAAGAAAATTACGATAAGAATGATAAATGTAATAGATGTCTGCAAAATTTGTGTTTTGTGTATTATTCTTTGTTAATATCTTTATTACTGCTAACACTAGCGCTTCTTAAAAGTCGCTTTGGAAATTGCTTCTCTATCAGGTGTTCCGAATCGTCTAATGATGGAGTTTTTCTTTTACTGGATTCTGTATTAGCCTCTTGAATGTTCGGTATCTTAAGTACAGGGTTTGAAGTTTCTGATGTGACGTTTGTCAGGGGAAGCGCTTCTTTTTTCAACTCTATATTTTTAAGAGAATAAATATTTAAGCATAAATCCAATATAATTTTAGTACCTAACCAAAAATAAGTCCCATTAAATTGACATATTACATTTAAAAAAAAAACATTGGTTTTAAAAAGATATGTGAAAAGTCCCTTAGTAACTTTTGTGTAAATTTGTTTTGTTGTTTTAGATAGAACGTAATTGAAACTTTCGGTTATGAAGAATGTTGACTTAAGAGTGTTCGCGTTTGTATTTTTAATAATTTCTGATATTTATGATGACATTTTCATTGGTGGTAGTAGTCGGGCGTTTTTTTAAACCTATAGGAAGATTTTTGGTGATTTTGTTTTAATTTGGCGCACACTTAGGCATGACTCCGGGGACCACCAAACCAATATAAAATTTTTCGGTGACGGCGTACGTTAGGCGCTATATCTCGGTCAAGTGAGAAGATTCTAAAATTTTGATTAAGCCTCTCAAAAGGCTATGAAATGGCCTTTAATATAGTATGCAAAGCATGATATTTTACTTCCGGTTGATTGCATAAAGAAATAATCAATTTGAAATTAAAAAAAAAATTCTATTCTCTATTTATGAACGGGATTGTGTAAATTCATTTTGAAATGACTGTAAAAAGGTCCTAGCTATTCGCCGATATCAAAAAAATGCAAATTCATTCAGGGAGGTCGAAAAAAGTTTCAGGTTTTATTTTCCAGACTAAAATTTGACTACGTGCGCCATTTTGAATTTTTGACATTTTACATCTTTTGTACAAAAATAGCAAACTTTGTTCTTAAAACTTTATAAAATTCGGTTAAGGAACAGAAAAGTAATTAGGAAATAAGGAATAAAAAAGAGACTTTGTAAATTTTCTGAACATGCGTCAATTTCTGACTTTTTTGTTATTTTTCCGTGGCATGAATTTGCGTTTTTTTTATATCGGCAAATAGCTAACACCTTCCTAGAGTCACTTCAAAATGAATTTGCAAAAAAAAAAAAACACAACTTTTTTTTAAATTTCAAATTGATTATTTTATATGCAATCAACCGGAAGTAAAATATCATGTTTTGCATACTGTATTAAAGGCCATTTCATAGCCTTTTAAGAGGTTTAACCAAAATTTTAAAATGTTGTAACTTAACCGAGATATAGCTGTCAAAATGACTCAAAAGTCCTCAAAAAAGTTTAGGGCGTCGCGACGCCTAACGTACGCCGTCGCCGAAAAAACTAATATTCATTTGGTGGTCCTCGAACAAAATCACCGAAAATCTTCCTATACATTTGAAAAAAGATATGAAAAAAAAACCCAACTATAGGTAAGTATAGTCCACTAACTCGCATGTTATGGTCATTAAACGCTCAGCTAACTTCATCTTTGCGTTTAATGACAATAATGACAATACTATCATCATCCTCCTTGTCATGCAAAATACCTATTGACGCATATAACATTAAAATATGGAAGCCTGCTTCGTCTATGCTGCTATTCCTACCCACCGCGGTCGTGAGATGAAAATTTGTTGACTGTCCATTTCTAAGAAAGTGTTCTTCGCAATTTAAAAATGTTTTGTCAAAATTGACAATTCATAAAAATTTACGATGGCGGGAATTTTTGAAAAATGGGCATTTTGAACTCCCGGCAAGTTTTTATGTGCACCACTGTTGAATAACTTAATTTTTCCTTGTATCGCTTTTTAACATCGGGTGAGAAATAAGCAATTAATGAATTGTTCAAATGAGTACGTTTGAGAAACCAAATTCAGTCAGATCAAAAAACATCTTTTATTTTTCGAAACTGTCAATATTCACATTAAACTCGAAATTTTGAGCCTTTGCGTTTCAAAATGGTCAGACAACTTCAGTTCATCGTTCGCCAATTTGTTGAGCTCACAACTTGTACCTACTTTCTTGTCATTCCCAAAAAAGGTTCCTGTCCATTCTGGCATGGTCGTTTACCTATTACCCCTAAAGTGCGAAAAATAATATACACAGTGCTAAAAGCAACTAAAATTGGGAGGTAAATAAAAATAAACGTGCGAAATTATTATATTTGGTTGTACCACGGCATAGTAGTTTTCACAACTGGTGCCTAAAATAGTGTTTTTCTTGCAAGCGTTGGTTTAACTTACGAGCGCAGCGAGGTATTTAAAAACGCGAGTAAAAAAAAGCACAGATTAGCCGCGAGTTGTTTTTATCAATTTTATTTTCGTCTCTAGAAACGAAAATATTTTCTTCTCTAGTGACGAAAATGAATGCCAGCAAACCATCCAAACAATGTAGCTATCTAGTAGGCTATGATTTGTAGAAGCGTCGGAAATAAACCGAAACCATTTTCGTCCCTAGAGAAAAAAAATTCTTTCTTCTCTTGAGATGATAATGAAAAAAATTTAATAATAATAAAAAATACGAATTAAATCCTACAGTGGTCGTAGGAAAAATGGCATACACAACTCGATAGAAAGTAACTCGCATGTTGTTTCACTCGGCTAGACTCGTTCACAACATTCACGCTCGTGTGAAATATCTCACTTTCTTCTCTCGTCATGTAATATACTATTAAAAATTTCGAACGAAGAGCACTTGTCGCAACACACCATCTTTACACTATAAATCAAGGCGGCTGGTAAATGAAAAAACAATGTGGTTTCCATAGAGATGTGATATTTTTAAATGATTTTTTTGTAAATTTTTTGTTTACCGAAAACTTTTTTTTTGAACACGGGTGCAAAAAATTATTTCTGTCATGGTAACACTGAAAAAATCTAATTATTCTTGCAAAAAAATTAAGCCAGTTTCACCAGTTTTCAAAAAATCATTTAAAAACATCGTCAAAATATCTGTTAAAGATTAAAATGTCGCAACAATGAACGCCACCGAGTAAAAAGGCACATCGCTATGCAAACCATTATTATTTCATTTACCAACCACCTTGATTTATAGTGTAAAGATGGTGTGTCGCAAGAAGTGCTCTTCGTTAGAGATTTTTAAACGTATTTTCCTGTTTTTCTTGGATTTTTTGATAACGGTATTTAAAAAAATAGTGTTAACAACTCTCGACTAAACTGTTTTATTTTTTACTCAAGTTTTTAAGTAGCTCGATGCACTCATTATTAAAATCAACGCTTCTAAAATAAGCACTATTTTAGTCAATAGTGAAAACTACTATTATATGCAGGGTGTGATTACTTTTTCCTTATAAATACAGCGCTTCGAAAAATAACGGATTAGTCCAAAAACCTTAGTCGACTTTTTCGATTTCTAAAAATATAAACATGCACATTGTCAACATTTCTTTAAAACTGTATAATTTAGTAAAAAAAGTTATTTTTAGAAATTTTTCTATGCATGACATTAGACCTTTTCCTTTAATTAAAAAAATTAAAAAACACGTCACGCAACACCAAATTTTTGATGTCGGCATTATTTAGATTACCCTTTATCGTGAAACATAATCGCATACTAGGCCAATCAGACACGTCTATATACATGCATTAAATTAACAAAATTTCGTACAGCAAAAATTTAAAAAATTACAACAATAGTATTCCTTAATTTTTAGAATGATACAAAATAGCTAAACTCAGAGATGTGTTATTAGCTAATCAATTTTTTTTACTTTAATAGTTATTTACCTAACAAGTGCGGAAAGTAATACCTTACTGCACGCAACGGCAGTTGAAACTCGCTTCGGTTCATTCGGTCATGCCAGAAAGGGCGCTAAAGACACTTTCGCATGTGTTAGTTGTTAACTATTATAATTCACAAAAAAAGCTTGGGTGCAATAAAGTTACTTTACCACACTAGTGATGTAGAATGCCAAAATGTAAACTTTACCGCACTGATTGCGGTAAATTACAACTTTCCGTACCCAAATGAGTTTAGTAAGGTTTATTGTGTTCTATTTGTCGAAAGGCTAACGTAGTTTCGACTGACCCATAAAACAAAATTTTATTCTTTTAATATTCTAGTTCTACTCACGGTAGTGAAATTTAAAAATAAACCTAAAACGACATCCAAAGAAATTTTAATCTTTTACTAAAATGCACGATAGCTTTACATGCAACTAACTATATGAGTTTTAAGAATCAGAAGTTTTAGAGTCGTAGCCAAAGTCAAAGCATTTTCATTTCAGAGTTAAATATCTTATTTCAAAAATAATAAGAAGAACTTGTATTTGATGAAATAATTATAGTTGATTTAATAAAAATGGTTGATAAACTTGTTTGAGTATTTTTATGTAAAATAATGCCAAATAATATGAAATTCTTATAATTTTACATTACAGAAAGCCGTGCTGTAAAGTTTAACTATATAGAATCTTAGATTTAGTACGATTTTTTATTATTAAAAATAAGAATACTACATTTTTATGATCTTATTATGTAAAAATTTGAATTTAAATATAATTTTTATGTAAAATAACGCCAAATAATATGAAATTCTTATAATTTTACATTACAACACGCCGTGCTGTAAAGTTTAACTAAATACATTTTTTATTGGTGCGGTAAAGTTAATTTACCTTACGCCGTGCGGTAAAGTAAAACTACATAAAAATTTAAATTTCAATACAATTTTTATGTAAAATAACGCCAAATAATATGAAATTCTTATAATTTTACATTACAGCACGCCGCGCGCCTTGCTCTAAAGTTTAACTATATAGAATCCTCGATTTATTCCGATTTTTTATTATTATAAATAATTATACCAAATTTTTATGATCTTACTTTACCGAACAGCGTGCTGTAAAGTAAAATTGAACTAGATAATACATATTTTTATGGTTTTAAAGTGATTTTTTGAAGTTTCATATGCTCATAGCTCCGCTTCGCGTCGTTCGGTCAACTGCCGTAAAGTATCACTTTCCGCACTAGTTAAGTAAATAACTATTCATGGTAGGTACCATGGTTTTGTCCGCTTTGATATTCCAGATTCTTACGAGACCAGAAACTCGGAGTCTTCTTCCTCCATCACTAACCTCTCTCTGCAAGTATTTGTAAATAGAAGAATCAGAATCAAATGGTCATCCCTCTTATAGAAAAATATCAAAACGCCCGAAATAAACTGAATAAAACCACTCATTTTAATTTTTTTTTTAAATTTAACTTAACTTAACAAAGTATGAAAGTGTACTGTAAAGACACAATACACTATTTTTTACTACGACTTATATGTGCGTCATCCCCACCTAGCTAAAACATAAATTAGTGGAGGAGGAAAAAGTTATCCCCTCCTCACCAAAAATAATAATGTAGTGGCAGAGAAAAGTTATATGAGAAGACACGCCTCTTATATACTACTTAAAACGGGTTATCCCCTCCTTGCCAAACTATTAAAGTAGGGGTGGAGGAAAAGTGGTGGTAAAAGTGGAGGATGAGAAGAGTGGAGTGAGGTGGGGTAAAGAGGGGTGCAAGAAGTGAAGAAGGGTGAGGAAATTCGAGGGTGTCGTGGAGGTAAAGAGGAAGTAAAGATGAGAGGGTGAAAAACGAGGCGGTGGCCACGCCCACTCTCATTTACCCATATTTGTAAATAACTATTTTTTATTTGCGAAAAAAATGTTATATTTGTTGTTTTTTTGTATTTTTTTGGTTAAATGGTTACATACATCATTATAAACAAAATAGCGTGCGTAATAGTTATTTACTTAATAAGTGCGGAAAGTGATACTTTACCGCACGCTACGGAAGTTAACCGAACGAAGCGAACACAGACATATTATTTTACCTTTCAAAAAACCAAAAACCACTAACAATTAAAAAATACTAACGGAAAAGATCTATAATTTTAAGAATATTAAATTTATGTAGAATATTCACAGCAAAGTTTTTGACAAAAAAAGTTTCTGTTTGGTTGTGATGTGATTATTTACTGAACTGAGACAAAAATGTCCTGGGGAGTGGTTGGAAGTATAACACGGCTTCTTGGTTGCAAAATTCTTTATTTCGGTACCCAGATAGTTCGAATGGATTGATAATACTGTAAATAATATCAGCGATTAAAACCTAGAGGGCGCTGTTACAATCATGTGCTAATCCTAACCTCTTTTATGCCTACTAACCAAAATGTAGCTTAAAGAATAGAAACCATACCTGTAAATAATATCAGCGATGACCAGGCACTCTTACACCCTATGATGGATTTGGGAGCAAAACCCGAGATTCACCACCAGTTTTAATTACAATATTAAAGGTGGATCTTAGACGCGTGACACTATGCTGAAGAAATTTGACAGAATGTTTTCTCCGGATTCGGCGCGCGCATCGATTCACTGGTTGAACAAAATTAAAAGATTAATTTGGCGCATTCGCCCTTTGTATTGGTTAAGGGAGTAAGTCGGAAAGTAGAAGGTCGTTTCAGCACAACTTCCCCCACAGCTTTCGGTTAGTTACCAGTACTTCTAGGTGCAACTTTGGTCACTAACGATTGATGGAATCAAAATAAGTAGGGTCCCTTCTTGTCTATCTTAAGGAAATAATAGAATAATAGGAAAAAGGACGAGGTTGGAAAAAAATCATCATGGTCAAGTGGGAGGCGTGGAAAATCCCTCTCTCCATACTATTTAATTTTTCTAATACATAGGTAGTAGGCGCTACTTGTTTCTTAAGCCGGTAGGACCCTTCAAACAGAAGAAGGATTTTTTTCGTTTCAGCTTTAATAGTTGATAAGGCATTATTAGCTCGCAATAGTACTGTAGCCCCCACTACGAAATTATGAGGTTTCCCCGGATTTCGAATCGCTCTACGTGCTGCCTCGCTACGTAGCGTTTCCTCCGATACGTTTATTATGCAATCCCGGACTTTCTATTGGGATTTGCGGACAGAGAACTTCTGGGGGTAAAAGAGACAGTCTTTCTTGACCAAACTGGAGTTCGTTTGGAGAAAACCCCGTAGACTCATGGACTATGGAATTTATAAATTTTAAGAAAATCACAACCTACGATTATAGGACAAGACAAATTTAAAATGGCGAAAAATTCATGACAAAAACTTTACCACCAATAGAAAATGTTAATGCACATTGCTTTGATACTTTGTGAGACTTACCGCTCACTGCACCTACCACTCTGACAGATGTCCAATTAAAATATGGAAAACCATTCTGCTCGTCGTATTTAATCTGAGATCAAGCCGCAAAAGAAATGGCCGTCACCTCGCTTCCTGTGTCTATAAGCGCGGGAAATTCAAAACCACCAACTATTATTATTATTTGGGGAGACCTTATTTTTGGGATTTCATAAGATAATTTGCACTCGTCCGAGAATGGATCGGCGAAAAATCCGTCTGCACATGCTCGCACGTCTACATGTCCTCGTGGGGGCCCTCCTCGTTTCCCGAAGTATATTCTTCCTCCCTGGTCTCCAGATAAGCAATTTTTGCCCCCATGAACATTTGACCAGAAAAAATCTTGGAACTATTATAATTAAAATTTGAGGAGGAATTGGGATTTGAGAAAAAAATCCGGGGATTGGAAGGATATTTTGTGTTTTTTTAATAGTGATCGGCGTGCCTCAAAGTTGACACCGCCCGTGAAAGAGTCGTAACACTTAATAACGAGCCCGCCGCCGTTGGAAAATGCGGGGCTAAAATGTCTTAGCTCTTTTTGAGTATAGCATGGTTGTAAATGTCTTGCATTGCCAAATATTTGTTAAAATGATCCACGTAAAGTCCGCTTCTATATTCATCCCCCATTAATTTGATTTTGATGTTATTTTGTTGGCGTGAATTACAATAATTCTCTAAGGACCCAACCCTAAAATGAAAATAGCTTTGGAAAACGTTGGAAAAAACGTCCCACCAGGTAAAAAAAACAAAAGATCAAGAGATCTGGTACTACTAGTACTGGAAATATTAACACTCCAGGAGGAATCCGTATCAGGTAACTTGGATAAGTACCAGTGCGGAACGGTGACTGTTTGAGAGTGATTCAAAGTTGAAAATCAAAGTATATGATGGTGTTTAATGATGTATGGTAGAGGGTGACCAGTGAAACCACTGATAAGCCGGCGCTGGTTACCCAGGTCGAAACATCGTTTAATCATTTCTCTTTTCGCTTTGGTCTTTGGTGTGTTCCTTGTGGAATGCACATCCAAGTTTGAATTTTCGTTATTTGTTATGTTGGATGATCGTGGCGTGTCGTTTGCATTTATTTCCGGATTTTCGGTATTTGCAGATGAGACTACCGTATGTGGAATATTTTAAGGTTAAGTTTGGTTCTGCGTGAACGACCCGAACGAACGGGATAGTGTTTGACTCGGCATTTACGGGGGACATGCTCTAATGGGCTGGTTCTACCTTGACTTTGTCTTCCCGCTGAGAGCATGAGACTCTTAATCTCATTGCCGTGAGATCGAGCCCGACGTTGAACGCCAGATGAACTGAGACCAAAATGGCCCAGGAAGGGGTTTGAAGTATAACATGGCTTCTTGGTTACAAAATTCTTTTTTTCAGTACACAGATGGTTCCGATGGATTAATAATACTGTAAATAATATCAGCAATTAAAATCTAGAAGGCCCTATTACAATCATGTGATAATCCTAATCTGACTTATGCCTATTAACTTATAAAATGTAGCTTAAAGAATAGAAACCCTACCTGTATAATATCAGCAATGACCAGGCCCTGTTACACCCTGTGATGGATTTGGGAGGAATATCCGAGGTCCACCACCAGTTTTAATTACAATATTACAATGGGGTGGATCTTAGCGGCGTGACGCTATGGCGGAGAACAGGATGGTTTCACTGATTACCAAAATTAAAAGAATAATTGGGCGCATTCCCCATTTGTATTGGTTACGGTAGTAAGTCGGAAAGTAGAGGGTCGTTTCAGCACATTACTTAGCAAGTGCGGAAAGTAATATATTTTCGCATGCCACGGCAGTTGCACGAACGACGCGGAGCGGAGTCCGGGCAACCACGTGTCAGGTACAAAATTTTTCCTTATTGCGTAAAAACTATCTAGACAACATTAAATATTTTAATTTCTAGGTATTAAAATAGCAAAAAACTTTTTTTGCATTTTCTTTACATTACATTTAATTGAAAAATATATCTAAAAAGTCAAACGCATCATGCAAAAAGCACTAGTAAACATATTTTCAAGAGAGTTTCACTACTAGATTTTCTGGAGCCCGAGAAGGACAGAGGCTTTATTTCATTAAAATCGGTTCAGGGTTACGAAATTAATGATCATTTAAAGCAAGAAAAACAGGAAAAAAAGGGTAAAGTCGCAGGTGAAGCTGCGGAGTCTTCCGCAAGTTTGACTGATACATGGTGGCTACTTTTTTGTCATACCGAATTCCCTGACTTTTTCCGGTTTTCCAGACGAGTTTTTCCTGACCTTCTCCCCGGTTTAGTAGGTGTTGGGTCGAACTTAATTGTTTGTGCGAAAAATTAAATACTAAAAAAGTAAGGACACGAATCCTTGGCTGAATCTATATAGTGTCTCAATTAGATTTGTCACCAAAACCATATCTTAAATAAAAATTTAAGGCAATTATACTAAAAATGCCATTTTTAACATGTTTTAAAAGTTGTAGGAAATTTTTTAACTTTTCTACAGTTTAAGCTAAAAATTTTGAACTTTAGGATTTTTATTTTAACAAAAGTGGGTTGGGTTACCTGCCAAGAGGGACTGAGTTGGGTAGGAATCTAGTTTCGGTTCTAGGTATGTTGATGAAAATCATGTCAAGCGAAAATTTTAAGAAAATTTTACTAGAGATGTCATCTTTAACATCTTTTAAATTTGTTTGGTTGGGATCGAATCTAGTCTCAATTTTAGATACGTTGGGAAAGTGAAGTCACTAATGCGCCGCAGGCGAAAATTTGTAGTAAATTATACTAGAAATGGCATTATTTACACGTTTGACTATATATTCGTTTATAAACTACAATTTTAACAATCAATGCCATTATAGCGTCATGGCAAAATTTTTTAAAGAATCCTGCTCGGATAACCGTATTGTACCAAAGGTCAAAATAGTGAAATTCTATGAGGATCGTATATGATAGGAGATGTAAGCAGTCAATAAGCGTATGTCTGGCAAACAAAGACTTTTTCTCATAACTTAAATACTGTACAGGGGCGTATCTAGGGTTTTTTATTACAGGGACTTTACTGTCTGAGTGTTAATTAAAAAAAAATTACGTAGACGAAAGTAAAAAATTTTTGTGTTTTATTTTCCCTGGGGGGTTTTTATGGGCTTTATCTCATTCAATAGTAAGAAAGAAAGTAAATTAAATGGCGTAAGAAGGATTTTTGATTTTCTTATTTATTAACTTTTCAAGGCTTATGCCCTCCTTTCTTTCTTAGTTTCTAGAGTAATGTTCCTTTTTACTCGGTGACATTTAGAGTTGCGACATTTTAATATTTTACAGTTTAATATTTGGATGATGTTTTTAAATGATTTTTTCGTAAATACTTGGTGAGAACTGGCGGAAATGGCTTAATCTTTTTTTGAACCCGTGATCAAAAAAAAAAATTTTTTTGCATCGGTAGTTAGTAGTTATCTGCAGACAGTTACTAAAATCATGTTTTAATGATGGTATAAAAAAAGTATTTTTCGCCCTACTCAAACTCTACTTTGCAGTGCGTGGCTTGACTCTGGACCCCGTCTTTAGCTCAGCGGTTTTGCTTGTGTGGCCACCTTGTCGTTAAATTATCTCTATCAAGTTGCCATAAGAAATTTGAAATAAAAAAAATATTCGATTAATTAATACTTTTATAAAGAATCAATCGGTATATAAATACCCGCTATTGCTAAGTTAAAATTTTAAATTTGTAAATTTTTTTTTACAAAGTAAGCATTTTTAGTTCTGTTGTTTTTAAATTTCAAGAAATTTTTGGTCTGACACTTTTTTATTATGCTTTTTAAAATTCAAGATTTTTGTCGAAACTCCCTGACATTTTACTGACTTTTCCCTGACCGTCGAAATTTCCTGAGATTTCCCGGTTTTCCAGAAAATGCCCACTTTATGATAAAGCCTTTTTTTCAGTTGTTTTGTTATGAGGGAAATAGTGCAAATTTTTAAGCTGACATATTGAATTCGATTTAAATAAACTTGTTCTTTTTAATAACTGGTTTTTATATTTTTTAGGAGAAACCTAGTTTAGAAACCCACTCTAATAAAATATACCTGCAGTGACCTTAAACACTGCTATTAAACTAATGACTGTTGCTGGAAGTTGTGATACCAGTCGTTACATCCACTCAATTTATAATTCGTAATATAAAATGAGTCAAAAACTTTGAAACCTTCATAACTAGAATATGGGGACTTGTGGTTCTAAAATATCTTCACAGTTTAAATTTAAACATACAGTGCGGACGTAAAAAGTCCACACCCCTTGCTAACTCTTGAACGAATTGAGATATCGACCTCAAATAAAAACCATGTTTAATGATGAACACTTTTGCTACTTTTCGACGTATTTTTTATAAGCGTCATATTGACATAAGTCTATAAGGTCACTAACTACTTTAAAATTTTAAATAGAGAGGGGGGTCGGGTGATACCTTGTTTCAAAGGTATTTTAATTCCCTATTTAAAATTTTAATTTTTAAAAAAATCGGTTTACGACTTACAGAGTTATGAGTTTTTTCGACTATAGTTTACGCACCTCCCCTTTACTTTTGTACGAATTAAGATATCGACTTTAAATAGAAAACATGCGTAATGATAACAATTTTACCACTTTTTGATGTATTTTAGATTATTTTCATAATGACGTAGGACTGTCAGGTCACCAACTACTTTAAAATTTTAAATAGAAAGAGGGGTCGAGTGATACCTTGTTTAAAAGGTATTTTAATTCGCTATTTAAAATTTAAAAAAAAAATCGGTATATTACTTACAGAGTTATGAGCATTTGTAACTATAGTTTACGCACCTCTCCTCTTACTTTTGAACGAATTCAGTTGACTTTAAATACTTTAAAATTTTTATTATTGTTGAGTAATACTATACGTAATGTGTAAACTATAGTCAAAAAAACTCATAACTCTGTAAGTTGTAAACCGATTTCTAAAAAAAATAAAATTTTAAATAGGGAATTATAATATCTTTTAAACATTTTAACGTAGATAGTGCCCTTATAGACCTACGTCAATATGGCGCTTATAAAAAATACGTCAAAAAGTAGAAAAAGTGTTATCAGTCGATACCTCAATCCGTTTGAGAGTTAGCAGGAAGGGGGGGACTTTTTACGTCCGCACTGTATAAAAGATCTCTAGAAAGACCATTTCTGTATAGGGTGGTAAAAATTCGAAGAGTTTGTGGGCTTTAAGGTATTTCTAAGAGAGAAAGCAAAAATTAAAATACATATAATGGGCTCGATTTTTGAGAAATTATTAGTAGTGAAAAACGCATGTCAGCATTCCCGATGAGCATTTTTGTCTATATAGAAGTTACAGCAAATAATATAAAACTTTCATAAAATAACCAAAAGTTACATTATTTAGTGTTGGTGATAATTTTATAACTCTAATATATCTCTTAAATGAGTAAAAAAGACTTGAAAAACAACTGACCAACACCAGCTTATAAAAATTTATGGTACATATTAATGAATAGAAAAGCAACATATAGATTTTATAAAAATTCCTTATGAACCCTCAAGTCTAGACATTATTTTAAAAAGGTTTTACAACTGTTCTAACAACACTACATAACAAATTAAAGGCTTTTTTCGATTTAGAAATATAAATTTTCCATCTTTCTTCCCTTTGCTTCTTATGTATTATTCTTTTTCTTTTTAAAATAAAAAATTTTTAAAATGGTGTTTACCAATCTTCTTAAATAAATTAAAATGTAAGTGAGATAAGTTGACGCAGGAATATGGATATTTATATACTATAGGTTAAATAAAAGCTGTTTTCCCAGTCATCCTACTCTGATAATCAGCTGCGGTGTGTGTGTACTGTATAGTTTTCAAATACACTCACAAAATTTTCATGGACTTCAAAAATACTTGAGGAAATGGGAAAAAAAATATTCATTTAAATAATACTTTTTTTGTCACATGTTTTTGGCTCTCTGGGAGAAATATTGAATTTTGTATTTTGTTCTTAACCCTAAACAAGCAATATTTCGATTAAAACACATGTTGAAACGCCATAAATAACGTTTTTATTTTGGTCAAAAACCTATTATTGGAATCCAAAATGGCGAAAATTTACGACAATTCTATAAAAAAAAAAACAATACAATTATACCACTGTTTACCTTTTTCAGCACTATTTTATCAACGTTTTAAAACATGATGCTAGTTGGAACAAAAGGCTGCAGATGACGCAGTGTTGAACACTGAAAGTCCGTTTCTGCGAGCTTAACATAGTTACCATTGTCCTCTTTTCCTAAATGTATTCGTCTGAGAGAGATCCAGCATACTACACATACCAGGAAAAATACCCGCCTGCACACCATTCAACCTCGCATAACTGTCAGAGGTAACTATCTCAAGAAGATAGTTTGATTGCGGGGTCGAAGAGTGTACAGGCAAGTATTTCCCTGGTATGCTGGATCTCTCTTAGATGAATGCATGTAGAAAAAGAGGATAATAATAACTGTCAAACTCGCAGAAACGGACCTTGAGGCTGCGTTCCGTCGCGTCGTAAGGTGATGTGTGCACAATTGCCGCCGAAAAGCCGTGCGCACTGTATGCACTCGAAGTTTCACGGTATATTTTTGCGAACTTAACACGGTTACTATATTGTTCTCTTTTTCTAAAACCCGGTTCGCATCTATGTGTTCCTTATGCGTGGGCTCCCCGAATCAAAACACGGATCACGTAGTCTAAGCGAGATTTGCCTATACAAGTTCATGTCGGTCTACGTGATGAGTTTTTTGAGTCAGGGTGGCCGCGCATGAGAAACGCTGGTCGGAATCGGGTGTAGAATGCATTCGATCCCGATATCTGTAATCGAAAACGAGCTGAAGTAGATTTGGATCTCTTATCTCTCTCAGATTGATGTACTTAAAACCAGATAATGATGGTATGGTATCTCGCAAAAACGCGCCTTTTGATGTCGCAAAAACGCATCTTTTATAATCGCAAAAACGAGTCTTTTGATGTCATAAAATTAACCTGAAAAATTTTGTTCTTTTTGTTATAAATTAAAATTGTACAAAGAAATTAATAAAAACATTATAGAAATAATGGGCAAAAAAGGTTTATGAATGAGTTCATAAGAATATTACAGGCACCAATGTATATACTTCTTGTCTGTGAGTTCCCAAGATTTTATAAGTGTCTCTTTGTTGTTGGTTAACTAAGTTTTTATAAGTGAGTTGATAGCCATATTTTAAAAACCAATCTATATATCTTTAATTGATAGTTACTTACAGTTTTATAGATGGGTTAACAGAAAGATTTCAAAAAGCAATTTATATAACTTTTGTCACTGATGACTAATATTTTTATAAATATGTTGATGGAAACATTGTTAACACCAATTTATATAACATTTGTTACAGATGACTTTAATTTTTATAAAGATGTCCGTGGAAATATTGTTAACGCCAGTTTTATGTTACCTTAGGGTACCATCAATTTAGAACCTTTAATAAAACAAATATACAAACTCAATTTCTGTAGGAAACCTCTAAATACCCTAGGGCATTAATGGAACCCCCTTTATAATAATCATATAAATTTTTGTCACCAGAGATTTCTCAAAATGCTCAATGGGTTACTTTTGTATTATTGAAAATATCTTTTTGGTGTAAATTTCTTTCGATGGAAAATTTAAATTAAACTTTACTTGTCAAACTGTATTTTATCTGTAAGGTATGGTTTTAGATATAACACTGAGTTGGTATTTTTCTTATGTAATGTTTTTTTATTTCAAATTGTCATAAAATTTCTTAATAATTTTTGAAGATAATAAATAAGAAAACAAAAAAAATATAAAAAATGGTACTAAAGAAACAAAAAATAAAATATCATGTGTGATACATCATTTGGAGGAAAATGTTATGCTCATTAGAAAAATCTTTATCAGAATGTGCCAAATCAAACCCGTTAGTTAAAAGAAAGTTTAATCATAAAATCCTTCACTATAGACACTGCAATTCGTTAAACCAATTTTTTATTCGAACCTTATTTCTTCAAACCCATTCAATAACAAATTCGAAATTTATAAAACCCATTTTTAATCGAACGATTGTTCGTCGAACTCATTCAATATCAAACTCATAATTTGTAAGACCCATTTTTAATAAAACCGGGAATTTTTTTTTATTTGATTGCGCATTCACCAATAATACATATCTATACACAAAGTATTGAACACTACCTGTGAATACTTTTAGCCAAGTGTGGGCACATAGAACGACCAATGCATCGAAACGCGGCGTCGCCCGCCCCGCCATCGCTACCTGCGTGTATGCCTCCGATTCATGTATTATTGACGAATGCGCAACCAATTTAGCAAAAATTTTCTGATAAACAACGGGTTTTACGAGTTCCGCTTTTGAAAATTAATTGTTTGACAAATTCCGGGTTTTAATAAAAATGGGTTTTACAAATTGTTTGATATTGAATGAGTTTCATGAACAATGGTTCGATTAAAAACGGGTCTTATAAATTTCGAATTTGGTATTGAATGGGTTTGAAGAAATAAGGTTCCGATAAAAATTGATTTAAAAAATTGCATTTTTTATGGTGAATCGATCAAAATGGACTACTTTCAAAGTTTTGGAATAAAAAAAATATAGGCCAGATTCTAAAATGCATATTTTTTGAAAATCCCCCGTAGCTCAAAAATGGGTTGACCTACTGAAGGCGGTTTTCACCATTAATAATTTCTCAAAAATCGAGGTCATAACATGTATATTAGTTTTTCCCTATCTCCCCTAAAAATATCCAAAACTCTACAATCCCCTCAAATTTACACCACACTGTATATTAAATATATTTTTTTTCATTTTTGGTGTCGGCTTCTAATCAAACTATATAAATACCAACAATACAAAGTTAATTATTTTACTGGTAATATGCATTCAGCTGTCCTTAAAAAATTCAACAAAAATTTTCCTGAAAATCAATGAAATTTAAAAATAGCCGCAACCGGGTATTTTAGGAAAGACTTCAACAAGTTGTAGTGGCCCTAAAAGGTCAGCTTAAATTAAGGCTTTCCGTGATAAATTTAACACACCGTTTTTATGTTGCTTTTTATTTGTGAGGTTTCTTAATCGAATAATATATAGCACTTTCAAATTTAAGAATTCGATGTCAAATATTGACATCTCGTCGAAATCCAAGATCGCGGATGATTAAAAAAAACTTTGACCTTTGCTGCACATTTCTTATGTGCGTCAAAATCTAAAGAAAAGATTAAGAAATTTAAAATATAAAGTTCGATTATTATTTTACCAAAGTACAAAGTAAGGCTTTCTAGGTCTGTGTATTTTTCCGAATCGCAAAAAAAAAGAAACGTTAATTGAAATCTGATAGTAATTCGCAATGGACATTTTATTTCCTACTGTACCGCATACCTCACGGAATTCTAAATCCACCACAAATCCTTCACCGGGTGGTTTATGCCAATGTTTTTGAGACTTTACGGTTTACAAATATATGCATGGATTCTCGCATGCTGGTATGGACGCAGACTGCATACGGTCAGTATAAATCGACCTTATGAGTTATGACCGTGGCTTTTGTTGAGCAGGTAGCCATTTTAAACAGAAGTAAAGTGAAGAAAACTCATATACCTATTAGTTCAAATATACGCTCTTTCAATTCTTTCAGCATGCACGAAGTTTTAAGTCCCTCTAGTTTCTCTCTTATTTATGTCTCCCAGCCAACCAAAATACGTAATTATATGTCGAATAGACGCCAAAATTTATCACTATGATGTCTATTTTGTCACTTGTTTTTAACGTGAAAATCACGTGGGTTTGTCTCGAAAATTGGCGTCGTTTTAACCTGAATTTAACGTTACGTTTTATGACGTCAACAAGACGTATTAAAACAGATATTTTTAAAACTCTCAATATGACGGACGCCTTAAGAATCACCAATTTTTATTTCAAGTCAGTAAGTATATTGATTGATTTGATTTGATTCGATTCGATTCGATTCGATTCGATTCGATTCGATTCGATTCGATTCGATTCGATTATATTCGACGAGCAAATCTGGTCAAGAAAAAACGACGGATGCGAGTTGCACGCAGACTTCGGTTTAATTTTATTATATTAATATATCGAACATCTCCGACGGACAAAATCAGGCGAAGCCAGATATTTGCATCGGTCTTGTACGCCAGCAAAAATGATAATTTTTCGCACACACAATTCGGTCTTGCGTCGTTTTTACAGATTTGCTCGTCGAACAAAAACGCAGTCTGTGGGCCCCTTCAGAGCCTGCACTAGCCAGGAAAAGGTTAAAGATATAAGAATAAGTCCATAACTTTCAGAACTATGAATCCAACTTTATAAAAGGTACTTACATACAATACAATACAATATATTCTATTTGTTCTTATTTACCTTACATAGGTGTTGACCTTGTCAATTAAAAAAAAGAAAAAAATAAATAACTATATAAGCACAAATCATACCTATGTAACTTTTCCTTATCAACAAAAGATCTGTCAGAAAGATAAAAAAGTAAATTTAATTAGTAGGTTTTTTTGGGCAAATCTTTAACCGATTGAGGAAGGAAGGTTGTTCCAGATTTTAATAATGTTGTTTTTTTACCGAATTTTGAATAAATGGGTAATTTGTCTTTTCTGTTAGCAGGTTTGTTTTGTGTCGTACGTGTTACTTACATTACCTAGCTACCTACTTGAATACTTCCAGTACCATATACCATAGGGTACAGATCAAGGCCAACATTGGGGACACTGGGAAAGACCCCGGTTGTTTAGGTGATTAAATTGATCTTCGATCATGGGTAGTATAATGTGAAGTGTGGTGTTTTTTGAAAATCTATATCTGGCCAAAAACTCCTTTTCTCTAAATGTGAGAATGTTCAATTAAAGCAAATTGTATAAAGACGGCCTGTATATTTTTGCGCACATGCACATAGGTAGCTTTTGGTGCTCAGGAACATTTTTACGGTCTCTCTGTATTGGGCCTCGGTAGAAATAAGTTGATATTATAACAATAGGGAAATATAAAAACCCTTGCTGATTTTAAAAAAGTGTTTTATTTAAAATATAATAAACATATGCATTAATACAAGAATGAAGTTCTAACACTAAAGAACTCAAAGGGGCTTTGCATGTCCCGTATGTATCTCTTTGGAAGACGACTATGTTGATCAGGGACTACTTCTTCCACCCGATCAATTCCAAAAAATCATCCATTATTTTCAGGATATCTTAAAAAGCCACAAAATGACAAAAAACCAATTATCAAAACAAACCCAAAAATATTTTCGTTTTTTTAACCTCACATTATTTGTCAAGGAAGGCCCAAAGTAGCTCTTTAGCTACCTTGATGTAAAGACTCCTTCAAGGGTGCCTTTCACCACTATAAATACCAAATTGGCTCAAAGGCCTCCTCGAAGGAACAAGGGAGCCTTGAAAGATGACTATAAATTTGGCCTTTAAACACTGATGGGACAAATACCTTATTCTTTTTGATCTTACAAACAACAACGATCGGACAAGCCGATGACGCTGGCGCGGCGCATGTGCAAAACAGCATTACTAAGCCAAACGAGATAATAGAGAGATTAAAACCCAGGCAACCATATGTGTCACCACATGTGTATTTGACAACTAATTTGATACCAAGATTTGATGTGATCAATATGACGTCGAAGTAGCGTGAAATTTTGGGCACCAAATTGATTAAAAACATAAATCACGTCAATTTGACGAAATATTAAAAACTAAAGTATATAGTGTAATGTAAATAAAACTTTGTTTTTAAAGTCTCCGATATATTTAAGTTTATAAGCTTATTTTTGTTACTCTTTGTACCTGTAGTAAGGCTTTAGAAAAAATGTACCTAATATATGTTAGGTATACCAGGTGAATCATTAAATTTCGATCCCTTAGTTTCGCGACAAAAATATTAGTTTTGAAAAAAATTTTTAAAAAAAACGTTGTTTAATTTTTCCGAAATTTTTTAATACTGTCAAAAACTGTCAACTATCATTTCGATATGTCAAATTTTGGCAGCAACTTTTTTGTTTTAAATAGAACATACAGTACTTTTTCTAATAAAATTTGTATATAGTTTTCTGGACGTATTTGTTTTTAACAGTTTTCGAACAAAATACAAAAACTGTCATAAAAGCATAATGTTTTAGACAGGAGTGACTCTTTGTCTTAAACATTATATGCATATGGCTATTATATTTTTGACAGTTGACAAAGTTCAGAAAACTATATACAAATTTTATTAGAAAAAGTACTGTATTTTCTATTTAAAACAAAAAAGTTGCTGCCAAAATTTGACATATCGAAATGATAGTTGACAGTTTTTGACAGTATTAAAAAATTTCGGAAAAATTAAACAACGTTTTTTTTAAACATTTTTTTAAAAAATAATATTTACGTCGCGAAACTAAGGGATCGAAATTTAATGATTCACCTGGTATACCTAACATATATTAGGTACATTTTTTCTAAAGCCTTACTATAGGTACAAAGAGTAACAAAAATAAGCTTATAAACTTAAATATATCGGAGACTTTAAAAACAAAGTTTTATTTACATTACACTATATACTTTAGTTTTTAATATTTCGTCAAATTGACGTGATTTATGTTTTTAATCAATTTGGTGCCCAAAATTTCACGCTACTTCGACGTCATATTGATCACATCAAATCTTGGTATCAAATTAGTTGTCAAATACACATGTGGTGACACATATGGTTGCCTGGGTTTTAATCTCTCTATTATCTCGTTTGGCTTAGTAATGCTGTTTTGCACATGCGCCGCGCCAGCGTCATCGGCTTGTCCGATCGTTGTTGTTTGTCAGATCAAAAAGAATAAGGTATTTGTCCCATCAGTGTTTAAAGGCCAAATTTATAGTCATCTTTCAAGGCTCCCTTGTTCCTTCGAGGAGGCCTTTGAGCCAATTTGGTATTTATAGTGGTGAAAGGCACCCTTGAAGGAGTCCTTACATCAAGGTAGCTAAAGAGCTACTTTGGACCTTCCTTGACAAATAATGTGAGGTTAAAAAAACGAAAATATTTTTGGGTTTGTTTTGATAATTGGTTTTTTGTCATTTTGTGGCTTTTTAAGATATCCTGAAAATAATGGATGATTTTTTGGAATTTATTGATCGGGTGGAAGAAGAAGTCCCTGATCATCATGGTCGTCTTCCAAAGAGATACATACGGGACATGCAAAGCCCCTTTGAGTTCTTTAGTGTTAGAACTTCATTCTTGTATTGATGCATATGTTTATTATATTTTAAATAAAACACTTTTTTAAAATCAGCAAGGGTTTTTATATTTCCCTATTGTTATAATATCAACTTATTTCTACCGAGGCCCAACACAGAGAGACCGTAAAAAGGTTCCTGAGCACCAAAACCTATGTGCATGTCTTTATACAATTTGCTATAATTGAACGTTCTCACATTTAGAGAAAAGGAGTTTTTGGCCAGATATAGATTTTCAAAAAACACCACACTGCACATTATACTACCCATGATCGAAGATCAATTTAATCACCCAAACAACCGGGGTCTTTCCCAGTGTCCCCAATGTTGGCCTTGATCTGTACCCTATGGTATATGGCACTGGAAGTATTCAAGTAGGTAGCTAGGTAATGTAAGTAACACGTACGACACAAAACAAACCTGCTAACAGAAAAGACAAATTATTAAAAATTCGGTAAAAAAACAACATTATCAAAATCTGGAACAACCTTCCTTCCTCAATCGGTTAAAGATTTGCCAAAAAAAACTACTAATTAAATTTACTTTTTTATCTTTCTGACAGATCTTTTGTTGATAAGGAAAAGTTACATAGGTATGATTTGTGCTTATATAGTTATTTATTTTTTTCTTTTTTTTAATTGACAAGGTCAACACCTATGTAAGGTAAATAAGAACAAATAGAATATATTGTATTGTATTGTATGTAAGTACCTTTTATAAAGTTGGATTCATAGTTCTGAAAGTTATGAACTTATTCTTATATCTTTAACCTTTTCCTGGCTAGTGCAGGCTCTGAAGGGGCCCACAGACTGCGTTTTTGTTCGACGAGCAAATCTGTAAAAACGACGCAAGACCGAATTGTGTGTGCGAAAAATTATCATTTTTGCTGGCGTACAAGACCGATGCAAATATCTGGCTTCGCCTGATTTTGTCCGTCGGAGATGTTCGATATATTAATATAATAAAATTAAACCGAAGTCTGCGTGCAACTCGCATCCGTCGTTTTTACTTGACCAGATTTGCTCGTCGAATATAACCGTCCAACAAAAACGCAGTCTGTGGGCCCCTTTATAGTGCCCTCCTTTTGAATCTTGTTTTCATTAATTTATTTTTGTCAAAAAAAAAACAAAAATTTTAAAAATAAGAAAATCATAACCACAAAAATTATAGTTTATTTGCACCAACCCACCATCATTTTTGCGACGTTGCCGATGCAACTCTATCTTAAAATATTCCTTCCCGAAGAAAGGGACTATAAATAAGAAATGAAAGGAAGCCTTGAAGGACACCTTCGCCAAGGAGGTCTTGAGGCTTCCTTCGACGTCGAACAATAAATTTGGCCCTAACTGTAGCTTTCCGAAACAAAAAAGGTACCAACTTCTGGACTTTCTCCACTCGATACCTGCTATGGCATCCTTCCTCTTTCTTTGTCTGACGTTTTCAATAAACTCAGCATGTCTTGTATACGCAGCGGCATCTTTTAACTTAATTTTGTCTAATTTTTAATACGCGCAGCACAAATGAAAATACAGAATCAAACTAAACAAAAAAAAATCGTCGCCTTGATTGAAGACGTATGACGTAGGTCACGAAGTCGGCCGAAGCTGACCGAAACCACATTAAAAGGCCGGAGATAAGTCACGTGGGTCTTTTTTTGGAATTTCCATAGCTAGATTATAGATGTTGTTTACAAGTTTGACCTGTCTAGCTCTTCTTGAAATCAGGGAGAAAACGATTAGTTATTTCCCTGAAACGCACAGATCCTATTGGTCCACGCCACCGATTCTCTCAAAATGACACTAATAACATTTTGATGAAATTTGTTTCTACTGGTTTTTAGCGAGAGAAATAAAAGATGCCAATTTCTATCAAAATATTGTCATTAGTGTCATTTGTGAGAAAAATCAGCAACATCGCCAATGAGAACCGCGCATTTGTGAGGAATTATTTTATTTTCCCTGATCTCAAGAATAGCTACACCGGGCGTATATAATTATATCTATTTGTAGTGACGTCATAATGGCAGCCAATAACGTATGTCCACCGATATTTCTTTAGCAAAAAATGACTGGTTGCTAATTAACGGTGATACTTTTACTATAGGGTGATGGACATATTAAAAAAATGTCCTTTTAACTTTGGATATACTAAGGTATCTAAATCTATCCGTGACCTTATAAATTAAGACTGGGTACTTACTTAAATTACCCGAAAAACACGATCTAATTTCTCTGTTACCCTTACCTTCATTCTGGTGCAGGCTGTTACCTTTATTAATGGTAAACACAGCCGCTAATTAGCGCCGAATAGCGACTACCTTTACCGTTAAAAAGCCAACTAACCAATCTTAGCGTGATTCTGTACAGAATGTAAAAAATTTTAATAATTTAATTTACTTGTTTAAGATGAAAATACCATCTAATAATTAACTAACTAATAATTAACATAAATAAAAAATACAGTTCCAAAAAAGTTGTCAAGTTAATGTTGTACAAGAAATCTCAAAAATAAAATTACTGTTGTTTCATAGCCTTTTCTGAAAGGTAAATATTCTTTTTCTTTAGCCACCCGATTATCCTCTGCTTGGTCTAAGATTTTCTTGAAATCTCTTCTGATATATGCCAGAATGGTAGCTTGCATTGTCCATGATTATTAATTGAAAGAAGATTCGGAACAAGCTGTGTTTGAAACCAATTTTCATTTTTTTTTCTGTTAAAAACCTGCTTTTGAATGTTAAATTAGCGCCTTTAATAAAGGAATCTTTTGTTCCAGCGTGGACCACAATTTATCGATGACCTGAAAAAAAACAGAGATTTTCTAATACAAAATTAATTTTTTAAAAATATATAAACTACCACTAAATACATTGGAAAATTTGACATTTAATTATCTGATATTTTTTTAATAAAAGTGAGGGTCAAGCAAGTTGTTTAAAAGGTGCGGTTCTTTAAAGGTCCCCAGAACTTCACAGTAAGGCAATATGAGAGTCATAATCGGAGTCATAGCAAAATATCCTATTGACGTTTAACCTTTAACTTGTTTTACATTTTTTTTAACTTTTGAACTTGCCTTCGAAATGTATTCTAGTTATATAACAGGCGGAGCTTAATTCATAAGCGCAGATTTTTATCACAAAACTGTAAAAAGATAACAAGATTATTTTTTACCTTCACTGTTTTTTTTTTTAATCCGTGTGCTTGGTGACATCTGATCCCTTGTTAAACATCCACGTGTCGTCTATGAAAACTAGATCAAAACCATCCGCACCTAAATTTTTATGTTTTATGTACTTCCTTAAAAAGGTTTATTCTTTTACCGACACTGTCTGGTAAGTCCAATAAATCTTTTGTACTGTTTGATTTCTTCCACTTAAAGCCTATGCCTATACTGTTTATCCATCTTTGTTCCTTGAACTTTTGCCTTATTTTTGCCAACGTCGCATATTCTTTTCTGGCGTACCATACATTGAATAAATTGTTTCCCGAATTTCATTTTGTAAATAGTTTGTAATTTTGGTTTTGGTTGTGTTTTGTTTTGAAGACATATTAGATGCGTAATTGTTGTGGGACTTAATTTGGTTGCTTCTGCTGTTTGCTCTATTACATTCTTAACTTAAAGGCCGATTCCGTTGCGGTCTCGGTCTTTCAAGTTAAAAAAAGTTAATATATTTAAAATTATTAGCTGCGTTTGCTCGTTAAACCTATTATATTTTTTTCGAGGTTTTTCTTGCTTTAAAAAATAACTTTGACGACACACTGACAAATTGATGTTTTTTAATGACAATAATCGAAAAAGTTGTTGTCACTTCCGTTTGAAATGTACCAAAGAGAGATAAGCAAAAATCTACAAATGGGTAGCACTACAAATGGGTATAATTTTGACTATAAGCCAATAGGTAGATGAAAAAACTTAATTATACTATTATTACAACAAAACTTAAAACAAAAAACTTTGGATAAAAAGAAAGGTTCGTACCATCGGACACACATTTTGCTTTTCAATTCGATGCAACGAACCTTTCTTTTTATTTATTTTTCATGGACAATAAATCTAATTTTCTTAAAAAACTTTTGACTTTTGACCATAACCTAAAAAAAAGCTAGTTGAGTTTGCCACCCGCTAGCCACAAAAATGCGACGTTGCCAAATGGAAATAATACCTAGCTAGCGAAATATCAAAAAGCGCGAAATACATTGAACAATTATTTTGATGAAATTTGATAAAATTTTAATATGTTACAGTGGGTTATGATATAAGGAAAATGTGTAAATATAAAATGATTTCTGTCTAGTTCCAGCGATATAGAAGATCAAAGTTTAAAAAAAACCATCGTTTTGGGGTATATTGGGCACGCTTAAAAAGGCATTTCCTGACACATGGACTGTCTTAATATTATGTTGTTAAAATATTAACAAGTTGTATACAGGAGCTAGTCAAAAAAATAATTTTTTGACAATTTTTTATTTTCCCCAATAGAAAAATAAAAAATATATTTTTGAGCAACCATTAATGTTTTAGTGTGTTTTAGATAAACTAAACGAGTTTTTTTACTTCCCTCGCTAAGAGATTTTCATGATCCTCCACGAACTTTGAGGTTTTGAATAGTGATACGCACGAATCCAAACGCCGCGCCGTCGCTCTGTCGGTCGGTTGGTCTGTCGGTCGGTTGGTCTGCCGGTCTGTCTGTCGCCTACTTTGTAGCCACTCTAACTCAAAAACTCCTGCACCAATCGTAACAAAATGTTACATAGTCATTACTTGTGTTGATGCGCAGACCCTTATTGTTTTTGAGCATTCCCCTATTACACCCTTGGAAGCTACCCCCAAAAAACTTCATCCCTAAAAAAAAATATTTTTATTTTCCTTACCGTGTCATACCTGTTTGAAAAGCTTTTAAAAATCGTAGTCGAATGGCGCCAAAATTCAATTTTCTGTGCCATACATCTCGAGTTAACGAAATATTAAATAAAAATAGCTTAAGTTAACATCCAGGTCAAAATCTATTGTCTCATCAAATTTGATACAAATCGGCACTATATATATATATATATATATATATATATATATATATAGAGCACATGTAAAACGAAATGTTTTGAGACACAATAAAGCCTGAATCTATATATATATATATATACATATAGCACATATAAAATGTATTAGAAAAGTCTGTCTACTCCAAAGAATCTCAAAATACACCCTGGAAAAGTCTGGATACACCCTGAAATGCCTGGATACACCCAGAAAAAGTTCGGATACGCCCTAGAAAAGTCTGGAAACACCCAGGAAAAGTCAGAGCACACTCTGAGAAAGTCTGGAAAGGCCCTGGAAAAGTCTGGATACACCCGGGAAAGTCTAAATACATCCAAGAAAAGTCTGGATACACTCTGTAAAAGTCTGGAAAGACCCTGGAAAAGTCTGGAAACATGCTAGAAAAGTCTGGAAAGACCCTAGGAAAGTCTGGATACTCTCTGGAAAAGTCTGGAAAGACACTGAAAAAGTCTGAATACACTGTGGAAAAGTCTAGGAATACCTTGGAAAAGTCTGGATACACTCTGGAAAAGTCTGGAAGGACCCTGGAAAAATCTGGAAAGACCCTGGAAAAGTCTGGAAAGACCTTGGAAAAGTCTGGAAAGACCTTGGAAAAGTCTGGAAAGACCATGTAAAAGTCTGGATATACTGTGGAAAAGTCTGGATACACTTTGGAAAGACCCTGGAAAAGTCTTGATACAATCAGGAAGAGTCTGGGAAGACCCTGAAAAAGTCTGGATACACTCCGTAAAAGTCTGGAAAGAGACTTGAAAAGTCTGGATACAATCTGGAAAAGTGGGAAAACTCTGGAAAAGTTTTGATACACTCTGGGAAAGTCTGGAAAGACCATGAGAAAGTCTGGAAAGAGCCTGGAAAAGTCTGGCTACACTCTGGGAAAGTCTGGAAAGACCCTGGAAAAGTCTGGAAGGACCCTGGAAAAGTCTGGCTACACTCTGGAAAAATCTGGATACACTCTGAAAATGTCCGAGTACAAGTCTGAATACACCTCTAAACAGTGTGGATACATCAAAGAAAAGTCTGGATATACCCTGGAAAAATCTGACCGACCCAATCTAACCCCATACGTATACGAGTAGCGGGTTTTTTTATATATGTTCTTGAGCGAGGGAAGTTTTAGAGTAAACCTTTACTGGATTTATTTTCCAAGTAACAGTTACTTTCTGTGGAATGTTTTTTTTATTATGAAAATTGATTTTTTACTATGAAATAATTATTTTGCAAATTAAAAATCTAAATATTCTTTTTCATTCAGTTAAAGTGACAAATAAGTAAAATTTAAATAAAATGGATTTTATAAGTTTATTTTTTCCTAGCTACGAGGTACATTGAAGAAGTTCTAAATCAGTAATTTTTACAAAGAGGAAATCAATATTTAATTCTAAGTGTCCCTTGTTTGTTACAATTGTGGAAATGGGTTGGGTTTGGGTCAGTGAGTTAAATAAAAACTGTCTTCAAAATTGCCGACGTTTTAAAATTTATTTAAAATCATCTTCAGGGCTCCAAAAACAATTGAAAAACCAAACTGACATATTTTTAATTTAAACAATTTTCTTTTAAAATATAAGAATATATATAAAAAAAGTTTTCAAAAATAAATATCTTAAACTTCTAATTTTATTAACATCACAAAAACGGTCAAAACCAACAACCACAAAAAAAACAACAAAACAATAGTTTATCAGTTCTCCTCCGCTTTTATCTTCATTCTTCAGTAAAGTAAAATCCCATTTGTGCGTACCTAGTTAGTATTATTATATTTTAATTGTTAAATGTCTCCGGTTTTATCTGTGTCAGTTATGTGTTTTCTAAATTTAGTTTTAATATTTTGACAAAAGGAAAACGCCTCTAAAGGTTAGTACATAATGTTATTTACTAGTATTCTACTATATACCATATATTTTTTTACACACTAAACTTTTCGTTTATCTTTATATATAATTTTTTTTTTCTCGTTTAAACAAGTTTTTCCATAATTTAAAAAAATTTCTATGAAATATTTTTCACAAAATATATTTTTTATATATATTGCTTATATTTTCAAAGAAAGATGCTTAAATTAAAAATATGTCAGTTTAGTTTTTTAATTGCTTTTAGAGCACTGAAGATTATTTTAAATAAATCGAACCGTTGGCAATTTTGGAGAAAGTTTTTCTTTAACTCACTGACCCACTCAACCAATTTCCACAATCAATATTTAATTTCTTTAAAACTGATCCAGAAATTTGAATTTAATTTTGCGTACGCCTTTATCATACTTTTGTTTAATACAGGGTGCAATTTTTATTATCAATAAAGTTATTATTTAACACCCAAGTATAAAAGAAAAAAATATGTCGGTCACTAGAAAAAAGGTGATATATCTCAGAAAGTGACTCTTTTAAGGAAAAAGCTTGAATTAAATTTTTACGTACCACAAAAGAATATATAATACTTTGAATAAAAGTGAAATGAAGACAATCTTATTTAGAGTTTATTTATAAAAAAGTCAAAAATACTTTTTCAGATGAATCCTTCTTCTGTCTTTTCTGATTGCAAAATTTTTTTTTGGAAAAGCCACTGACTTTGACTAGTACCCAATAGAGTACCTATAAAGGTATGAGGGAGAGCAATTACCCATAATCATAATTTATAGCATATGGTTTGTTTGATAATTCAGCCCCACCAAAAGTGTTATTATTTAGTTTAGAGAACCTTGAGAAACTTTATAAAAATCATAATTTCCAAAAATAGGACCCTGTTAAAAGTATAATAAAGGCGTACTCAACATTAAATTAAATCAGTTTTAAAGAAATTAAAAATTGATTACTTTTTTGTAAAAACTAATGATATAGAAGTTTTTGCATGTACCCCGTAGCTAGCAAAAAAATTAAAAAAATAAATTAATATTATTTAAAATTTATATACTTATCACTTTAACTGAATGCAAAAGAATATTTAGATTTTTAGGTTACAAAATAATTATTTCGTAGTAGAAAACATAGTTCGTTAAGTTTTTATGGTAAAAAAAACATGTAACACAAAGTAACTGTTACTGGGAAGTTTACAGTTTATCTAGAAAATACTAGAACATTAATGTTCGCTCAAAAATATTTTTTTAATTTTTATATCGGGAAAAAAATTTGTCAAAAAACGTTTTTTTTGACTAGTCCCTGTATTCAACCATTTAACATTTTACCAACATAATAACAAGAGAGTCTATTTGTGGTGTCTCAGTAAATCATATTCGTCGACAATTTATTTTATTTCGGTTAGGAAATGCCGTTTTGAGCGTGGCCAATATACCCCAAAACGACTTTTTTTTAAAACTTTGACCGTCTATATCCCTGGAACTAGACATAGAAATCATTTTATATTCCCACATTTTTCTTATGACATAACCCACTATAACAAACTAAAATTTTATCAAATTTCACCAAAATAATTTTTCAGTGTATTTCGTGCGGGGTTCTTTCTTGAAAATTGAATTAGGAGCACCTTAAGAACCTAGCCAGGGCAGTACTAGGGCTCGGTGGGTAAAGATGGTTTTTACTTACAACTTATTGATTTTTTACTTACAGAATGTCCCCCGGCAGCGGACGGCATGGAACGGTTCGCATGTCCAACGCCTGATCGTCAAGGACGATATCATTGCATAGACGATCATGTTCTGTGCGATGGATTTATAGACTGCCCATCGGCTGAAGATGAAGATCGACAGTCATGCATGTTTTACAAAACGGTAAGTTAGGGAAAGACTAAGCTCTTCCCCCCCCCCCTTAAGAGCCAAATTTACAATTTAAAGAATCCCGCACGGATAACATGGGAAAGTGGACTTCCCTATTCAGATATTTTGAAGCTATCGGCTCTTGGATTAAAATAGTAAAATTATTAGGAGATCGTATGTCTGTGATAAAAGATACAGGCCGTCAAGGACGTATGTCTGAAAATGCACCTAATTAACCAATTTTCATTATTTTGGTCTCGATCTAAAGAAAATTGAATGCTCTAAAGACACCTGGTAGTATTTTGAAGTTTGAACAGAGGCGCACCTAGGGTGGTGCTTTTAAAATGTTATATAAATCATAAGAATATGGATTTTGAAAGCATAGGTGCGTTATTCGACCGAGTTTTTTTTTAGAGGGGAGGGCGTAAGAATCAAATTATTATTAGAAGATAATATGTTGGCCATAGAAAATATGGACCGCCAAAGAAGTATGTCAGAAAATGCAGGTAATTCCATTTGTCCTTATAACTAAAAATGCTTTCGACCAATTCTCGGAATTTTTGATTCAATCGAAAGAAAATTGAATGCAGAATAGATGCATCTGTAATTTTTTGGAAGTTTGACCAGAGGCGTACCTAGAAGGGTGTTTTGAAAATATAAGCACTTATTTTTATAATGTAATAATGTATAAATAGTGAAACAGTATATTTCAATGAGTCAGAGATATGGGCAGTGGCGTAGGTATGTTCTAAATTATTGGTGAATTACTGGAGTTCCAGTATACAAATATTTTTTTTATGATTTGATGTTTTAATGACATGAGGCGACCATTGGAGAAAAATTGACGTTATAAACGTCATGGTTCGTTACCTATGTGGACCGTATCGTCCATTAAAGGTGACCTTAGTAGTAGTAGGTTCTTCTTTGGAATGTTATAAAAAACTTCAAGCAGTCCATGATATAAAAAATCATTGTCATGAGATCAACACAAAGAGGCTTAAATACCTCGAGGGTGTATCACTATCACCTGAAAAAGTGGGCCAACTACTACCCAAGAAAATAGCTTCCTTTGGGAGAAGTCTACGTTTCCTGGAATCAATCTAAGATTTAGAGTCATCTACAAAATATCTGTTAAAGATAGCAGCGCCGAGCGGCCGCACGGCCGAAACGACTCAATCAATCTACAATGACATCAACACACTTATTCAATTTCAATCTTACGATCGTCATTCAAATGCCTCAAAAGATATATGCGAAAATTTTCATTGTAAATATAACAACGCAAACGAAGAGCCATTAATTACATCAATAGCTTTTTAACAAGCTGAGTAAAAGTATAAGTAAACTCTTAGAACGTGAGTGACATTTAAGTTGATGTCATGAAAATTGTTTTTTATATCATGGCCTGCTTAATGGTTTTTATAACATTCCACAGAAGAACCTACTCCTACTAAGTTCACTTATCATGGACGTTGCGCTCCACATAGCCAACGAAACACAACGTTAATAACGTCAATTTTTCTCCAAAAAAGAAAATAAATATTTGTATACAGGTACTTCAGTATTTCACCAATAATGTTGAAGATACCTACGCCACTGCCAATATCTCTGACTTATTCAAATATACTTCATCACTATTCATAATTACTTTGATACTTCTCGTGCGTACACAAATGAGAAAGGTATGAGGAGAATGAAGAAAATACATTAAAAAGCAATATTTTATGCTATAAATTGATACCAAACTTATATTTACATTATATTCTCCTTCAAACTACATAGTTACTACTTGATTGAATTATTAGTTCCTCCTCCCCTCCCTCCCCATAGTAATATCGTTGGTCAAATAACGCACATAGACTGTGAAAAACCATTTTTACATTATAAAAATAAGTTCTTACATTTTAGGTACGCCTCTGGTCAAACTTTAGAAAACGACAGATAATTCTATCTAGAGCATTCAATGTTCTTTCGATTGAAACAAAAATTACGACAATTGGTTAAAAGCATTTCTAGTTATAAGGACAAATTGAATTACATGCATTTTCAGACATACTTCTTTGACAGCCCATATCTTCTATCGCAGACATACTATCTTCTAATAATAATTTGATTCTTATGCGCTTCCCCAACAAGTCGGTCGAATAACGTACCTATGCTTTCAAAATCCATATTTGATTTATACAAGTGTTTGTTTATATTTTAAAAGCAACCCCCTAGGTACGCCTCTGGTTTAAACTTCCAAAAGTTGACAGGTGGAATGGAATTAGGTGCATTTTCAGACATACGTCTTTAATGACCCATATCTTCTATAACAGACATACGATCTCCAAATAATTTTACTATTTTAATCCAAGGACCAATAGCTTCAAAAGATCTGAATATGGTTAACTTTTACGGAAGTCCACTTTTCCATGTTAACCGTGCGGAATTCATTTTGTGTTATTTTATATTCTTCTTTAAGTGCCACCTTATCTATTATTGCCTTTGTGAAACGTTCGTAGTACTACAGCGCTATACCATTGCCTAAGATTTTAAAGGCACGGTATTTCCGGATCCGGAACTCTTCTGCATTCAGTTTTTCCTTTTATTAATTATCAATTTTAAGGGTTCATATTTATCATTTCTTAAAAGGTGGACAAAATATTCAAGTTACGTACTCTGTCCGTCAAGATATCCTGATTCTACGGTAGCATCACATCCCGAATGCCTTCAATTTTTTTGCAGATGAATGTCTATATGGTTGCGATTTAGGCGGTACTGTCCCGCTTTTTTAAATAATCTCCCGCCTCCCGTCTGATGCAAAAAATCTAACGATTTTGAAATTGTACCAGATGGTTTTGCATTTCTAAACTTCCCCCAGCATTCTTATCTTCTTAATAACCAGACAGGCCCTCTTTTTGCTTATAAGTTGGGTCGTAGTCTTTTATACTTACTTTGATCTCTAGGTCGTGTTCAGAAATGTAATACTACTCTCACCTTCTGGCATATAATGTCAAGAAAGATGGCATTATGCAAATCGATATATAGGGTGTGCCAAAAAATTGCACTTTTTTAACTGATTATAACTTAGCGGTAAATTGTCCGATTTTAATAATATTTAGCTTTTTGTTTGAAACTTTTAGACAATGATGTGTTTGAAATTAACTCTGTGTTTCGGATTTCCATTGTCTATATTTTATTTATACACGACGTTTCGGTCAGTAACATATCTGATCGTCTTTAGGTGCAAACTACAATCAATTCCTAAGGCTACGTACTTATATACTGTGAGAAATCACTCAACCTTGAAGTTTAAGAAGTTGGCTCCGCCCAAGGAGGGGATTCCAAAAATTTGGGATTTCAACACTTGGTTTACCGAAAATTCCCTGATTCTGCCCAATAAAGGCAGCTTCACGGAATTTTCGTTTCTTCCAGTGTGACTCCTTGTACAAAACCTTTGCTTCTTCCCACTTCATTCGGTGTTGTTTTGACCATGCATTTTCGGCGATTCCTGATTTCGTTGTTTCACCTTTTTGGGTATTCGTCTGATGTTCCTTAAGCCTAACAGATATTGGTCTTTTAGATTCGCCTATGTATGATTCAGCACACTCACAAGAAACTTGGTAAATGCATTCCTTATTTTGTTTGTTCTCCAGTTTTCTTTTACTAAGAAGGCTTCAAATTGTATTACTAGATTTAAAAGCTGTTTTAATATTAAAATTTTTCGCTGCCCTTTGAACTTTCTCTGATACTCCTTTAACGTATGGAATTGTAAGAAATGCATTTGCTTGGTTTTGGTCTTGTAATCTCTGTCCTGTTTGTTAAAATTTAGAAATAGTATCTGTTATAAGTTTAAGGCTTTAACCATTCTGCTGCAGATCCTTCTCAATGTTTCTTATTTCGATTTCCAAGTCATGAGAAATTGAATGGCTCTGTTATACAAAGTTGTGATAATGCCTCGTTTGGTTATAGCAGAATGATTTGAACCTTGATTTAAATATTGTCCTGTGTGAGTGGGTTTACGATAGACTGTTGTTCTGATGTCGCTTTTTACTCGTGTGACAAGTACATCAAGAAAAGGAATTTGACAATTTTGCTCCAATTTGCTGAAAGTTGTTGGTCATTCCCGGTCCAGACAATAAAAGTATCATCAACATATCTCAGCCAGAGCTTAGGTTTATATGTTGCGGTATTAACCGCGTGTGATCCGAACCACTCCATGTAAATATTGGCCACCACTGTCGAAAGCGATAAACCCATTGACATATCGTCATCCTGATCATCACTCCCTGCAGCGATAGGCTGGTACGTTCATGAAGGGATTCGTCAGCAACCAGTCTCTTTCTGATAATATCTAGCGATTCCTTTTTCGGGACATTGGTGTATAGATTTTCGACATCAAAACTGACAAGTCTATCCCCGGGTCCTAAAATAAACTATTTAAGAATATTAACAAAATGGTTGGAATTTTCTACAAATGAAGCGGTCTTGCCTGCAAGAGGTTGAATAATTTTCAAAAGGAATTTAGACAGATTGCTTAGCTTTTCCATCGCTCCTAAGAAGATACCCACCATTGATATCATCACCGCCATAGAAGGTCATCCTCGTCCACGACAAGACGCCGACGAGTTCATACATCAGGTAAGGATCATTATTGACAAACCTATTAATCATACCTCTAATATAAGCAAGACAGAGGAAATCGCGCTGAAGAATCTTCAAAAGGATAAATCACTTAAAATCTTACCGGCAGACAAGGGCAATGCAACAGTGATTTTGGACATGGAAACCTAAGACCAGAAAGTTGAAGAGGTACTTGCTAAAGGAAACTATAAACTTCTCCCAAAAGATCCGACGCAATCAATCGAAAGTAAGGTTTATAGAATTTTGAAAAAGTATTCCAGATATATTCCGGACAATACAAGGTCTCAACTTACACCACATTAGGAATCGCTAGATGTTATCAGAAAGAGACTGGTTGATGACGAATCCCTTTATGAACGTACCAGCCTACCGCTGGAGGGAGTGAAGTTGTTGGAGTACTGCCTACGTAACTCGTATTTTCAAGTGAAAGATAGGTTTTATGCTCAGGATGACGGTCTGCCAATGGGTTCATTGCTTTCGCCAGTGGTGGCCAATATTTACATGGAGTGGTTCGAATCACACGCGGTTGATACCGCAACATGTAAATCTAAGCTCTGGCTAAGATATGTTGGTGATACTTTTATTGTCTCTACCGGGAATGACCAACGACTGTCAGAATTTCTTCACCACGTAAATAACATAAGACCCACCATTAAATTCACAATGGAGTTGGAGCAAAATTGTCAAATTCCTTTTCTTGATGTACTTGTCACACGAGTAGAAAGCGACATCAGAACAACAGTCTATCGTAAACCCACTCACACAGGACAATATTTAAATCAAGGTTCAAATTATTCTGCTATAACCAAACGAGGCATTATCAAAACTTTGTATAACAGAGCCGTTCAAATTTGTAACAATTCTCATGACTTGGAAATCGAAATAAGAAACATTAAGAAGGATCTGCAGCAGAATGGTTACAGCCTTAAACTTATAACAGATACTATTTCTAAATTTCAGCAAACAGGACAGAGATTACAAGACCAAAACCAGGCAAATGCATTCCTTACAATTCCATACGTTAAAGGAGTATCAGAGAAAATTCGAAGAGTAGCGAAAAATTTTAATATCAAAACAGCTTTTGAATCCAGTGATACAATTCCAAGCCTTCTTAGTAAAAGAAAACCGTAGAACAAACAAAATAAGGAATGCATTTACCAAGTTCCTTGTGAGTGTGGTGAATCATACATAGGCGAAACCAAAAGACCACTATCTGCTAGGCTTAAGGAACATCAGACGAAACAACGAAATCAGGAATCGCCGAACATGCATGGTCAAAGCAACACCGAATGAAGTGGGAAGAGTCACACTGGAAGAAACGAAAATTCCTTAAAGCTGCCTTTATTAGGCAGAATCAGGGTATTTTTAGTAAACCAATTGTTGAAATCCCAAATATTTGGAAGCCCCTCCTTGGGCGGAGCCAACTTCTTAAACTTTAAGGTTGAGTGATTTCTCACAGTATATAAGTACGTAGCCTTAGAAATTGATTGTAGTTTGCACCTGAAGACGATCAGAGATTGTACTGATAAAAACGTCGTGTATAAATAAAATATAGACAATGGAAGTCCGAAACACAGAGTTAATTTCATTTAACTTTTTACAGGACCAATGCTAAAATGGCGGACTTATTTGAAAAATTTATAGAACTTGTTTCAAAAATGATTTATTTAAAAAACATGCATTTTTCACTCCCATTGAAAAAACTTTTTTTGCAACCCTTTATTCAATCGCAAAAGTCAGTTACATCCTTTCCAAACACATCAATGTATCATTTAAAAAATTCGTACAAGAAATAAAGAAGTTTTAAATCTTTATATAGACCACAGTTTGCATTCAAAATCAAGCTTATTAAGAAAAAAATTGCTTGATTTTGCAGGCAAACCCTGGTCTATATAAAGAGTTAAAACTTCCTTATTTATTGTCCGAAATTTTAAAATATTTCATTGGTGTGCTTCGCAAGGATGTGCCAGAAAAAAGTTTTTTCTAGGGGGGTCAAAAATACCTGTTTTTTAAATAAGTCCGCCAGGAACTTGAAATTTTAACAAATGTCATTTTTTCGACACTAAGTTAAGGAATTTTTTTCAAAAATATGTTAAAAACCACTGTTTAAATTCTTAAAAAATTTTCCTTTTCGTTTGTCAGTAGTTTTTAAATAAGATAAAAAATATTTTGCCTACACACACACAAATCGTAACTAGAATAAAGTACTTATCTTTTCAACAGAAACTCGACTGCAGTTTTCAAAGAAATTATTCTTTTCAAAACTTTTAGATTCTTTTTTAAAAATATCTGTCTGTTGTCATACAACTGACTGACTTTGAATGATGTATATTTCAAATATTAACTTGATGAATTTAAACGTTATTTTTGACTTGACTTTTATAAATTTTGAGGCCTGTACTTTTTAAAAAGTTTAAACTTATTAAATTCGATCAATTTTTTAAAAAGTTATTGTTATTTAAACAAGTAGATTTTTTCTTAATAGGCTTGATTTTGCAGATAAACTCTGGTCTATTTCAATATTGCAAACATTTTTATTTATTGCCCAAATTTTTAAAATGATATATCGATGTTCCTCGAAAGAATGTGGCTTTATAACCGATAGGGGGTAAAAATGCCTATTTTTGAAATAGGTCCGCCATCTTGTAATTTTAGGAAATGTCAAGTTTGACATTGGTTCTATAGATTTTGAAGCTTTGCCTTCCTAAAAAGCTAAATATTGTTAGAAGCGGACTATTTCCCGCTAAGTTATAATAATTTAAAAAAGTGCGTTTTTTTTTGACACACCTTATATAAGCGCTCACCGATTATACTCACCACAAAGAAGGTAAAATACTAAACACAAAACAACGAAGCACAAGAACTCGAAGAGTAGTATCAAATGCGTGACTACACAACACTAATTTCATTTTGACAAAAATGATCAAGCCTGTTCAATTCTTCTACGGGTATTGGTATATCTAATGTTTTTTCTTTGGCTATAATCATCCAATTTGTTTTTTTAACGTTCAAGTCAAGCCCAAATTGCGAACTTTCGGCTGCAATTTAATTCAATAACTCTTGCACCATATCTTAAACTGTTAACTTTTTTGTCACGTATAGTCAGACCCTCTTCGCAGTTATGATTTTATTACTATAGATATTATAGCGGCGGAGAAAATATACAGCCTTGGCGAATACCCCGTCTTATTCAGACCTTTCCGAACAGTTGACCATCAACTTTTATTTGAGAATCCGATCCCAGGAGCAATTTCTGCCAACGCCTTTGAAATATAGGTTCAGCTTTTGGTAAAAAAAATCGATGATTCGATGTATAAGGATGGCGGCCTTATTTTTGCGTAGGTTGTGGATCAAAACAAGACCGTGATTTGGATCTCTATGTTTTAATAGAAATTAATTTAAAAAAAAGACTATCATACGACCTTCAATTATTTTAAAACTTAATTAAATTTTTATAAAAAAATGCATTTTGGAAACCTTTAAAAAAATCATTATTTTAAAAACAATGATTTAATAAAAAACCACACTCTAGCGGAATTTTGGCAAGTTTTAAGTTCGGGAAATACGCTTTCCGCACATGTTGGTACAATACATTTTCTACAGGCCTGCATCATTTTGCGTTCTTTTTTTTGCCAGCGCAAAAATAGTTATTATCCTAACTAGTGTGGAAAGTTATTCTTTCCCGCTTGCACAATTAACGCACAGCGGAGTTCGGGCAAGCAGCTATAAGGGCGCGAAAGATACTTTACTTATGATTTAAGATCAACAAGGACAAAAGAAAGATAATAAGAAATAACTTTTCATAATCACTTCTAAGTCGGAACCCTTTAAAGTAACATTTTCTGCTATCGTGGTATCATACTCGGTCAGCCATGTTTTTTCGTGCTACAGAAAATCTGCCTCCTTTTATTTTAGTTTTTTGAGCCTTAATATTAAAAAATAAATTGTTTTGTACCCAAATTAAATTATGATCAGCAAACGTCGATATTCAACACATTTTGAGAGGCGCAGCTGCTGGTTGTACAAGCATAACCCCAAAAATCAAAACGAAAAAATTTCATTAGCTACAAGAAAACAGCAGAATAAAATTGTGAGGAAACGCTTCTTTTTTGCAATTATCTTGACATATATTTTCAACTAAAATTTCTTTACAATTGAATTTTGACCATCTACTCGTATAACTTTACACTTTTTGATCGCATATATGAGGCATATTGCCATAACCAAACTAAAAAGTTTGACGATATTGTTTGTTTTGTTAATCACTTTGTCATGTATGAATTTATACTACCAAAAAGAACCGAATAGAAATTTTGGAACTAATCGACTCTTTTTTCGACATCATCAGCGCCTCCACGATGTATCAGAAACGTGCTTGTAATATAGCAGTGTGGTATTTGGTTCCTAAGTCTGGCAACGTAATAATAACCGGAAAATTGTTCCCCACTAAACATAGGTTTAACTTACTTATGAAAAGAATATGGAATGTTTCTTGAATCAGCCCCACAAGCACAGTAAACTTTTATTTTGCTCATTATAAAATAACGAAGAAACAGCACAAAATCAGAGTTAATTGCAGTATAGGTACGGGGTTGCAGACCGTCGACAATATTCTCTCTCCGCATTATAGCCGCGGGCAATCACGGTAGTTCCTCCTTCGCAGCTCCCACGTGACCATGCACCACAGCTACAAGTGTAAAGATTCTATAACATTTTCATTGACAATAAACTAAAACTTCCATCAAAAATCCTTCAAAACATTCAAAAATAGGTTGCCATGGCAGCACGGCAAAAGTCTCGCACATGCCCGCTTCTACGAGTTGGGTTTCTCACGACCACAGCCAACTTTACCGTTTTACTTTTGAATCGTTAAGAGTAGAGATTTTTTTTCTCAGGAACCTTAGCTCACTACGGGTGATGTGGTATCCTTACTTTTTGGAGTCAAATAAACATAAGAATTGACTGAGCTTTGAATGAAATGCACATTTTGTAAAAACTAAGAACACGGCTCCGAGCACTTTTTTTATTTTTTGCTAAATAAGCTAAAATTTTTTTTCTAAGGCCACAAAATAATTGCCAAATGTTTGAATGTTTCGTATTGGCGGACTTAGAAAGAAATCTTAGCTTACTCAAGTTCTAAGTTCAGCCAATTCTGATGTTTATTTGACGTTTACATGGATTACACATGATTAGGCATCTCTCCTTTATGGTATATATGAAGATAAGCTTCCTTGACTCACGCATGTACTGCCAAAGCATTACTATTTAAATAGCTCTTTGATTTCACCGACGGACGGCAGTTAACAAGTGCACACAGTTTCAGCGTCACGCTATTTGCGGCATCTATCCGGACTAAAACTCAAGAGACAATGGCATTGACATAACGCAGCCTTGCTACAATATTATCACAACTCAAGAAACTCGTTTTTCAAGAAAACATAGGATTTGAGCAGTTCTTATTTGCTGTCATCGTCAGTTTCATTTTGGCATCCTGAGAAGCTATTAACTTTTTGAGATCTATAGCGTAAAATTATTGTAAAAAAATATTTCTATTTGTGACGCATCAACTCATTATATAGCACAAATCATTCGGCAATCAATAGTGACATAACTCGAAATAATAATATAACTGATGATGATGAGGATAAAGAGGAGCCGGACTCAAATATCTGAAACGACTTAAACGCTACATGTCAGAGTATTAGGTAAAATAAGTTAATAAACTTTCGATGCATCTTAGAGCTAAGTATTTATAGATGCTTGGTGGTCATAACTTAAAATGGAACATTTTTGAGTTGTGACACCAGGTATTGTTGCAAGAGTGTGATATTTTTGTAAAAACATCACTGATTTAAGCTACGTTTACATTTGGAGAGTTTACTGGCGGAAAGTACTGGCAGCCACTAAACTTGTTCATTGTTTTGTGTTTAAACGTTTTCAAGTTTAGTTGCCAAGCAGTAAAAAACAAATTGGCTTTGGTAGTGCGTGCTGCTGTTAAAGTTGTTGTGTGTGAAATTGCCAATAATTAAATAAATAAGTTAGAACGCAAGCAAAATAGGGAAAAACGTTAGAGATTGGATCAGACGTAGATGTACTCTGGGTGCGTGAGAACGACTCTTAAAGGAGATATCAACTGAAGATCCCGATTCTTGTAGGAATTTTATGAGATTATCATACCAAAAACTTCAAGAACTCTTAAGACTACCCAAGTAGCATTTAGACATTAAACTACGTCCTCTACTCGTTGGCTTAAAAACCCCGACGTTGGCAAGCGGATTACAAATCTCATTCCATACGACCCCAATCCGACCTAAATGGGGAAACAAAATTCGGTTCGGTTCGACGTCGCTAATTGTACTTTAATGGTATAGTAGTTTACTTATGACGACGTGATAATACGTCCGCCAGCTTACGTTATATTATATTATTTAATTGGTTACCTAATGTTGTACTTGGTTGGTAAATTTGAGGTGAAATATGTATTAACGAATTATAACTGACAAAAAATAAATGGCCACCTTTTTGTTTCAATAATAATAAAAGTTATGTTATTATGTGGATACCGAGATATATGGAGGTGCTGGGGAACGAAAAGGCCGATGAGCTCGCCAGGATCGGGGCAAGCACCCAGTATGTAGGGCCGGAACCACTCCTAGAAACTACCAAAAGGCAATGCAAAGTCGGCTCAATAAATGGGCCAACTATGCCATTGCCACTGCTTGGAGAGGAAGAACAGGATGCAGACAGACCAGGGACTTCGTGAAGGGCCCGGATGTAGCCAGATAAAAATGGCGTCTGGGGAGATCACGAAGGGACACTGGTCTGCTGACAGGAATCATAACAGGTCACAACCGACTAAAGAAGCACATGACCCGCGGTGGAAAATAACTCGACCTGCCTGGTCTGCGGGTGGGCAGAAGAGACATCTCGACATGTTATAGCAAACTACGAGACATACCAGAGGACGAGATACCAGGTATTCGGTTCCCCGACCCTGGATGAGGAGGACCTGCACACGCTCAAATGGGATAAAATACTGGACTTTGCAAAAAGAACAGTAAAACCAGATGAGCAGACTGCCAGACCAGTGGTGCAGGCGACGGATTAGGGGCAGGCTCGGGGTAAGGCAGAAAGGGCCCAGAGAGGCCTACCTACCAGGCTTCGCGCCGCCCCTTCTCTATTACTACTACTACTACTATGTTATTAAAAAGTGCACTTTACCGAGTAATCTAGAGCGAAATATTTTGCGAGGGCCACTTTACTGACAAAGTTGTTCAAAATGGGGCAAAAAATAACTTCCCCCCCCCCCTTGCAAATTAGCACAAAATAGCAAAAGAAATATATTTGTTTTTTAAATATATTTATTTAAAGGACTATTATGGTTGTAGTTAATACTAAAATCACTCATGAATAATATTAAACTCATCTTTAAGGCATTTGTAAGTCCTTTTTATTGTATTTTTTTCAAGAAAAACAAGACAAAAATTGTTGTCAATAATGGCTGCCCAAGCTTGCAACTCCAAAATGGCCGAATTTGGGCTGGTATAGTACTTTTACCAATTTATCACCAATTTGGACAAGGACACCGATTTGCTGTCCTAATTTTATCCAAATGTAACCAGCCAACGGTAAACTACGTAATATGTGCAAACGTTCGGAATGTAACCAAAACTGACTTAAAAGAAGAATGACAGTTTAGCTGAACATAACCTAGAAAAATATTTTCCGCTTTTCTTTGTTTTTTCTTTAAAAACATGGATTATTTTAAAATTGTATTTATATATTTTTTATGATATTTTTGTATAAAGCACACAATGAGCTTGAACCTGTCCCGCAGATATGGGAGGAGGATAACAATTGTTGCTTCCATATCAAAAAAAGCGACATTAAACAATATCACTTTGACCGCACTAATGCTCCAGATAAAGTGGACTGGAAGAAATATAAGTGCGAGCTGAAGGTCCATCCATCCAGGATTTTTGGTTGGCAGCAAGGCCTTCCTTTTTTTGGCAGGCGTTAAAACAAAACAGTCGGCTTTGAAACGTAAACTGACGAGAATCCGCCTGGGAAAATATTTGTACATATTACGTTGCCTATTTTGACGTCGTTTAAGGTTCGCATATGTTGACTACGTAAACGTCGAATTTGATTACAAAAGAGGTTTGTCATTTGACTTACTAGTAGACAACTTTATTTTGTACCTAATACGACGTCGCTTTATGAGAGATTAGGTTGAAAGACGGATAAATGCTACTTGGGTAGCTGAACATAAACTGACAAAATCGGAAACGTGTATGAGAAGTCCTATTATATGATTTCCATCCCACTTATTCATTGTAAAAAAACGTTGACACTTGCTCATAGAACGCTTGCTACCTGTTTACATACGGAAAGTACAAACAAAAATTTCGCCTAGCAGCAAGTAGACTAGCCGGCCTGTCAACTCTTGGAAAGTACTTGCAGGAGAGTAACAAGTGCACTTTCTTGTAGTTTACACATGGCAAGTTTAGTGGCTGTTAGTACTCTCTAACAGTAAACTCTCCAAATGTAAACGTAGCATAGGTCCAATAAAATGACACTTGAGGGCGGAGAAGGCTCGGGGTAAATTTATTCCCGTATTTAATGCTGAAAGTGACATTAAACAATATCAGTTTTACCCCACTAATGCTCCAGATAAAGTGGACTGGAAGAAATATAGGTGCGAGCTGAAGGTCCATCCATCCAGGATTTTTGGTTGGCCGCAAGGCCACAAATTGTGCAACTTGATGTCCTATATGAAAATTGTAGGTTAAGTATCCTTCTTTTTCTTCGTTCCTTTTTGGGCAAACGTTAAAACAAAACAGTCGGCTTTGAAACGTAAACTGACGAGAATCCGCCTGGGCAAATATTTGTACATATTACGTTGCCTATTTTGACGTCATTTAAGGTTAAAATGCATGCGGGAAAGTGATCTGACTGCCATTGACCCAAACAATCTGACGCGGAGCGAAGTTTTACTCATGTGTTGAATGAATGAATTAATTAATTAATGTAGAAGTGCTGGCGGGACAATTCCCATGTGGTAGGCCACCTTGCTGAGCCCGCTGCACGGGTTTAGCCCTGAAAGCCTGCCTCTTTCGCAAAATTACAGATTTTTCTGAGCTGCAACATTCTTACAGCACCTGGGACCAAGAGATAGTTCCCAAGGTGGGACTCTCTTGACCTGACGAGAGACGGATACTCCAGCAGAACATGCAAGGACGATTCTTCGTCCTCCATGCACCATCGACTTTCTGAGTCTTCGGCGATTCCCAGCGTCTCTAGGTGCTTGTTGAGGCCACAGTGTCCCGTTAGGAGTCCTGTTGCTGGTCTTATATCTTTCCTGCTTAGGTGGATCAAGGACTTTGAGCAGGTGCTCTTCAGGCAGCTCTGTTTCGGTTGGACCGTCCATGGTGACCAGGATTTTGAACTGAAGCTTCCTGACCTCCTTGGCCAATTTCTTTTCAACAGGGGCGTCCGTAGGCACACCTGATGCTTTTGTAGAGTGTCCAATGGATACTTGTGGAGTTCCCTGTCTGGCCTCTTGTGTTGGGTCCTTGAGCAGTTTTTTGTTGATCCTTATCTTTAGAGGTTCCACTGGGTACCTGTTCGGTTCCCTGTGTTATCTCCTGGTTTTCGAAGGGTCTTTCTGGAGTTCCCTCAGAGACTCATGTGTTAGAATCAATATTTTTTTACAAAGGCCCGACTTTGCCATATATAAAACAAACACAATAATAACGATAATAAAAAATCCAAAGTGCTAAAAACTAAAAGATAGTGGCATTGACATATTCTTGTAAAACCATCACTTTAGACAGCAGTTTAATAACAGCGCATTTCACTATACCTCACTCGGCTCTAATTTTCGTAGCCCTAGTTCACAATTGAACTATAGAAATAAAATATATGGGGAATAAAATATACACTGACAAAAATATCCACTAATCTTAAGTAAGAATTCATTATCCCCAAGTAGAAATTTCATTTAAATATGAGACAAGTGAACTGTCTACTTACCATAAGTTTTCTCACATACTAAAATAACATATTAACCATAAGTAAAAACTTCACTTACTGTAAGTGAAGTATCTACTAACCATTAGTAAATCTATAGTAGCACAAAACCAGTATAACTCCTAAAATATGGTTTTAAATGAAATAAAAAATATATTTTTTAACTCGAAAAATCTCCTATCACAATACACCCTAAGAAAAAAAATAAAAACAAATAATAAAAAAAGTGCGACACGCCTACGGGGTTCAAACCAACAACCTACAGGTTGACAGATCAATTCTTTATTCAGTGTACCATGCGCTTATAAAGAAATAGGTTGAAACCGCGGAATGTAATAAGTTTTGGCGGATTCTCATTCGTCGATTGAAAAGTATTAATCATGATTAAACAAGCATCTCTAAACCAAGGGTTGCCGGGTTCGTTTCCGGTCTCCTTATAAATGGGATTGTCGAATTCTAATAATGGCAATACGTTGACAAATCATTAAAGGCATGCATTGTTATTTGGATGAATATATTTTTCCGCATGATTTTTCAATATTTGATGCCTTCACTTGTCTTCAGTAGAAAAGTTCACTAACCGTAAGTGAAGGGAAAGTTAAGTACCTTGTCGCATATCGGTAAGTTGATAATCACTAAGTGTTAACAAACTCGGGTCTAAGTAGATCGTTTTACTTGCAGCTTTTGAATTCATCACTTGGGGCTAATAAAAACTTCACTTACCACTAACAAAAAAGCTAAGTAGACGCTTCACTTGGGATGGTTTTCTGAGTGCGGAACGTCTACTGAAATATGAAATAGAACTTTACGCGAGCAGCTCGAGTGTAGTGAAATACGCCTAGTTGATTGCACCGCGGCTTGGGTCGGATACTGAAACATGCAAAGGCACACTTTTCAAACTAAAATGCGTGTGGTGAAGTGGTTTCTCCACTGTCGTAGACAATAGTTATTTTCATATAACTAATGAGAAAACTTAAATTTTCCTTCACGCGACTGCCACTAACCCGAACGACGCGACGCAGATTGGAGTTCGGTCAAGAAGGCAATGTGGGAAAGACACTTTTCACCATCAATATTTTTTCTGCGACCCACTTTCCAAACAAACGGACAGAAAAACGAGAATAAAAAATCGAAACTGCTAAAAGTCGAAAGACAGCAATAAAGTAAGTGCAGGAAAATCTTAGGCTATATTCATTCCCGCACTCAGTGCAGAAAAGTGATACTTTCTGAGCTAAAATTAGCGCGAGAAGTATATAGTGGTTCTAGTACGGTCGTAAAAAAAAATGTTATTTAACCCATAATCCAGTACACTAGTAAAATTAAAAAATTGTTACCAATAAAAATAGAAAAGAACAAGAAAAGACGTGACCTTTTAAAATCATCCTTCTCTCTTTCTAATAAAGGAAATATACACATCATCCATGATCCAACTCTCGGATAAGTATAAATTGCCTCGAAGTCTCGTCTAAGAATGAATGGATACACCCACGTTTCGAGACAGATCGTCGCCGCGAGCCTTCCGGGAATCTATTTGCAAACTAGCTGTTTACGTTATAGAAACGGACCATTTCACTTTACAAGTTAAAATGGGGATATAACCTATCAATCCTTAATCAGTTTCTGTCTGTAAGCCCAACATTTATACTTACGAGCGTTTAAAATGGGCTGTTTTCTAAACACTAATTAGTATTAAGGTAAAAACCTGATCTATAATTTTTGGGTTAGTAGCAGTGGCGGCTCGTGATCTATGAAGAGGAGGTTCACAAATTTGAAAAATTGATAGTGATTTTTTTTTGTAGGTGATTTGCGACAAATCAATTTCGGGTTTAGGTCTACCGGCATTTTTTGTTTCAATTTTTTGCACCATAATCTAAGAGCTAAAATTATTCTTCAAGTAGTCTACCGCGAAAATTTTTATTATAACAGTTGTTAAAATAATACAGCAGAAAAAGTATAAATAAAATCCCTTATAAAATCTGTGCGCCTTTCTCTATTGAAATTCGCGATATCCCCGGCTACTCGCCCACTGAAAACATAAGCAGTGAGATTTACTAAGATCTAAAATAGTAACCCCTAAAATTCCTCTTACCCGGGTCCCTTACTTAGAATCCGTAATTAGAGGCCAAGTTGTGATCGTCTATAATATTATTGTTATAATTTTTATCGAACTTAACCCACAATAAAAATAATAGCAATAATTATTTTGGTGGACCCTGTACGTTATGTCGTTTTAACCCAAGATTCTTTAGAGCTGAACTATTCTCTTTTTTTAAAAGGTCGTTCTTTCTTTTTGTTATTAGAATAAAATTTTTGTGTGCTGAACAATCTTGATCTCGTTGTTTAAATAAACAATCTAAGGAACTGCCATCAAAAAACAAATTTAACACAATTGTCCATTTTGTGCTTATAGACAATTGTGAAAAAATACTCCCCCGTAGCATTCCCCGGTTGCTCAAATAAACACCGTATCAAAATATCTAGCTATACCTAGCTGCACAAATAAATAACAACATTTCGATTTTATGCTGTTTACTTATTTTTATTTGAAATAATTAATTTGTTTTAATTTTGGCACATGACAATGAACAAAAGAAACCTACCAGCACGGTCATTTTTTTACTTGTAAGAAATTGGAAATTATCTTCGTATTATCTGGATCGCGTTATTGCAACACCAATAGAATTAATTAATTAGTATTGCTATCATCCTTGGTAGTGTCTGACACCCATAACCAATTTTGTAACAATACCTTTATGTTAATTAATCTACCTTTACTATTGTCAATGCCGTACCCAATTCTGTTTTTCTACCCATGGTAGAAAAACTAGATTAGAAAATAATTTTTATTATGAAAAACGTTAAAGATTTCCTTCTTAATTTTCTTGTCTTATTTTGGGAGGTTATTTTCTTATTATCTAGATCGCGTTATTGCAACATAAAAAAAATATAATTAATTAATTAGTATTGCTATCATCCTTTGGTAGCGCCTGACACCCACTACCAACTTTGTAGCAACACCTTTGTTTAATTAACCTACATTTAATATTGTCAATACCGTATCTAAGTCTGTTTTCCTACATATTGTAAGAAAATATTTTCGAAAATAACTTAAATACACAAAATCTTCGAGCAAAATAGATTTAAACAATTTCTTGGACCATATTCCCAGATAAGTAAGTAACCCCTGAATTCCCCTGAAAAGGCTAAAGTTGTATTCCCCGCTACCACAGGTGATGTCATGACATGCCTGGATAGTCCCGAACCTGGAGGTCTCCCACGTTGAAGGGAGCACATGCTGTCCACACTACTTGTGCCATATGAAACCAATTCTTGTCTCCTACGTGTTACTTAATTTCTGGGAACGTGCATTTTTATTTAAAAAAAATATCTGAAAAAAAAATAAAAAAAAGAAATAATGAAGTAGTTCCCAGTCCAAGATATTGTCTATTAGGCTCGAAGAACAGTTTGAAAATCTATTTAAAAAGTTGTGCTGATACGTTAATACTTATTTAACGTTGTTGAACCACAATAGGTTCCACGTATTAGAAATATGCCCTTATGATTTATTTGCAAGTTTTCAGATAACATCTCGTATCATAGGCTCACGAGTTTAAAAAGAGATAGAACAGAATAGAAGTTGATAAAAACTTTGATTCCCCCTTTTTTTTATAAAATAATTCCCTCCCCCAATTTCTTTTACACACCTGGCAAAAATTGGCGTGGTTTTTGTAGATTCGGCTTCATGCTGGATTGTTGTTGAAACGTTTAAAATACTGGATTTTTATTCTTTGTAGCCTTAAATTTTGTGTCAATATATTCTGGTGCAGAATAATAATCTTATGAAACTTTATTTGTTGATTAACTAGCTGACTGGCAGCGCTTCGTTCTTGGATAAAATTTGATTTTTAAGTGATCCACGCTTTCCGTGCCTTTGCTTTTTATAGTCACTAGAAGCGTGTGAAAATATAGCCCTTATGAACGACGCCTGTATGCAATGCATTTCTTTCCCAAAATAACTCTGTCAACACCCTTAATACGAGATGAGTTGTCTGTGTAACTTGCTCGATTTAAACCACTTTTTGATTTCAATATTTTACGTGAATTACTGATGGACCACAGTGTGGGACGTCTCACCACTACAGGTCTAAATATTTACACCTGTAGGGGGGTACTAAATTTTAAAACCAATTTTCAAAAAACACTTACCCATACAGAAAAGACACAAAGTTATTGATTACTTTGTATTGTTATTGAAAAATACCACTGAAAAACTGCTTTTTTTCTCAAAATACACCATATTTTAGGGGAAAAAGCCCTAAAAATAATTTTTTTTGACAGGTTTCAAAATGGCAAATGGTGAATACGCCGAAAATTTGGCACATAATAGCTTCAATATTTGTGTTTGAGGTTATAAAGTTGGTGATTTTTTAGATCACCTCAAGGGGGTGGTTTAAATATATAGCCCCCAGAAAGGACTGTTTTGTGGCATTTGGTAATAAGTTCGTTTACAGTTTCCCTAAATAACCGTTTTTGCAAGGATCAATTTACCTTATTTAATATCCCAAGTTGTTCAATACCCAATAAAACACCTCCTATTTTGTCCATAAAAACGCATTATTTTGAACCCGTTTTTAGCACAAAAAATATACTACGACACAAAACAAACATAAGTGAAGGTCACCTATTATGCACGAAAAATATACCAAACAAAAAAACCCAAAGCAACTATATTAATTTATTTACAAACTGAAACTAAAACATTGAGGTTATCTAAAATCTCAGTCAAAAAAACTTTCCTTACTCAAAGCCCACTCATTTTAAAGCTGTAGCTTTCATCAGTAGAGGTTGGTGCAAGCTAAGTTGCAAGCAGAGGTAAAAGATCCGAACTTGCTGTGTGTGATTAAACGCAGCGCTAATATTTTTAAACTGACATGACAGAAATGTAAAAAAAAACTTGCATTTAAGTTTTTTAATATATTTAGTAAATAAAAACACCTTTTAAATAAATACAAAATTAATCTACTCCTTATTTTATTATTCCCCATCAAAGTCGTTGTGTGACATCAAGTATTAATTGTAAAAATTAATTAACAAAGGTAAGTTTTAATTAGAGTGTGTAGTAGAGAGAGTAGAGTAAGTAGAGAGTGTTTACTATTTAAACTGCGCGTGGATTTAAATTTTTTTATATTCTTTTCCTCTAAATTGAAAATTTCCTCTTAAATCCAACAAAAGATTGTGTTAAGATGATGATGATGATTCAATAAATAAATTTATTAAAATTCTTCTTATAAATCAAACTATGTCCAAAACTCAAGGAAGCTTGGTTTAACATGCTTGAAACCAAAAACTCCACTTAAACTTAGGACCGTTCTAAAATAGACTAAAACTTTTTAGTAAATCCCACCGAGCATGTCTTTTCGCAACCGATGATTTCGAAACCGCTATGAAAACATGCGTAAAATGTTATTTTGGCGACGAAACGGTTCAAAAGATTTCGAAGGCGCCTCGGCCGCCGCCGCCGTTTTAAACACGGTTCAATATGGTGGTACTTTTCAATTTTTAGCAATAATCAAAATAGGCCAAGGTTATCCGGCGGCGACAAAAAAAAGGATCACTTGTGGACATCCATTCCAAATAAAAAAAAGAAATACCACACATACACAGCTGATTAATGTCATTCAATAATTGTCATTTTGGCGATCAGTGGCGACGTTTTGAACCTTTGACGTTGCAGTTGAAACGGTGACGTATGTTTTCAAAATGTGCTTTCGAAATTATCGTTCGCGAAAAGACGTCTATACAGATATCCCGCTAGGCTCCACCCAAGATACACCTAAAAGTGAGATTACATGGCCTAAAATAGTAGGCTGGCGGGTAGCAGAAAATTCGTTATTTTTTGAATTTTTTGAATCGTAGTGTATGCCAATATCCTTCCGTCAAAAATCGGCGTTTCGGGGTTGTGAGGTTTATTATTTATTTAGTTTTAAATTTTCTCTGGAATTGTGGTCAAAATATCAGAAATTACGCGAAGAACGCTTCATTCTAGATGTATCAATTTGCCTTAACAGCGAGCAACTTGAAGTTAGTAAGTAAATTTTCTGCTGGTTTTTAGCATAACACAGCCAAAACACCAAAACGTAGCTTACTATTTTAGGCCATGTAATCTCACCCTAACACGGTATGCTGATTTCTCGTCACAGATTCGACACGCCTCGCGCATGACATCATGCTGGAACCAGAATTGTTTGGTTACCACTGAGACCTGGAAGTATTTTGTGATTTCACTGATTTTTCAGGACTATCATAGAGTTTTAACTAAATATTCTAGTTTTCATTTGTAACAGTGAAATATCAATTAAAAGACCAAAATGCCGAGTTGTGCCGTGGTTACGTGCAAAAATACAAATCGGTATACCAAAGATACAGGGATCAAATATTAATAATAATATTTATATATTTTTATATACTTACTTACAGTTTAATATACGTACGTAATTCATGAATAAAATTTGATATTAATAATTATTATTAGTGTATATTATTTTTAACGTTTTTCATTTCTCTCCAAATCCATATATCTAATAGAAATTATCTATATTGTGGATTCTTAAAATAAAGTAATAGATAGATTACCTAGATACTATCGTTATCTGTTTTAAAAAAAGTAAATACAGGCTGAGCTTTAAGTTGAGGCATTTTTTTCAACTGTATCTAGAAATCGAATAGACAAACAATATTTCCGCTTTTTTTAAAATCAAAACTCAGTTATAATTAAAGCTGTGCAAAAATGAAACTGCGAACAACGGAAAATGTCATAATTCACAATGTGGTGCACAGAAATTGACTTTGGGGGCGGGGGAGGGGGGGGTTGAGGATCAATAATAAAAAAAACTTAATTTGAAGTAAAAATATGACAATAACCGGGCTTCTCGGGAGGGGGGGGGGGTTAACCCCAATTCCTTCCCCCCCCCCTCGGTGTCCCAGCTCGAAATTCACTCTGTATACATGTTATAGGGTCTTTGATCTTTCAAATAATATTTTTAAATCCAATCGTTCTAATCACACTTAAAAGATCTGATTTTACTCAACAGAGTAAGCATTATTTTCCTTGTAAATTATTACTCCCTGATTTACGTGAGATTTTAATTTATAAATTCAATAAAAATATGTGTATAGTGTATTAAAAGGTGTAATTTCATCACATATTACATTTGCAAAATCCAGTTGATTACAAAATATTCTATATTTCCAAATAAAATATCATATAACGCATACACTTGATATTGAAGATTTTACATTATGATTCCAACGTGACGTCACATTGAGCGAGAGAGATAGCAAGACCCTGCCCCCTGGCATACCGTTTTAGGTGTCTCGTGGGTTCCGCCTACGGAGCGCGCGAGACGGAAAGAAATCTGGCTGTATTATAGTTATTTACAAGTGCGAAACGTAATACTTTACCGCACGCGACGGCAGTTGACCGAACGAAGCGAAGCGAGTTTGGTCAAGCGGGCAAGGGCGGTAAAGACACTTTACGCATGTGTTAGGTACACAATTTTACCTACAAGCCTAAAAAATTTTCTTAAATAAACGTAGTCACTTTACCGCACGGAGTGTGGTAAACTGCCATAACGTTAACTTTACCGCACTGAGTGCGATCTTAGTTAAAAAGTTAAATAATAATAAGGAAACCACAAGGTTTAAAATTGAAATGGGTTTAAAATATATTTCCTTAAGAAATCTTTTGAAATTAAAGGTTTATTATAAAATCGATTGAACGTTTTCCTTTTTCCGGAACATTCCGCAGGACTAATACTTTTGATTGATGCACCAACCCTTAATGCTGCGGAAGACACCTTATGTCCTCTGCTATGTCCTTTAAAATTTAATTCGATGCCAGCGTTTTGTTTTTTTTTTCGACCGAATGTAGAGGCTTTTTATTTGTCAAATAAGTGTATCCTTTGTTCCTCGAAATAGTTTTGTTTTCTGTATGCAATATATAATGGTAAAACACAAATAGAACTGTAAATTTTCTTTAAAAAAGGGAACCTAAGCCAAGGCTGAATTCTATTTTTCTGCTCGCAAATTAAATTTAAGGCAGAACTATGTGTGTTAAGAGTTGAATATTTCCCAGTATTTTGAGCTTCTGTTTCTAAAAAGTATACAACTTCATTTATATTAGGCTGCAAGATGGTCTCAGTATTATTGTCTCAAAACTGGGTGGTGGGGTTCCCTAAACGAGGAAAAGAATAAATCACCTTTCGGATTTAAAACGATAACTTTTAAGCGAATCATGGATTCTAATTTTGGATACCATGCTTGAGTTTTCCAGATAGAATAAACCACCAGACATATCGCCTTATCGTTTTAACTTTTTTTTTGTTTAGTGAGGAAGGAAGAATATAAGAATTAAGGTCTTTCTAATTCATTGCGAATGCATCCACTGGAAGCCACGACACAAACCGGTGGCATTTTTTGTTTAGGTAGCTTGCAAATTATACAATTTTTATAAGAGATTTTTTGTCCGCTATATGATTATCCAACGTATTTATGTACGTGGCAAATACAAAAAATATACCCAAGCTCACTGCCACATCAATCTCCCAATAGCAATCAATTCTTAGTAAAATATGACAATTTTTTTAAATTTTTTACAAAGCTTGTTAAACGATAAAAAGCTGCCTTCATTTCAAGAATGTTTATGTGTTTCTCCTGTTCACCTTGTTGACAAAAAACTCCTTTTTCTTCCTTTCCGTTGCAACACGACCACATCCCGATTTGTATGCATCGGAGAAAATTTTAATGTTATAATTAGGCTGTAAAATAGTATGTTTGGCTTGGTCTATGTGGTTTAACTACCACTCAAGTTCATTTTTAACTAAGAACCTAACAAGCATCTTTTTGTTATAGTTGTTCCTATTAGCCTTTAAGGTACGATATTTTTCTCGCTCAAGGGTTTCTATAAACCGAGAATAGCCTTCCTATAATTAGCGGAACCTCTTTAATTGTTATTTTATTTCCTTTTTCTTCCTTAAATAATCCTAATGGCTAGTTTTATTTTTGTTATTCATTTTTGTGCGATAGATATCACATCTTTTTTGCATTGAGGATAAATTGTACCTCTTGAGTCGGTTGTGTATGACTTTTTAATTGTTAATAAAAAACCTAATCTTTTAAATAAGAGAAACAGGCCTGAGTCATTTGGTAAAACCTTAGATTAAAAAGGGTGGAACAAAAAAGTGCAGTGGCTAGACCGAATGGTAAACATTGGAATTCAACTTTTGTTTTGAAAAGAAAATCTTAAATATTTTTTATATTCATCAAACATTGGAACTAAAAAATATGCATATTTAAGATCTAATGTCGCAAGGAAGGAGTTTTTAGTAATTAAGTTCTCTCTCTAATATTTAATATTTTCCAGTTAAAAATGAGGTGGGCGAAAGAAATTTATTTAGGTTTCTAGGATTAAAGATAAACCTAAAGTTCCCTGTTATTGTTCTGTCTTAAAAAATAGCTTAACAAAAACTGATATTGACAGTTATTAACAGTTTTAACTGCTCCTACTTATAAATTTTGTATGCTTTTCGAATAAATGTTTAACTCATTTTTCGTAAATTTTGAGGTTTTGGGGGTGAAAACTTAAAAAGGTTTGAACACAAAGGGAATTTTGTAACCTTTTGTTAAACTCAAAGTTAATTTATTTTGAGTTATTTGATTCCACTCTTCTGAAAAAAATTGTATTCGACAGGAATACGTTCTTTCACTGTTTAGCTCTAAGATTTGGTCTCGGCGCCTTTTTAATATTTTTGCAATTTTTGGGAAAATCTTCGCTAAAAAAGAAAAGATCTGGATGTTGCGCAATGTAGCAATATTTGATATTTTTGCAGGAAATAATACTGTGGCCAATGCAAAACAACTGCGCCGATTCGGCAAGACCCAAAAGATCGTCATCAAGTGCTTCGTCTCTCCCTTTTTTGTTTAGGTCAAATTAGAGAAAACCCGCTCTAAGGCTGTCAAACCTTTTCCCAAAATGTTTTACAATTTCAAGAGTTACGTTTCTCTTTTTCGCTCTGTGGATGCTAGCATCCTGGATTTAATTTGGGTCCTTGAAGAATTTGGCAATTTTTCCGGGAATTTTGTATTTTTCGAGAAGATTAGTTGTGCTTTCCTTATCTGTTCCCATAGAAAGGTGCTTCTTCCATCTGCAAGCTAGCTCTGCTGATATGTCTGGACCCAATGTACTATCATTTGTCCCCCTAATATACTTTCTAAGGGGTGCCTCTCTATGCTAGAGTTCGAGGAACTACTAGTGTCTGACGAGTTGAGAAACTGTCAGATTCTTCGTCAAATCTAATTATGAAAAACGATGTGCTAATAATAATTTTTTAAGTAAACATATTACAATCTACTTGGAAAATTGAACACCCGGTAGAGTAAACCATGCATCGGGAGCATGGGTGAGATATGATAGTATTTGTTTTTACGTGCAGCATATAGGATATAGCGTTCTGGGGAAAAAAATATGCAGGGTTTAAGTTTTTATTAGTCACAAAAACAAATGTGTATTTACAGAATAAACAAACCCATGCCAAAAAATATTAGCCAAATGCATAATATTTGTCTCACTCCATTGTTTAAAAACTGACAGATTGCCTATATCTTTCTTACTTGAAACACGATGCCCCCTTTTCATTTCCGTTTTCAGTCCCTCATTTTCCTCTTTAGGTAATCAATTTGCTTTTCACGTTTTCTTTTGTTAGATTTTTTCTTTAAAAGCGTATTTTTACAATTCGCGAGCATGATACCGTCTTCACTTGTCGCGTGACAGCGCAAGAAGTATACTGAGGTACCTAGCAGAGATCAGACAGGTTGCAGGGGCGGTATGTTTTTCTTATCTCTAAAACTTGCGTATGATGTGCTACGAAGTATCACTACCTGGTATATCTAATAGGATGTGCCCAATCGAAGTATAATACATTTTAAAATGAATGTAGTACTTCAAATTTTAGGTATTAACCCAAAAATTATTTTCTATGGTACGTTTTAAAAAATTTACATAATGGCAATGTTTTTGCTTCTGTTCCGGTCAGTCATTTAGTTTATTTAAACGAAAATTATGAAAATTTAGAGAAATTACGTCTAAGAATAGAACATGAAAATCACAACTAGGAGATTTAAAAATTTTAGGACTTCTCTTAGGTCAGCAGTCTGGATTTACTAAATTTCAATGTTTCCTCTATGAGTGGAGTGGAGGAATCGAGAACAGCATTGGATAAAAAGAGACTGGCCACAAAGAGAGACTTCAACACCTGGAGACAAAAAATGTTATTTGCAAAGACTTATTGACCCTCATAAAGTTTTACTTCCACCACTTCACATGAAAACAATATGTTGAGGCATAAAAATAACGTCCTGGAGGCAAGAGCCAAAATGCAGACAGTCCAAGCTATTCGTGGATAGCCCGAATGTAGCCAGAACTAAATGGCTCTTAGGCAAGACCCGAAAGGACACAAATAAGAGTAGCAGGAGATCCCGTGTGTCCCGCTTGCGAACTCGAAGAAGAATCGGCGCATCACTTCATAGCAGAGTATGATGCATATGCCAAGCAGCTGAAGTGGGGATTTCCCACGATAGAGGAAGAAGAGCTGCACTCGCTCAAATTGTTACATTACAAAAAAAAAACACAATAGAAGAGATGACACCTTCCTATACTTTGGGTCCTATCGAGCCTGGCATTCTTGCCAACTTGAGTAAGCACACGGTTGTGGGGCACTTAGCAATGAAACACCAGGTTATACAGTCTCAAAATATATTTTTGAAAAACAGTGTAAAACAATAAATGTAAATTTGAACAAATAAAATAGTTTTTTTTTTCTTCAAAACTAACATTTTAGGGGTCTTTCCTCTTGTTTTTATGTTTAATTTCAATGATGGAAAGTTCTTTTATCAAAGATGAAAAAGTTGAAATGGTTTTCATATTAAAAAAATGAAGTTGAAGCTTGTTTTGATAAGTTTGGATAAAATTTTATGAGTTTTTTTTTTGAAGGTTTTTAAAGAGAAAATGTTTGGACAGGGAAATATTTCTTATCTGTTTCCACATAGCTAGCCGATGACAGGGCTAAACATCCCTGGAACAGGTACACAGGACTCATGACTGGACTAGGCATCTCAGGCCAGGGTAACGCAGCACTTAGGACGGAAAGTCGAATGTATGGTGTTGAGAGTCGGCACTAGGACCACCCATGGCTGTGCACCGGAACCAAGCACCCTAGACAGATATAAAAACAACCTTCTAGAACAAGGGAGAACACCCTAACGTATCATTTATAACTAATTTCTAATAACGGACATGTATTTAAAGAAGTAAAACAGTAACACAAAAAACCTACTGTTTACTTATTGTACGGGGCATGCCTGAGGGGCAACACTCAAAGTACATACGCCAAAAAAGCATAAAAAAAAAACATATAAGTTCACACTCTATTGTATAGTGGGTACCACGGACGATAAAACTAAAAATTACTTAAAACGACAGAAAACAGTCTAATTTCTTACAAGGGCAAAAATAATCAAGGCACACACGCAGCAAATATTTACCTCAAATCATCCTGAGGGCGACATTCCGCATGGCAGGTAACCTAATACCTCCCAGGGAGTTGACGTGAGGCCTCCTCAATCTGTAGCACAAAGAAAAATACAGAATAAAAAATAGTCAATATTGAAATAAACTGGAGGGAAAACGCTTAAAAAAAAATCGAATATAATTACCATCGATCGGCTGATACGCCACGGTCTAGCCGGCCATTTTCCGTATCCTATACGGTCAAAAAGAAATCCTCTAAAATCGCCACCTCAAACGCCAAACACAGGCAACGGGCACTTCCACGAAGACTTTCTTCTTTTTATGGGACCTCTGCGGATTCCGTCTACGACGATTTCAGGTTGCAAAGGCCGCCATGGGCACGACTTCTTTTCGGTATTATTGGAAAAGAAAAATTAAACGTGGCACTCAAAACGGTGCCGGAAAAGAAGTGTTTCCTTCCCTCCAGAAAATCTCAGACGCTAAAAAAGAAGCTTCCTGCGGGCAAACGATTGGTCAAAAACCTCAGAGGCGCGAAAACTACAGTTGAAAATCGCTTATCCTGATTACCATATTAGGTGATGCTGCTGAAAACGCATTACAATTGGGCGATCTTTCTGATATGGGCAAAAATCGACAGGGGCTGGGGTCCAAATTCTACTTTTCGAATGCGACAGGTTCAAGTCGGAAGTCTCTATTCATCAACCTAAGACAGACAAAGACAACGAAGCGGTGTTGTCAGATTTCCTTCTGTATCAGCGGGATAGGGAGAGATCACGTGACGAACAGAAGTTAACAACAAGGCATTGGTTGCAGTAGTGAGCAAGAAATGGACTTTATCTTTTTGGGAGAACCAATAAACAATAAGTGTAGACACTTGCTTTTCTCGAAAACGACTCAGCAGTAACGTAATGTGCAACTTTAAATCACAGTTATGTGACGTGAAGTTAGTCACTGTATACTCCCAGGATTTCGCCTATGACAATCTGGCAACGTCGTCCCAAACGTCACGGTCAGCTGGCGGTCAAATTTAATTTTGAAAAACCATAAAATGCCTAAAGAAAAACACGGATTTTCGCCAAGAAAAAGACCACTTTCCGGCACTCCAAGCCTTCCCAAATAATCCAGGTGAGTCACAGTTTCCTTCCGTGTAGGTAACATACGGATCCTTGACAAATATCTCTCTCACCTTTACTGTTTGTTTACCTCTTTAGAACGACTAAAAACCTCCTTTATTTCGAATTTCTTATACTTTTAGGCCAGTCTCGAGTCGTATGAGGACAGATGATCGCCTCGTTTGAATAAATAAACTGAATATCTATCAACATTTAACCTGTTAAAGTCTGCACAGCCTATCGTATGAACCACAGGAAATATGGACCCTACAGACCAACAATGCACACAGAGACAAGCAAGATGGTCCACACTTGACATGGCTAAGCTGTACGAGGTTGGGCAATGCCCTTTAAGGAATTCAGGCATACTTGAAACCAAAATAAAACAGGTGAGTGTTGTGTCAACTGACGACAAAGGTAGAGTAATTTTGTAATATCAATACCATATGATTGGTGACAACCTTGGTCTTGTTATTTTTAGGACTTATTGGACCCCCTAAAGCCTGACATGTGCAAATTGGGGACCGATCAGTAACAGAAACTGCCAACCACCGACACATCACTAGTGACAAGAATCTACCACTCAACAAATGAACCGACACTAGTTTCTAGTAAGTATAAGACCGCTAAGTCTCTCTTTGTTTGACACGGTTTATAAAACTAACCTTTATTATCTACTTTATTTTCGGGTGTTAAGTAGTTGACGGAAGGAGAATTTGATATAATCAATAAAAAAAACAAAGGCTTACTAATCTAGTAAGTTGGCGGTTTAAACTATGCGCTAGAAAGACCGTTTTGGTGTTAAGTTATGATGTAAAATTATGTTATTTTTTTCTTGTTTCAGGTTACTGCAGAGCCAGAGCAACCTTTCTTGGACTGGTTAAATTATACAAGAAAAATACGAAGTTTCATTGAACTGTAGACTATATATCATTAGTTAATATAAAAGAAAGATGGATGTTGTAATGTTATTTTTGGAAAACACATGATTTGCCACAGTAATTAAATTTATTGGTTTATTAGAAAGGGTTCAATGGTGTTTTATTTGAAATATTGAGGTTTGCTTTGTTTTGAAAAAAGTTAAACAGAGTAAAATGCCTCCACATAAAATAATCATAATTCTAGTGTAATTCAACCTCAGTCCAACAGTAAATATTGTTTTTCCAGCGCATTCGCCATAAAATAGTAGGATATAGAATAAACAAAATACTCAGACATATAGTAAAGATGATTGACTTAAAGATTTTGCCATAGTATTAGAAGGGTGTTTTGAAGAATTATTTTTTTCTAAGGGATATTGTTAGGGAAATATTGAACCGTTACACTCCCCCTTTCCTCCGTCAGAGGTGAACACCGATTAACTTTGAATTAAACTTCGGGTATCCTTTTGACAAGTTATTCCAAATCCATTACTGTGGCCCATCCCTCACCGCTGGATTGATCCCAATACCATGTGCAACCCACCAAAAAACAAGAAGCGAATCGACAACTGTGCGGCCTCGACAACACCAGTACCTTACTGCCCGCAAGGAAAGTATTTTAACCAATACCTTCAAAACTGTGAAACCTTGAAGAGGAAAAAACGTAGTAAAACCTTTGAAACCTTGAAGAGGAAAAGAAAAAGTAGCTAAAATTTTAACCACTACGGAAACTTACATGCTAAGTAACGCAGCAGTATCGCGTGCAACCCCTTGTTGCAGGCGACACTACCTAGTGGAGCTATAATGAATAGCTACCACTAATAAAACCCAAATAATATAATTTTGACAGGTTATCCCAAATCCATTACTGCTGCTCATCTCCCACCGCCAGGTTGAACCCAACACCAGTAGCCCGGACTCCCCATAGTTGATTGGCCCGCCTCAGCTACCAATCGAAGAGCCCGAACCCCCCAAATGCGAATCTCCGCCGCATAAGGCCACGTCAGATGCTCATCCATCCTGACACACCATCAGGAGGCAAGCAAAAGCGGTGACGGTGAAACCGAGCAGCATCCAATAGACAGGGACCCGTACCGAAAGGCCGAAAAAGAAATAATAGGAAAATGAACCCCCCAGCACCGACCAACCCAGAACGCCGGGAAGCAATCCTCCAGACTGTGATGGTGCTGCCGAGACGTCAGTATACCTAACGGAACCTACATCATTAGGCACGCTGCGATGGTAGTTCGACCCAGCAGGCTAAAATTGCACAAGGTGCTAGGGCAGCACCTGTCTCGTTCAATAGCCCTCACCACAGTCTAAAGGACCACGTCCCCGCACCCAAGGAAGACCAGCCCTCGGCCACCGCCCGGAAGTCAACCTGGCATACCAAAATACACACAAAAAGGGAAAAAAAGGTCGGGGATACTATCCACCGAAGAAAAAAAAAACTCAAACTTCTTCGACAGGACTTTGAACAACATATGCGTATTTGTTGTCCCCCATAGAGTCTCTACAGATCCTGTCAAACGCGCAAGTCTAAAAAAGACAAGAAGGAAGAAGCTTAAGAAGACATTTGATGTTCAGTCTTAATGGAGCTAACTAGAGCCTTGGAATCGGAAATCTGCCAAGTTCTAGCGCCAAATACAGAGAAACCCACCACTAACCCGATTCAGCAACTGCCTGAAAAAGATGTAAAATCCAGGCCAGTTACCACCAGAAAAAAAAATTATGAAGTATAGAAAAAGAAAAGAACTGAACTTTTTTGTATATACGCATCTGTCGCTACAAATTAAGACTATCGTCGTCGTCTTCTGCAACGACCACCGGTTTCAAGTCCTGGACGTGCCAATTTCCAACGCACAACTTCCCATCCAAATCCTCAAGCCGATACGTCACAGTACCTAGCTTTTTCCGGACACGAAACGGTCCAACATACTTAGGGCACAACTTGGCGTTAACGAAATTCAGGGCGTCCGATTGAACTTTATTTTTCCTCCATACGAGATCTCCCGGTATAAATGACACTTCTCGACGTCTCAAATTGTAACGACCACGATTACGATCTGAAGACTTTTTCATATTTACCATGACCGCTCGGTAAAGCTTTTTGAAGCCATCCAGCCTCTTCTCTATGACAGGTTTAGGATCCTTATTTATGGCATAAGAATACTCTCGACCGTCGGACACATACTCTCGACCAAAGTTAATATAATATGGCGAAAACCCAGTAGCTTCACTTTTTGAAGTTCGAATCGCACACGCGAGCGCTGGCAAATTAGCGTCCCAACGACGATGGTTATCTCCTACATAAGTCGAAATCATAGTTTTGACCACTCGGTTTGCTCGTTCGCACGGGTCAGCCTGTGGATGATAAACAGCTGTGTAGGAGAGCTTGAAGTTATACTTTTGTGCGAGACTCTGTAGTTCTTTACTTTTCATCTGGCTGCCGTTATCGCATATTACATATTGCGGAACTCCGAAGGTTAGAATAATATCATTCTCTAAGTGCTTACAAATAAAATTCGCAGTAGCAGCACGACCAGGAAAAACTGCTACGTACTTGCTGAAATAATCGCTTATAACCAACAAGTGGGTATTCCCCTATTTCGAACTTCGAGGAAGTGGACCGACAAAATCAAGACTTATTACTTGCCATGGTTGAGTAGGTTCTGGAGCGCGTCCCATGTGACCCGCTGGCGCTTTCTGCTCAACTTTAAACTTCGCACAAGTCTGACAGCGGTTAACATAGCGGGTTACATCGCAACGCATCTTGGGCCAGTAATACCTAGTTTTCAGTCTATTGTACGTTTTAAAAATGCCGAAATGACCAGAGCGGACATCGTCATGACTCTCTGTTAAAATCTTCGATCTATAGTCTTTCGGAATGACAATTTTCCAGTAATCAGTTCCTTGGGCTAATTCAGGAATGGCACATTTAACATATTTGTATAATATCTTGTTTTCTATACGCCACTGAGAATACTTTAATGGAGAGGTGTTTACTAGGTTTTTCATCCTTAAATACCACGCATCTTTAGTATCAGAAAAGTCATATTTTTGGTTTTCTATGGTAACGCTGTCTACATTAGGGACTGACCTAGAAAGAAAATCTGGCACGACATGGTCACGACCTTTTCGATGAATAATCTGGTAATTAAATGATTGTAGCCTTAATGCCCAACGCGCCAATCTGCCTGAAGGGTCTTTCAGATTGTGTAGCCACACCAAAGAGCTATGGTTGGTTATGACCGTAAAGTTGGTAAGTTCCAAATAGGGTTTGAGTTTCTCCGTAGCCCATACAACAGCTAGACACTCACGTTCTGTAGTCGAAAATTGTTTTTCCTGTTTTGTCAATGACCTAGATATGTAACAAATCACCTTTTCGCCTTCGTCGAACTGTTGCGTTAATACAGCTCCTATGCCAAATGTGGATGCATCCGTTTGTAAAGTAAATGGCTTTATGAAGTCAGGACATGTAAGAATGGGGGCTGAGACCAAAGTAGTCTTAAGCTTGCAAAAAGCGATTTCACACTCCGGAGTCCAACGAAAAGCCACGTTTTTCATCGTAAGACGAGTCAAGGGAGCGACTACTGAGGAAAACTCGGGAACGAATCGCCGATACCAGCTCGCCATGCCGAGAAAACTTCGGACACCTTTCACTGTTGTTGGGGCAGGAACATTAATGATCGCTTCGACCTTGTCAACATCGCATTGAAGGCCCTTAGCAGTAACCGTAAAACCAAGAAATTTAAGACTGGGACGGCAAAATTTGCACTTTTCGGGACTCACAGTAAGTCCTGCAGCCAGCAACCGATCCAAGACAAGTCCCACAATACGAAGATGTGTCGAAAACGATGGAGCAATGATTATGACGTCATCCAAATATTGGAACACGTAGGGTTGGAGATCTACGCCAATAACGGTGTCAATCAGTCTCTGCCAACAAGCAGGCGCATTTGTCAGACCAAATGGCATCCTTTTAAATTGAAACAGGCCTCTGCCTGGCACTGTGAAAGCTGTAAGTTCTCTACACGATTCTTTGACACTTACCTGCCAATATGCAGAGCGTATGTCCATGGAACTTATATATTTTGCCTCGCGCAGTCGATCCAAGATGGCGGAGATGTACGGGATCGGGTAAGCGTCCTTTGTTGTGGCTTTATTTAAAGCTCTATAGTCTACACAAAACCTAAACTTGCCGTCCGACTTGGGAACCAGTAAGACCGGTGATGACCAAGCACTTTTGGACTTTTCGATGACATTCAACTCCAGCATTTTGTCGAGTTCCTCATCAATTAGCTTCTGCTTCAAAGGTGATACAGGATAATACCTCTGTTTGATGGGTTTGGTACCTGGTTCCAGGAGTATCTCATGCTCATACACTGAGGTAAACCCCAAGCCATCTTTCATTCCTGCAAACTTTTCTTTTAACAGGGTATCTAACTGAACTTGTTGTTCAGGTGTAAGGACTGATAGGGAACCAACCTCTTCCGTCTTCACTACAGTAGCTGAAGAACACTTGACCTGATCTAAAAAATCTTCGAAAAACTGTTGTTTACTAATAGCCTCGCAATCAACTGCACTATTACCGAAACTCCACTGGTCGCGTCTCAAATCAGGAAGAATATCCATAGAAATAATAAAATCGACACCCAGGATCAAGGGGTGGGGGAAATCAGGGACTACCATCACAGGTAAAACACGGATACGACCCATAAGTAAAAATGGAACGTCAACAGTTCCCTCAATATTCGCTGTCTGTCCATTGGCTACAACACATTTGGACCGACGACTCCTATCCAACTTTAATCCTAGTTCCTGGAAAGTTCTCCATCCAGACTCCCCAGCAATCGTGGAACTCGCACCGGAATCCAAAAGAGCCAAAATAGAATGACCTAAAACGTCAACATTCAAGGACGGCCGCCTGTCTCCAGCAGCATGCGACAACGCATAAGAGAGAAAAGTCTGTTCCGCCGTGGGAGTTTGATATTGGGTCACTAGACGATGGTCTAATGACCCTGTTCGGCGTTTCCCGAATTCGAACAGTTTGGACAGTTCCTGGTAGTAAAACCCTCCTTGGAACATCGGTAACATTTCAGTTTTTTCTCAGGACAGTTCACTCTAGTATGACCTTTAGCTCTGCAATGCCAACAGACTATTTCCCTGGATTGGTTAAGTGACGGCGTGTCAACAGTGTGCACAGTGCTTCGTTGGGAGGTGCGCTTATAAGCTAAGTTAGGTTCGGGAAAATTCGTGGAGGTAGGTGGTGGAGCAAATTTTTCTGTTCGGTACATGGTCTCTTCTACTTCACTTCCTAATTCGATGAGGTGGTCAATGCTCTCAATATTTTGCAATACAAGGGCTCGTTGTAAAGGAGGTAACATGTTCCTTCTGATCAGGGCCACTTGCTCACTCATAGGTAACGGTGGTCTACGTTGACGAAACAAACTTTGCATGCGGGTTACATACAGACCAAAGCGTTCATCTGAACCTTGAGTACGTTTAGGGATTTCCCTTCGCAAGGCTGCCTCATGATCATGAGGAAGAAATGTTCTCCTCAACTGAGCTTCAAAATCGTTCCAGTCGCGAAAAGTGTCTCTTCGGACCCTATACCAATCCATTGCATCTCCTTTCAGAAATTCTCCCATAGCTCTTGAAGCTATCAGTGGCTCCTTGGAAATATTTCTGGAAAGACATTTATCTTCCAGACTATCCAAAAATGAGTTTAGGCTTGAATGTCCATCATAGCAAAGGTTCCACTTCTCAAAGCTGTTAAGTTGAGATACCGTTGGGTTCATCAAAACATGGGACAAGTTAGAGTTAGCCAAAGGAACTTGAGGTGGCTCTGTCCTTCGGTGTTGCAAAAAATCAGGGACTGGCTGGTATTCTCTTCGGTGAGGTATTTCTTCGGTATGCCTCTGTGGTAAAGAGTGGGAATAATGATGAGGTTCCGTACTGAACCTAGCTCTTTCAGTGGATAGGGTTTCGATCAATGGACCACGAGACTCCAAAACTGAAGGACGACTGATCGGTGAAAAGTCTGAAACATGGGGTTGAGAAAAACACTCAGGTCTCATCGAAGAAACAGCAGGACCAGCAGGATAAAATCTATAATCGGATGCAGGGGCAGCACTATAATCAGGAGGGTACTGAAAACTAACTCGTCTACGCTCCACAGATGGATTTGGTTGAAGGGGCCTATAGGGGTCACGAGGAATTTCAACTGCTCGAAAAGGATCTTGAAATTGAAACCTTTGAGAATAACCAGCACTGGGTAGAGGCTGTGAGATTTCCGGAATATTCCTTGGTTGCTCATTAAAATTACCAAACTCAATATTCCTGTTCTGTGCTGGAGGTAAGACTTCATCAACATTCTGGGGCTCAGGAGAATCACAAAGAAAAGGGTTGGTGTTGTTATGAGATCGCTCACTTTCAGCGGGTGAAGCTGATCCCTGCAAAGCTTGTGGGTGAGTAGCTGACTGTGTAGCTGAGTTGTTTCTAATAGCTGGGCGTGAAGAAACAATAATTTGATGGTTTTTTCGTGCAGCTGAGTTGTTGGTAGCTGTAGCTGCGTTTGTTGTAGCTGTAGCTGAGTAGATATGTTGACTATATGATTGTGAAAAACCATTAATTGGTTGATTTTGTTGTGTATCTGTATCTGAGTAGCTGTGCTGAGTAGCTGCGTTATTATGGGTAGCTAAGCTTAAAAAATAAGTTCTTGGTACATTTGCTTGTGTAGCTGAGTTGTTTGTAGATGTAGCTGAGTAGATGTGCTGAATAGCTGCGTTATTATGGGTAGCTAAGCTTAAAAAATCAGTTCTTGGTACATTTGATTGTGTAGCTGAGTTGTTGGTAGCTGTAGCTGAGTAGCTGGATTGAGTATTTGGATGTGAAGAACCATTAATTAGCTGATTTTGTTGTGTAGCTGAGTTGTTGGTAGCTGTAGCTGAGTAGCAAGAACCATTATTTGGGTTGCTTGGTGGTATAGCTGAGTTACCAGCAGTAGCTGAGTGTGAAAAACCGGTATTTTGGTGGTATGGCTGTGAAGCTGAGTTGCTGTTAGTTATCTGTAGCTGTGCTTCAGTCTGTAAACCGACTCCAAGGTCTATCATTGGTTCATCAGAAGCTGTGGTAGCTGGATGACTGACAACTTCAGAATGTGAACTATGCTCTTCTGTTGGTATCCCGGAAGATTCCTCGGAAAGATTTTCAAGCAGATCACACAAAAAGTCCTGTGCACTACCAGCTAGGCCCAAGGTTGCTATGTTGTAAACGCCTTCCACTGCTCTCAACAATCCACAACACAAGTCCCTCAAACTATCTTTTCGTCTCGCTTCCTCTTCGGTATCTGGGTGAATTAAATTTATCCTTCCCCGAACATGAAATAATCTTGTGTGAATTCTCTTAAATTCATTATCTCTGTTGTTTTTGTCAAATTCCTGTATACTCTCACCAAGCTCATCCAACTTTGCTCGACAAATAGCTAACTCTCGAATAGGATCAAAACAAACACGAGCTCTGGTGTTTCCAGACCTTTCTTCAGCAAAAACAGCCCTCAGCTGTGACCTTTTGTCCCGAGCTGCAAAGTTTTTGATTTCCACTCCTCGGCTTTCCAGCTCGTATGTGATCTCATCGCTAAGTAAACGATTCACCTCCATATTTTCCTGAAGCACCAACGCACTAACACCAAATCAAACAAATATCCTGTCTTTCAACCTCAAAAAGGTCAGGCTATGAAGTGTAATGGTTTCGGTTCAGGGAAAAAGTGACAAAAAAAACTTGCCAAAAACACTTGTTTTTGTAAGAGGCGCAAAAATAATTTAAATAAGAAAAACACAGAGAAAAGGGGACTCAATTTAGTCGCTGTTTACTGTGACAGCAAAAAACTACCAGAAACTAGTTTCGGGGTAAACGCTGCTTAAAAAAAATAATTGCCGCTTGTAAAAAAAATGACAAACAACTAACTTAAACTAACAATACACTTAAACACTAATTCGTTTACGAATTCTTTTCCGGATATATATCTAGCCGACCTAGACTTCGAAGACTTTGACACATCAACACCCTTATATAAGAGAGAAATTATTGTGGAAACAAGCAAGGAATAAAAATTTTTAAAAATATATTTTTGATTTACTATTAAGACTTTCTTTGGATTTACCATGCTTTGAAAAAAATATATATTTCTGATTTAACAACAAAATATATCTGATTGATGATGCTTTAAAAAATATTTCAATTTAATAAACATTGAAAAAAAACAAAAGTTTGGGATTTTCTTTGCTTTAAAAAAAAAATATATCGTTTCATTATGCTTTGAGAAAGAAGAACATTTATTTACTTTGCTTTGAAAAAAATACTTTTTAGAAAAATTTACATTTTGATTTACTATGGTTTGTGAACAAAAAAAAAATTTTATTCCTGAAAAAAAAAATCAATTTACTATGCTTTGCGAGAAGAAAAAAAATTGGATTGGCTATGATTTGAAAAAAATTATTTTTGAATTTATTTTGCTCAGTGAGAAAACATTTTTGAATTTGCTTTACTCGGTAAAAAATTATTTTTGGGATTTATTTTGCTCAATAAGGAAAAAAAATTAATTTACTTCACTCGGTAAGAAAAAAAATAATTCTTGAATTTACTTTAATTGGTCAGTCTTTAATATACTTCACTCGGTGAGGAAAAAAAATTGAAATTTACCCCAAAAAAAAATTTTACATTAATATTTAAAATGACTGGCTTGCTCTTAAAGAAAAATACCATTAAAAAAAAATTGCAAATGCAAACCCCCCCTTTGCTTTCTCAAAGCAAAAGAAAAAAGAGAACGCTATAAAACCACTCGCTTAGGAGTACAACAGGAAAGAACCTACCTCTATACAGCCTTGTGGTACTCTACTGCAACCTATCTTCTTTCTTGAAGCCAATATACCATGGTATTTCATTGCCAAGGCAACCCAACAACCAAAAACTTTTTTTAAAAACCAAAAAAGAAAAGTACACCTACTCCAAAGAACAGAGAACCACGTGGGCAGCCAGTGTTACATTAAAAAAAAAACACAATAGAAGAGATGACACCTTCCTATACTTTGGGTCCTATCGAGCCTGGCATTCTTGCCAACTTGAGTAAGCATACGGTTGTGGGGCACTTAGCAATGAAACACCAGGTTATACAGTCTCAAAATATATTTTTGGAAAACAGTGTAAAACAATAAATGTAAATTTGAACAAATAAAATAGTTTTTTCTTTCTTTAAAACTAACATTTTAGGGGTCTTTCCTCTTGTTTTTATGTTTAATTTCAATGATGGAAAGTTCTTTTATCAAAGATGAAAAAGTTGAAATGGTTTTCATATTAAAAAAATGAAGTTGAAGCTTGTTTTGATAAGTTTGGATAAAATTTTATGAGTTTTTTTTTTTTGAAGGTTTTTAAAGAGAAAATGTTTGGACAGGGAAATATTTCTTATCTGTTTCCACATAGCTAGCCGATGACAGGGCTAAACATCCCTGGAACAGGTACACAGGACTCATGACTGGACTAGGCATCTCAGGCCAGGGTAACGCAGCACTTAGGACGGAAAGTCGAATGTATGGTGTTGAGAGTCGGCACTAGGACCACCCATGGCTGTGCACCCTAGACAGATATAAAAACAAATTTCTAGAACAAGGGAGAACACCCTAACGTATCATTTATAACTAATTTCTAATAACGGACATGTATTTAAAGAAGTAAAACAGTAACACAAAAAACCTACTGTTTACTTATTGTACGGGGCATGCCTGAGGGGCAACACTCAAAGTACATACGCCAAAAAAGCATAAAAAAAAAACATATAAGTCCACACTCTATTGTATAGTGGGTACCACGGACGATAAAACTAAAAATTATTTAAAACGACAGAAAACAGTCTAATTTCTTACAAGGGCAAAAATAATCAAGGCACACACGCAGCAAATATTTACCTCAAATCATCCTGAGGGCGACATTCCGCATGGCAGGTAACCTAATACCTCCCAGGGAGTTGACGTGAGGCCTCCTCAATCTGTAGCACAAAGAAAAATACAGAATAAAAAATAGTCAATATTGAAATAAACTGGAGGGAAAACGCTTAAAAAAAAAATCGAATATAATTACCATCGATCGGCTGATACGCCACGGTCTAGCCGGCCATTTTCCGTATCCTATACGGTCAAAAAGAAATCCTCTAAAATCGCCACCTCAAACGCCAAACACAGGCAACGGACACTTCCACGAAGACTTTCTTCTTTTTATGGGACCTCTGCGGATTCCGTCTACGACGATTTCAGGTTGCAAAGGCCGCCATGGGCACGACTTCTTTTCGGTATTCTTGGAAAAGAAAAATTAAACGTGGCACTCAAAACGGTGCCGGAAAAGAAGTGTTTCCTTCCCTCCAGAAAATCTCAGATGCTAAAAAAGAAGCTTCCTGCGGGCAAACGATTGGTCAAAAACCTCAGAGGCGCGAAAACTACAGTCGAAAATCGCTTATCCTGATTACCATATTAGGTGATGCTGCTGAAAACGCATTACAATTGGGCGATCTTTCTGATATGGGCAAAAATCGACAGGGGCTGGGGTCCAAATTCTACTTTTCGAATGCGACAGGTTCAAGTCGGAAGTCTCTATTCATCAACCTAAGACAGACAAAGACAACGAAGCGGTGTTGTCAGATTTCCTTCTGTATCAGCGGGATAGGGAGAGATCACGTGACGAACAGAAGTTAACAACAAGGCATTGGTTGCAGTAGTGAGCAAGAAATGGACTTTATCTTTTTGGGAGAACCAATAAACAATAAGTGTAGACACTTGCTTTTCTCGAAAACGACTCAGCAGTAACGTAATGTGCAACTTTAAATCACAGTTATGTGACGTGAAGTTAGTCACTGTATACTCCCAGGATTTCGCCTATGACAATCTGGCAACGTCGTCCCAAACGTCACGGTCAGCTGGCGGTCGAATTTAATTTTAAAAAACCATAAAATGCCTAAAGAAAAACACGGATTTTCGCCAAGAAAAAGACCACTTTCCGGCACTCCAAGCCTTCCCAAATAATCCAGGTGAGTCACAGTTTCCTTCCGTGTAGGTAACATACGGATCCTTGACAAATATCTCTCTCACCTTTACTGTTTGTTTACCTCTTTAGAACGACTAAAAACCTCCTTTATTTCGAATTTCTTATACTTTTAGGCCAGTCTCGAGTCGTATGAGGACAGATGATCGCCTCGTTTGAATAAATAAACTGAATATCTATCAACATTTAACCTGTTAAAGTCTGCACAGCCTATCGTATGAACCACAGGAAATATGGACCCTACAGACCAACAATGCACACAGAGACAAGCAAGATGGTCCACACTTGACATGGCTAAGCTGTACGAGGTTGGGCAATGCCCTTTAAGGAATTCACGCATACTTGAAACCAAAATAAAACAGGTGAGTGTTGTGTCAACTGACGACAAAGGTAGAGTAATTTTGTAATATCAATACCATATGATTGGTGACAACCTTGGTCCTGTTATTTTTAGGACTTATTGGACCCCCTAAAGCCTGACATGTGCAAATTGGGGACCGATCAGTAACAGAAACTGCCAACCACCGACACATCACTAGTGACAAGAATCTACCACTCAACAAATGAACCGACACTAGTTTCTAGTAAGTATAAGACCACTAAGTCTCTCTTTGTTTGACACGGTTTATAAAACTAACCTTTATTATCTACTTTATTTTCGGGTGTTAAGTAGTTGACGGAAGGAGAATTTGATATAATCAATAAAAAAAACAAAGGCTTACTAATCTAGTAAGTTGGCGGTTTAAACTATGCGCTAGAAAGACCGTTTTGGTGTTAAGTTATGTAAAATTATGTTATTTTTTTCTTGTTTCAGGTTACTGCAGAGCCAGAGCAACCTTTCTTGGACTGGTTAAATTATACAAGAAAAATACGAAGTTTCATTGAACTGTAGACTGTATATCATTAGTTAATATAAAAGAAAGATGGATGTTGTAATGTTATTTTTGGAAAACACATGATTTGCCACAGTAATTAAATTTATTGGTTTATTAGAAAGGGTTCAATGGTGTTTTATTTGAAATATTGAGGTTTGTTTTGTTTTGAAAAAAAGTTAAACAGAGTAAAATGCCTCCACATAAAATAATCATAATTCTAGTGTAATTCAACCTCAGTCCAACAGTAAATATTGTTTTTCCAGCGCATTCGCCATAAAATAGTAGGATATAGAATAAACAAAATGCTCAGACATATAGTAAAGATGATTGACTTAAAGATTTTGCCAGGGTATTAGAAGGGTGTTTTGAAGAATTATTTTTTTCTAAGGGATATTGTTAGGGAAATATTGAACCGTTACAAAATGGGCCGACATACTGAACTTCGTAAAGAAGACAGGTAGGCCCGGAGAGAGAGGTGCAGCGGAAGTAGGGGTATAGGGGTAAGGAACGTGGTATGGCAGAAAGGGCCCATGAAGAGGCCTAATTATCAGGACCACGAACAGCCCCTATACTACTACTACCGGGCATTATTTAACTCTAGTATTAAACGGTTCACGAGACACCAGTTACAACTACCAAAAATGTTTGGAAAAAATTGATTATTAACCCCATTATCAACATAATAGGATCTTTTTGGTCCGCATATTTGTCACTAAAATTGTAATTATTGTTATTCGGAGTCGACGCAGTAGCTTCCAGTTACGCTAGTAAGCTTAAAAACGTTTGTTGAGTGTTTTTGGTATGCACCTTTGTCACTAAAATCGTGGTTATTGTTATACGGAGCCGACACAGTAGCGACCAGCCGCCCGCTTATGTTTATTATCCACAAACGACGTAGTCATTACGGATATTTTGGAACGCTTATTTGACACTTCATAGTGGTTGTGGTAATTACTGCGTCTGTGCAATAGCTAAACGTCATTCCGTTGTGGTAATTAACCACTACCACTGCCGTACGCTACGAATCCATTTCGTTGCGATTGTGGTTATTTTTCTGGTTAATTTTGGAGAATTTTGGCGCAATAAATTTTAAAACAATTAAAATATTACCAGATTCCAATATATAAAACACTTATGTTGTAAAATTAAGCCAATTTTTTTATTTTTTCTTATCTCTAAATTTTTTCACAAGTGACAGTTGTTAATGTGTTTCAAAAAGTCTGCTAAAATCGATGAGTGGTAGTGGCAGTGGTTAATATCCGTAAATTAATAAGTGTTTTTCTGGCATTGATATTTCCAACTACTCGGAGTATCAATACAAATTACTAAAATTTCATATACACAACACATACGATTGCAGTAACAAAAATTGAGAATTGGGTGAGAAAATTACTTAAGTTTATGCTAAGTATACTTACCACATAATATTCTAAGAATATTTGTATATATTCTTGTCATATTCTTGTATCATTTCTGAAATATTCCCTTTTGGATGTTCCTTTGAAATATAGAAGAACACTTGATTTCCGAATAGGTACTAATTTCAGAATATTCCAATTATTTTGTACAAAAATAATCTTTTTATAATTGTTCTAATATCATTCCACGTATATTTGGCTAAATAAATATTTTTAGTAATCAGAAATTAACTAAATCCAGTGCTTTATCTAGAGAATTTTCTTTACAATCTTTTTGAATCAACTTTATTAAAGTCAAGCTATGACGACTTTATATACAGATAAATATATACAGATAAATCCCTATTATTATAATAATAATAAACAGATAATCTTGTGAAAGTTCAAAAAATTAAATATTCTTTTGAGGTAGAAAGTTGCACATCGAGAGAAACGTCGATGCAACTGGAAATGTTCTTAAAATATACCTTAAGAATATTCGACAAATGTGAAATGAACATTCATGAAAATATAATAAGAATATTGATTGATTGTTCTATAAATATATTTAGCCGTTTCAGTTGCACATTCTCTAGTAGATTTAAGGAATATTTCCGTCATTTTTCCAGAAATATTATTTTCGTGTTCGAAGAATATTTATTTTACATTCTAAGAACGTTCTAATCACGTAAAAACACCTTGATGTAAGCTATTCTTTTCACGTTCTATGAATGTGCGTAGAACCTGTAGGGAATATGCTAAGAATATACCAATCTCACCGAGGAATATTCTTAGAATGTGCTGTGAATATATTTTTGTTTACTGGGTATGACATTGTTTTCAATTGAAGAAAAAGAGACGCGACAACTGTTTAAAGGCACTGTAATTGATATTTTTTGGTTATGTTATCTCGTAGTCAAAATGTCAGAAGTGCATTGGCGTTACACCAAAAACCTTATATAAATAGGCCTACCTTGATTCCAGATCCGAAAATCCGTAAATGAAGAAAAATATTATGTTTGAAAAAAAAAATTGAAGAAGAATGGCGCCGACAAGACGTCCAAAGTTATTAGTGTGCCAAAAATGTGCCGGTAATATCGGCAAAGCAAGTTTTAAAGTACAGTGTTATGGTAAATGTGGTGGTTAGTTTCACTTAAAGTGCACATTATCATCAGAGGACCGCCAAGAGAAGATAAAACTACTCAAAATTAGATTCAAATGCAAAAGTGAGGTTATGTTGTCACAGTCTGAAAACAGTAGTGAAGTTAGTAACGATAGCGATGACAGTAACGACTCCTCAGGTGAAAGCGCATCCATGGCCGAAAGCCCAGAACGCAAAATGCAGAGGAAATCAGCTGTTCGCACGAGCAGGCGTTTTACGATGGGGTCAAACGAACTACGTAAATCAAGAGATATCAACATAAACAAATCCGAAAATTTCCGCAAATCGATTTCTTCAAACAAAAACTGCACAAATAGTGACATTATGAAGGCGATAGGAAAATTAACTAGCAGAATTGATGGATTGCAAGAGCTGGTTGAATTTAACAGTGATACAATGGACTATCTCAAAAAATCACTTGACAAGCTTGTCAGTGAAAATGAAAACCTCAAGAGAGAACAAGACAAGTTAAAGTCCGATATTAAGGATCTCCAAAAAGAGTTAAAACTGATAAAAACTCAAAAAACCACTAGCAATAGCTCTAGGCAAAAAAAACCTTATAATTCTAAATATGTCGCCACAAGAAAATGAAAAAATTGCAGTGAAAAAGATTTCTGAAAAATTAGACATAGAACTTAATGACAATGAGTTTTCTTCAAAAAAAATCCAGAGTAACAGTCCTTGTTACCCTATTCTAGTAACCCTGCAATCAAGTGAAAAGAGGGATGAATTTTTTAGTAAAAGGAGAGATGTGGGTAAATTAGACTCAGTATTTTTGGGTCTAAAAGGCCCTAAAACAGCAATTTTCATTAACTCTGACTTGCAGAGGGAGGTGCGTGACGTTTACCTGAAAGCATGGGAGTTAAAGAAATACAATTTTAAAATTTGTCTAGTGTCGCAATGAAACAGTGCTGTGCAGACAAACTGAAAACTCAAATGTCATAGTTATAAACAATGAAGCAATGATACAATCACTTCAAGGTGGCCAAGAAACTCTTGGTACCGGTGTTAGTATGTAACAAAAAACAAACTCTATAATGTGATATCATAGTGTCTAAAACTTCTTCTTATGGATTGTATTGTTCAAAAACAGTCCTCACTTATAAATTTTAATAATAGTGTGGCGACGAGAGATATGAAAGGTCAGTTTAATATATTATATTTAAATGCACAATCCTTTAAAAATAAAGTGAATCAAATTGAACTTTTAATAGAAACATTGGATATCCCCATATCAGTCATTGTCATGACAGAGACTTGGGTAAAGAAAAGAGAGCAAAAATATTATAATTTACGGAACTTTAATGTGACATATGCTAGTCGAACAAAGAAGGGGGGACTGTGCTATCTTCATTGCCGACCATATTGGCTATGATGTGGTAAAAACCATAAAACTTGAAGAAATAAATTATTTACTTACACACATAAAAAGCAGTCATACATATCTTGCAGCGATCTATAACCCCAAGGAAACAAATAATTTAATACAAAGAACTATTGACCTTCTGGATGAAGAGTTGGAATCGCTCTCAACCAAAAAGGCCTATGTCATTGGAGACCTGAACATAAACCTTCTTAAAAATAAACCTCACACAAGGCGATATAAGGACAGTATTTCCAGTAATGGCTTTTTTTATGTAACAGTACAGTACCTACAAGAAAAAATAAATCTGTGATAGACCACATTTTATCTAATGTATCTCAAGCACTAGAGCTTCATGTTGTTGAAGGTGCTACAAGTGATCATGACATACAGCTACTATTAACTCAAGAAAGCACTCAAAGTAAAGGCAAAAAAACCATTCAAATTGAGAAAACCCATTATCAGTTTGATAAAATAAATAACAGCCTTCTTGAGCTAAATTACGCCTACAGTGACCAAAATGACATAGACTATAATTGCAAAGCAATCTTAGACTGCATTGTTGAAAATAAAAAAAACATAGTAAAAAACTATAAAATTAGAAATGATACAGAACCTTGGTACCTAAAAAAAGTTGACACTTTAGTACCAGCCTTAAAATCTCGTGACTACTTTTATAACAAAGCAAAAACATTTCCAAATATTTATCATTACAAACAAAGCTATGAAGTAGTTAATAAAAAATTTAAACAACTAATAAAATCAGCGAAAAAATAATATTATGAGCAGGAGTTGCAGAAGGTCAAAGGTGATAGCCGTACAACTTGGAAGGTCATTAATGCATTATTAACGAATAAAAAAAAATAAAAGAGAAAATGCAATATCCTCTTTAATGTCGAAAGCGGGAAGAAAAACCTGTGATGAGATGGAAGTATGTGAAGTTTTTAATTAATATTTCAGGGAGGTTGTGGAAAAAATGACCCAACTCATCCCTGATAACCCTCTGGACATGACTCTGGAGACATGCTACACAGATCTACCCACCCTCCATCCAAGGACCCACAAGGAGGTGCATTGAAGCCTTGGATCCAGGTAAAGCACCAGGCCTTTACGATTTAAATGCAGAAATAATAAAGCAGTGTAACGACAGTCTTGCTACAGTTTTTACAAAGCTTGTAAATCAGTCATTTTCCTCTGGTGATGTCCCCAATGACATTAAGATTGCTAAAGTGAAACCTTTATACAAGGATAGTGACAAAGAGAACAGTGGTAATTATAGGCCAATTTCTATTTTGCCTTGTTTTTCAAAAATTTTCGAGAAGTTGGTAAATAAAAGGCTTTTAGGGCATCTTAACAAGCATAAATATTTTTTTGAGGGTCAATATGGCTTCCGTGAGTCGAGTGACACTATCTCTGCGACTATGGATTTGATAACAGAAATTCAAGTAAAATTGGATAAAAAACAACTAGTTGCTTTGGTGTCACTCGACTTACGGCTTTTGACACGGTAGATCATCAAATCTTGTTAAAAAAAATTGACAAAATCGGTTATAAAAATATTTATTTTAAATGGTTCAAAAACTATTTATGTCCAAGGAACCAACAGGTTGCCAATGGGTCAAAGCTTAGTTCAAAAAAGGAAATCAAATGTGGGGTACCACAAGGGTCTATCCTGGGCCCCACACTTTTTCTGATTTATGTTAATTCTATATCAAAACTTCCATTAAAAGGAGTAATTAAACTGTATGCTGACGACACAGTCATAGTTTATTTTGGAAAAACAGAAAATGAAATTAAAAGTAATATTCTGAGTGACCTTAAGCTAATTTCCTGTTGGTTGACAAGTCCCAAATTATCTCTAAATAGAAATAAATCGTCATATATGTTTATTTCCAGAAATAAAATTAACAACAAATAATCATTAAACATTAACAATGAAAAACTATGTTATAAACCTGTCACAAAATACTTAGGGTTATATGTTGATGAAAAGCTTAGCTGGGAATATCATCTAAATAAATTAAGAGAAAAAATAGCAGCTTCAGCAGGAGTCTTAAGGAAACTTGGCTGTATTATACCAAAACAATTAGTACGTTCAATTTACTATAGCCTAATTCATAGTCACCTTCAGTATTTAACAGCTGTTTGGTATCCTACCCATAAGAAACTGACAAAACCAATAAAAACCTTACAAAATAAAGCTGTCAAAAATATTTATTGTCTATCGTATAGGTACAACACCAGGCAGCTGTATGAAAATTACAACATAATGAACTTAGATCAAATTTATAAATATCAAATATGTAATTACATTCATAGATCTATTAGTAAAACCAGACATACCAATATAGTTCTTACACTTAGAAATTAAATACATAATTATAGAACTAGGATGCATAATAATATTCAACCAGTCAGATTTTTTTCAAATTATGGCAAAAATTCTATTCTCCATTCTGGACTATCATTTTATAATAAACTGCCCAATGAGATAAAAAGTCTACAGGGTAAAACATTTAAAAATAAAATCAAACAAAATGTAAAACTGATGTGACATTCCTCTCTCTCGCTCTAGTTTTTAACACTAATGTATTTTCCTTATTGTACTTGTGATATTAGATAATTATCCCCCTTTTCCGATAGTGCTTGGCACGCTGGGACATTTTTTGCATGTACCTTAAAATAAAATTTTAATTTTAAAATCCTATTTAAAAATATAAAAATTACCTGTATGTATCAGAATATTAGGCGCCAAACATACTTCTTCTTTTTCATATTTAAATTTTAGTAGATTAATTGATTTAATTATTATTATTGTAAGAACCTGTATAAATTTTTTGTAAATTTCTTGGTTCAATAAAACTTAAAAAATTAAAAAAAAAAAACTGTTTAAGATGACTGTGGTTTATAATGAAATCGAACATCAAAAATTAAACAAAAACGTCTGTCAAAAAAGTAAACATATTCGTTTTTTTTTATTTTCCGACCCTTAAAATAAAAAAGGACAGAAGGGGCCTCCCTCGCTAAACAACGGTAGAGTATAGAGGACCAATATTTCCATCCTCTGTAATAAACTAGACTTTAATGGGGTTGTGGCTTCTCTTTTTCATAAAAATATGTCATAGACACAGGATCTCTAGGTTGGGTTGGTTATTTCGATATAAGTTTTTTCTAAAACTTATCTTTATTTTAATTTGGACGTCACAATTATTCTGGAGCAACGTAAAATATTCTTGGCATTCCAATTTTAGAGAATAGTTCCCCAAAACTAATGACGTAACGTCATGCGTGGGCAACAAAAACCTATAATATTTATCCCCCTTTTCCGATAGTGCTTGGCACGCTGGGATATTTGGCTTGAATTCAAGAAACGTTTTCATTGATACAGTCATGCAATATAAAAAAAAATCGACCTTTTTCCGGAAAAGGCTTTTTTACATATCTATTTAGGGTCCCGCTACTAGTCCAGTTCGCCATACCTAGAAGTATCATTTTTCACAACAGCTTTGTCCAATTCCGTAAAATGGTAAAAGCTAGAAGTTTTAGATTTTTTCTTAAATTATATTATTAAAGTTTACTCAGATATATACTAAGTATAGATAAATTTATTTTAATAATTAAAAACATAAAGTCGGTTCGCTGTATGAAGTCCTATATCGAATTAAATCTTCAAAAGATGTCATCGCTTTTTGAACAGTAAGTCTGTTAAGTTAGAGTGCCCTCGCTGCACTTGATCGTACCACACATCCCACTGGTTCACTGTATTCGGCAAAATATGAGTGGGCTAAATCAGCGGTCTTAAAACAAAATTATTTAAGAATTACGCATTATAACTATACCACGATAAATATAAATAGAATTGCATTTTATTTTTCACTCATACTTTGAAAAACTTTTTGCGTCAATAAGTTAAAGATTTTGACAGGTATTTTTTCCGAGAATTTAATTATTTTGCGGTCATTATAGGTAAATCTGGAGCTGTCGTCAATGCTAATAATCACTATTTTCCAAGAAATAATTAAAATTTGCTCCAGTTGGGGATGGTATGTTCTATTTTAAATAAGTAGGTTTGCTTTTATTTGCTTTTAGTTTGTTTCTTATTCTGTGTGAATTACGGAATTTAAAGTTATAAAGCAAAGTTATGCAAAATGTTCAGCAAGGTGACACAACGCCTAAAAGGTGTTTATCTCCAGATGAACGCCGTTTGGTATTACAAGTGGAACGTTATTTTATGTTAGAAAAAAATAACTCGGGCCCGTTAGTGTCTGTTTTGGCAGTGCAAAAACGAACGTCTAATGCTTGCGGCATTTCAGATAAGACCTTAAGAAGACTTCGAAAAAAGAGTGAAGAGGAATTGGACAGACCATATAAAAGGGTTCGACACCATTCAAAAACCTTTGATCTATCCCAAGAGATTAAACTATCGATCGAAATATTGTTTATGATATGTATAAGTCAAAAAAATATGTCACCCTCAAAGCTATTGTAGAAAAAATAAAGGAAAAAAACTTTGCGATAAGTTTGTCCAAAATTTTAAAAGAGATGGGCTCTAAATATAGAAAAAAAACGAACAACGGAAAAGTGCTTTGCAAGCAATCCAATATTGTGTGAAAAAGATGACAATTTTTAAGAGATTACATAAAAAACAAATTATTTGCACGGGTATTTGCACACGGAACTTCAACAAAATCGTCTTCGTAGGATGAATGAAACATAGCTATTTCAGTACCCATGCAAGTAATGGGAAAAGATAAATAATAATACATGCAGGCAAGAAAGAAGGGTTTATTTCAAATAGCAGTTTAATATTTTCATCAACAAAAAAATCTGACGTTATCACGGCAATATAGATGCAAAAATTTTTGAGCATTGGTTTGAGGAAAAATTTTTAAAAAGTTTAGAAAGCCCTTCCTTAATTGTTTTGAACAATGCGTCTAACCATACGAGACTCGAAGAGAAATTTCCTACAAGCAGCTGGAAAAAAGAGGAAATAAGAGAGTGGTTGTCAAAGAAAAACATAAACCATGAAATTTTATTTTTAAAAAGTGATCTTTTAAGCAAGTGTAAAGAGCAGCCATTTAAAGAAATATGTTGTTGACGAATTAGCCTTTAAATATGGACATCAAGTTTTGAGATAAACACCCTACCATTGCCATTATAGCGCAATTGTATGAGCTAAAATTATTATGACAAACATGCCTGTATATTTAGTATCGGTAAGCCTAGCGTTATAAATTTGTAGGAGGAGGCACTTAGCAAAGTGGACAAAGAAGAATGGCGGAAATGTATTGAACACACGGAAAAAAATTATTTTTTAATCTTATGAGACAGAACAGGTTATAGACGAAGTAAAACCGTTAATTATTACGGATGATGATAATGATTCCGAAAGCATGGATGATATTTCAGATGCAGAGGAAGACTATTTTTAGTATGCATTTATAAGTAGGTGCGTTCTATCGCAATACTCCAATATCCATTGATTTTAGAACCAAAACTTTAGAAAAAAGAATTCGTAAAACTAATTTGACTAAATACTATACACGCTAAGAAATAATCTTTTTTACCTAATTATTTTTTATTAACTTTAAATGATTTAAGTACTGTTTACAAAGGTCCAAACCATGACTTTCCTAATTACCGATGCAAAAAAAAAATAATTTTGTCTGCGCTTCTTATTTACACCAACGCTTGTAAAAAAGCACTATTTTAGCCACTAGATGTAAAAAGTATTATTTAGAAAATATAATTTATTGTTTGAGAACCACCGACTTACATGCTCAAAAGGTTTTATTGCTTATCGGACTTCTTACGACGAATGCACTTTACAAACTTTCCTTAATGCTTATAAAGACATACTAGGTACTACGGGCCAAGGCAGTACAATTTGAAGCTTTTTTTACAAATATGCAGGCTGATTTACTAAAATACCTAAACAATCGAACATTTATCTCTTTTTTTTAGGTTGTTGGTACCAAGGCAAAGAATAATTTAAAAATTAAAAATTTAATTTAAAAATCTAATAGATATTTTAGTGGTATTATGACCATTAAACCAAAGCTGTTACAAATAAGCAGTTTTCGGTTTGAGAGTTGCATTAAATATTTATTAATCTTAAGTTAGGGGAAAAACTACTAGAGGTGGCGTTGAAGGGCTAAAAGCGGGAATGTATTTTAAATTTTTGTAACAAGGGATAGTGCGGCGACTTCACAGTAAACAATTTTCTACGGCTCACTGTTGGCCTGTTGCAGAATCATGGACAGTCAAAGTAATGGCCTTTTAACAATATGTTTATGGGATCCCGGTCCAAAAAAGGCACGGAAATGTCCCCTCAGGCCAATAAAGAAGCCGGTCCGGCACCTCGGTATTTTCTACCGGCATGCCTCATATAGCTCATCAATATCTCGATCCGTGACACCGTCAATGCAACTACAATAAGCCATCGTTATAAAAAAAAAGTGACAGCCTAATGCAAGCCGAGCATTAGACTAGAAATGGCCTTTTGAAAATATGTATATGGCACCTCGGTCCAACAAAAAGTACAGAAATGTCCCATCGGGCCAATAAGGAAGCCGGCCTGGGACCCCGGTATTTTCTGCTGGCATGCCTGACATGGAACTTCAATATCCCAATCCGTGAGACCGTTCATTCATGCCAAACAATTGATGGTACACAGTACTAAGAGGGGCGATTTGATGCCACACACACTCTATCTTGCATGCGTGTCTATGTCCGGCTTAAGTGTGGCAGCAAACCTAAACGTTTTAGTTCTTCAATGGAACATGAAAACTAAAAATGTGGAAAGGGTAAAGAAGCAAAATGGTACCTAGTCCTTTTAAAAACAAATTATATAAAATATGAAGAAAATCCGGCTTTCTAAAAATAAAAGAACGGCAACAAAAAACTTGAATTTCCCTCTTTTAAGATCTCAAGGGTGGTTACCTATAATTTTGGGTTGAAAGTCCTGCTTTCTAAAAATAAAAGAACGGCGACTCAGTGGTGGTTACCTATAATTTTGGGTTGGGTTATATAGTTTTTAATTGTCCAATAGCAATTTTAAATAAAAAGAAATAACACCTGGGAAACTAAGGGCGGGCCAGCATATGCCCTTGGTCTTTAAGTTGTTATATAAATATGTTTCAGAAAATGGCTACACGCCTTTTGTCTAATACCCGGTCAAAAAAATATCCAAATATTACTCAGTGGGCCAACAATAGGCTTTCTACAAACTTTGGGGGAGTGACTGCGGATCATTAGAGGGCCTTTACTTAAAAAATAAAGCGGGGTATCACCGGGTATCAACCAAAAGACTTTTAGTAGCAAAGTGTGGCCCAACCATCCCCCGGAGTATCCTTTACTGGGCCGAACTTTTCCCGTAGCAAGCATATTAACTGGGATAGCACTTTTATTTTAGGGGCTATATTTCTGAAAATTAGGTATTTTACATAATTGATAAAAAATTCAAACTCTATCCTATATTGATACCTGTCAAACTATTACAGTTTCCACGAAAACGAGGTTAACTTTGGATTTTCAAACGAAACACCTTACATATGTCATGACACCCGAAAACGTGAAAAAAATCCAAAAACACGTCAACTGAGAATTTTAATTTTCTTTAATCGTGCTGGTGTGGCAAAAAAAAATTTTTTTTAAATAGGACACCCTATATAGTTTGACATTTTAGAATTCTAAAACAAAATTACCTTTTTGACAATACCACACTCTAATACTTTATCTCTTATGGTTTCCAAGATAGAGGCATTTAAACTTACATGGAATTGTTGTCTATGCCCTGTTTTACGGGAGATATTTTAATGAATATCGAAGTTTTCCATTAGACATTGGAGGCCTGGTCGTAATGAAGTGAGAAACAAAAACGCTTTGTCCGATATGCCACGAGTATTACTTTAATTTTTATTTGCGGACACCAGATTCACTTTGTTGTTTTTTAAATATTTTGGCTTTTTAGTTCTGTGCAACAAGCCTTCCCCGGAGCGATTGCTTGCTGATGCCTTCAAATTAGGGCCACGTAGTATCAATTGGAGGCGGTGCTGCTGCGAACGTTACCTCTTTTTAAGAGTCATGTGACATTGACCTTATACTTTTACAGGTGTCTTCTTTATAACCTACTGAAAGGTATAGGATTCTGTATTTACGGTCTTCTGCACTTTTCAATTTTGATGTTTTTGTTTCTCGGTTTATTCGACAGGTGGAGCACATAAGTACTACGTTTCCGCGGATGACAAACTTTTTGTTTTAAATAAAAGAGGTGTGCACGGTGCCGCTGTAGCTTCAACTGCCAGGTACAATCCTATGCATAGGTTAAAGAGCTTCAATAGATACGACAATTACGTGTTAAACGATTCGGAACTATTTGGAGTTTGGCGAGTCTGCGCAGATATGCACGCGACCAATAACCATACTTTTATATTGATTTTTCTTTTGTAATTTGTAATATGACCACTGGATGGCTCACGGTTAAATTCTCGATAACCGTAGTATTGATTTTTTGTTAGTTCGTAATACGACCACTAGATGGCGCTCGCTTAAATTTCTGTTTTTTTTTTAATTTGCAAGCAATTTGTGTTTAATTTTTAAAAATATGTTTTTTTGCTAGACACAAAACAAAATTGTTAATTATGTTAAGTTAAAACAAAAAAGCATATTTTAAAAAAATAAATACAAATTACCCATAACAATGCACTTGTAGTACAAAACCTCTGGTTGTTTTATTATAAAAGATTATGGCATATATTTCAAAACATGTTAGTTCATTTTTTTTGATAATAAATAAAATATTACAATATTATCTTGTCTGTGCTTTTTTAAATATAAAATAATTTTCTTTAAAATGTTTATCTTGTTTTCAGTAAAAAAACAATAAATGCAACCCTTTTGTATTTCAAACTAAATTTGTGAAGCAAAAAAAAATACTTTAAACTAAAAAAATTTACTCTATATATGTAGGGCAATTTATGGTAAATGCACACATTAGAAAAAATCTTGGTGTAATATTAATACCCGTGTTTTGGAATACACAAGTTGTCGCATTTTATAACTTATTATTGATATATTACAAAAATTGGCCATACTAAACTTGTTGAAATAAGAAAAGGGTGTTTTAACACTATATATAAAATTCAAAATGTCCTGTGGAGCAAAATATTTATCACACACCTAAAATCTGTTATATATTTCATCAGCACTTAGTTTATTCGCGTTTAAGGGCTTCACTACACTTCTGAAAAAACAGGATTGACTTTGGGGAAACTATGTCTTTTTTATTGGGATCATAGCGCGGTCACCGCAGCTTTGAACACAGCACGCTCTAAATCTTTGTTCCTCAGCCATTGTAATCAACAGATAAAATCACAATTTTTTGAACAGGAAAAATCGCAAAATCACTTTTTAAACACCTTGACGAACCTCAGTTTCCAAAATGGAACTCATACTTATAAGTCTTAACCGACATTCTGTCACTTTTGTCATAATGTGCCCTCTGACGAACAACCGTAGAAGGGGTAAGAGGCGGAGGAAATATATTACGTTGGCAGCTCCTTTGCACGAGAAAACATAACCGCACATTTCGCGAAAAATATTTATTGGTGGGAAGGGTGGAGTGACGGATCTATAGTTCCCTAATCTATGATCCTATGACTCCCTGGTGATTCCTAATAGGGATGAAACAGGTCTGTACGTGTCTGGATTCTCCAGACATTCGACGCCTGGTCGTAGTGAAGTGGAAAACAAAAACGCTTTGTCCGATATGCCACGAGTGAAGAAATTAAAAATCTCAATTGACGTGTTTTTGGATTTTTTTATTCAACCAACTTCTGACCCGCTAGAAGCACCGTTCAGTTTAAAGAATCCACCCTGTATATATCGACATCTCATCAATAAAACAATAATTAAAAATAAATTTAACAAGAAAAGTGCCTATTTTTAATGCCAAAATCTCCACAGAAGCTCGTAATCATATGAAAAAAATTGGAGTTGCATACAATTTTATTTGAAGCCTAAGGAAGATGAAAATTGCCGTCGAAACGTATCAAATGAATTAAAGTAGTATATGAAAACAATCATTGACCTTATTTCCCACAAAAATCTTCTCTAGTACCTAAATATACATATAGTTGTTTTTTATAAGAAAAATTGATATTTATCTTCTTTTCAAAAATAAATAAGAAAGCACCGGTATATTTTCTTCAACGTAGGCACACATCTGTCCATCTTTTTAGTAAAAAGACACACAGATTGAGGAGACACTTCAAGAAGCAGGAAGAGCCTAACTAAGAGGGACGATTTTCTAATGTAATATTAAGTTTTATATTTGGTAATACAGTATTATAATAATACTTGCGAGAAAAGGAAGGTCTACCACAAAAAGAACGAAGCACTTCATGTTTAAAGAAAAAAACACTACAAAAAAGTTAACACATCTAGAAATCAAAACTACTCAATAGCACTACCACCTTTAATTGCAAGCAGTCTTCTAAAACCTGGCAGCATTGCAAGCGCAGGCTGACATATTGTCAGGCCTCTAATCTTTTAAAAATTGTTTATTTGAATCACCAATATAGAAAAACATAAAAAATCTAGCAAACTCACTCTTTTTGGTCCAAAAAAAAACACTACAAAAATATTAAGGCACATCAAAATATCAAAATTGACATAAAATGGCTCACTGTTAAATTGATGCTCAATGGCACTATCCCCTTTAATTACAAAACCGGTTCTGAAACACTGAGAGAAAAGATACTAGCCATTATAATATTATAGTAGTTTACATAACAAGCGTGTTATGATGGTAATTAAACGCGAAGATAAAGTTTGAGACGCGAGCCGCAGGTGTGTAAAGACCATAACATGCGAGTTAGTATATTATACTTTACCTACGACTAATGGAAAATTGGAAAAACTCGAACACTCTTCAACAACCTTCTAAAACGTCAATACAAATAAGGTTACTTATGGACTTTTCATATATCTTTAAAAAAATAAGGTTTTTTTTTAAATGTGTATTATGTCAATTTAACGGAACTTATTTTTGGTTAAGTAAATATTTACTGTCTTAAAAATATAAAAAATAAAATAAATAAAGTTTCATCGCTTGTCACGCCATCTTGTGTTTTACGTCTAAGCTTTATTATTATCCTAGGACCGTAAATGAGCCAGTAAAATCGTGTTGAGATGCTAAAAGAATATATACCCCATATGAGAATGTTATATACTATTTGTGACAGCTAAACTGTATCATAATAGGTATTTACGTAACTAGACCGGAAAATTGGTCTTTACAGGTCGACGCAGGAAATTTACAGGGCGAGCCGAAGGCGAGTCCTGTAAACTTGCGGACTACGTACGTACTACGTACTTTTTTTTTCAAACGATCAGAAAAAACATTTTAGTATCTATCACTTTCGTCGACGCCTGGCCGTGTTGCGTAATTTATGAACAGTCCCTTGATATTTTCTGCTTCTTGTTGGCTAGATAGCCATTGCCGCTAAGGCCGGTAGTTTTTAAGAGGAAAACTAAGAAAAACAAGTAAAGTTTTGTGGTTAGAAATGATTTTTGTATTTTTAGCTTGTGCAAAATTGTATAAAACATTAGAAAAATTATAGTGTAGTGCCTATTAGCTTCACGCAGCTAAATCAGTGACGACCAGTTATGGCCAACCATGGCCAACTTATCAAGCAAAATAATGATAAAAGAGCTCATAAAAGGCAGATTTCTAGGTTTTTTCTGTATTTGCCTATATTTATAGTATACTCTTACTTTGAGAATTAAAAATGTGTGGTCGATTTTTCGGTGTATGTGACTCTTGAAGCAGCTTTTATTATTTCCTCCGGATTCAACTCATTTTCTAATTTAAAACAGCTTTTTTAGAAGTGTCAAAACTGCCCAAAAAAACAAGCTAAAAGCTGTCAACAAGAAGTCATAGCCAACTTGGCCAAAAATGGGACCGGAAAAGGATCAAGAGACCGGAAAATTCAATAAAAAGGTCCTTTCTGGAGAGTGGAAATATTTCGAAAGAATATGCCTTGTAATGTAGAACTTTCCGTATGAAAAATTGTACGGAAAGTGGCTATTTTCCGGTCGTTTGAAAAAAAAGGGTATACAAGGTATTGTTATAATGAATATGAAAGTTCTACAATGAGAATGTTTCATAAATGGTGTAAAATTGTTTGGGATGGCATGAAGTGAATTGATATGGTGTTGCTTTACCAATTCGTTTATGGTTTCATTTTTGAATTTAGGTTTTTAAACGATATGTTACAAATTCTACTAATAGTGAAGGGGCATGTGTAAGTCCGTGGGATTTTTAATGAAGGAGTTTTGTGACTATGTGGGAATGATAGCTCTTTATTCACACAATCAAGGGTTGTCGGGTGTTTTGTTCGTATCCGTGTAGAAGGGATTGACATGATGTCATCTTTCAAGATGGCGGCCAAAAATCATAACAATAAATACAAATTTCGCAACCAGGCCATGATTATACCCGACTCCATATAACTTGAGGACGAGGATTCCAAAAAATTTACTTTTAAGGTCATTAGACATTAAATGACATTGAAAATCGCAAAAAACAAGATTTTTATCATTTTCTCTTCAAAAAATCTTTATAATTCGACGTTTTGTCAGACCAACTTTAAATGTACCTCAAACTATTAGGCATATATGCCAAATTCGGTCCTTAGAGTTTGATACAGTTTAAAACTTCATGAATTTAAAAAAACCCCAGTAAAATTATCAAATGGCGAAAATAACATACTAAAGGGTGTTATTCATCAACTATTCAAGCGTAAAAAACCGAATTTGGCAACAAAGATAAGAAGGTCAAATCAAACAATTTTGTTAAAAAAATGTTATTCAGCTATGACGTGTTTCAATATGGCGGCTGATATATCAAAATGGCGACCTATAACCACATTTTATTTTATTCAATTTCGTAAAAAAGTCAAAATGGTGGTGGCCATCAATTCTTGTTGACTTATCTCCGCTTACTATGAAAAAAAAAAGTTTAGTTGATGCATAACCCTGATTGACCTTGAAAATATCATGTAAAATGGAAAAATCCCATTTTGTAGTTTTTTCCCAATTTACCACTACGCAAAAACGTTAAGTGCCGGAGATGAAATTAACATTTTAGCCATAAACGAACACTTCATTTTAAACCTCCCTACCATTTTTTTTTGTTGGTGTAAGAAAACGTTAAATTATGGAGATTTTTTAAAGAGAAAATGGCAAAAATCGTATTTTTTGTGAATTCTCGTGGTCGAGTTGTATGAAATCAAGTATAATCACGCACCGGTTGCGAAAATTGTATTTTTTATGATTTTTCGACCGCCAATGGCATCTACAATACGTCGTCTAGAATATGGTAATGTATATTCAACTTCTGCTAGTAGAGAAGAACATAAAACTCAGAGTTCCGAAACTAAAAACAACGGGCATATAGGTCATTTTTAACGGGGTATAGCATAAACATCTGGGACGCCAAATCAAAAAAAAATGGTAGAAAGGTTTAAAATTGAGTATTTATTTATGGCTAAGATGTTAATTTCATCTACGGCACTTAAAGCTTTTGCGTAGTTGTAAATTGTAGAAAAACACTACAAAAAGCTGGTTTTTCAATTTTACATAGTATTTTCAAGGTCAATCAAGGTCATGCATCAACTTAACTTTTTTTTTCATAGTAAGCTGAGATAAGTCAACAAGAATTAATGGCCACATTGTTATTTTTACTTTTTTACGAAAATGGATAAAATAAAATGTGGTTATAGGTCTCTATTTTGAGATATCAGCCGTCATATTGAAACGCGTCATAGCTGAACAAAAATTTTTGTTGACTTGACTTTAATAATTGATGAGTACCGCCCTTTAGTATGTTATTTTTGCAATTTGTTAATTTTGCTGGGTTATTCTTCAAGGTCATGAAGCTTCAAACTGCATCAAACTCTAAGGACCCAATTTGGCACACATGCTAATAATTTGAGGTACATTTGAAGTTAGTCTGACAAAACATCGAATTATTAAGATTTTTTGAAGAGAAAGTGGCAAAAATTTTATTTTATTTAATTATATGGAATCGAGTATAATCATGCTCCGGTTGCGAAAGTTGTATTTTTTATAATTTTTGGCCACCATCTTAAAAAATGTGGTCATATCAACTCCTTCTATACGGATGCGAACAAAACACCCGGTAACACTTGATTGTGTGACTATAGAGCTATCAATCCCACATAGTCACAAAACTCCTTCATAAAAAATCCCACAGGATAGAAATTATCGACATATGCCCCTACACTATAATGGCTAGTGAATTCATTTACGGTGGACAATTCCATTCTGAGTCTAGAAATCGTTAGCTACACAGAGAAAAAAGTGGAATATAGTTGTTTACTATTTGCCCCAATACAAAAAATTGTGTATAGAATCAACAATTTTTTTATAGTTAATAAAGAAAATTGTATATTCTATGTACAGTTTGTTATGCTGGAGCAAATAGTAAGGAACTGTTAAGGCCAATTTCTTCTTTCTCAGTTTACTTAACCTTTATAATAAAATCTTGTATCCATTAAAACGACATTTTTTAAATGTTTAATTTATTTGAGTACTATTTACTTTAATTTTCCCAAATGGTAAATTCATTTTTTTATAAATATTTTCATTTTTGAGAGAGTAGTTTTATTTTGGTCGAAAATTTACGTCAATTTTATTCGGTTTTAAAAAGTTATTATAGTATATTATATAGTAAATTTGTTCTGGTTGATATATTTAAACCATAAAATAACCTCTTCCCCTTGCACCTAATGATGACGTTTCTTTTTTTTTAGACGAAAGCACACCTAGATGTACTAGCCGACGCACTACTCAGATGGGCAAGGGGGCGTTAATAACCCATTTTTAAGCTTCAAAGGCAATTCGGGGGCGTCCGTCAAGTCAGGTCCGGAGCGCCCCTAAATGGACCTTTCTCCGCCCACTATATTTTTGACTAGTATACTTTTTCAGAGAGTAAAAAGACTTCGCTAGCGCAATCTACGGAAGATTAATTCCAGATTATAATATATTTTAACGGCTGTAAAATAATCGTGTAATGCTACTTACATTCATTATTATTTGTAAGCTTTTCTGAATTTGCCTACTTTCGTTAATCACCTACAAAAATAATGTTATTTTTCATACTTATATTTTGATAAGATTTTGTAAAAACCCATTAAAAGCCAAAAAATACTAGATTTTTACTAAAATTTTACTTTTATCATTCTTTAGAAACTTTTCTGTAGACCTGTCGCTGGCTGTGTAGCTATTTTCCCAAATAATTAAATCAGTATAGAGCCACAATCAGAAAGAGTAATTTTCAGAATTAAGGATAAATAAAAACTCAAACAGAGTTAAAATGACAGCAAGAATTTTATCAGAAGTGCTCTGTGGTGTGGACACAATTTAAAAGTAGTAAGATATTGTTGACTTTCCAAAAAATAAAGTTACTGAAAACATTATTTTTATTATAAAAAAATTTGTTGAAAATTGGTTATTCTAATAATATATTTGTTAAGTTTATTATTATTGTTAAAGTTGTTGATATTTTACGTAATAATTGTTATATTTGTCTAGACTTGATTAAGGATATCGGTAATTTAAAGTTATAAAACCATCGCTTCAACTTACAATAATTAATGTTCTTAATATTAGTTGCACCAATATAAGTATAAGATTTGAATATTTATTACTTAAATTATTAAATCATAAATGTGGCATTGTCTAATGTTATAATTAACTAAAAGCTTTGGATGTAGTATTATAAAAAAATTATATAAAACCTATTTAAATCTAATTGCGCACCCGATTTTTAAAAAGTTGGAGCTATTGGTAATTCTGATTGGTTTATTTTGGGTGAAAAGCTAGGAGGCTGGACTAGTGTATAGAATTTCACAAACGACAAAAAAAAACGATATATTAATTCTTGGACTGATTTGTTTGGTTTGTAAAGTCGGGCGATGATTTAGATCATCCTGAGCCACCGATTTTATGAAATGACAATTTGTTAACGTTTCAATAATTCTGTATAATGGTTTAAAGGTTTTTGGCTTGAAATATAAGAGAAGGCGATTTAATGAATTGGAACGGGTACAAGTCTAGGCAAATAGTTTTTAAAATAACTGCAAAATTACTAAAAAAAGATACAAAATATAGTTACTTGTTTTTTTTTAAACTAAGCAACAATAAGTGAATATATATTTTACCACCTCTGGAAAAAAGACAACTTAACAAAAAAGTCTGACTATGCTTAACGTTTTGACGATAAAGCTGATCGGCCTATTTTAATACAGAAAATCGAGATGTCGAGGAGATTTTACACTAGTTGATTTTTTATCTATGATAAATTGATTGCTTATTGTTTTTTTTATGAATTAAAATATTATTTATTAAAAGGGCATTTCATTCAATAAATAAGTAATTAATTTTAAATAGCTTGACATTAGCCAGTAATACAAAATATTAAATAAGAACAACCAGAACAATCAGTAAATAATATGGAAATCAGAATTGAAACGAAGACAATAAGTAATCAATATATTTTTTTAAATAAATGAATGAAATTAATTTATTTTTGTAAAAAAAAGTCGCGAAAGAAATAAAACGAAATTAGACTAGTTTAAAAAATGTGTATTTTTATAGGTTCCCCGTTTTTTCATTAGATGCTCTAAATCTAATGCTTATGGTTTTGTACATAGGTGATATTTTTATTTTCTGTATGCGGTACTAGTGTAGAATAACCCCGACTATCCCCCATATAAAAGTTGTTTAAGAATGCTACTTTTCATACTCAGGGTTAACAAGGCACTTTTCCCTAAGTTTAATTATTAAGGTACTACACAATTTTTTTATTAAAAACTATTAAAAAACGCAAACGTACTCTATTATATAATTTAAAAAAAAATCCTTAAACTCCTAAACCAGAAAATTTAGAAATCTTAAGATACTTTAGGAGACATTTCTATTATTATTTTTTTAAGTACCTATTGCACATTTGTTTTCCGAAAATGTTGTTCCTGACTTAGATAGGTAAATATAAATTAAAACTGCACTAGAGCACTTACTGCACCAATATTTTGTGCCGTCAATATTTTAAGAGCACCAAATTTTTAAACTTAAATTGACAAAAAATAGTAAGTAAAAAAAATCTCGGGCATCTTACACATTTTTTTTTTTAATTTGCGCATTTAGGCAAAGTGATGTGTAAAATATATATCGGAATTTATTTTTATATTATTTCTGTTGGTAGGATCATGTATCGTCTTTTATTTATTTATTACTATTTTTTATTATTTTTTTTTGCAAGAAAACGTAAGATTGCCTATATATAAATTACAGTAAATGTTGTCAATCAACTTCATTATTTAGGAAGACTCCTTAAACTAAAGGATCTAAAAATAAATTAAATGTTGTTCTATTTAAAGCCACTAAAATTTAGATTTTTAAGTAAACATTTTTCATATTTTCGTAGGCAGAAACTGAAAAATTGTAAAGTAGATAGGAAATTTTAAAGCAAAGACGCTGTTTTTTATTTAAGGAACTATAATTTTTTACATAAAATCTCAAAGTAATAAATAAATTAATATCATCTGTAACTATGCAATAAGAAACATATTGTTATTGGTGTTAAAAATGTTTTGAAAACTACTAGTACTAAAACAAAGGGCAAAATAATGAATGGAAGAATGGACACAATCACTTGCAAAATTAGGGCAATATTCTTTGTACCTAATATTTTATAATAAACAAAAATATAATTGTTGAGTGCAACGATTTAAAATAGCCAACTCACAGTGCTGCCATGTGGAGGCTAATTATTTTGTATTTTTTCAGCTTGAAGATAAGCAAAAATTTCAGATAAATTATAAACACCTGCCAAATTTTGTTGCATAAATTTTATGGACTCGTAAAGAAATATTAGTAGTTTTGAAGAACATATTACTTTTTATTGCAACATTTTGTATTGTATAGTTTATACAGAGTGTTCCAAAAGTCTAGATGTCCCTTTGTAATTTTTTAGTTTATTAACATAAAATATCTAAAGTTGACACATCGCGCAAAACTGATTTCTTCTCTATCATATTGGCTTTATTGTAAAGTTTAAAAAATATAAATAAAGGTGTTTGCTATTTTCGTTATGGAATAAATAGCCCTTAAGAAATTCTAAAACCTTGAAAATATTTTGTTTCTCTGCGTAATCAAATTCAAAGTTGTAGTGGGTCCCCAGACTTCAGGAAAACCCTGTCTATCGGGAACCTTTTTATATCCGAATAATTTTTGAATACATTTATTTTAAGTTAGTTGCTATAGTATTGTTTATATATTTTTAGACATTGGCATACATAAACAGACTGTATTGTAAATATCTTCGAGCATCCCAGCCATCCCACCAATATCGGCATAAATACATTATATGGAGCGGTCTACTTCGTTCTATACGTATACATATATTGTATCTATAAACATAAATTTAAAAATTTAATTGACTACAACATTTTCTCTTAACCATAGAAAAAGACTCAAAACGAAAAATTTTGTATTTTCTTTAACGCCCACCTAGCAACCACCTCTAAAATTTTGCCTAAATAACCAACTTAATTAAACCAAAAAACGATAATCATATTTTTAGGTAAGCTCATTCTTTCCTTGCCCTGGACAGAATAAGCCTCATTTTTTTTAAGCAAGGGAAAAATGATTTCATTTAAAATATGATCGTCCTTGTAAATGTTTTAAAATGTTTAAAGCAAAATTTAAAAATATCGTCTCTATAGGTTCTCTGTATATCACTAAGGTTAATAAGTAAGTTTGTATGCCATTGTGTAAACAAATATTTATGTTGTTCTTGATCTCAATATAGGTAATGATGTAACCGGCTTTAATTGTTGTGATACTTACATTATAGAAAATTTAAGTTTAAAGTCGCTAAAAAATACTTTTAAGGAGTCATTCCATGAAAAATCCTAAACCTAACAAAATATATTCTAATAAATCAAAATATATTTATTTTGTACTTGTTTAGTTTTAGAATACTATGAGTATAATGTTCGAATAAGTGTTTATATTATGATAATAGGTATATAAGAATGCACTGATTTATAAAATACATTTTAAGGTTATTTTATGATACGTCACTATAGCACATTAACGCACAATTCTGGTTATAAACAAAAAATAGTTCTTTACAAATAATATTTTTTTTAAATTTATTTTACTTTAGGCAGTGTAACTTTGAGTAAATTTGACTCTTTTCTTTTGTCTTTCCCTACCTATATATAAATTTCATGCCCTCGCTTCTATTCATTTCCCCGTAAAAGGATTAGTTAAGATCCTTAAAACAAAAATGTATAAAGATTATCGTCAGTATGTCCTAAATGACGATAAAAGTATACTAAACAACAAAAGAAAGTGATACAATTCATAAGTATAGCACTTGCTTTAACTTGGTGTGATGAAAATCTGTCTTTAATATGGTCTTGATATATAATATTTAACTCTAGATTTAAAGTTCTTTGTGTAAAATACTCTTTGCATTTTTTAAAATTAGTTGTGAACTTAAGGGTCATAAAAATACGAACTAGGGGCAACATTGCAAAAGATAAAATTTTCATATTACCCAACTAATTTGTAGCCACGTAATAAAGCTAATTTTTACTTGCACTTTCAAATAAAAAAAAATCAAGATTGTCAACCGTAACTAAAGGATTTTTTATTTTTTCTTGTTATTTAAAAAAACAAGAAAGACTGAAAATTGTTATCACAAAGTCAAAGAAAAAGCTAGCCTTTTTCGCATGTCATTTAAACATAATTTATTTAATTTTTCAAACATGGAAAAATTGGGACAAAACTGGCCAAATTATCTTCTAGTAGTGGTAAAAAAAGTAAAAAAAATGTTATTTTTTTAAAGAATTGTCCTTACCGGATTAATAAAAATATGTTCTTGTTTTTTTTTACATTAATGATCTTATTACCCAGACCTATTAGCAGAGTTTATTACACCATTTTTAGCAAGACTATTGCAAGTATAATTTGCATTTTTATAATTTTATTTAACTTTTTTATGATTGATAAAATAACTAATGGTACCTAGACATCAACCAACCTACCTCATGGTATAATTTAAATCTGACTTCTTTTATGTACATATACAATGCCTCAGCGCAGGTAATAAACAAGAAATTTAACCAATAATATTCGAGAGAATGTGCGTTAGGTTGGTTGATAATTTAGAGGAGGGATAGTAGTATATACGCTCAGTATCTCCTTTACAAAGGTGCCAGTTTAGATGTGAATATATTCATACACTTCGTATAGGTTGGTCATGTAAAGAGAAGATGGAACTTATGAGAAAACCGACCCAATACTTAGTCAAAATTAGAAAGTTTTTTGTAAATTTGGACGGCCTAACTCTATTTTTATAAAACTGTTGACTGAAAGAGAATTTGACTGTTAACAATTTTCCCTAAAAAATTGGCACGTCTTAACAGTAGGTAGTTGTTTTGTCTATAAATTAGTAAATGATAACTAGATTTCTTTTGGTAGGTGGTAGGGGTAAAAAATTATCTTTTATAACGCAGGTATATAAATGGTTATTTATTAGACTTTAGCTACCGCTTAAATCAAATATTACCTCTGTAAGCTAAAGAAAAGTTGCAGTAGTAATAGTAGATCAGGGGCGGCTCCACGCCTGGCAAGTAGGCCCTAGCAGTTCATTTTTATCTTACCCCAACCCGGCCACCCCGTAAACAACCACCTGCTTCGCCTGAACCTTGGCTCTCTGAAAAAAAAGTTGTAAATGTAAAAGTTACATTATATTAGTATATCACGTGTATTTTGACTCCTAAAAAATACTATACACTCTACTGTTCATTTCAAATTATCTGGTCGAATTTCAGTATGACGGCTTACATTTAAACACAGAAGCTAAATGAAACCCTCAACTGAATTTGGAATGGAATATATTTTTAATCTATTTTTAGGTATCATTTCTAAATTTGTATGTTGTTAATAAAAATGCTAATAATTCCAGAATTTTTGCTATTAAAGATCTTTAGTATAGATAATTTTTAGTGATTTTTCAAAATTACATTAAATATACAAGGTGCATTTTTAAAAACTTTAGCTTTTCTGTAATAATTTATCATTTATAATAAAATTTGTTAAATTTGATATAGGTCATCCAAAAATCAATAAGAAGTTATGAACATTTCATAAACTTTTTTCGAGCTGACGTAATAATTTAGTGTGTAAAAAATATAATGAATTTATTTGTACGTACTAAACGTCAAATTTTGAATGGACAATCACCATCAAATGTTTCAATATTAGGTGGAAAAATACTAGACTGACAAGCTAAAAATATCCTTTAGAAAGTGCAGGACATTTGGTTCGGTAGTTTTTAAATAATGCTGTCGATTTGGTGGCAGTTACGTAATTTTAAAATAATGTACGGTCATTTCTTTAGTTACCTTAATTTGTTACACCTAAAAGTATTTAATTACAAAATGTTGACAATGCCTCACAGATTCAGAGATTTTGCATTTTCTTTAAATATATTTTTATTTAAAAAAAGGGTAAATGTCCTATTGGTTCTGTTTTATTTGATTGACATAATATTAAACAAAGGATGTAATGTCCATGCCTTCAACTTAGTGTATAATTTAATCCCAAAGCAACAGGTTTGCTACCACCTACATAGCAAAAATATTGGTATATTGCGTGAATATTTTTGGAACATTCGGAATGTCCAAAACACATCCTGTGAATGTCTAACGATCCACTTTTTTATTATTCACTGAATATTCCGAATAGATGTAATCTGAATATTACATTTTTGAATACATATAGCGTCCCCATATACAAAACAGTAATGTTCAGATTACATCTATTCTGAGTATACCGTGAATAATAAAAAGGTGGAATATTCACACAATATACCAATATTCTTGCTATGTAAGCAGAGAATTATTGTACTTCGGTCCTGGGGTTTAAGTAATGCACAAATTTTTGCAAATGTATTGTTCGTAATTCGAGATTAAAAAAAAAGTTTCACATTAAAAAGCCTTAATTGTAAGTCCTGGTAGATACCCTAACAACCATTTTTAGCCCCAATCCTACATTTAAAAATGGCATAATTATAAATTCTAGTTATGATTGTCTGGCCATAATTTACTTACTTACAACAGGGCACTTTTTCAAAAAAATTATTATATTTATCTATGTACCTATTTTAAAAAATATTTAAACTCTTCTGTGATCTGATTTTAATTTATTGTGTGATTGCTAAATTTTCCCTAATAAATAGACGTGGCTTGAATGCAAATACGACGAACGATTAAGCGTTCATTTTATACAAAAATCATAAAACTTGGCACCCTCAATTAAAAAAAAAATGTTTTTCGAAATTTTTGCTAAAAATCGTCGGGTACCTACTTAACAAAACAAGATTACGTATATATACTGGATTCTGTATACTTACATATTAAGAGGAATTTAAAAAAAATATTGTCATAAGACCTTCAGACCTTGAGAAGTGACATTTTCCACATTTGTCGTTTATATAAAAAAATATCCAAATATTATTTACTTAATAAAAAAATTGGTGGCCATTAATTGTTAAAATGTGATCTTGTTATAAAAATCGACATATTTTGATGTCCAGAATGCATAGGCATAAAATGCGTGTATATGAAAACAAACATACAGACAAAATGTTTTATTTTCGTTGCCGTTTTATTGATACCTACTTCTTATTGTTCAATTACATTGCGATCATATGTATTGCATATTATTTATGATAATTGTTATTACAATCTTAATGTTCTTTTCAATGTGTAATTATTACAATATGAGAAATCCATTTCAATTTTATGAACTGCCGAAATAACCTGAGCTATAGAGGATATAGATATGTATTTATATAAAATATTTTTACCCTTACTACAGTAAAAAGCGGGTCGGTTTAATCAGTAAGTTCAGTATATTTGTAACGTTTATCCGGTTGACCCTTTTGGATATAAGAGACGAAAAATATCGATAATTGAATACCAAAAAAGGTAAAAATGTCTAACAAAAACAGTTTTCTTAATCTCAACGTTACAAAAATATACTGCTTGCGTGGGTAACTTAATATACCTATTCTACTATTAGTGTACTTAAACATATGAAAAAAGTCAAACACATTATAATGTACCATATAAAATTATGAAAATAGATACTCAAGTAATGTGCTAAACTTTGAAAAAAGATAATGTCGATTAAATTATCACATTACTGTTTGCATGCGCATCGGCTTTTTTGGAAGTTAGGTAATTATAATAATTTTTTTATAGTTTGGTTTTGTTTGTGATAAATAATTAAACTTCCAAAAATTCAGTCCAGAGTGTTTGGTTAATTCGAAATATGTGCAATGTTATTGAAAGAAAAATTGATTGACAATTATCTATCCTGATACCTATATACCTATAATAATAATAATTATAAAATAAATATATATAAATGTATAATAAATGCCTCAGCCAATAAATTGGTCTTAAAATTGTGCAACAGTTTTTTTATTTATTATTTAATATGAGTGACCGAGAAAAAATTTTATTACTTTTTCACCATTTTTTAAATGTCTAATTATAAAATGTCATATATCATGCGAATCGGCAAATCTTCACAACAACTTCCTTATTTTAACAAAATTATGATTGTTTTCCACAAACCAAAACTACACTTCTTTGCCCTACACGCGCGTTTCGCTAACAACGTTAGCATCATCAGGAGACGACAACACTTTTTAGAAGTTTTAGGTTATATAATATAAATCTATGATTGTTTTTAAAAGCATGCTCGGCCATACTTGACTTTTCTGTTCTTCCGTATTTTAAGTGTGATAAGTGTTCTTTGAATCGTGTTTGAATAGTCTCGTTTGGCCAACATATTTTTTGTCACAATCCATGCAACTAATTTCGTAAATTTCACTTTTTTCTAGAACTGTAGTTTTATCCTTGGCATTTCCTAGTAAACTTCTTATTGTCTTTCCGGATTAATGTACTAATTTAAGACCGGTGTTATTAAATACTTTTTGTAGTCCTTTCATATAATTAGGATTATAAGGAATTGATACAAAGGTAGGAGGTAACTTTTTGTCTGAGAAAAGTTGAATTCTGAAAGGTATTTTGAAAAGAATGTCTATTTATCAGCTTATTTATTAAGCCTTCGTCGTAAACGTTTTCGCCAGCTATATTCCTAATCCTATTCTTTTTTGCTTCAAATCTTTCTTTGTTTAAGGGGAAATTTACTAGTCTAAAGGTTAAAAAGTGCAAACTTGCAAGCTTATGTTGTAAGCAATGAAAAGAGTCATTTGGAATATACCTGTTGGTGGACGTTCCTTTTCTGTATAGGTCAAATTGTAATTTATTTTTATTTCTTATAACTAAAGTGTCTAAAAATGGCAGTGTATCGTTGTTCTCTGTTTCATAAGTAAATTTAATTGTGGGAAATTTGTTATTTATTTTTTCCATAAAATTTTCAACACTAGTTACTTTAGTGTTGAATACTGCAAACACATCGTCTATATACCTGAACCATACTCTGGGGAAATACCCAAATTCTTTACTTATATCTGATTCAAATTTGCTTACAAAGAAGTTTGCAATAAAAGGTGATAAACTATTACCCATTGTGGTTCCTTCCAATTGTTGGTAGTAGTTATTTTTATATTCAAAGTAATTTTGATTCATGCAGAGTTTTGTTAAACATAGGTATTCTAAAGTCTGTTTGTCTTCTAGATTGTTTTTTGTTAGTAGTTCCTCCAGGTATTGGGGATCGGCACACTAGGGAACAATGAACTAACATCAAACGAGATTCAAATTTCACCTTCTTGGAGTGAAATATCTTTAACTTTGTTGATAAATTCAAAGGATTTTTTGAACAGAAAAACCTTTGTTTAAAAGTGTTTAAAAGTAATATTTCTTTGTTATTAAAAGTTTGAGAGGATAGGTTTTCTACAATGTTTGCGATTTCCTTCGACTTTTTTGGTTTTGGTTCAGAACATTTTAACTTTTGTAGCTTTTTATTAAGTGAAGACATCTTCTTTGGAAATTTTTTCTCAATTACTACAAACATATGTCTATGTCTAAATCCACAAGCCTGGAAAATCGGTTAGACCTATAGTTTCTGGGATAGGATCACCTATTTACAATATTTGGAAATGGCTAGCAAACGAGTTTGAAAATTTACCTATAAAGGAAAAAGGTTTTTCTGTTCAAAATACCCTTGAACTTATCAACAAAGTTAAAGATATTTCACTCCAAGAAGGTGAAATTTTAATCTCGTTTGATGTTAGTTCGTTGTTCCCTAGTGTGCCGATCCCCAATACCTTACAATACCTGGAGGAACTACTAAGAAAAAACAATCTAGGAGACAAACAGACTTTAGAATAAATTACTTTCAATATAAAAATAACTACTACCAACAATTAGAAGGAACCACAATGGGTAATAATAGTTTATCACCTTTTATTGCAAACCTCTTTATGAGCAAATCTGAATCAGATATAAGTAAAGAATTCGGGTATTTCCCCAGAGTATGGTTCAGGTATGTAGACGATGTGTTTGCAGTATTCAACACTAAAGTAACTAGTGAATAACAAATTTCCCACAATTAAATTTACTTATGAAACACTGCCATTTCTAGAAGCTTTAGTTATAAGAAATAAAAATAAATTAGAATTTGACCTATACAAAAAAGGAACGGCCACCAACAGGTATATTCTAAATGACTCTTTTCATTGATTACAAGATAAGCGTGCAAGTTTGCATTTTTCCTCTTAAACAAAGAAAGATTTAAAGCAGAAAAGAATAGGATTAGGAATATAGCTAGCGAAAACGGTTAGGACGAAGATAAATAAGCTGATAAATAGACATTCTTTTCAAAATTCCTTTCGGAATTTCACTTTTTTCAGACAAAAAGATACCTCCGACTCTAACTTTGTATCAATTGCTTATAATCCTAATTATACGAAAGGATTACAAAAAGTATTTATTAACACCGGTCTTAAATTAGTACATCAATCCGGAAACACAATAAGAAGTTTAGTGAAAAATCCCAAGGATAAAACTATACAGTTCTAGAAAAAAGCGGATTGTGACAAAAAATATGTTTGCCAAACGAGACGCTCTATTCAAACACGATTCAAAGAACACTTAGCACACTTAAAATACGGAAGAACAGAAAAGTCAAGTGTGGCCGAGCCAGCTTTTGAAAACAATCGTAGATTTACATTAGATAACCTAAAACTTCTAAAAAGTGTACCAAACAAAAGACTTTTGAATGCATGTGAAAGTATGGAAATCATTAAATCCAGAAATACTTTAAATAAAGATAGAGGCCCCATTCCATTTAGTACACTTTATTCTTTAGTTGAGGGGAGATAGGATTGTAAAACGCGACCAATCACAAATTGTTAGTCTTATCTCCGCCCACTAAAAGATAGTATATAAGATAGAGTGCAGGTTAATTTAGTTTATTGTTTATCGTCTCCTGATGATGCTAACTTTGTGAGCGAAACGCGCGTCGAATGTAAAAAAGTGTAGTTTTGGTTTGTGGAAAACAATCATAACTTTGTTATAGTGCAACTAAAGGTTCCAAATTCCCAACATAGTTCCTTATTTATGGGTATATTGAAATTTTTAAGCTGATTAATGATTAACGATTGTTGACATAATAGACACTTAAATTTGCACAAATAGAGAGTGCTAACCCGTAATCGTATCTCAGTGCGCATGCTTAGAACGGATACGTCGTACAACAGCAACTACGTCTCACCTACGTACCTACGACCACCCTTTCAGTATTCGTATGTAGTTAGCGTATCCTAACCATTTTGTTATCTGTGGGAGTAGTCTACTTGGACTTTTTCTTATAAAATTACCGAATTTTGTAGGATTAAGGTAAAACGCAGTATGAAGCAGAGTAGGCCGAGTTAGCTAGAAGGCAGGCTAATTCGATTCCATACCGTCCCTCGGAGAGGACGTTAAGAGGACGGTCCCGTGTGATCCATATATTGATAGTGGAGCACGTTAAAGATCGCTAGCCCCGACAAAGGGGTTTAGGCTAAATTAAATCCTTCCAGGAAAAGAAAACTGCCTTCCCAGGGGGTGCTAACCAGACCGGTCTGGTGAGTGGTAGGGGGGGGAATACATTCATTATCAGTCTAAAAATATTGCCGGATGGCAAATTTTGACCAAATAGCCATAGTAGCTGCGGTCCATAAAAGGTAAAAAGTAAGAAAGTAATTTATCTGTGGGTTTTCATAAATACCCGATCCATAGTTTAACTTCTTCTATTTTCCATTTTATTGACCTCTCACTTTTTTCGATAAGGAAACAAGAATTAGTTTGGTTACGTCGTACTTTGTAAGCATAACTTTAACTCTATTTCTTAAGGACGCAACAAACGCATCAAAGATACGGTAAAAACAATTAAGGAATCAAAAATAGCTTGCCAACTTTAAGTGTCGATAAACTCTTTTTTTCTTGCATCAAATGTAAATACTCTATTGAAGATGACTATGACACATTCACAGGCAGGTTAAAAAAAATGTGTGACCTACTCTGTCAATATGTAGCATTTTAAGTCTTTGCCAACTTTGTCTTGCGTTTTTTTGGAAATATTATAATTTTGAATGTATATAAAATGAAAAAATATTAAATATTTCTTGGCCGAAAAATACCATCATTTTTACAAATAAAGGCTTCCTCGTTAACTTAAATGAAAATAACACGTCAAAGTCATGCTTGTTAGAGCAGTAGAAGAGTCGATATAATAAAAGTGGTTTTAATTGCTCGTCATGACCACCTTGAAAAACTATTTCAAATCGCTTTATAATCAGAAAAATTCCCACTTACCATTTATAAGCATTACCTTACCCCAAATAGATATTTAATTTAAATATGAGACCTATTTAGGGTAAAAGGACCGATCTATTTTTGACTAATACAGTGGCGCACCGAGGGGAAGCATTTTGGGGTTAAACCCTTCCCCTCCCCCGAAAGGCCGTTGGATTACAATTGTCATAATAAAATACCCAAGTAGCACAAGTTGCTGTTAAACCTATTTAGATGCCGTCTTACTATTTAGATGGTTTTGAGAACCTTTTCCTAACTGTTTCCGCCCTACATTTTTCGGCTTTTAAAAGGTTTAAAAAACTATATATTTTTTCTTTTTTTAAACTATGTGAAAGACTAAACCAAATAGTTCTTCAAAATAAAAATAAAATGATGATGATGTAAAGATGCTTTAGCACGCGCATAAAACAAGCGTCTAGAGGTTTCTAATATTTCCTGCGGGAATCACTGTACTGATAAATATTAATTATTTTTTTTACTTTGGCAAAATACACGCGCTGAAAAAATTTGCCATTTTTGAAGTTTTTGGTAATGATTTATTTAAGGTTAGTTTCAGAAATCGTGGACTCTTTAGAAGATGTCAAAATTTAAATGGTAATGGCAGTCAGTCACAGTGTTTTTAAAATTATTTCGGTTCAAGGAGATGGAAACTGCCTGTTTTGTTCTGTAAGCGAGTTTGTTTTTGGAAGCCAGGATGATCATCTAAAAGTAAGAAAGCAAGCTGTTCAGTACATTTTACAAAATTGACAAGATTTTCAAAATTTTCAAGTAAATGTTACTAGCAAAAATGAACATGGATCCAGGGTGTCTAAATCAGGTTCTTTTGGCACTGATTTTGAATGTTTGGCGATTTCAGAAATATACAAAATTAACTTCTACGTATATTTTTTAAAGGAAAATTCAAAACCATTTTTGTTTGGCTAAATCCGGGCCCTTCACGAAGTCTTTGATCTGTCTGCATCCTGTTCCTGCTCTCCAAGCGGTCGTCATGGCATCGTTGCCCCATTTGTTGAGTCGACTTTGCAATTGCCTCTTGGTTGTTCCTAGGAGTGGTTCCGGCCCTACATACTGGGTGCTTGCCCCGATCCTGGCGAGCTCGTCGGCCATCTCGTTACCCGGCACCCCCATATGTCCCGGTACCCACATAAGTGTCACTTGTTTGCCCTCTCCCAAGGATTTCAGTGCATCCGCACATTCCTCCACCACGGTGTTGGTGATCCTGGGCGCCCTTAGTGCCTTTAGGGCTGATTGGCTGTCGGAGCATATATAAACAGGCGCGTCCCTACCGTTCTTTATTTCTTCCATGCCTGCCGCCATTATTATGGCATACACCTCTGCCTGAAAGACCGTGGCTTGCTCTCCGAGCGGGTAGCTCTTTCGAACCTCCTGGTCTTTCACATAAACCCCCGATCCTGTGGTTTGCCTCTCCGACAGTTTCGACCCGTCGGTGTAGCAAATCACGGCGTTCTCCTCGAACTGTTCGCGGAGGTTTTAACTCTGCCATAGTTCCCTGTCTGGGATGACTACTTTGTACCTCTTGTTGAACTCCAGAGGTTTTTTAGTCTTTGTGTTTTAATCGCTGCCATAGGGATTTCTCTCTCGACGATTTGGGCAATCCTAAGATGCCCCGCAGCTTCCCCTCTTCCTCTCCATTGACCTGTATCTCTCAGCCGGAGGTGGGTCGCCATCGCTTCTTTTCTGATCCAGATCGGAAGCGGCGGCAATCCCAGAATGGTCTCGAGTGCCTGTATAGGTGCCGTCCTCATAGCGCCGGTTATCCCTCTGCATATGGTTCCCTGTAGGCTCCTAAGCTTGAGAGTAGTAGTGACCTTCTCCACTGCTGGCCACCAGACTATGGATCCGTACTGGATTCTTGGTCTTAGTACTGCCATGTACATCCAGTGGAGGTTTCTGGGGCTCAAACTCCAGGTGCGGCCAACCACTCGACGTAGTTGCCACATCGTTGCCTGCACCTTATTGGTCAATTTCGCAACGTGTGGTGTCCAGGTGAGCCCCTTGTCTAGGGTGACCCCTAGGTACTTCAGTTCTGAAACCAAAGTCAAGGGTCTTCCGTACATCTTGGATGCTCTGAATCCCTCCATTTTCCTCTTTCTAGTGAACAGGATCATCTCTGTCTTTCCTGGATTGACAGAGAGACCGTTTTGTTGACACCAGTCTTCTATGATTCGTACCGCCCTTTATATTCTGTCACAGACGGTGTTTACATGGTGGCCTATCACCTCCACGACACCGTCGTCGGCGTATGATTGGGCGTCGAATCCTTCCTCTGTTAGGCGTTGTAGGAGAGTATCCATGATCAGACACCACAGGTGTGGGGATAAGCAGCTGCCTTGTGGGCAGCCTCCCGTTGCCTCTATGTGGACCCTGGACTCCCCTAGATTCGCCTGGATCTTTCTCCCTGTTAGTGCAGATTTTACCCATTCGGAGATAAGAGTCTCGGCTCCCCTTCTCTGCAGGGCTGTTGTTATTACCTGCACTTTTGCCTTGTCTAAAGCTCCTTCGACATCAAAGAATACTGCCAGGGCGTATTGTTTGAATTGAAGGGCTTTTTCTGCCTGCGTGTAGGGCCGTGTCGGTAAACCTTCCCTCCACGTATGCATGTTGGTTTCTGTGGAAAGTGTGGTTGGTTAGGACTCCCCCTAGTAGGTGTCTGTCCACCATTCTTTCCAATGCCTTCATCAAAAAGAATGTTAGACTAATGGGTCTGAAGGATTTGGCCGCCGTAAAGTCTTTCTTTCCGGCTTTCGGAATAAGACAACGGTGGCTTTTTTCCACTCTGTCGGTACATATCCCATTGCTATGCTGGCTCTAAAGATTCTCTTTACAAAAGATAGGAGTATCTCTTGGCCTTTTTGCAGGAGCGCCGGGAATATGCCGTCAGGCCCCGGAGACTTGTAGGGACTGAACTCGTTGATTGCCCAGGAGATAGTAGCATCCGAGACCACTCGGTCCGCCAGTCTTGTAACGGTTCAATATTTCCCTAACAATATCCCTTAGAAAAAAATAATTCTTCAAAACACCCTTCTAATACCCTGGCAAAATCTTTAAGTCAATCAACTTTACTATATGTCTGAGCACTTTGTTTATTCTATATCCTACTATTTTATGGCGAATGCGCTGGAAGAACAATATTTACTGTTGGACTGAGGTTGAATTATACTAGAATTATGATTATTTTATGTGGAGGCATTTTACTCTGTTTAACTTTTTTTTTTAAAACAAAGCAAACCTCAATATTTCAAATAAAACACCATTGAACCCTTTCTAATAAACCAATAAATTTAATTACAGTGGCAAATCATGTGTTTTCCAAAAATAACATTACAACATCCATCTTTCTTTTATATTAACTAATGATATACAGTCTACAGTTCAATGAAACTTCGTATTTTTCTTGTATGATTTAACCAGTCCAAGAAAGGTTGCTCTGGCTCTGCAGTAACCTGAAACAAGAAAAAAATAACATAATTTTACATAACTTAACACCAAAACGGTCTTTCTAGCGCATAGTTTAAACCGCCAACTTACTAGATTAGTAAGCCTTTGTTTTTTTTATTGATTATATCAAATTCTCCTTCCGACAACTAATTAACACCCGAAAATAAAGTAGATAATAAAGGTTAGTTTTATAAACCGTGTCAAACAAAGAGAGACTTAGCGGTCTTATACTTACTAGAAACTAGTGTCGGTTCATTTGTTGAGTGGTAGATTCTTGTCACTAGTGATGTGTCGGTGGTTGGCAGTTTCTGTTACTGATCGGTCCCCAATTTGCACATGTCAGGCTTTAGGGGGTCCAATAAGTCCTAAAAATAACAGGACCAAGGTTGTCACCAATCATATGGTATTGATATTACAAAATTACTCTACCTTTGTCGTCAGTTGACACAACACTCACCTGTTGGTTTTATTTTGGTTTCAAGTATGCGTGAATTCCTTAAAGGGCATTGCCCAACCTCGTACAGCCTAGCCATGTCAAGTGTGGACCGTCTTGCTTGTCTCTGTGTGCATTGTTGGTCTGTAGGGTCCATATTTCCTGTGGTTTATACGATAGGCTGTGCAGACTTTAACAGGTTAAATTTTGATAGATATTCAGTTTATTTATTCAAACGACGCGATCATCTGTCCTCATACGACTCGAGACTGGCCTAAAAGTATAAGAAATTCGAAATAAAGGAGGTTTATAGTCGTTCTAAAGAGGTAAACAAACAGTAAAGGGGAGAGAGATATTTGTCAAGGATCCGTATGTTACCTACACGGAAGGAAACTGTGACTAACCTGGATTATTTGGGAAGGCTTGGAGTGCCGGAAAGTGGTCTTTTTCATGGCGAAAATCCGTGTTTTTCTTTAGGCATTTTATGGCTTTTCAAAATTAAATTCGACCGCCAGCTGACCGTGACGTTTGGGACGACGTTGCCAGATTGTCATAAGCGAAATCCTGGGAGTATACAGTGACTAACTTCACGTCACATAACTGTGATTTAAAGTTGCACATTACGTTACTGCTGAGTCGTTTTCGAGAAAACCAAGTGTCTACACTTATTGTTTATTGGTACTCCCAAAAAGATAAAGTCCATTTCTTGCTCACTACTGCAACCAATGCCTTGTTGTTAACTTCTGTTCGTCACGTGATCTCTCCCTATCCCGCTGATACAGAAGGAAATCTGACAACACCGCTTCGTTGTCTTTGTCTGTCTTAGGTTGATGAATAGAGACTTCCGACTTGAACCTGTCGCATTCGAAAAGTAGAATTTGGACCCCAGCCCCTGTCGATTTTTGCCCATATCAGAAAGATCGCCCAATTGTAATGCGTTTTCAGCAGCATCACCTCAGGATAAGCGATTTTCGACTGTAGTTTTCGCGCCTCTGAGGTTTTTGACCAATCGTTTACCCGCAGGAAGCTTCTTTTTTAGCGTCTGAGATTTCCTGGAGGGAAGGAAACACTTCTTTTCCAGCACCGTTTTGAGTGCCACGTTTAAATTTTCTTTTCCAAGAATACCGAAAAGAAGTCGTGCCCATGGCGACCTTTGCAACCTGAAATCGTCGTAGACGGAATCCGCAGAGGTCCCATAAAAAGAAGAAAGTCTTCGTGGAAGTGCCCGTTGCCTGTGTTTGGCGTTTGAGGTGGTGATTTTCGAGGATTTCTTTTTGACCGTATAGGATACGGATAATGGCCGGCTAGACCGTGGCTTATCAGCCGATCGATGGTAATTATATTCGATTTTTTTTAAGCGTTTTCCCTCCAGTTTATTTCAATATTGACTATTTTTTATTCTGTATTTTTCTTTGTGCTACAGATTAAGGAGGCCTCACGTCAACTCCCTGGGAGGTATTAGGTTACCTGCCATGCGGAATGTCGCCCTCAGGATGATTTGAGGTAAATATTTGCTGCGTGTGTACCTTGATTATTTTTGCCCTTGTAAGAAATTAGACTGTTTTCTGTCGTTTTAAGTAATTTTTAGTTTTATCGTCCGTGGTACCCACTATACAATAGAGTGTGGACTTATATGTTTTTTTTATGCTTTTTTGGCGTATGTACTTCGAGTGTTGCCCCTCAGGCATGCCCCGTACAATAAGTAAACAGTAGTTTTTTTGTGTTACTGTTTTACTTCTTTTTTTTTCCTGTGTAAAATACATGTCCGTTATTAGAAATTAGTTATATAAATGATACGTTAGGGTGTTCTCCCTTGTTCTAGAAGGTTGTTTTTATATCTGTCTAGGGTGCTTGGTTCCGGTGCACAGCCATGGGTGGTCCTAGTGCCGACTCTCAACACCATACCTTCGACTTTCCGTCCTAAGTGCTGCTTTGCCCTGGCCTGAGATGCCTAGTCCAGTCATGAGTCCTGTGTACCTGTTCCAAGGATGTTTAGCCCTGTCATTGGCTAGCTATGTGGAAACAGATAAGAAATATTCCCCTGTCCAAACATTTTCTCTTTAAAGACCTTAAAAAAAAACCTCATAAAATTTTATCAAAACTTATCAAAACAAGCTTCAACTTCATTTTTTTTTAATATGAGAACCATTTCAGCTTTTTCATCTTTGATAAAAGAACTTTCCATCATTGAAATTAAACATAAAAACAAGAGAAAAGACCCCTAAAATGTTAGTTTAAAAAAAAAAACTATTTTATTTGTTAAAATTTACATTTATTGTTTTACACTGTTTTCCAAAAATATATTTTGAGACTGTATAACCTGGTGTTTCATTGCTAAGTGCCCCACAACCGTGTGCTTACTCAAGTTGGCAAGAATGCCAGGCTCGATAGGACCCAAAGTATAGGAAGGTGTCATCGCTTCTATTTTGTATGGTTATTTTGTTATGTAACAGTCTCCAGTCAGGGTCTTGCCCCTCCTGGGGTCCGGCGGTCCTCTGCGCCCCCCGTTCGCCGCCCTCTCCCGGGAAGTGAACCTCGAGCAGGTGTCGTTTTGACTCCTCGCATGAGGCGGTCCAGCTCCCGTCTGGCCTTTTTAACGATGTTAGCGTCTGTTTATTCTCGCTGCTTAGGATTCTAAGAAGTCTGGAGGTCTCTGGAAGGGAATTAATCTCTCCGCAGTATTTCCTCCAACTGTCTCTTTTGCAGTTTCTTACCTCTTTTTTGAACTCCTTTCTAGCCTCTCTGTATATTTCCCAACAGTCATTCTCCCCATCCCTCATCGCCTTGTTTAGTGCCTTTTTGGTTTTGCTGCGAAGCCTGTCTAGCTTGCTGCTCTGACACTCGTCGGGTCGAATGGTTTTTTAGGGGGCACGCCTCTTCGAAACTTGTTGTTATGACAGTTTTAAGCCTGTCGACTGCCTCTTCTAAGTCCTCACAGTTGTCGATGTTCATCTCTAGAATACCCTTATTCAGGTCTAGGGTCGCTAATAAGTGTCTCCAGTCCGTATTACGCAGGTTCCTTTTTTGTTCCTGGATTTTCTCGTCGGTGTCTATCTCGTACCTGATCATGCGATGATCGGACGTAATAATCTCCTCTGTTACTCTCCAGCTGACAACGTCTTGGTATATACTCCGCGAGACCAGTGTTATGTCGATAACTTCCTGTCGGGTCCTATCGGCAAACGTTGGTTCGCACCCTTTATTCACTATTTCCAGTTCCGTGGTGGTCAGAAACTCAAAAAGAGCCTCCCCACGATTATTCACATCGCTACTACCCCACGCACGACTACTGGAAGTCTTTTACTCTCCGCGAATGAGATGACCCGCGCTAATTCCTCTGAAGGAGGAGGATCTACGCTGTCGTACAGAAGGTACGCGCTGCATATAACCACCTTTTTGGTCCTATCTCTTACCTTTAATTCCAGGATAGCTGCTGTGACGTCTCGGGTTCCTAGTTGTGGAAGCTCCACAACGTTCAGGTCCTTTGATGTCAGTATGCAGGTTCTTGGTGCTGCCTCTCTTGTGCCGACCGTGGGGGGGGGGTCTCCGCATAGTCCTGAGCATCGCTTCCAGAAGTTGGCCGCGCACTTCTTTGGCCTCATCCTCCGTAATGGTGCCTCCGACTCTGTCCGATCTGAAGACAACCTTCATCCCCTTCTTACTGGGTGTCTTCCGGGGCGCAGCCTATGTGCTGGGTTGTTGGGAACCCAGGTCATCCCTTAAAAGAGGCGACCTGTTTTCCCCGTCTCTCTTGCCTTTCAAGGCTACGTCCCTTCTTGACTTTTTGTCCAGTCTTTCAGGCGGCGTCTGCTGCTCAGATCGGGGGAGCTTTGGGGTGGCGGACTGCAACCCAGAGGTCCCTCCCAGGTGCAGCTTCACTCCCCGAGGAGTGGGAGTCAAGGTTTCCCTTGTCTCCCGTTCCCCCCCCCCCGGCAGCGATCTGTATCCTTCCTAGGGCAATCAACTGACGGCGTTTTTCGGCCTGCCTCTGTCTGTGCCTCCGACTTTTCTCCTGCTTCGACGTCCTCTGGATCACCTCCTCTGTGGTGGCCTTTTGGACTTCAGGTGGTGGTTGGTCGGCCTTCTCATCCCCTTTCGGTTCAGGTAGGGCGTCCATTTCTCCGTTTGACAGCAGGAGAGTGTCTTCATCGACACCCGATGACTCCTTGTCACCCTCCTCCACGGGTTTCACCTCTATGGGTTTGGGGGTTCCCTCACTCTCCTCTTTTTTTAGCACTTGCTTCTCCATTTTATCTTGTGTCTGAAACATAGAAAAAAAAGAAACTTTGTGGGTTTAGGGGTGTGTGAAAGTAAGTAATTGGTAATTGTTGGGTGTAGCTCCATGAGTCTTCTGACGCGCCATCGCAGCCTCCCCCCGAGCCTCGCCGGTTCCAGTCACTCGGTCGTCGGCGGCCGTAGTTGAGATCCCCCCCTTAAACGCGCAGCGCCCTCCTACCAGTTACCAGCTGCACTTCTGCGTCGTTTGGAGATTTTCACCGGGTGTCCGGGGCAGCCCCCTACGTTGGTTAGACAAGGATGGACCCTATACTTCCAGGTGGCCTAGCTGTGCCACTTCTAGTTTTTCTGCTACTACCAGACCCGACTGTGGACCTACATGTCCAGGGCGTTGCTGGTGGGGGGAAGCGGAAATGCCTCCTCTCCAACCTTCCGATGCTGTGTTGTGTATCTCCCCGTGGGGGTGAGTGTCGTGTGTGTGTTAGTGTAGTGTTTGTAAACCTGTATCTCTTCGCAGGGCTGTGATTTCATTGACATCCCAGCCCTCCCAGTGGGTACCGCGTGGAGGTGGATACTCGGTACGTCCATGAGCTTTTTTTTCGAGTAAGACAATGCACGTTTTCAAACAAACATGGTTCACCCACCAAAAAAAGCAGTTTAACTCATCAATTTTTGTAAATTTTTTTGGTAATCCAGACTCTGGAGATTATAATTTAATTGTACCATTACAAGAAAACTTTTGTTTTTCATGCGATAAAATTTTCAAAAACAAGTCTGGATTAAATATTCACAACCGTAGAATTCATACCGATAATGGGGCTTTCCCATAAAAAAAAGTTACCTTTTTTTTGGAATATACAGAAACATAAAGGTCCAAGAAATCCATCTAAAAACTTTTTTCCCCAAAAAATTTTGGTTTTCTATGTGAAAAATAATGTTTTTAATCGTCGATTCAGTGGCCTTACGATTTTTCAAAACGAATATAGGTGACGTCATAATCAATACAGGTGACGTCATTTTTGGCTGGTCCATTGTAATTTGTCAAGTGCAGTTTTTATTTGGACCACTGGGTTGCGAACTGCGGCCTGCGGCTAACTTTAAGTCATACTGTCAATTCGTTTTTTTGTGTTTTGCTTTTTTGGTTGTGATTCTTTTGAAGTTAATTTATAAAATTATAAACATTTAGTAGTGCGGAAGTTTATATTGTCGTTTAGAAAGCCTACAAGTAATATACAACTATATATGTAGTGAATGTTATTACAAACAGTACGGTTCCTGTCCACCATAGCCCTAGCTGCTAAGAAAATTTAAGCTGGGTTTATAAGCTTAATTCGGAAACAAGAAGAATAAGAACTTTTGATTGCGATTTTTAACAGAGTGTGCGCATACAAATTTTGATATTTGGTAAGTTTTTTTAAGTAATTTTATATAAGGGAGTGTCTATAAAGAGCCGACAATTCGGCTGAATAGACGTGAGGGTAAAGAGCCGACAATAATTATTTATTATGTGTTTCATATTTTCATATTTTTTTAAACTAAATTAACCCAACCTAACCTAAACAGACTCAAACCAACTTATTAAAAGCCAAAACAACCCAAACATTTTTTTTATGCCAAAAAAAGATGTAGGGGTTGTAGTGTGTTTTTTTGGGCTGTTTTGGCTTTGAATAAGTTGGTTTGTTTAGGTTAGGTTGGGTGAATTTAGTTGGTTTGAGTCTGTTTAGGTTGGGTTAATTTAGTTTAAAGTGTGTTTTTTGGGGTGTTTTGGCTTTTAATAAGTTGGATTGAGTCTGTTTAGGTTAGGTTGGGTTAATTTAGTTTGAAAAAAAACGAAAATATGAAAAACACATAATAAATTGTTGGCTCTTTAGACACTCTCTTTATATAAAGCTGCTTTCTGATGCATCATCAAAAACCACCATAAAAACTCAACCCCAGATCCAAGAATTTTCATGCTTGCTACATGTCTATTAGAAGACAGAATTTTCTCCTAAAATCTATATCTTTTGATAGCTTTTCTTATTTGCTTGCAAAACTGTAGATTCATACTAGTAACATTATAAAAACTTCGTTCTGCTATTGTTTAAAATCTGTATATTGGTACAGCCAACGGGTGAAATGATCCCATATTTTGTACGTCTCCTGTAAAAAGTGTCCATATTCCAGTTCCTCCTGGGTTTAGGATAAAATGAAACTAATAATATAGGAAGCCTGCAAGTGCTAAAATATAGTTCCTGCCAAATATTTTGTGCACTTGCTGGATTGGTTCACCCCTTGGGTACAGCCATGATGGTATTTTCAGACTTCAAATATAGCTATCTATTCTAAAGCGATAATATTCTGTTCTTTTAATTTTTTTGCACTTATTTTAAAGGTTTCAATATTTATATTAAAAAAAGTATTGATAAAAAGATTTTTAAAGAGAGCTGTAAATAAGTAGTTTTTTAACTTTTTGAATTTTGTTAAGATTTTTTCTTGATTTTTTTTTAGAGAATATGGCTCAGAATATGGAGAAGGGATTTGTGAAGGGTGATTCTAACAACTTACCCAAAGTGGATCATGAGATGATTAATTTATATTATTTGGATAATATGGATTTCTTTAGCGCTGAGATGAAGAATGTTAAGACTGGAAGTGAGTATGGTTTAACTGCGCACATTAAAAATCCAAATTGTGTCAAGATATATGAGTAAGACTGTTAAACATTTATTATAAAAACCTTGTCAAGTGACTTGAAATATGATTTTTGGACACCCTGTACATATTTTTTTAAATTTAACTTTTTTTTCCCCGATTACAAAAATCCAAACCTTGTTACTTTTTTATGCCAAGTAAGAAAAAGCAAGGTAACTTTTTGAGAAAGGACCTCAGCACAAGTAATTTAATTTATTTATTTATATTTATAGGGAACAGAAACCCCATTAAAATCAATACCTTGTCAAAAGAAAAAAATTTTACATAGTCAACACTGAATACTAATTAGTAAATAAAGACATGAAATATAGTATAGTAGGAGTTATAGTATGAACAATGCAAAATATTTGAAAACAGACACACAACAGTATAAAATTTAACTAAAAAAAATATTTAGTCTGGTAAGATTCTTTTTGTTAGTCTTTTTAAGGAGTTAACAGATACATTAAAAACATTAATAACTGGTTACTGAGTTAAGCAATAAAGTTCTTTCAATAAATTATTTTTTTGTCCATAATCAGTTGTATGAAAAGTAATGTGAAAAGTATGATGATGTCTAACAGTCAGTTAGACCGTTAATTAATTTATGCATCAAACAAATGTCAGTAATTTTTTATGCCTCTCTAAACTATCAAGATTGAGCTAAATTCTGACATGATGATAATTTAGTGCCACATTACCATCAAATTTCTTTACTAACACATTAGGCTTATGACAGTAAAGTTTTTTCAGAAAAATGCAATGTTAATTTCAAGGTTAATTTATATACTTAGCAAAAGCTAGTTTAAAAAAAATACAAAAGAATGTCAATAAAGTAAAAAACTAAACTAAAAATAAATATTCAAAATTAGGATTTTGGGTTTAATAAAACCTGATGACTAGCTTATTAAATCATTCAAGTATCTTTCAAAGAAAATCCCAAACATTTAATTAAAATGACTTTTAAAACAAAACATTATATAATAGTCAATTAATTTGTTGTGAAGAGGGTGGAATTGTAGCAGCTAGCAATTACATTTACGTTGAAGTCAGATCTGTAGTTCTTGAAATATTCAAGGAAAATAAAATATACTTTTAGCAGCTAGCAACACACGGTTTTAATATTTAGATGGATAATTACAGTTCCAACAAAAACTATATCAGATTTGTAGTTTTTCAGATATTCAAGGAAATATTGGACTCAACAGGATTTCTTACTAGTTTTGACCAAGGTTTTGACCAACTTATTAAAAGCAAAATATAAATGACAGTAAATAAGTAATTTATTACAGTTACTATATTTTAAACATCCTGGATTTTTTTGTAACAGTGAAAAGCTGCAAAATGTGAAGATAATAAAAAAGTCATTTGTAGGTACACCTAAAATTTTGCTATAAAATTTAAAACAAAATGTTAGAAAAGCTTTATCAGAAATAATTAACCACAGCTGTAAAATCTGGGAAAACTATTTTGAGGTATATAACTAAGACAGATTTGTAAAAATATAAAAAAAATTGTATTTTTTTTATCTTATATTTTTAATCTCAAAGAATTTCCAAATTTAATTCATGTTATGAAAAATATCATAGCATGAAAAATTAACAGCTAATGAAGTGTCACCACATGCCATTCAGTGCATTACAAAAAAAATATGATTTCTAAACTTTTGCCATACCTAGAGGACTCATGGTATGTAAACTGGACATATGAAGTTTTGTCTATCTATCAGTTATTCTCGTGTCATATGAGAGTTGCAATTCTACGTGTATATGAAATTATTTTTACTTTGTTTGTACCTTAAAAATGTACATGGTCTGGTTGATTTGGTGTTAAAAGTGAGATGATTGAAGGCTTAAGTGTTATTGTTTATTTTAGAGTTACGAAGGAGGTCTATGGTGACAAGTTAAGAGAGAAGGAGATGTTTGCACAGTCAAGGCGAAAATAACTCCGGAGCACAGAGTAAGAAATACTCCTTGTACTGTGGAAATTTCTGTTAATGAGAAGGAGGAAAAAGTGCTGCATTCTGAGTGCAAAGATTGTTCTGCTTCTGCAGGTAGTTTTAAAAACTTGAAACTATACACATTTTACATTACATTTAAAAAAAAATATTTGGTTAATCTCTTTTTAAAGTCTTCTTAAAATTACTTAATAATTGTTATTATTTACATTTTTTGAGAAAAAGAGGTAAAACTAAACTTTCAGAATAGCAGCTGGCACTATTTTGCAATTACACCTGGTAGGAAAATTATATCTTTAAGGTTTTCAAACTTACAGAATATTAGGCGCTGCTCTTTTTTTTGTACATATCTGGGGTGGAAAATCCAAGTAAAACTGCTTTAAATTTTTTTAAAGTTGACCTTTATGCATAGAGTTTTTAGAGCATACCAACACAAAAAGTTACGTTTGTTAGGACAAAATGAGGAGCTATGAACATTGGAATAATTTTTTTAGACATTAAAAGGTTGTATACCCAAACCATCTCCGAGACTTGTTTAATTATCAAATTTCGGCGTCATTTCACATTTCTCTGGTGGGGGGCATTCCTAACTTCAAAAAAAAAATATGTGCGAAAAAAAAACACTTTATTTATACCAAAATAACTCAAATAAACATGAAAGACCTAAATACAAAATTTCTTAATTGGTGCCTGCCTGTCTGTCTGGACAACGATGACTGAAAAGCCACTAAAGTTAACCGATTTTGATGAAATTTGGCACAAAAATCCTTTGGAACCAAAGAATGAGCTGATTAGTTTTTGATGGGGGTGAGGGTTGTAAAGAGGGTAAGAAACGGGGTTGAAAATCATAACCCACAAACCGTATCAGCTAGCAACACACATACAGTTTTCACATTAAAAGAAATAATTATATTTTCAACAAAAATTAGCAGATCAGTAATTTTGGAGATATTGAAGAAAAATAAAATTTATACATGCCTGCTGGTGCCATGTTTTAAAAAATATTTTTCTGGTATTTTCTAACTATGATGTATTTTTTGTACCAGTTTCTGTTAAGCTAGGAACACACAATGCAAATTTAGTTTTCACAAGATAAAAAAAGACGCAAGCAGAATGTGTCTCCTTTTAACCTGTTATTAGAAAATTGTTAACTGTTTTTAACTTTTCTTTTTTGATACTTACAGGGGGCTGCAAGCATGCCATTGCTGTCCTTTTTTGGCTTCACAGAAGAAGTGAAGAACCAGCCTGCACCTCTACAATGATGTTGGAAATGCTAAAATGGATTTGCAGTCACTTAAACGAAGACGTGCCAGCCCTCGGACCAAAAGGTCATAATTATGTGTCTCAATTGATGTAAATCTGCGCAGATAACAAAGGGGTAATATATACCATTTTGCGATCTGAAGACAAGTACACCTATATCGATGTATACCAGCTCTGGTTCAAGTTTAAAACTGCAGAGAAAATGGACCAAATGGAATGTTGACAGGTTCATTAATTACATGCGGTCAAATATGAGCGATTCCTTGTGTGTCGAAGCTGAAACGGATACTCGACTTCAAGCCAATTCTCCATTATGGCACAGCTTGCGATTTGGCAGAATAACGTTAACTGAGGCTATTTTTGGCGCTTCTAAACACCTGGGCACTGAGGCAGTGGAGAGGGGGAAAAAGTTAAAGATGATGTCTTGAAGGAAATTCAAAAAATTAAAATTTCAAAATCAGGCTTGTACCTGAGAAGCCAATACCCATGTTTTGGTGTGGTGTCTTTTTGTTACATTAGTGGAGAGCTGCTAAACCGATTTTTATAAAAAATTTACAAAATATCTTTGGCATCAAGCAATGAGTTTTTAATGGTCGTGGGAGGTTGGAAAGAGGGTTGAACTTCTAAAAACATCCTTACTTACTGTAGCTGCTAGCTAGAGATATTCAAGAAAAGGTTCTTTGGGCGATATATGTGTCTGCTAAAGCACTTTAAAAAATCCGTGTTTGTTTAATTAATATCTGCGTTTTTTTTTTGTTTTTTAATGTTTATATTTTTTTAAAGTCTCATTCGTTACTTAAATATCTGGTCATAAAACAAAAATTTAATCTCAAAGTGCCATAAAAAATGTAGATATCTCAAAACGCGCATACTTACAGTAATATCAAAAATATAGTTACTACCTAAACTAATGCAAAACATTGAGTTGTTTAATAAAACGCGGAAATTATTTATAAAACATGGTTTTTTTTTTTGTGAAAATCACAAAAATATATGATAAACTCCAAAAAATGTTGTCAGCCTGAATTTTTTTATCTCTGTAGAAACTTCAAAGTGATAGATCACAAATGAACCCCAAAGTGAAGTACCGTTTTTTATCAAATCTTGAAGTGTTCTATGTGAAACATTGTTTTTCGCCAATTTGAATAACATTTTTTGTTTCATGTAAACCATTTATAATGTACAGGGTAAATCAGATATCGTGATTAAAATTTAAAACCTGCTATTAATATATTTATAGTTTGATGACCCAAGTACTCAGATTGCTAAAAAATCAATGAGCATAACTACTAAAGACTTAAAATAAGTGTTATAAAACACTTTTATGAAATTTTCGTTATGATTTCTGTATTGTGTATTTTGACTATGACAATATACTAAAATTTTATACAAATTGGTGGAGCACAATTTTTTACAGAGGAGTCTTATGACAGGACTATCAAAAACTTAAAAAAACTGTTAAGAGATAAAACCTCAATGTAAGGTACCGCCAAATAAATTATAGGTTTTTGGTATTGCTAAAAAGGTCTTTTGACAAAGATTTTGAAAGAAAAAAAATCTTCACTGATTGATGTTAATACATTGTTTTGATTCCCTGTACAAATCTTGGCATAATAAGAACCGAAGACAGGCTGTTAGGATAAAAAATTGTCTCTCTGAAGAGATATTAGTGAAGTCTGGAGTACCACAAGGGGACCTATGTCTACAATTCTTTTCATTTGTTTTATTAATGATATTTCAGACTGTTTCTGTTGCTGTCTAATCCTTCTATATGCAGACGATTAAAAGATTTTTAGAATTGTTAAAGATTTTAGGGATTGTGAAAGAGTGCAGAATGATCTCAACACTTTTTCACAAAATTTAAAGACTTAAGGGTATTATTTGACCCAAGCTTAAGCTTTAAAAATCACTATAACTTTATCTGTAACAAAGCTTTTAAACTACTGGGTTTCTTAAAAAGGAGCCTATCTGAATTTAAAAATATAATCTGTTTTAAAAATGTTTATTGTTCTCTTGTTAGATCAATATTAGAATATTGTAGTTCCATATGGTCCCCATTCTATAAATGTCATGTAGAAAATCTGGAAAGGGTATTGAAAAAAATTCTATCTGGGGAAATAGTTTATTGTGATGTTTTAAAATTTCTAAAGGTCACAACTCTTGAAAACCGTCGAGTAATGTCTTGATCTAGCTTTTATTTTCAAGATTTGAAATGCAATGTTTGATTCTCGTCAATTAATACATAGAATTGGCTTAAGGGTTCCACAGCGGAGTACAAGAAATAGGAATATTTTTAACTTAGAATATTATAATACAAATTACAACCTTAATAGACCTATACGAAGAATGTGTAGCTCTGCTAATAATGTGGATATTTTTTTCCACCTCTCTGGATTCCTTCAGATATAAAATTAAAGTTTTGTATATTTAGAATAATAAAAAATTGTATAATTAAAATAGTACATTTATTTATTTTGTTTTATTAATAATTTACTATTTTCTTGTGTATCTAACACTCCTTTTGTTTAAATAGTACGTATTTTTGACCATATTATTTAATAAAACTATTTAACTTTAGTCTTGATATTTTTTTGTCCGCCTTTAAAAACTTGAGTTTTAGGATACATAAAACATGGTAAATTTACAGTAGGTATATATTTATTTCTTACAAAACAAAAGAACAGGCAATGATTTTATTTCACTTCACTTATTAAAAATAAAAATTATATAAAACTATTGTAATATTAAAAATGACAATTTTTTCCATTGAAGGTCCCAAAATGAATCTTATTTACAGAACATGCTTCTAAAAAAAGATTGAAACAATTTCAGACAGTATAAAACCACTAGGCGCCCACCCCAAACATCATTTTGAATCACTCACAAATAGGCATCATTCCGCACTTGTACTTTATTATAAGTCATCTGATATGGGTTCGTCCTGGCGATGGCGTGTTAATATTTCCAATAGGAATATGCTCCTAAGGCAATTGAAACAAAAGAGAAATAAAAAAAAGAAGTTAAAAAAAACGCATCCAATTTTGAATTTCGTTTTTCCACCCAAGATTTTTTTCGGTTGAAAGTTATGAGAAAAAAGTCTTCTTGGGTGTTTGCCAGACATCTGTTATTTGACGGCTCATATGTCCTATCATATAAGATCCTCATAGAATTTCACTATTTTGACCTTTGGTACAATACATTAAAATACGGTTACATTTTACAAGTTTTTGTGCAGGGGGGAAAATAATGTCATTTTTAATATCATTTTTCACAAATTTTCGTCTGCAATGCATTAGTAACTTGATTTTCCCAACATCTAAAATTAAGACGAGATTCGACCCCAACCCAGTCCTTGGCAGGTAAACTAACCCAGAAGTTTTTGGTTTAAGAAAAATTTGGGAAGAAACATTGACTGTTGCTAATCAATGCATCTCTCTAAATTACTTGCTATGAACTTCTTAAACTACAAAAAAATTAACCCTGAGGCAATAAATTTAAATATAAGTTTAAAAAAATTCCACTAAACTTGAAGAAAAAATATTAGAAAAAAAAATAACTTGAAGTGATTTACCATATTTTTTCACTCCCATCACTGGAGCTAAAAAAAATTTTTACAGAAGTTTTATACGTCCCTAGATTCCCATAAAGGTGGGGAGGACTGACCTTATCAGACTTTTCTATGTCATAAGTGGGAAGTTTGGCTCGGTCAATTTTAAATAAATCTTTTCTTTCCAGTTTTTAAGCAAATCAACAAAAGTCTTATTACAGAATGAGATATAAATTCCCAATGTCTATAGTGGAGTTAAATATAAATAAAAAAAAAGAGTTTTACCAACACAAAACTATTGGATTTTTGGCATCCTCCACTAGTTCTACCACTGACTGGTTTCAAACAAATTCCCACTATCCATAGTAGCCATCATTTCTCATCCTGTTATCTATAATGTTTTGCCGAGCATTTGTTCATGACTTGTTGGTTTGATCGTTTGTATTATTTGTCTATAAAACCTTATGGCGTACCGATGATCCCCAACAAGGGTGAAACACATGTTTGCGTTTATTCTCCAAGTCACACCCGGTATGTATTCTTGTGGTACTCCGGTGTATTTTGTGAAGTTCATTGTTTTTGTTATCGATTCGTTATAGTTGAAGGGCCGACTGGTGGATGGACTGTGTCTGAAACCAGTGGTGGTTGGTAAAACTCTTTTTTATTTACTTTTTTATTTAAAAACTTTATTGCTATAAGAATAATGGGTTAAACAAGAAGTGAACTAAATTTTACTTGTCTTAACAGATTGTATGAGGGTTATTTTACGCGAGAACCATCAAAGGTAAACCTATATTTTTTGACATGATCATGAAATATTTTTTTGTAAAGAAAAATTTTTCCTTTGGGTGGCGATGTCTCTAATGGGGTTGTATTTGAATTTCAGCTGTGATCTTCACACACTATTGCGCCCAGCCGTGGATAATTTTTTCAGCTTTAGTGCCTCTAGAGCCACAATTTTCTTCTTGGTCACAAAGGGAAGGGCAAAAATATCTTAAATTTCCAGGGGAATTCTGACATTTATTTATTTTCACATCCGCGGAAAACGCACTTTTTCATTTTGATGCAGAAAAAGCTCGAGAAAAAATAAATACAACTTTTAACAGATTGTTTACTAAACAGAAATGACATTTAGTGACAGCTAAGCATTAAACTGAAGTTAGGAAGAGGCTGAGAAAAAGGTCACCACTCGCTACTTTTCTCGTAAAGTTAGTTGGCTAAAAAATTTTTTTGAGCGTTTTTGTAGAACTCCAACTTTAAAAAAATTTTTCTACAAAACCAAGAGTTTTTCAGAAGAAATAATAAATGCGTTTTGGATAACTCACTCTAAGGTACCAAATTCCGTTGCTTCCCAAAAATGTGGGAAAACCCCATTGTTCTTGCATCGATGTATCGTTAGAAAATTCTCAGAATTTATTAAAAAGTAAGTGCAGTCAATGTGACAAATCCTATACAAGCAAAAGAAGCCTCAATAAACAGATTAAATCAAAGCACAAGAAAAATAATTTACAAGAAGATCATGTAGATGTCTTTTTAAGTTCTCTAAAATCATCAGTATCAGTAATAAAACGAATTCCAAAAGGTGCCCGCCCATTAGTTGCAGAAGAACTCAGTTCACTCCTAAAAGATTGTGTTTCAAAATACAACTTCCAAGCATGGTTTCATCTCTTTACATTTGCATATGCCGTTCTTAGATTACCGAAAAAATCCAAACAAAATGCATCGAGATCTCTAACAACATATTGGGAAAGATAAGAAACATTTACCATTACAACCATTTATGGATTACCTTAAAACGAATCAAGTTCAGAAGAAACAAAACCTTTTAAAAACAAATTATCTCACAAAGAAAGTTGAGACAAAAGTTTCTGAGGGAGATGTCAGAGGAGCGATTCGTCTGTTATTTTCTGAGGATACCTTGGCTTTAAAAAATGATGAAACATACAACAAACTTTTAGAAAAACAAATAAATTTTTTCCGAAGATGTCCCGAATGAGTACAACAGTTTTGGTTTCATTCATTCAAATATAAAAAAAAATCAGTTTTTTTTCTTTTAAACCGGGTTCTGCGGCAGGTCTAGACGCAGTGAGTCCGCAACATTTAAAAGACCTTTTGAATGACAAACTAGATACATTTTCTTCAAATCTTCAAAATTCATTGTCGCTATTTCTTATACATATTCTTAATGGTTTCGTGCCTGAAAGTATATGAAACTTTAGGCAATTTACTTCGTCCAACTCAGTTAGGTTTTGGTACCAAAAGCGGATGCGAAATAATTAGCCAGGCGATTTTTGTCCTTTCCTCATGAAAAAAAATATTTTGAAAATAGACTTTTATAACGCCTTTAATATGATCAATCGAGAAATTGTATTATCACAAGTTAACAAGCACAAGAAAAAACCATTTTATCACAAAGAAGAGTCCAGCAAGGTGATCCTTTAGGTTCATCACTATTCTGCTTATCTATACATTCTATAATTTCAAAATTAAAATCTGATATCAGTTTATGGTTTATGGGGATCCTTGTAGCGTACTCAAAGATTTTGAATTTTTGAGGAAAGAATGCTTGAGTATTGGCTTAAAAATTAATTTAGCAAAGTGTGAATTTTCACATCTGAGTAAAGAACACAATTTAAATATTACAGACTATGACTCAAATATTGATAGTTTATCAAAAGTTGGTCTTGAAGATCTTACCCTTTTAGGAGTACCTTTCTTTGAAAAGGAAATTGGCAAAAATTTTTCCTCAAAGATTGATGTTTCTACAAAATTTTCCGACAAACTTTTATCTCTAAATTCTCATACTGCCTATTATTTATTAAAACATTCATTTTCGATTCCAAGAATCACTTACTTACTTCGGACAGCGCCATGTTGGAGGATGCTGGAATGTTTAGAAAAATTTGACGATCTACTGAAATTTAGTTTAGAAAATATTATAAACTGTAAAATTGATTCGAATGCTTGGTCACTGTGCATTCTTCCAATTAAATTAGGTGGTTTAGGAATCAGCAATAGCTCATCTCTTTGTTATTCAGCTTTCCTTGGTTCTTTGACTGATTCATCATATCTTTTTCCACAAATTCTTCCTGAAGAAATTATTTTGCATCCAAACTTTGCTTCGATCGAAACATCAAATAAATATCAAAATTTAACCCGCATTTCGGATACTTCTAATTTAAAATCATAAAGAGATTTCGTTACTGCAATGTGTGATGTATTCTTTCAGCAAATTTTTTTATCTTGAAAATCTCAACTTGATCAAGCACGTCTTCTAGCTCTTAATGAGCCCGAGAGTAATGCGTGGCTTAATGCTTTGCCCTCCTCTTCTTTAGGAAATGGCTTGTCTTTTCGTATTTTTGTCGCTCTTTGTCTTGATCTTCCTGTTTGCGAGTCTCACACCTGCACTTGTGGCAAAATACTGAGTAAATTGGGTCTTCATGGCCTTAGCTGCAAAAAGAGTGCAGGTCGATAAACTCTTCACAGTTTCTATCAACAACATTATAAAGCGGTCTCTGGTTTCAGCAGGATTTCCAGCGAAACTAGAACCGTCCGGTATTTGTAGGAATGACGGAAAACGGGCAGACGGGATCACTTTGATTCCCTGGAAGGGGAGAAAAACTTTAGTTTGGGATGCCACCTGCTCCTATCTTGGTAAAACTTCTCATCGGGAGAAGCGGCTAAGATAGGAGAAATACAAAAAAGGACAAAATATATAGAGCTAGAAGACAGAAGATTTTTGTTTTACACTTTTGCAGTGGAAACCCTAGGTCCATGGGGTGATGAAGCTAAAAAATTAATTTCTGAAATAGCAAAAAAAATTGAAACAAAAAATGGTAGAAGTTTCATCACCCACCGGATCAGTATCGTCATTCAAAGGGAGAATGCGGCCTCAGTGCTTTGGACCTTACCCGAAGAACAAGGATTGGAAGAAGTTTTTTATTTATAGTTTTTTTATAATTAATTTTAATTTTGATTTTTTTAAAGTTTTAAACCAATTTTTACAATTTTATAGCTATATATTTATGATTACTGAGAAGAAAAAAAATAAAACTAAATGGCTGTATGGTTTTTATTAAGCTTTCCTGGGAGCAATTTGGATGCTAGAGTGAAATGGTTTTGAACCCGGGTTTTTAAAATGTTTTTTAAAAAAAATCTAAAAAGCCTACCATTTTGCTGTAACCAAGGTTGGGAAAATGGTTTTCCCAACCTTTGCTTGGCTGTAACAACCAAAAGGTACGAGCTGTGCTACTTGCCATGGGTAATAGCAGCTTCCTTTGAAGATCAGTTGGTGTTCGCGCAACGAGAGGGTAATAAAGGGGGGGTTAATTACCTCCCTGGATTTTATTTCTTCATTTATTTTGTTATCATTTAAAGAAGTTTTTTGCATAAATTGTAAACATATATATAAAAATGGCATTTGTAGTGTAATTTTTTTTAAAGGTTAGCCTGCGGCGCTATATTAAAAAAAATGGCATTTTAGGTGTAGTTTTCTTAACAATTTATGCCTGCGGCGCATTTAACATAATTTTGGCGACCAATTTTAGATAAATAAACAATTTTAAATTTGGATAGCCCCCCCCCTAAATTTTATCAATTATGACCACAATACCGGTTACAGTTAAAGTTTTTGAAAAACTTCCTGAGAATCCCAACGTTAGAAAATAGGATAAACGGATTGGCTTTAATGTTTATTCATTCAGAGATTCCAATTTCTATAGACGATTTGCGAAACAATCCTGCATTAAAAAAACATCATCTAAAGCAGTGGCGGCTTTAGGATTCGGTCTTAGGGAGCAGGCCGCATCGGTTTCAATTAATTTCCCCCTTCTCTGATTGTCAAATCTATATAAGGTAAAATGGGGTATTACCGGTCTAGTTAAGGAAGCTTTAGGTTTACCTGCTTAAATTAGTACAAAGAGTTTATAGTTTGTGTACATTTATTATTTTATAGGGTAAAAGGCGGAGTTATTTTGTCAATTTAAACAAAAATAAAGAATAATTTAATTTTTTTATAGCCAAAAAATTATTTTCCGTAAAAAGTCACTTTTTTCTATTACCGGCCCATCAGAAAATCTTTTAATCTAACGCCATCTTAAGAGTAATCTAATTCTGGATTTTGTCGCAAAAAATAAATAAAATCGAAGTTATCAGTTGGACAACTTTGTACATTTAAAGACAAACTAACTGCAAAAATATGTGTTTATTAGTTTAGATTTTCCATTTTGTCAATTTCTACAAGTATAAATAATCCCCTCTTATTGATGGGCTGAGGCGGTTCTATATTGGATATTACTTCATCTAAATCATACCATCTTCATGATGGGGGCCATTTCCAATGACTTCCAATTTTTTCCATTGCTTTTATGTAATACGATTTCTTTTTATATCTTCTGTTAAATTATTGTTATAATTATAATTGAACTGCAAGAAACAGCTAAGTATACATTTTCAAATGAAATATGTAAGAAAGAAAATTTAAAGGTGTAAACATTTTTTTGAATATTTTTGTTACTTATGGGCCATAGTATTTAATTTAAATTATATAAAATATCAATGAGCCGTAATAAGATCGCAGGTCAAAAATATTAATCTAATACCGGCCTATTTTATTTTTGCGATTTTTACCGTTTTTTTTTACAAAAATGTAAACATTGGACTTTATTGAAGCAATATTCAATCAATCTCAGATCCACAAGTTTTTGGAAGACTGCTTTCCTCAAAATAGTAGTTTTCAAAACTAGTGGCTAAAATAGTGCTTTTTTTACAAGCGTTGGTTTAAATAACGAGCGTAGCGAAGTATTTAAAAACGCGAGTAAAAAAATCACAGTTTAGCCGCAAGTTGTGAACACTATTTTTTTTAATACCTTTATCAAAAAATTCAAGAAAAACAGGAAAATTCTTTTAAAAATCTCGAACGAAGAGTACTTCTCGCAACACACCATCTTTACACTATAAATCAAGACGGCTGGTAAATGAAATAACAATCGTTTCCATAGCGATGTGCCTTTCTACGCGGTGACGTTCAGTATGTCTCCATTTTAATCTTTGACTGTTTGATATTTTGCCGATTTTTTTAAATGATTTTTTCGTAAATACTTGGTGAAAACTGGTGGAAATGGCTTAATTTTTAGGCAAGAATAATTAGATTTTTTCAATATTACTACTTTCTGCTATTTCTCTTTAATTTTGGGTAAAACACGGACAGAAATCTTTTTTTGCACCCGTGATAAAAAAAAGGTTTTTTGCATCGGTAACCAAAAAAGCTATGCTTTAGTTTTCTGTAGACAGTTACTAAAATCATGTTTTTGATGAAGGTATAAAAAAAACTTTTCATTGACTCTCTTTTTGCGAAGCCTTTGTATGGGTTATATAAAAGGCGTATTTTTCCAATACCTGTAAAAAACTTGTGGGCCGGGAATAGTTTTATATATTTTTTAAGTACTTTTTTTTTGTTAGGCATTTAAAAAAGGTGATTAAAAATAATTGGGATTTTTTGCAATTCCGGTCCAATGAGCCGCAATAAGATCGAGGTTTGAAATGTTAATCCAATACAATATAAACTAATATTTTATCAAGTGTAAAAATTATGTTTAATGGACCTTATTGAATCAAATGAAATCAAAAATATATTTAATTAGTCTGAAATCTACGAATTATTGGAAAAATGCTGTCCTCAAGAAGACACTTTCTATTGACTTTTTTTTCAAACACCCTTTGTAACTGGATATAGGTTAATTTTGCAATGTCCGTCCAGAAATGTGTGGGCTGGAAATAGTTTTATTTATTTTTTTAAAGTATATCTCATAGCAATGTGAAGACAAAGTTTTAAGTTTTTTGTTAAAAATTAAAAAAAAATGATTGGGAAGTTTTCCAATTCCGGCCCAATAAGCCGCAATTAGATCGAGGTTCCAAATATTAATCCAATACCGGCTTATTTTATTTTCTACAATTTTTATCACTATATCTGCAGAAAACAATTTATAAAATGTCAAAAATATGTTTAATAGACCTTTATGAATCAACCAAAATCAAACACATATCTTAGCAGCCAAGAGTTATTGGTAAGAATTTCTTAAGACATAAACTCAAGTAACTTACTGAAAAAACAGAAAATTACAATAAAACTGCAACTGTTCGTTTGACTTGACACTTCTGGAATGGCTCTTTATTGGTGCATCCCAGCATCCCCATTTTTTTTGCATAATTTCATCGGCGGATGATAATCCTATCACAGACTGGTCGCCATTCTAAGAATATTTCGCGAAAATAGAAATAAATAAGGCGCAAAGTTGATGTACTTGTTTGGACCGGAATTACTGAGCACCTATTTTACCTTATAATGTAAGTACAATGACCAATTTATAAAAAGTTACATATTCATGAATTTAAGGTTAATGACTGATGGGGCAGCTTTATAATAATTGGTACTGGCAAGGCGCGAAAGGGATAATAGGGATATTTTGGAACGCTTATTTGACACTTCGTCATGGTTGTGGTAATTACTGCGTCTGCGCAATAGCTAAACACCATTCTGTAGTGGTAATTAACCACTACCACCGCCGTAAGCTACGAATCCATTTCATTGTGGTTGTGGTTATTTTTCTGGTTAGTATTAGAGACTTTTGGCGTAGCTAATTTTAAAAATAATAAAATATTATCAGGTTCTAACATATAAAACACTTTTGTCAAATTCAGCCAAATTTCTCATCTCTACATTTTTTTACAAGTGACAGTTTTTAAGTGTTCAAAAAACTCTGGTACTGGTTATTAAAGACTACCACAGCGGCTGACAAAGTTGACAAAATTTTAAGCGTTCTAAAATATCCCTAATATTATTTACTTTACTAAGCCCTTAATTGGGGCCGCCGTAGATCAGTGAACAGCGTCTTAGCCTGCAGAACAGAGATCGCAGGATCGGATCTCGGCAAGTACACATTGCTTCATACAACACCGAATGCGACTCGAGACGACGACGGGCGGTCGACGGGCTTCTCAGCAGCTCCGCAGTTGATGTTGTGCTTAGAATAACGAGGTAGAAGGAGGCGGCACGATTGGCACTGCACCGAAAAACTTTGCGGGACTCAAAGGTGGACGACCGAGGACCCAACCAAACTGGTTAGAGGAGACTAGCCGGTGACCGAAAAAGGACGACCTGGACTTTTCCGAGATCGGGACTCCATGGGACGTGGCTGGACTCTGACAGATTTGGTAGCGGGAGTCGACAGAGGGTGACTTGGAAAGAGGCGGTAGCACCTTCGGGTAGCACGACCACTCCAAGGAATGAGTCTGAAGACTCCGACGGCGACCTCGACCAGCGAAACCGGGACCTCGATTTTCGGGTCAACCTATATGACGGCGGCTACCGTCACCCAAGTTCTGCTGGGATGGTAGCGATGTTAGATAGATGCGAGTCTAACATGTAGCAGGACCACCCTTCGGAGGGGGTGTAAAGCCGGTGGTCCACTGTGTATACTTGCTACGCAGTCTAAAGATCCCTGCCCTTGATAAAGAGGTGTCAGGCAAAAATTAAGTCTTCTTAGAGAAAGAAAACTTGCATCCTAAGGAGCACTTGCATCAGTCGGAGGTGCATGGAGGCAAAAAGGGTCCATTATGCGGCCTAATTGCAAGATTAATAAGAACGACATGTCATTGGAAGTTTTCTGACAAAGACGGCCTACCAATCAAATAGTATGTTTTCACATCGTAGTCAATATGTATAGAAAAAATCAGCATAATACTGTTTTACCTTTTTTTAAGGAATTTCATTCTAAAGTGTTAAAAATGCCTATGTTATGGATTATGCATAATTTGTATTGCACTGTTTGGTAAAATAGTGTATTTTTCAATAAACAATTTTAGTTACATACACAATTTTATGCTTTCATAAAATAAATCATGGCCGCTCAAAGAAAAAAGATAAGATTTTGCTCTTTTTTGTAGATAGGTGAGAATTTAAAGCCAGTTACTAGCAAAATACTTTTTGGGCCCAATGGAATAAAAAAAGAAGAGCAGAACTGGAAGTAACGCGTAGTTTTCATTCTAATCCCTCTCTCTTTTTTCTGCAAATATAAAAGTAGATATTGTATCTTATCTAATCTTCGTGGTGTTAAATTTAGCTTGTCCATTGATCTCAGAAAATCTTTCTGGCAGATACCACTTGCTAATTGGTCGAGGTTATTTTCACTTCAATGTTGTTCCTTTTGGACTTTGTAATTCGCCTCAAGTGGAACAAAGATTGGTGAATTCAATTTTCGGTCCTAAATTTGAACCAAACATCTTTACTTATATTGATGATATCATTGTTGTTACTGCATATTTCAAGGAATATTTGGATCTTCTTACTACAGTAAAAAAATAAGCTTAAGGAAGCTAAAAAAAAAATGCAGTTTCTTTAAAACGACCCTTAAATATCTCGGTTTTATCGTTGGAAATAATTCTTTGGCTACTGACCCTACGAAAGTAGAGGTTATGGTAAACTATCCTCGTCCGACGAACACAACTGAAGTTCGAAGATATGCTGCTATGTATTCATGGTACAGGCGGTTTGTTAGAGATTTATCTGCTCTCATTGGTCCTATCAATGATCTCCTTAAGGGTAAAAAATGAAAAAAAGAAGCCATCGAATGGTCTGAGCAGGCTGAAGAGTCCTTTAAAAAAATCAAGGAGCTGTTAGTTTCTTCACCAGTTCTATGTCAACCGGATTTTACAGAGCCATTTACTGTCCAGTGCGTTGCCAGCGATCAAAGTTTAGGAGGTGTTCTGACTCAGGATCTTGATGGTTCTGAGCGATTTATAGCTTACTGTTCCAGAGGTTTGTCCAGAACCGAAAGAAATTACAATGTGACGGAGCGCGAACTTCTGAGTGTGATATTCTGTTTAGAGCGTTTTCGTCCATATGTTGATGGCACAAAGTTTACCGCCATAACTGATCACTACTCACTTCTCTGGCTGAATAGTTTAAAGAATCCTAGTGGTAAGTTAGCTAGATGGTCCATCAGGCTTCAAAAATTTAATTTTGATTTGGTTCACCGAAAGGGTGCTCACAATGTTGTACCAGAGGCTTTAAGTCGCAGTCCTCATAAACAAATTGTTGCTGAAGAATTACCTCTGTTATCTGACGATGATGATCCGTCTGAACCTATTCCTCAAGTTAATATTCTTGACATTGACCTAAATTCTGTTGAAAATTGGTACTCTTCTATGCGTAAAAAACTCCAGATGATTATCCAAAATGGAAGGTCAAAAATAATCAAGTTTTTTAATTTATTCCTTCTTAATTGCCTCAATCGTTTAATATTCGGGGATGGAAGATATTGGTTTCGAAATCTCAGCTTGAAAAAAATTATCTCTTCTTGTCACGATTCACCCATTAGTTCTCATTTTGGATTTTATAAAACTTTAGCAAGAAATCAGCAGTATTATTATTGGCCTCAAATGAGACATGATGTCTTACAATATATTCGTAACTGTTTCACTTGTGGTGCACAAAAACACTCCAACTCTATTCCTTTAAGTTAAATGGGAAAAGAAAAGAAGGCTGAGTACGCTTTTAAAATTGTTGCAGTAGATCTAATTGGCCCTCTACCTAGGTCAAAGAAATCACACAAATGGTTATTGGTCATATTTTTCTCTTAAATCTGCGAAGGCAAATGTTCTCTGTAGAATTATGGAGAATGACGTTTTTTTAATTTTTGGAGTGCCACAATTCATTATTTAAGATAACGGGACAAACTTTGCTAGTCGTAGTTTCAAACAAATGGGTGATTGTTATCAAGTACAGAAAATTTGGTACACTACTTTATATTCCCCAAAATGTAATCTAGTGGGAAGAAATAACCAAACGGTTGGAACGGCTATTCGTTGTTACGTTGATGCTCACGACGATTGGGATATTAATTTACCTCAAATACGTCAAGCAATTAACACTTCAAAACACGAAGTTACAAGTCTTCCACCTGCATATCTCAATTTCAGTCGACACATTCCTTTGTGTGGTAATTATTATGGATCCATTCCTGAAGATCAATCTGTTGAAATTTCTCCAGGAGATCGTAATTCATATGCGGAATTGTTTGATGAATTTAGAAATATCTTTAAAGAAGTTCGGGAACGACTTCATACTGCCTATCAGCGAAATTCTAGGAGCTATAATCTGCGCAGACGTGAAATTTCTTTTAATATTGGTGACAAAGAAAATTCTCTCTAATGCTGCTAATAAGTTTGTTGCCAAATTAGCACCAAAGTATATCTTATCCGTAGTACACAAAAAATTATCTCCTACGACTTACGTTTTAAAGGAACTAAATGGTAAGAAAACTGATCGTTGGCATATTAAAGATTTGCAGCCATACCGTGGTTCTGATGACATGATTCCAGAGGAATAATTGCCTTACACCTATCTACTTAATTATTGAACCTCACTTTGTTTGAAAATGCCCCTTACCTATTTATCTTTATGATGATGGACACGTCCTCATCTACTTACCTGTCCCGTAATCCAATGATCACGCAGTGGCATTGAAAATTACCTTGTAGAATTTTGGTTAAATACTTACTTCCCCTGTTTACATATTTTATCTTGTTTCAAGCCTTTTGAACTTGGTGTTCAAATCTATACCGTTAGAATTTGGCTTTGAAATTCTGTATACATACACATGTATATATACAGGGTGATTCAAAATTCCCTAGAAAGATTTGAAAAGTGGTTACATATCATTAATCTAAGAAAAGTTTCGTGATTATTTGGTTTAAGTTTCATATTTTTTTCTCTGTATTTAGGAGTAAAATTTTCGTATTTTTTTGGAAATCGCCTTCAAAATACTTTACCAAGTAAGTCTACGTGAGCTGACAATGACATGTTTTAGGATTTCTGTCAAGCATTTTGAAGTTGTCACAGTCTTGTTTTCAAAAATTGATTGAGTAAAAGGAGCTTCTCAGAAAATATTAAAATTTTTTAAATACAAAGATCTCTGAAACGAAAAATATGTTTTACTAATTCTTATTCAGAATAAAAAATTCTACCTACAGTTTTTGTAGGAAATTTTGAGTATATATTTGCGTGAAGTCCCTTGATTGTTGAACGAGGATCATCTAGTCGCTTTTATAGATATCGCAACTTCAATCTTCCTATTTACTTAACGTCTTTATTTAAAAAATTGGTTACATCTATAATACAAAAAATATGCTGAACTAGTCCTAGTTCTGCAGTTAGCTTAAGAGCTAAAATTATCAAACTATTTATAATCTTAGTGTAATTAGATTTGAATCCCTCACAATGTGTCTTGTAAGGAGTTACTTTTATTACCGTTCTTTACTACTTAAATAAGTGTAGTTTATTTTTTTTGTATTGCTTTTGCGAATGGACCCTAATGAATTTGACCTGTACTAAATTTGACCCCTATCTATTATGATCTTCCCGATGATGTCTCCATTTTTTTTGTATTTGTGGTTGTAATAGAAGTAATTATTTCTTTTTTGAGGTGCTTTAAAAAAAAGTTGTTTTACAATTTTTTTTTCTTCCAGAAGAGGGGTAGTGTAGCATTTTTATTTTTCCGGCCATTTGAATAAATATTTTCTTTATATAGATTTCTAGTAGGTGGTGATCATTCGTGAAAACCATCCTTTAAATAAAACCGCTCCATCTGGCTTTGACCTTGAGTGCACCGAATTGAGTTCATTCGGAACGGACCCAATTTTCCTTTTCTTACCATATTTCTCCTTTAAAAAATAACCTGACTTCCGGGTTAAGACTGTCATGGTCACTAATACTTTTCCGGTCCACACGAAACATCGTGGCCACGGGTACCGGCTGGCTCACTACATTTTAAAACCTTATTTTAAATTGCCAATATCCTTATCCATTTATTTTAATTTGACCAGAAAGACATCAAACTTGACTTCGTCCACAAACAAACAAACTATTCTCCTTTTTAAAGCAAGGCTTTACGATCACCCTGCGTCATTAGGTTATGTATTAGACAGTAGGTAATCCGGCACTTGAGCCAAACATTGCTGTTGGTACGGACGAGAGATGGCGCTGCTAGGGCGAAGAGTAATAACGGTAATCCTTTAATTTTTGCAATATGGAAATTTAAATTGGAAAAATTTACAAATTGAAGATGTAAAAATATGAACAATTTAAAGTTAAAATCCTTTTTAGTCATGGTGCAAAACATTTGTAAGTTAAAAAAATAATGGCTGAGCAGTAAATTTTTGAAAATTGGAGATGTGACAATTGGAAATGATCGTTGAATTTTTAAAATTTGGCGGGTGGTGGTGCGAAGCATAAAATCGATAATCCATTAACTTTTGAAAATTAGAAATTTAAATTGCTGTAGGTAATCCGGCACTTGAGCCAGATATTGAGGCATCGCCTAATTCGTGAAGTCATAGCGACTGTAACGGTAATCGTTTAATTTCTGTAATATGGAAATTTAAATTGGAAAATCCTTTTTGATCATGGTGCAAAACGTGTGTAAATTAAAAAAATAATGACAGATCAGTGAATTTTTGAAAATTGGAGATGTGACAATTAAAAATTATGGTTGAATTTTTGAAGTTGCGTTACGAATTGAAAATTTGAAATTTAAATTCGGATTTAAAAATGTGAAAAAATTAAAGTCAAATGCCTTTTTGGTCTTAGTGCAAAGGTTTGTAAATTAAAAAATTGATGGCTGAGCAGTAATTTTTTGAAAATTAAACATGTGAGAATTAAAAATTATCGTTCGACATTTGCCAATTGGTGAGTACGGACCAGAAAGGAAGCTGGTGCATTATAGCGCCTGTTGATACGGACCAGAGATGGCGCTGAGGCGAAGCGTAAAAACGATAATCCTTCAATTTTTGAAAATTGATAAAATTTGAAAATTGAATGTTTTAAAATGTGAAAACTCTAAAAGTGTTTTTGGTTATGGTGCAAAGCGTTTGTCTAAAAAAAAATTAATTGCTTAACACTAAATTTTTAAATATTTGACATATTAAAATTGAATTTTTAAAAATTGAAAATTTAAATTGGGGTATTACAGATGTACCAAGACCCAAAATAGGAGTGTCACTTGAGCCAAGTAGGGAGCGTGGCTTAATTCGTGACGTCATAGAATTAAAGTTTTCAAAATTGATAGGTGAGCACTGAATTTTTGAATATTGGACATTTAAAAAGTTAGTAGGTAATCCGGCACTTGAGCCAGTTATGGGGGCGTCGCCTAATTCGTGACGTCATAGTGAAATTTAAATTGGAAAAATTTGCAGATTAAATATGTAAAAATATGAACAATTTAAAGGTAAAATTATTTTTAGTCATGATGCAAAACGTTTGTAAATTACAAAAATGGTGGCTGAGCAGTGAATTTTTGAAAAGTGGCAATTAGAAATTTTTGTTGAATTTTTGAAATTTGGCCAAGCATAAATTTGATAATCCTATAATTTTTGAAAATTGAAAAGATTTGCAAATTGAAGATTTTAAAATTTGAAAAATTTAAAAGCATATTTGGTTATAGTGCAAAGCGACACTAAATTTTTAAATATTTGAAATATAAAAATTGAATTTTTGAAAATTGGAAATTTAAATTGAAGTATTACAGATTTACCGAGACACAAAAAAGAAAATTTAAAATCGGAGTGGCACTTGAGATAAGCAGGGGCGTGGTCTAATTCGCGACGTCATAGAATTGAAGTTTTTAAAATTGATAGCTGAGCACTGAATTTTTCAATATTGGATATTTAAAAAGTTGAAAATCGTAATTCGGAATGGGCGGTGCCAAAGCAGAATGATTTTTGTGTGTGAATATTGAACATTTAAAAATTTGTCCAAAAAGGTTATTTGCACAGTAAAAAAATATTACCGAGTATCAGAATTTTAACATACAAACTGGCTTGTTCCACCTATCAACTTGTATCATGCATGCACTTGTATAGGCAGCTTAGGAAAAGAATAAAAGGTTTAATTTCACGGATATATATTGTTACGTCTGTAAGTTCACTATCCATTAATAGATAATTACCAAGATAATTACACATTAGTTGATATTAATTTAAAAGGATAAGTTCTAATCATTATTTGAACATTAAGAATCAACCTTTCTAATGTAAACAAAGCATAATAAAAACAAATGTACTTTTCCTGAAGAATCATTCTTTCAGTATAGTTCATAGTCTATAGTTAGAAGTCGTAGTAGTAAGAGCAACCTAGCTGTAAGTCTTTTAGTCATCTTCTTTATTGGGATACCATTGTAAGAGTTTGGTTCTTAAGCCTTTAGTAGCTATTCCTGAGAAAATTGGTTCAACAAACACAGCAGTAAAGTGATCATCAGTAAACGGATCTGACAACGCTGTTTGCAAATTCCCGAAGAAAAACAATTTTCCTTCCCGAACCTCAACGCACCAGAAGACACTAAAGCCTGGACTTACCTTCTGCGTAGAAGCCTCTACATGGAGATCTCGGTCGGATTGCCGTTGCTCTTCGTGTAAGTTTTTGCTATATCTTGTTAAAAACTTTTTAGTTTAAGTAACTATTTTTCATGAGTAACGAACATATTGAAAATTTGACAAGTTTTTTTAAAAAATTTAAAACTAGAACAAACTACTGACAATAATCAATTAGTTGTTAAGGACACAAAAATGGAAGAATTTAAATTATTAGCTTTTTATTTACCCACATTTGATGGAAGGCCGGAACATTTAGAATCTTTTATATGAAAAGTAGATAAGTTTTATGATAAGTTTAGAATACAATATTTAGAATTGTCTCAATACTGTGTAAGTTCGCGCATTGTAAAAGATGCCTAAGATTATATACTATCTAGACCAGACCTGACCACCTGGCCTAACATTAAAATCGCCTTAAGAAAAAAATACGGAGATCCCATCTCATACCAAGTCTTGATGCAAGAAATTAATTATTTCACAAAAAGTAAAAACGAAAATAACATGGACTTTTTCAACAGATTAAAGTTATTTTTAAACCGAGTTCATTTAAAAATTCATGCATAAGTAACTGATGCAAATATCAAACAAGCTTTCATTTCCCAAACTGATTATCAAGCTGTAATCGGTTTTACGGTAAATGTTCCACCAAACTTGCAAAGTATCTTAATGCAACAAAAACCTAAGCATTAGATATCGTATACACCCTTTTGACAGATTTTAATCTTCTTGAATCTCAACTTAAATTTACAAATCAACACATACAAACACCACAATTCAAACATAAACAGTTAAATATCAAATAACCCGCTAGACTGAACTTCGTACACAGATCTTCCCTTCATCAACCTTCGTTTTCTCAAACCCAAAATACATTTTTACAACAACCTACACCTAGGAGTTAAACTTCCAAATCAGTTATATCAACCGAAAAGAATGTAAAAAAGAGAAGATCAAAAGATCTTGGGAGGAAAGAACGAAAATTCAAAATTGGATGAGTGTCCCACAAGGAACACACAAAAGACCAAAGCGAAAGGAGAAACAATTAAATGATGTTTCGTCCGGGGTGACCAGCGTGGGCTCGTCAGTGGATTCACTAGTCACCTTCAATCCAGGCATCATTTAACACCATTGCACACTATGACTTCCAACTCTGAATCACTCACAAATAGGCATCGTTCCGCATGGTACTTATTATAAGTCACCTGATACGGGTTCGACCTAGCGTGTTAATCTTTCCAATAGGAATATGCTCCTAAGACAATTAAAACAAGAAGTTAAACTTCCAAATCAGTTACATCAACCGAAAAGAATGTACAAAAGAGAAGATCAAAAGATCTTGGGAGGAAAGAACGAAAATTCAAAATTGTATGAGTGTCCCACAACGAACACACAAAAGACCAAAGCGAAAGGAGAAACAATTAAACGATGTTTCGCCCGAGGTGACCAGCTTGGGCTCGTTAGTTGATTCACTAGTCACCCTCAATCCAGACATCATTTAACACCGTCGCACACTATGACTCCCAACTCTGAATTACTTACAAATAGGCATCGTTCTGCATGGTACTTATTATAATTCACCTGATACGGGTTCGTCGTGGCGTAGTAGTATATTTCTATTGGAAAGATTAACACGCCAGGACGAACCCGTATCAGGTGACTTATAATAAGTACCATGCGGAACGATGCCTATTTGTGAGTGATTCAGAGTTGGAAGTCATAGTGCGCGATGGTGTTAAATGATGTCTGGATTGAGGGTGACTAGTGAATCCACTGACGAGCCCACGCTGGTCACCCCGGGCGAAACATCGTTTAATTGTTTCTTCTTTCGCTTTAGTCTTTTGTGTGTTCCTTGTGAGACACTCATCAAATTTTGAATTTTCGTTCTTTCCTCCCAAGATCTTTTGATCTTCTCTTTTTGACATTCTTTTCGGTTGTTGTAACTGATGTGGAAGTTTAACTTCTTATTTTAATTGTCTTAGGAGCATATTCCTATTGGAAAGATTAACACGCCAGGACGAACCCGTATCAGGTGACTTGTAATAAGTACCATGCAGAACGATGCCTATTTGTAAGTGATTCAGAGTTGGAAGGCATAGTGTGCGATGGTGTTAAATAATGTCTGGATTGAGGGTGACTAGTGAATCCACTGACGAGCCCACGCTTTGGTCTTTTGTGGGTTCCATGTGGGACACTCATCCAATTTTGAATTTTCGTTCTTTCCTCCCAAGATCTTTTGATCAACCTAGACCTAATTTTATCCAACAAATAAATCCTAACATAAGACACCAACAATTTCCCCAAGAAACCAATATTTAGAAATCTCAACCTATACCAATTCAACCTCGACCACTGCCTCCAAGACACTTTCCTACCAACGCCCAAGTTTTCGGAAAACATCATAATGTTTTCCACCCGAAGAATGCCATTCCTTATAGAGACACACCTCAACCGATGTCCATATCCATTATATTAACATCCAAACAACGCCAAATGCACAATATTGAAATACAAGATAAAAATTACACTTTCCCTACTTGCGAAAATCTCGAAGAATCTTCATACGATAATACAACCTCTCAAGAAAGTTTTGAGGACAATAATTATTATTACCCTACACAGAACGAATTTCAATCCGTTTTTAATAATACCGAGATACAATCCGATGAATCACAACATTTTCACAAACCGCTTCAGGAGCAACCCTTGACTTAAATAACATTTGTATTGAAACCGAATTACCTTATATTTACTCACCTCAAAAACAAATTACAATTTTAATAGACTCTGGGGCTTTTGACTCAATTATAACACCAAAAATTGCAAATCTTTACAAAAATTAAATTTTGAAAGAACCCTTTCAAGTTATAGCATGCCAACAAAATTACGAAGCAAATAAAAATCTAAATCTGCAACTTTCATCTGATTTTGGCATTAACAACAATTTTAAAATGAGAATTTTAGATTGGCATAAAAATTTTGACTCTCTCATAGGTTCAAGTGATATAGAAGAATTAAACGCATTACTAAACTATAAAGAGAAAACTTCAAAAATAAATAATATTAAAATTCCTTTTGCAAAAGCCTATAACCAACCTTTTGGAACCCCTATAAAAAGTAACAACATTTTACTCATTATCTATGTTGATTATTATAACGGTGACGTAATTTTACCCTCTTTTCAGTTAGAAGATTACGTCTTCCCTGACAGTCTTGTCAAAGTACGAAATGGCCTTTGTTTTCTGTCAAAGCCGCACCCAGATATTGAAATTAATTTTACGGAGCGCGTACATGTCATCCCACAAAAATATTTTGATCTTCAAAACCCTCCTAAGTCCTTTCAAAGAAACGAAGTAATCAGTGAACTAAGATTAAGTCACCTATCTGAATTAGAGAAAAACCTTATAACTAAACTTTGCATTCCATGACGTAATGTATTCAGAAAATTGTGACTTAACTTTTACTAATCAAATTAAGCATTGCATCAGAATGACTAATGACCGTCCTATCTATGTAAAATCTTTCAGGTATATACCTGCTATGAATGTAGAGATTCAAAAACAAATCCAAAAGTTGCTTGATAACAAAAATTATAAGAGATTCTATCTCTCCTTATTCTGCCCCTGTTTGCATGGTCATCGACTATAGACAACTGAACCCAGACCATCAAAGACAAATATCCTTTACCCCACATAGATGAGATCTTAGATAACTTAGTAAAATGTAGATACTCCACAACACTTGGTCTAGCACAAGGTTTTCATCAGATCGAAGTTGATCCCCAATCAATAGAAAAAACCGCCTTTAATGTCAACCATGGACATTTCGAATATCTAAGAATACCTTTTGGTCTAAAACAACGTATGATGGACGAAATATTACGAGACTATCTTTATAAATTCTGTTTTGTCTACATGTACGATGTTGTCATATTTTCTAAATCTCTCGAAGACCATCTAGTTCATCTGAGAAAAATCTTTCAAAAATTCCGAGACGTTAACCTCAAAGTTCAACTTAATAAATCTGAGTTCTTACAGCAATAAGCTCAGTTTTTAGGACACGTTATTACACCCGAAGGCATTAAACCAAATGCCAATAAAATTGAAGCGATAATTAAATATCACTTACCTAAAACAAGAACAGAAATTAAATCTTTCCTTGGATTAATTGGCTATTATAGAAAATTCATTAGCAATTTTGCAAAAATTACGATATTTTACAGCAAGAAGTACAGTTTTTAGGACACGTTATTACACCCGAAGGCATTAAACCAAATTCAAATAAAATTGAAGCGATAATTAAATATCCCTTACCTAAAAAAAGAAGAGAAATGAAATCTTTCCTTGGATTAATTGGCTATTATAGAAAATTCATTAGCAATTTTGCAAAAATTACGATACCTTTTACAAAATGCTTAAGAAAAGATACAAAAATAGATCTTCATGACACACATTATTTAGAAAGAAGCTTTTGAAAAATGCAAAGAATTAATTACTAACTCACCCATACTACAGTATCCTGACTATACAAAACCTTTTAAACTAAAGACCGACGCTTCCAATGTCGTCATAGGTAGTGTTAATACAGCTGAACGTAATTATTCCAGTATAGACAAAGAACTCTTGGATATTGCTGATTCAACTAAACATTTTAGACCTTATCTTTACGGACAAAAATTCCTTATCGAAACAAATAAAATAACCAAATTCGCGATTAATGAGATGGAAACTAAAACTAGAAGAGTTTAATTTTGAAATAAAGTACAAAAAAGGAAAAGAAAATTATGTAGCCGATGCCCTCTCTCGAATAGAAATTAATAACAACAACACCGAATCTATTGCCCCTAACGTAGGTGACGATGTTGCCAATATAAAGGACCTGACTTAAACGAAGACAATCAATCAGACATAACATTAAGATAATACCGAAAAATATTTACCCATCTCTGAACAGCCGTTAAATTTTGCACAAAATCGCCTGGTCATTGATTACGGAAAATTCTATTATTGTACTCATAGTAAACTTTTGTAATATTCATCCTCAAGGACGAACTAAAACAAAGATTTCAAAGTATTGTAAATTGCGAATTAAACCCCACAGCCAAATTAGTATTTGCAAATAAATACTTTGAGGACATTATCGACAGAGAACAAAAAAAAAACAAATAATCGAAAGTTATCGCTCTAAAAATCATAATGGTATAAACAAAACATATCAAACTTTAAAAGGAAAATATTACTGGCCTAAAATGCGTGATACAATACAAGAATACATAAATCAGTGTGATCTTTGCCTTCAAGCCAAATATGAAAGAAACCCTTGTTACATAGGCTACCAAGGACACCTGTTAAGTGAATAATCTTTCAAAAATCTTTTTCTTGATACCTTTTTAACACAAAATTTTAACTTTTTAATCATCATTGATTCATTCTCAAAACATGCACAAGCTTATCATATCCAAGATAAAAATGGCGTAACTATCTTCAATAAACTAAGACATTATTTCTCGCATCACAATACCCCAGGAAAAATAGTAATGGACTCTGGACTAGAATTCAAAAACAAAACAGTACAAGAGTTTTGTAAACTTTTAACATCGAGACACACTATACTACCCCATACAACCCTACCTCTAATAGCTTAGTTGAAAGGTTAAATTCTACCCTTATTGAAAAATTAAGAATTTTAAAACTACAAAATCCTTACGAAAGCATACCTAATTTAATGACATCTTCCATATTAATCTATAATGAAAGCAAACATTCGACTACCAGTTTAACACCTTTCAATTTTATTTACGGTTCATACATGAACGAACCCATAATTAATCATGACATAACCGTCTATGAGCAAAACAAAACGTAAAAATGAAGTTCTACCCTTCTTAAATGACGTTTATCAAAACACGCTTGAAAAACAACAACCAAATACGGAAAAACGAACGAACGAAGCAACGAAAATCCAGAATTGGCCGAAGATCAAATAGTTTATAAAAAAACAAGTTAAACCCAGCAAACTCAACCATAAATACAGCCCTATGAATATTATCAAAATTAAAGATAAAACCCTAATCGGAAAAACTCAAAATAGACAAAAGGCACAAATTCATATTAGGAATATAAAAAGAGTTAGAAAGAAAACTAAATGAAACAATTGATGAGGCATACGTATTTGATCATAATCATAAATCTATTATTTATTTTAACCCTACTCAAATTAAATTTACGCTCGCTCAATTGACCGTAAAAAATCAGATAATCCTTCAGTCAGTTATCTCTCAAAAACTAAATTGACCATTTTTAAAATTAAACTAAATCATCTTAATAATCTCTTGTATGATAATTATGATATTTACTCATGTATTAGCTTAATTGAAAAAAAAAAACTAAAGACACAAAAGAGGACTTTTCAAATTTCTTGCATCAGGTATAATTCATTAAGACAATCTAGACAATACTGATCTAGAACTGATAAATAAAAATATCAACATTTTAAAAGGCAATGAGTATAAAACAATTTAGAAAATTAACGAGTTTTTTTCTTATGCAGGCAACATTACGCATACATTCTATCATGCCATACAATCAATAAACACCAACACTCTACGCATACACAACGAATTTATGATAATGATGAGATTAATCAGCAAACGCAATTAGAAAATTTACTTAATTACCTAGAAAAAATATTGCGAACCATTTCTTTCGCACATTTAGAAACCGTTAATTTGGAATTATTTTCAACAAAACAAATTAATTATGATGTAAGTAGTATGTAAGTCAGGAATTGTTTTTGTTGTAATTGTAATTTAGAATTTATTTACCCTTTACGTAACGAGCAGAACCAATTGCTAATTATACCTAGTAAATATTATTATTCCTCATGGTATTGAAAATGTAGTAAATTTTAAGAAAATGAATTTGATTTTCAAATCTGTAAACAAATTGCACTCTTAAGAATTGCACATCAGTCTTAGTCCAAAATGACTACGAAATTTCTCTTTTAACTTATAAAAATAATATTTTATTGTGCTCCCAACAAACCCATGAAGTTTATGAAAATTGTTAACAATTTAAGAAATTTGGAACGCCTAAATGTGCGCTAATTAATAGCAATTGCGAAATTATTTTTCGAAACCAAAAGTCCTTAACAATAGGTAACAGCATTGATTTTAGCACAACTTTTAATACAAGCATTTTCCCAATAAATTCAACAATTAATTTAAAGCTTGAACACATTAAAAATCCTGAACTTATTTGAAAAGACTTAAGTGAACCTATTTTTCTTGAAAATATTTCTGCTCACCATTACTTGTATTTAGTTACTTCTATTGTTTTAAATAGTACATATTATTCAAATGATTATAATAAGCATTTGAATAATATGTACTATTTTGTTAATTAGGAAAAGAATGTATACAAAACTTTCGCAACATGTTGAAAACTTTGTAACTTTTAAATAAATTAAGAGATATGTCCATGAGGGCATGAAACACTCTAAGGGGGCAGATGTTACGTCTGTACATTCCCTATCCATTAATAGATAATTACCAAGAATTTACACATTAGTTCATATTAATTTAAAAGGAAAAGTTCTAATCATTATTTGAACATTAAGAATCAACTTTTTTAATGTAAACAAGGCATTTGTAAAAACAAATGTACTTTTCCTGAAGAATCATTCTTGCAGTATAGTTCATAGTCTTTAGTTAGAAGTCGTAGTAGTAAGAACAACCTAGCTGTAAGCCTTTTAGTCATAAATAAAGTTTTTAAAAAGTGATTTTCTCCGTGTGATAATTTAACTATATAAAATTATATCTATAACCGATATTCAAACAAAAATACATCACGTGCAAATTCGGAGACTTCAACCAAATAATTTTGTCACACTGTATGGGCTTAAAATCACTGCTGTTTGTTTTTTCAAAAGAAGTACATATATCGTATTGCGATCCGTGATGTAACCAAACCAATTTACCTATTTCTTGGTCCCATATTCGTTCTCATTCAAAATAATTAGTCGGTTAAATAAAGTAAAAATGTGTGCTTTTTAGCTTGTTTTTGATAGGTCACTTATCTCCTTCCGGTACTTATATGGCTAGGGATAAGTGTTAAAACTTAATAGACACTAGACACTTAAAGTATTTACAGGGTGTAAACGGTATGATAGTCATTATTTAAATAGGTAATAGGGAGGGGGGGGGGCAAAACAAGCAAAAAAGTTTTTATAATATGGGCTTCAAAACTTAGTGGTTTCGGAGATATACGACTTTTAAGTTAAACACAGTTTGGCAACAATGCGCTTTTAGCTGCGAAAAAATTAAAGGATATCTCATGATAGAGTGGTGCGGCGCGGCGCGATTCAACGTAAATATCAACATATGACCTTTGAGATTGTTTTTTTTTTCATATCTTGCAAATTATTAGTTATTTAAAAACGCGTTTAAAAATAGTAAAATTCAAAGAAATAAATGTGTACTTACCGAAAATTGGTTTTAGCGTCTCGTGTGATTGTAAAAGTATATTTAAAAGGTCTTTTCGGTAACGAAATAAAGTTTTATTTAGAAAAGCAATGCGTATTATGGTCCACTTTTATTATAAAAAAAGTACGACACCTGTCACACAATTTTCGAAGCTCTTTTAAATTTGTAAAATCTCCTTTTTTTATGTTTTTTTAGCGAACACTTTTAAATATTTGTTTGTACACTTGTAGGGTAGACTCTCCCTTTTTTTAAAATTTAGAACACCTGTCACACAGTGTTTAATGTTTTTAATTTGTAAAAGCTCTTTTATATTTTGAAAAACTTTTAAGCCCTGGAGGAATCTATCGTGATACATTTAAGCTGCAAGATTTGAGTTTCTGCGAGCTTCACCGTATACTAATAGCATGACTGTCAGCGTATTCCTGATTTTGCAGTTCAATTTCACACCAAACTGCAAAAAACTCTCGAAAATAATTGGCGTCAGGTACATTCGCGCGACTGTAAATTTTCACAACGAACATCGGAAGATGCACTATGCACTGTGTTATAGAGAGGAGAGAGGTCGGATGTCAGAGACTCACGCTTGCAGCGACTTGCGTTGTTGCTAAGTGTTTTTTAAACCTTTAACACAAAGGAAATCATTATTACTTTTTTATGAATTTTTTTAAATTTAGAGGATTTCGAGGAAATATTTGTTTTAATTTATTTGGAAATGGCCCTATTGTAAAATGGTTAAAGTAAGACATGAATATTTCCAAAATTCTGGTAGATATAAGCATCTAAATTTTTAAAACCTCAAAGTCATTTAGACAAAAATCTGTTGAGTTTTGCCCAAATGTCATATATCAGTTAAAAGGATAACTATGGTATGGTTTACACTCTGTATTTCAGCGCCTCGGTATCGGTATACCTAACGCGTTCGAAATAAAGCCAAAATACACTACATTTTTTACTTGTTTATGCGATGTTTCGAACAATGCCCGCTTTTTTGAAGGGTGCGACGACAGAACTGCTGATTGAAATCGTTGCGTACGTTCGTGGGTCCGTAAGTTTACGTACATCCCTCCATACGCAACCAGTGGAATCAGCTTTTGTGTCATGGCACCCGTCAAAAAAGCGGGCATCTTTCAAAACATGGCATGAGCAAGTTAAAAATGTAGTGTATGTTGGCTTTGTTTAGAACGCGTTAGGTATACTGATACCGATGCGTGTGTTAAGTGCCTATTTACTTTAAGTTGATTTTTGTCAATCTATATGATGTTTATGTGTCATCTTTGGACAGGGTACAGTGTAGAAAACAACAAGATCTAAATCAGTAAAACCCGGATCCCACCTACGACTTTTTCGTGAGTGCCTGCGCCCGCGTCACATAACATTTCATGTTGACATCATGTGACGCGTGAGTGAGCACCGAGGTGGCCACTCACGAAAAAGTCGTAGCTGGGAACCGGGTGTACGTTGATTTCAGTGTAGTATTTTTGAATTGAGCAATAAGTTTGTTGTTTTACTAAACTATGCCTACCTAATTAGAAGGCGTTTGAAAGTTTGAGACAATGATATGTTTAAAATATACTCTGTGTTTCGGACTTTCATGGTCTATATTTTATTTATACACGACGTTTCGAACAGTACAATCTCTGATCGTCTTCAGGTGCAAACTAAAATCTATTCTTAAGGCTACGTACTGATATACTATGGGAAATCACTCAACTGTGAAGTTTAGGAAGTTGGCTCCGCCCAAGTTGGAGTTGCTGTAGTGCTGTCTACATAATTATTATTTTTAGGTGAAAGATAGGTTTATTGCTCAGGATGACGGTCTGCCAATGGGTTCATCGCTTTCGCCAGTAGTGGCCAATATTTTCATGGAGTGGTTTGATACTGCAGCATATAAACCTAAGCTCTGGCTAAGATATGTTGATGATACTTTTAGTGTCTGGACCAGGAATGGCCAACAACTCTCAGAATTTCTTCACCACCTAAATAACATAACACCCACTATTAAATTCACAATGGAGTTGAAGAAAAATTTTCAGATTCCTTTTCTTGATGTACCTATCAAACGAGTAGAAAGCGAATCAGAACAACAGTTTATCGTAAACCCAATCACACAGGACAATATTTAAATCAAGGTTCAAATCATTCTGCTACAACCAAACGAGGCATAATAGGAACTTTGTATAATAGAGCTGTTCAAATTTGTAACAATTGTCATGATTTAGAAATCGAAATAAGAAACATTAATAAGGATCTGCGGCAGAAAATTATATCAGATACTATTTCTAAATTTCAGCAAACAGGACAGAGATTACAAGACCAAAGTCAGACAAATGCATTTCTTACAATTCCATACTTACATTAAAGGAGTATCAGAGAAAATTCGAAGAGTAGAAAATAACTTTAGTATTAAAACAGCTTTTAAATCTAATAACAAAATTCGAAGCCTTCTTAGTAAAAGAAAATAAGGAATGCATTTACCAAGCTCCTTGTGAGTGTGGTGAATCATACATAGGCGAAACAAAAAGACCACTATCTGTCAGGCTTAAGGCTTAAGGAACATCAGACGAATACCCAATATATTCTTATAGTAGGTAAATAAAAAGAAAATTTTAAAAAGTATTTTAGGCTATGTTGATAGGATTGTCCTGAACAAAATTGAATAGTTTAATGTCCTATGACGTAAAACAGCATGAGTTGTTATGGCACTCTTAGATTTACTTTACGAGAAAAGAAAAATAAATTATCTAGAGTCTGTTAACTACTAGTATTGGTTTAGTTGTTTTAAAAGAATTTTTCCTTTTCGCATTATTTCCTGCAGTATTTTCTTCGCAAAACAAGATTTAGAAGTTTTATTTCACAATATACCCTAAAATATTTTAATTACTCCCTTAAGCAATATTTCGGTTTTGGAAGTTACAGGTGATCTCTCACATCAATTTGGGGTAATTTTAGAATTTTTACCTTTTTGCAAAAAAATTGTTTATGACACTATTTTTTTTCCTATATTTTGTATATCTACCATGAGCTAAAAACGTATTTATCTTGTTCACAAGTGCACACCAGGCATTAGGCAGTCAAAACGTAAAAAGATCGTCTATATCCTGCGAATTTTATAAACTTCCTAAGTATTAGTAATCTTGAATTTATAAAAAATTTTAAATTTAATTTTAGTAATAACAATCCTTTTAGTGTGTAAAAGGAAGAAGAGTTACAAAAAATTATTTATTTAAAAAAGCCCAATATATACATATAATAACGGCTTCTAACAAAAAAAATACAATTTTTATATTTTTGTTTGTTTGTTCCAGCAGCACGCATAAACTACTCAACTTTGATAAGAGTTTTAACAGCGAATTTCTTGGAGCACTGGGCAGGCTTTAAAGCAAAAACAGAAGAAAAAAAACGCAGGCAAAGCTAGAATTCGGCTGGATGAAAAAGATTGAGGGGCGTCAAGCGGAGGGGATGGAAAAGCTATACATTTTTAAACACGCTAAGTCGTGGGTAATAGTTGGTTAATTATAAAAATGGAATACTTCAAGTGAATAGCTCAGAAATTAAATACGTTTTCAATTTTTAAATTCTCTGACATTTCTAGGTTTTCCTAACTGCTGACAATTCAAGACGCAAACATGTAATCTTTAAAATATTACTATTTAAAAGTATATTTATAAGGCTATTTTTGCTGATTCATCAGTGACAAATACTTCAGGTATTTCTGTGGAAATATTGGGCAAAAATTCTTAAGCAGCTTCATCCCAACAAATTTTATCAACAGCTGATTACTAGGATTTTACTAAATACTAGTTGTAAAATATTGTCAGCAGAATTTCAATGTAAAACAGCTTTTAAGCTAAATTTTGACTTTCGCTCAATTTTATTTTCATATTTTTTAACGGCTAATCATACCAATTACATTCTGGACAATTAATTTTAAAATATTTTAATGATTTGCTTCCTACCTACATTTTGCAACTTTGACCATTCTTTTACTTTTAGACATATTTGGAAGGTAGATATTCAAATTTATATCCTTTGCTTTTTCAAGCAGGAGATGCCGGGTTCAAGCCCCGGGTCTTGCAGGTAGTCTACTTGGACTTTTTCTTCTAAAATTACAGAATTTTGTAAGATTAAGGTAAATCGCAGTATGAAGCTAGAAGGCAGGTTAATTCGATTCCATACCGTCCCTCGGAGAGGACGTTAAGAGGACGGTCCCGTGTGATGCATATATTGATAGTGGAGCACGTTAAAGATCCCTAGCCCCGACAAAGGGGTTTGGGCTAAATTAAATCCTTCTAAGAAAAGAAAACTGCCTTCCTTGGGGGTGATCATCAGACCGGTCTGGTGGGTGGGGTAGGGGGCTCATACATTATGTATCAGTCTAGTTATTGCCTAATGGCAAATTCTGACCAAATAGCCCTAGTAGCTGCGGTCAATAAAAGGTAAATTTTCTCTATATCCTTTGCTTTAACTTTATTTTGTCGGAAATCTTAAAAGGATAATTTCTTTAACGGTTCAATTTCTTTTTGACAGACCTTTGGATGTTTTAAGGAAAACCGTTTTAATTAAAACTCTCTAATTACGTAGGTACTCTTATCCCTATATGTACCGTAGGCATTTAATCGCGATTGACTATCTAATCCATTATTTTTTTTTCTTGATCCCACATAAATGAACAAAGAGAAAGCATGGATTAGCTAAACCAATCCGAATATCTTTACGGCGCATCTGGGGGTGAGTTGGAGAAAAAATGCGTTGTCTTGTGATTTATGTGAATATTAATTGAAGTTTTATTTAAAAAAAAGACACTTTCATTTCTGAAAGCAAGTTACTGATTTAAATATTGTTATTTTCTCCACATGCCATCGCCATCTGTATTCCGTAAATTAAACTTTGGTGTTTTTAATATTTTACCTGGTCAAACCCTGTACGAAAATGAAATAAAAATATTTTACAAGTTCGGCAGCCTCGGGGTAAGGCAGAAAGGGTTCAGGGAGGCCTACTTGCCAGGCTTCGCGCCGCCCCTTCTCTACTGCTACTACTACTAGTTATACAAGTAGATAAAAATCAACTTTCAAATAATACCTACTTGAACGAAATAGATTTTAATTTTAAATATCTTCGCCACTTTACATGTTAAAATTCTGACGCCCAGTGATAATATTTTACTGTGTAAATTACGCTCGCACCAACTTTAAATTTCATATTTCTTCTAAATGGTTTTATTTTGTATATAAAATTATAATTCATTATTAAAAGTTCAAAATTAATATTAAAAAGTATTTTAAATGTCCCATATTCACACATAAATAGGATTTTGATTTACCACCGCCCACTCTGATTTCACTATGAAAACAAAACTGCGATGCATTTCCATTTTAATATTTCTTAAATATTCAAATTCAGCCATCAATTGCTACTATACAAACTCTTTGCACCATGACCAAAAAGGCCTTTAACTTTAAATTCTTCACATTTTTAAAACTTAAATTCGAAAATTTTTTCAATTTAAATTTGCAACTTTCAAAAGTTCAACAATAAATTTTAATTGGCATAATTTTTTAATTTGCAAACGCTTTGCACCATGACCAAAAAGACATTTAACTTTAAATATTTCACATTTATAAATCTTCCATTCGCAATTTTTTTTAATTCAAATGTCCTATTTTTGCATTGGTAAACCTGTATTACCCCAATTTCAAATTCCAATATCCAAAAATTCAATTTTCACACGTGCAATATTCAAAAATTCACTGTTAAGCTATGAATTTCTTACCAGACAAACGCTTTACACCATGACCACAAAGGCCTTTAACATTAAATTTTTCACATTTTTAAATCTTCAGTTGGCCAATTTTGCAAATTTAAGTTTGCATTTTTCAAAAGTTTAACGATAATTTTTAATTCACTGCTCAGACATCAAATTTTAAGATACAAACGCTTTAGACTATGATAAAACTTTAAATTTTTCACATTTTTAAATTTTAATTTGCAAATTTTTTCAATTTAAATTGGCAACTTGAAAAAATTCAAGAGTTATTGGTTTTACGCTTTGCACCAGCTGGTCCGTACAATAGGCGCTATGACGTCACGAATTTCTTCAATTGGCAATTTAAATTTGCAATTTTCCAAAATTGAATAATAATTTTTAGTTGGCACATGACCAATTTTTAAATATTCACTGCTTAGCCATGAATTCTCTAATTTACGAATGCTTTGCACCATGATTAAAAAGTTTTTCCAACTTAAATATGCAATTTTTGAAAATTACTAACAAGCTCTTTAGGTATCGACGTCACGAATTCCAGGAATTTTATTTTCACACGGTCTTTAAAATCGAAAATGCTTTGAACTTTAAATTTTTGAATCTTCAATTCGCAAATTTTTCTAATTAAAATTTTTAATTTTCTAAAATTCAACAATCATTTTTAATTATCAATCATTAATTTTCCAAAATTCACTGATAAACAATCAAGTTTTTAATTAACAAACCCTTTGAGCCATGATCAAAAAGGTCTTTAGCTTTAAATTTTTTAATCTTCAATTTGTAAATGTTTCCAATTAAAATTTTCAATTTACAAAAATTAAAGGATTATCGATTTTATGTTTTGCGCCAGCGCCATCTCTTAACCGTACCAGAAGGCGCTATGACGTCACGAATTAGGCCACACCCCCCTGTCTGTCCCAGGTGCCCCCATATCTATTGGTCTACTAAGGGCCGGTTTCTCAATAGCGGGTTACCAGAGAGTTAAAGTAACTCGGGCTATAAATCCCAATTTTTTTTAAACCAATATTTTTTTAGATTAACCCTGAGGTAAAACAACTTACACTCGCCTTGAAGCTAGGGTTACCCTGGAGTTAACTTTAACCCGCATTTTAAAGATCTTTATAAGGTTATGTTGCTCGAGCTAACGCTAACTCGCTATTGAGAAACCGGCCCTAAGTAGCGTAACTGATTATTTTTTATCGCTACCTCTTAAAAAACAAGGCGCTAAAGGACATGCAAGGCTGGAGTTTCCACCTAAGATGTCCCTAAATTATCGCAAAATTAAGTTGTTAATTGCCATTTTTCCAAATTAAAAAATAGTATTTTTTAGAAGCTTCTTTTTTTTCATAATAATTATATATTTTTACATGCACTGGCGATGGCGTGAAGTTGTATTTTTCGTGTAAATAAAAATTTACTATTAAAAATAACCCCTATTAAATAAAATGTAAGAAGAAGAAATAAAATGATTAGGAAAGTACGACTACGTTAATAAAAAGAAAAGTTTATAAAAACCATAATTAATTTAAATGGTAATTTTCTTCAGCAAACTCTTTCACTAAATACATTTTTTTATTTAAAAAAAAAACACGTGAAGATAGTCAGTCTTTTTATTTATAAATAAGGTGTTTAAATTATTTTAAAACATTCTTAAAAAATTCTAAAAAATAACAGCGGATCCTTTTAGTAAAGTGACTAAAACTAATACTTATATAGGTAATAAAAAAGTAAATATGTAAATTACTATAACATTAGGTCATTTTTTTATTGTTAGTTGTCTTTTTACTTCTAAACTTAAACCTACTTCTTTGGTCTACAATTAATAGCTTTCTTTTCCTAGGCGATTTTCTGACACGACTTCTTGAATCAACGTTTATTTTAAAATAATTATCGGTTTGCGTAGCTACACTTTTTATCTCGACAACTTCTTTGTCGTTCTGAATTTTAATCATTTTAGGGAGTGGTATAGGAATTGGTATAGTTATGGGCAATGGAAGTATAACTGGGTATGGCACAAACACTGTTTGAGGCGGTAAAAGATTATTTAAAATGGCTTTGACAGTTGAGTTAGGAATTTTGGTTTCTCCTTGTTCGTTTTCTTCTTTTTTTGTATCGGAAATATCTACGGATTCTAAATCTACTACAGGTTCTACAGCTTTATTATCACATAAATAACTACTTTTTGGATATTCTCTGGGTGGGGTGTGTCTAATTCTTAAATCTTGTGGTGTTTCGTTGGAGGTATTATTTGCAGTTTCAGAGGTTATGGTGTAAGAACACCTTCTTTTGTTTCTTTTATTAAATTTAATAATTGGTCTTTTTTTCCTGTCCTGATTGGACAATAGTTTGGTTGAATGTACCACATTTTTTAAAGGAAGTGGTAAATTTTGTTCTATTTGTGATTCTGGCAAGAATTTTGCAATAACCTCGGGGGAAATAATACTTTGGTGCACTGGAGATGGAGACTTACAGTTTCTTAACCATAAATCAGGAGTTATTAAGACTCCACTTGTAGAATCTGTATCACCGATTAGATGAGGGTGCATTTCTAAATGGGCTCTGGTTTCTCTACAAAAAATGTGCATCTTGTATTGGTTAAGGCATTTGTCAGAACAGAATTGAAGTTGAGATACACCATCCTAAAACAAAAAAAAAATATTTATAATATTTTTTTAAATTTATCTTTACTCCCAACCCAATATGCAACCTTATTTCAGAGAATATGAAACATAACTATAAAATAAATACAACCTTAACGATAAAAAATTTAATTTAAAAATTGATAAGTTCATGGTTTTGGGTTTTCAAAAAGTATTTTGTAACTTTAAATTGTAGGAGCTTTTTTCATTTGGAAGATTGTAACAAATGGAACTGAAACTTTTTTCCCAAAATTACTTTTAATCCTGATTGCTTGAAAGTTGTTATGTCATGTACATTTTTTATGAGTGGTATTTGATCTACCAGTCTTACGTTTGAACTTTTGTATTCAGTATTTAATAAGCGATCCAAAGTGATTTTAATGTATATAAATGTTCTATATCTAAGCATTTATTGGATTTATATAAATTTAGAGTAGGTTCTAAATATGGTAAACTACGCATTACTTTATTTTGCAGTTTTTTTACTGCTTCAAATGTAGTGGTATTTGAAGAGCAAATTTGGATATAAGATATTGCAATTTTTAATAAATAAGACAAAATATATATTTTTCAAACAGGAATAAAATTTTTTATTTATAAAAAAATGTCAAATGATAGTGGAGATTCTTATTGTTCAGTCAGTGACCTTAACTCAGCAAAAATCAAAGTGACGTTTAAAATGGGTCATGTTATATCAATTACGATGTCGCAAACTTTTATAGTAAAATTTAAAATAATTTCCTAGTTGTGGCGTTCAACGTCGGCTACTTCATTGAGGCTTAAATTTATTGAGGCAAATAAGTGACAACTAAAAAATCGGGGCTACTACAAATCTACGAATGAGAAGGATCCTTGGAGGGACGAGAACTTGATATTGTCCCGTGGTGGTAAGGAATACTTTTAAACGGCACAATAAATGAATACGACTAAGGAGCCGTTTCTGAGGAGGTGATTATTACATAAGATGCACTTTTACGCGATACTAGAGAGTATTCGAAACTTATAAGCCCGAATTGTTGTTCTGACGACCACACTACTACTGTAGGAAAGTAGCTAAGCCTTTACCCATATATCTGTTACTGGCTTCAATTTAGGCGGGAGTTTTGACATAAACATATTAGACGGTAGGGGAAGGTTCAAGGAATAGGTGGAGATCATCGACGAAGGGTATCTTGTGGTGTTTTATTATTTTCTGGTAATGGTCGACAACCGGTTGTGGTCGGGTAACCGGCGAACCCACCCTAGCCGTAGCACCCACCTCTAGTACAGCAAATAGGCGCTGCCTCCAGTGTATTATTCGCTTTTTCGAGTTCATTCGCATCGATTGATGGACAGATGAATAGTGACGTCATTACAGATTGACCACCAAACGGCGAATAAAAAACGTTCCGATATAAATTACTTTTATACACAACTCTCGTACGCAAGACATTCTTAAGTGGGACTCATGCCCATACACCTATTAAACACTCTAATCAGGGCTAGCTTATTGGAATTAACTTGCTAATTGCGGATAAACAAATTTCCCTATCCACCATGATGAAATAATTACCTAACCAGGGTTAAGTAACTCGATTAAAAAAAAAGAGCTGGCAACGCAGCATATTTGGTGTTTATCTATTGGTAACACTGGATATCTCAAAAAATTGTTGACGTAAAAGGTTATCTTTTCTGTTTAGTTTTTTTTTATTTATTTTTAAAACCAATCAGACAATACTTTCGCCAGCTGTTGCGACTGAAACTCAACTTAAACGGGGACGGCCGAATCGGTGCTGTTTAGAGCTGAACAGTTTGATGTCGCCAGCATTTCCAATAATTAACTGCTCATTTTCAGTCTTGTAGTGTAAAAAAATGGATTTGCCGAAAGTTTGTGGTAAACAAAAGTAAGCATTGAACAGTATGCTGGGTGCATATAACTATGGATAATATAATGGCCCAAGGATTGCAAAGTGTGTATATGTATAAATGACCTTTTCAAAAAGAAATCCGTTGCAACCAGGTCAACATGGTGACTTTTTGTAACCCACATGCGGCCAGATAAGGGGGTTAAGTTAAAGTAAAAGTGCTTTAAATTTTATTAGCCCAACGAGTCATTACACGTAATTTTAAAAGAAATAAATAACATTTGTTATTCCTCCAAGGTTTAGACGACAACTTGTGACTGGATTAGATGTTTAAAAATATTTGTTATGTTTATTTATTAAGTTTTTTAAGCCACTTTCAGTATTTGTATAGTTTAGTAATATATTTGTATGCAACACAATTTTTGCAAGAATATGTTTTTCAGGTCCCCATTGCAAAATCAACTTAAAAAATGTTTAACAAAGTATGTCTGCCAAAATTAAATCTATCTGAGGCACCAAATCACTGTTTACTGCAACAACGGAATTAGGGTAAGTGCTACAATGGGGCTTTTTACTTGAAGTACAAGGGTGTGTTCAGATTGAACGTCGGGTGACGCCCGGGTGCGCCCTGGCCGTTCAGATTGCTCTGGTTAAAATTTATCCGGCTGTTCAGATTGTGGCTACATTTTTGCCGGACGCTACCCAAACGCGCACTTTCGCACCACACGAAATAGGTTGATAAAATTTGTCCCGCATGCGCAGATCAAATGAATAACCATTTTTAACCTTATTTCAGAGGCAATATTTTTTGTATTTGTGTTTGTGTGTGGTGAAGGTGAATCATCCTCAACGAGTAGTTCTTCATTTATAAATGCATTTACTATTACTTCTTCCATGATTAAAAAAAATTAAAATCTTAAGAGAGGCTATGATAATGCGTCTTGTCCGTTCATATTGGACGAATCGCCGGGCACACTCGGAGTACATTATAAACCTAGGGACTAATATATATCGGTCTAAGGCCACCTACACTGCATACACGATTTTTTGTGCCTTACAAAAATGGAAAATGCATGAGTCGGCACATAGGAAAAAATACATTTGGACAGCTACCAAGGAGAATTGCTGGCTACTTGGGACTACCAGATGCAAATCTATATACTGGGCATTGTTTTCGCAGATCATCAGCTTCTTTACTTGCCGACTCGGGATCAACTATAGGAAGATCAATTTCATAAAATAAGACGACAACGGCAGCGGCGACTGCTACCTATGTGCAGAATACGTCTATAACTAAAAATGTTGCCTCCAACTGTTCACCCTTCGTAAGCCTTGCAAATTGCACTCAAGTAAATGTAAACGTAAATATGTATCATAATAAGAACTAGATTTAAGTAATGCATATGCTAATTATTTTTCTCGTTCATACATTTTAACAATTAAATAAAATTTCAATAAAATTATTGTTTAATATGAAAAAATTTACTTTAAATCTCCCAGGGATTAAAATTATTTTTAATCCTTGAGATATTAAAAGTGCCTCTTTTATCCCTAAAAAGAGGGATTAAAAGTACATTTTTAATCCCTAAAGTGCACAAAAATATTATTTTGGTGTGGGTTGTCTGGATCTAGCTTGAGTTGGGTTGACTTTGAACTAGTTATAATAATTTTTTCTTGCGGTTTTTTCGGATTTTTTTCAGTTTTTTTGTTCGGTTTTTTCCTAGATTTGTTTTGACTACATAGCCCTTAATCTTATAATGTTTTTTTCATTTTAATTAACTACAGCTTCTCATCATCAGAGGAACTGGTTTCTTGAGAAATCTTTATGGCCGTTTATGCAGACACGGCTCGTTTTAAATTTACTCGAAATTACACTCGAATCTGATTCGTAGCAAAACCCGAGTATAGTCCAATTTTTTGATGAGCGGACTGACGTCATTTTTGCCTCTGAAAACGTATTTCTTTGTTGTTAACAGTTTGCATGTCAAATAATTTGAAACAATTGAAACAATCAACGATATGAATTTTTTCTAAATATTTATTGTCGCTGTCTAAAACAATGTATCAAATAGAGATCCAAAAAATAACTGAGTAGCGACAGCTTGGGTACACTTTCTGAGGGCGCTTGTGCGAAATAAAGTTCAATAAAAGATCCGCTATTTGATCCGGGAGTTGATGACCTTTTTTATTTTCCAGCAGTCGAACAGAAAACTAGCATAGTAGACCAGGAATCAGGCGTTAATTTACCAATAGGTTTAAATTTAAGTTTTGTCAATTGATTTATTTTATGTGTGATTTTCTAAAATTTTTTAGTTTTTTATTATTGATTTCGTTCTTACTAGTTTATTTTAAGGAAAGAGTTTCTTGTGTAATGGTCATTAAGATTATTATAAGTGATAAGATTATTATTGGTGAAATTTTATGGGTCGGTATTAATTATCCGCAAATTCACCCTCCAGTTAAATACCAGTAGTTTTATTAGAAATTTAAGGTATTTATGTAAGGTAAGTGTTTCCCCTTTATAACTTTAGTAGTGAGTTTTTCTCTGGTTTGATTTAAAGCGATTCATATTTTATTTTGGTTCAGAAATATAATAGTTTATGCTTGTACATACCGTGATTGTTCAACAACGAAAAGTAATGGAAAATCTATGTTTGCATTTCCTAAAGATAATAACCGTTAAGTAGGTGAATTAAAACTCAATTTCTTTATGTTGATTGATTATAATTAAAAAACTCCGAAAATTAAACTTGTTGAACTTTACCTAGGTCTATTTTTAAATTAATTTTAAGTAATTTATGTAAGTAAAACTTAAATTTTCTTCCATAAATTTTTTTTTTTAATGTGTTAATCTTTTCTCAACTCCGTAAAGTTTTTTCAAATAAAAAGCAGGTCTACATGTAGAAAGATTTATCAGTAACATGTAACCGTAATACCCAAAATAAGAAAATAATATTTGATCTTTATTAGTACTTCCTTTTTTGGAAAGTGGACATCTCATGAGAATCAGCCTTATATAAGTGACCCTGCTGATTGGTCACTAAGGGTGAAATTTATAGTCGAGCCTTAAAGCCTCTAATCTATAACTGGACCTTAAATTAAAATGAATGTCTTGTTTGTTTTTTTTTATAGTTTTATTATAGTTGGTTTCGGAATAAACCTTGTCAAAAGGGGAATGTTAATAATATTAGTGTTAATAATCTATTTTTTTTACTTTCTTTTTAGAGAAAGTTGCCTGTGTAAAAGGAGAAAAGAAATATTGGGAAAAAAAAAACCAAACTTCTTTAATCTGAAGCTGGGTTCATACAGAAATAAAAATAACATAAGATAACATAAGATAAGAGAAAATAAAATAAAAAATAAGAGTTCACCTTATAACATAAGAGAAAGATGGCAAACTTTTATCTTCTGCAGGAGACAATAAAGTAATAGTAAAATTCAAAATCGCATTCGCAAAAATTCGCGTTTTGATTGGCTAGAACTGATTTCTTATTTTATGTTATTTTTCTGTGTGAACGCCCAATTTTTTTTATTTTATGTTATCTTATGTTATTTTTAACTTATCTTATCTGATGTTATTTTATTTCTGTATGAACCCAGCTTGATTCTAATTAAAAATTGCTTCACTGATTTTATCTATACGCTTTTTTGTTTTAAGTGTAGACTGTTTAATTATAAGGAGAATTTTTTGTTTTCAGTTTAGGCTGTTTTTGTTAATAACGTACAAAGATAAAGGGTCACGCACTATAGTACACACTCAGTCATGGGGAAAAACGTGATTTAGTATTAATTGTGTAAAAGAATTTATCAAGCCGAAGACACAACTAGAAAATTTCTCAGCTTCAAGCCCTAGTAATAAGTTGATCCTTTTTTTCTATGCCTAGTCCATTTTTATGACTGTTATTAAATTTAAGTTTGTTTTGTAGGTAAATTAGACTTTTTAAACATTAGTTCTAAATACTGTATGCCTGTCTGATATTTTATTTTGATGTCAAAATAGTGGAAAGGATTTTGATATAAAAAGATTGCTTAGTTTATGTTTAAAAGAATTATATTAAGTAATGTTTATTTTTTAGTTATTAAACACGTAAACATGATTTTCGTGTGTTACAATTAGTATTTTTTTTCACATCGGTATTCAATACGTATCGAAAATCAAGCATCTTATTCTTTCATATATCACGCTCTTTGTCGGAACAGACAATATGCTCTATGAAAGAAAAAGAAGATAATCTTGTCAATACGTATTGAGGACGATGTGAAAACATAATAAATTACAGTGTCCTTAAATGTCCTCAAATTCTAAAATTTCAACTGTCCTAAAATTTTTAAGAAAAAAAAATCATAATCCTAAAATTTTAACAAATTTTTCATTTTGTCCTAAAATTTTTATAGGTGTCCTAAAATTCTGAATAAGAGAGAGATGGTCAATCTGATCTTTACACGGTATTTTTTATTATCAAGATTTACAAAAACAAATTCGTCCAACAATATTTTTCATTTAAAATACCTTATTATTCTTATGTTTTTTCCGGAGAATTTTAAACATTAATAATCTTTAAAAACTCGAACAACAACAAGAGCGAAAAGGGAGGTTATGATAAATAGATCGGAATTACTTATCACTGTTGCCAGTGTAAGTCAATGTTTTACAAAAACTGGCTAAAAAAATGATTTTTTAAAGTTTTCTCTGATAGTTTACTGAAAATTTTCCCCAAGTCATACACAGAGGGTAACAAAAAACATGCATCCTTTAAATGAGACACCCTATATATTTTAACAGTTTCAAATTCTCCCAAAAATCTACTTTTCAAAAATACTGCATACTACTATCTTATCTTTTACGGTTTTCGAGATATTCGGAAGTAGTTGGCTGTGAAATGCAGGCTATTAATAACTAATTAATTAATAACCAGTATTATAATTTTGTGACTGTATTATCGAGCGTCGCGTGCCGGGATATTGCCACGGATCACCTACCACGGTACTCTGTGCTATTGCTATTATTTCTCTTCAGTTGCGGTATTCGTTTTTATTATTTTTTTTTTGACAATGTTGGGATGCGGCGTCATCTATTTGATCTGATGTTTTAGTAATAAATTTAAAAATAAGAATTTCCCCAAAACCTTTTTTTTAAATTATTTTTTAGAAAGGATAGGTCATAGAAAAAATGTTTAAAAGAACATTAAAAAATCTAGCTCTAGTTTTTGAGAAATTGCCATTTTTGTAAGTAGGTACCTGGAAAAACTAAGTATGTCAATTGAAATTTTGGATTTTTAATTTTTTTATTGAACAATTAGGTATACACCAAAAATCATCAAAGAGATGGAAGGGAAAAACCTTCGGCTGATTTAATATGAAAAACATTTATGTAATATTTATTAAATAACTAATAATTAAAATGTGTAGGTAAACCTTTAAAATCGGTCAAACTAAAATTTCTAACCTATAAAACCTTGCAAGTAAACTTTAAGGTAGCTTGCGACCTACCTTGTCCTTCACTCATCCTTAAGCATTCGTTCGACGACTATAAAATGCATTTTGTGCCGAAGGAGCCCTTAAGGCGTGAGGCAGTCTCAAGGATGGACTATAAATTCCACTCTAAACATAATTAAGTTCCATTGAAGGAGGGGAGTGGTTGGGTGCACGTGAATTACAAAATGAAGCAAATTGTGTATTTCAGTCAAAGTTTTATTCTTATCAGAACGATTTGGGCTCAGGTATGAGCCATCATCTGTGCCAAAAATATTTATTGTAAGGGTAAAGAAAATTAAGCTAATAATATGATGTTACTTAACATTTGAGAAAGTTTTCAAGCCAGGTGTTGGCACTTGGTTAATACAATAATACAGGTGGTGTAAAAGACAAGGGACTATTTTCTTTGCAGACAGACATTACATATAACGAGTAAAGCCAAGATCAGTTCGGTTTTTTTAATTTTTACTTTTTGAGATCTGCGTGGTTTTTTGGAGGTTAAATTTTTGACAGCGCTTTCAGGAGGGGAGGCTTTATTTTAGTTTCTTCAAGAGGGCGCAGTGTACTTCCGGTACTTATATACACCACAAAACCAAATCGAACGCCTATGTCGCACACCCAATCTGTCCTCCAATTTTCATGACTGTAGGTCAAGTGCGTGTGTCCAATATCAAAAAAAAAATCTAAAATATTGCATGGCCTATAAAATCGAAGAAAATAAAGCCCAGAATCAAAAAAATAGTTTTTCCAATAAAGTTCATCTAAGGGTGAAATGCTGGTATTATATATTACCCTATGTTTCCAAATCGAAACAATCTAACGACAAAAAATTACAAAATGTACCACCCTGTGAGTAAAAATCGCATTTTTCCGCAAAATCAATAGTGGCTTTGGATGACTTTAAATAAATATATTAAACAGTAAATATATTTTTTTTGAGACCACCAACTAGAACAAGATGATTTTCGAATAACCCTGCTATTTGACATCACAGGGTGATTCAACTAACAAACACCACATAAATATTTTGATTGATTTAGATTTTTTTAAATTATTCAGTTATAAGTGGTTACTTTTTTATTTAACGTAGTAAACTCTTGCATTTATTAATTCCCAATTAGGATTTTTTTGTACCACCCTTTCTTTACATAGCTACCAGAACATGCTCGATATAATGATATTATGGTTAAGGGTTATTTAATTAAATAAAAATTATTGTTGATCTTATAACCCTAGTGAATCCATTAAAAAAAAGTCGCAGGCAATTGCTAAAGCGTCACTTTTTCTTGTTTTGTATAACTTTGTAATTAAGGCACACTAGTATATACATCAGTATGGATAAAATGAATATTTAGAAAAAGGCGCTTTTTAAACTACAGCAATATTATCTTATTTTCCTTGATTTAAAAAAACTATACAATAAAATGCAGTCCGTGAAAGCATATTTTTATATATAAGTTTTTGCAGCAAAAAAGAATACAATCGGTAAAAAATCACGTCGTAGGCGTCGTATTTATTCGCATTCCCAGTGGCGTCCGTTTAAATCAATATAACTCAAAAACGGAACTTATGACCCCCAAATTTTTGTTGGAAAATTATCAGGGAGGTTGGGGCTCTAATATATTACAAGCCCAGCCAATTTCACACATTCCGGTAATCAATGTAATTAGTGCCTCCTCCTTAAAGTAGAAGAGTCAGCGGCCAAATCGACTAAGGTGTTTTAGCAGGGCTAGAATTTTGTGAACATATGTTTAAATAGTCGTTACGTCCCTGAGAAATACATTTTTCAAAATTCAAAAAAAAAAAAATTATTTTGCTTTAACAAAGCTATAATTTTAATATGTTTTATGGTGTCTACGTCTAATATCAAAAAATAATGGACAGGCGATTTCGATGGTTGCATCTCCGTGACAGGCGGGCGTATACTCACTATATTTTATGAATTTTTTATGTTGCTGTAAAAAAGCTACAATTTGTAGGAGATGTTCCTGCATCGATTGCAAGGCACCATACAAAAGGACTGGCGATTCTGCTGTTCATAAGATATAGTGAGTCAACACCGTTCTCAACTAAAAAGCCAGTTAACTCATTTTCGTTTTAGTATCCTTTGTCCTATGATCGGTGCCATATTGACACCAAACTGACAGAAAATCCATGTTTTACTTGTCAATTTGGTTATAAAAATGGCCGATATAATAGGCTAAAGGGCACTAAGGCGGTAGGAGTTACTTGGCTTTTTAGTTGAGAACGGTGTTGAGTGAGTACATGCCCGCCTGTCACGGAGATCCAATCATCGAAATCGCCTGTTCATTATTTTTTGACGTAGACTCTATAAAACATATTAGAATTATAGCTAGTGGCAAAAATAGTGCGGTATTTAAAAATGCGAGTAAAAAAAGCACAGTTTCGCCGCGAGTTGTTAACACTAATTTTTTTTAATACCTTTATCAAAAAATCTAAGAAAAACAGGAAAATACTTTTAAAAATCTCGAACGAAGAGCACTTCTCGCAACACACCAACACTATAAATCAAGGCGGCTGGTAAATGAAAGTAACTACGGTTTCCATAGCAATTTTCCTTTTTACTCGGTGTCGTTAATTCTTGCTTGATTTTAATCTTTGACAGTTTCATATTTTGCCAATGTTTTCAAATGATTTTTTCGTAAATACCTGGTAAAAACTGGTAGAAATGGCTTAATTTTTATGCAAGAATAATTAGATTTTCTCAATATTACTATATTCCGCTATTTCTAAGAAAGTTTTAGTTAGTAATTTGCAGACAGTTACTAAAATCATGTTTTTGATGAAGGTATAAAAAAAATAATTTTTAGTTTTTTTTAATTTAAAAAAATTAATTTTTCAAGGACGCAGCACGCTATGGCTTGGAAGGTCAGTACCATTTTTATTAGGGACTATTTAAACGTATGTTTAAAAAAATTCTAGCCTTGTTAAAACACCTTAGTCGATTCGGCTGCTGCCTCTTATACTATTAATAATAGAAATCTTATCGAAACTCCTTTTATACTATACCTGAAAGTCCACATATGAAACAGTATGTCGAACATGTCTGCACCAGTCACACGTTTTATTCTTTTTAAAATTTGCACGTCTTGATTGAGAGAAGCAAAGCTCTGAACAAAAAACTGCAATTCCTGATGTAAGACCCTTGTTCTCATCTACCGGTTTGCCGCACCATCCACATCCCTCTAAAATGTAAAATTTATTGTAGGAGCATGTTTATCAACTGAAATAACTCCAGACTAAAACTAACCCATAGCTTGTGAAATAAACTTCTGTATAAATGAAGAATTAGGCAGTCCAACCTTTAAATATATGTAAAAATTTATCCCAGATTAACCCTAGGCTGGGTTTATGCAAGACAATATTTTACTCAAGTTTTTAGGGCTCATAGTTTTCCAGATAAATGTCTAGTTATTGGACCACCCATTCAGTGACCGGCCTTATTGGACTACCTTGTATAATTTTATTTTCGTTGATAGAATAGAAGAATAGAAAAAACATTGTTTACTCTGTTTATTTATTTATTCCAAACAAGTAATAGTTACACTCAAATAAAAACGGATAAATTAAAATGATAATACAAACGAAGTCACAAAACTGCACTGCAAAAATTCTCTTAAACTGTAATAGGCTTTTTTTCTAGAAAAGGTTATAATTTATTTTGAATTTGTTTGCGAGGTAGTTGTCTAATATTTTCTGGCAGTGAATTCCATATTTTTAGTATATTATGAGATACGTGTTTTTGTAAATAGCTATAGTTAGCTTTTTTTGTTTTCAATATATTTTTAAATCAGGTATTATAAGGATGACAGTTTTTAAAGATCAGGGTTTTTGGAGACAAAGTTAACACATTATATGATGTATACGTTGTAAAGTGTTTGTATTTTTAAGTTCTTAAAGTGTTTTTTGCAGCTTTCTCTGGTTTTTAATTTTAACATTATCCTTAAACATTGCTTTTGGATTTTTAGTACTTTTTGCATTTCCCAAAAATATTATGACGTATCTGATACGTGATTGTACATACGCATGAAATGAGGAGAGTGAAGCTTCCAGATCTACACTATCTCGAACAATTCTTGGCGCATAGCTACTGTCTTATTGATTTACCGAGGTCCTAAATGTGATCCTCCCAGCTTAAGTTGGAGTCTAGTGTCACCCCTAGAAATTTAAGTTTATTTTTTGACTCCAGTTCCCCCTCTTCATACCTACACACAAATTTTTTTATTTTTTTGTCTAAAAGCTAGTAATTGTGTTTTGCTGACATTCAATTTAAGGTTGTTGGATATAAAACAATTAATCCAGGTTTTCTAAATTGGCACTAATTTCTTTTTTCACGTGTTCAACACTATCTTAACTGACTAAAACATTATTGTAATCAGCAAATGCATATACTTTATTTTTGATTATATTTTCAATCTCATTTGTGTATAATATATAAAGGAGAGGACCCAGTATCGACCCTTGAGAAATTCCTCGACTTATTTCTTTAAAATCTGATTTTAATTTTTTTCCACATTGTGCAGATTCCTCTACACATTCCTCTACACATTGTTTTGGATAATACTATATCATATATGTGAAAATGGTGAGGGTTACCCTACCTCTTCTAAAATTGCCCACCTTGGTGTGCCGAGCTCTTATTCACAATTTTGAAGTACAAGATTGTCCATTTCGTATTCAGGACGACAAAATGCACATCTTATCAAAATCATAATTTATACCTTGAACTATTGCTCTATAACGCCACACAAATTAAGCTTTCTCAGCAAAGTCCCATGATCCACGCTGTCAAAGGCTTATAGGTCAATGCGTAATTCAACAGTTTGTTTTTTTTAATTGAGAGAATCAAGTATTGTTTCAATCACTTGATATATATATCTTATAGTTGATTTACCATTTCTAAAGCCATTTTGCCTATTTGGTAGAATGTTGTTAGTTTCTAGAAAGTTTATTAGTTGGTTATGGATGCCTTTTGCAAAGATTTTACTTATATTACGTGGTAATGATATTGGTCGATAGTTTTTAAGATCACCACGGTCACCCTTTTTGAAAACTGGTTTGACCACTGCCATCTTCAAAAGCGATGGAAAAACTCCCGCTTTAAGAGACAAGTTCGTCATATCCACATGATTTTTTGTTTTTAAGGTTTTTTATGATTTTAAGTATTTCTTCTGGGGTAACATGTTCAAAATGCATGCTATTTTTCGAGCAAGTTATGTTTTAGCAAGCCAACTCTTTATTTATTTTCATTTATAAAGGGACAGATATTAAGAAAAAAATCGTTTACATGATTTAAGAATTGCTTTTGTTCATTGTAGTTAAAGCTTTCAAATATTGGTTCTTTGCTCACGTTTGGTGTTGTTATCTTTTTCACAACATTTTACGTTGCTTTTGTTATATTTTCTGAGCCCAGTATAATTTTTTCTTGTCAATTTTTCTTGTGTAGTTTTTTTAAGTAAGTGCACGTATTTTTTATAATTTGCTTTTTTCTTTTTTCCCTCCAACATAAGTTGATATAGTTTTCTTTTAGTTTGTGATGATATTTTTATCCCTTTGGTCATCCAATAATGTCCGATGGTAGACCTTTTTTGTGTTCGTGCTGGAAAGATCAGATCCAATAACTGCAGCAGTTTGTAATGTAGAACTGTGTAGGGTCACTCTCCTCCAACACATCCTGCCATGACACCTCCTTCATAACCTATTTTAGCTGTTTCATTTTGCCTTTTGAACACATTCTATCTGTAAAAAATATTTTAATCAGGCTTGACCTTTACTTTTATGTATCCAACTGAAATTTGCTGACCATGATGGTCACTTAATCCTGTTTTTATTACTTGATTGTTTTTGTAATTTTTTGTATTTATAAAAAAGTTGTCAATGCAGGAGAGTTTAATTTTATTTGCCCTGGTAACATCAAAGATTGTTTGCTCAAAGTTGACGCTATGAAAATTATTTTTGCTTTGTCTCTTTTTTCCCCTCTCTTTTTTCTTTAGGTTTTCGATTAATAAAAAGTTTACATTAAAATCTTCCCCCTCCATTTAATTAACACACGAGTGGCATACAATGTTTTATCCAACAAGTGGAATTAATAAGCTTTACGATAAAATCAAAGCTACTTGCGTCTTAGTACCCTATAAATTTCAGAATGACTTGAATGTGACTTTTTTACATTTTGGTCAAATTAGGTTGGTTGTTTGGTTGCCACGGGCATGATACATTGTTAGCAAATGTTTAAATAAATTTTGACACTTGTCAGTTTTCCGTGCAGGAAAGAGAAGCTTTTTTGAAGAAAAAACCTATAGAAAATGAAGGAAACCGATGAAAATTACGTTCTTGATGATATCCTTACGGAAGCGCAAATTTTTCCAGAAAAGTCCCGAGATACTTACGATAAGGAGTTCAAAATGTTTGAGTCTTGCATGAATTCACGGAAGATAAAAGGTATCGATGAAAATGTTCTATTGGCTTGTTTTTTACATTTGCAAAAAAAATTATCCCCATGCATCGTCGCTATGGACCAAATACTTGATGCTTCTCTCGACTATTCACCTTTGTAAAAAAAATCGACATTTCAAAATTTTGAGCTTTTTGAAAAGCAAATCACAGGGATACAAACCAAAGAAGTACAACATTATAACGATCTGAAATAGAGAAGTTTTTGAACGAAGCTCCCAACGACCAGTACCTGTTGATGAAAGTGACTTTGATAATGGGGATTAGCGGTGCTTGTAGATGCGATGAATTGGTCAATTTGAAAATAGAAAATAATGGAGACGAAGGGAAATATTTTCACGTAGTTTTGCAAGACACTAAAACCAAGAAATTCTAGCCGCTTTTTTGTTGTTTACAAAAATGGGAGGTGTATTAGCCAGTGTGTAGGAATAAATACGTTGTTGAAGATAACTTCAAGAGTTGCAATGTTTTTGAAATTGGAGGAACCAGCGTTCTACACCGGTCACTGCCTGAGAAGGTCTTCGGCGACTCTTTTGGCCAATGCAGGGGCTAACATGACTACTTTGAAGCGTCACGGAGGATGGAAGTCCTCGACCGTAGCAGAACGATACCTAGAAAAATCGGTGCATAACAAAATACAAATTGCAGAAAAAATACAAGGTTCTAATGCGTCGGCGTCTTCCAGCACTATCAGCAGCTGTACCGCTACGGGAGCGTCTGGTTCCAATGAACCAAATAATTTTACAATGACTTTAAATTCGAATAAATCGTTAGCGTTTTCTCTTAATTTCAATATCAATGTGAATTCTGCTTGTAATAGTAATAAATAGGTTACCTATAGGTTATACTACTTTAAATATAAACGTGAGTTGTTTGATAGTTTACTTATCTAAAATGACATTAATAATGACAGTCATAACTGTCATGTGTTGGATAAAATATTTTATATAACAATGTAAAGTTCATCCCAGTTTGTGTTTTTTACCATGCAAAACTTTTAGTTAGCAATCAAGTAAACAATAAAAATGATTGCAATGGGCGATCGCGTCTTTTGGCTTTTGTGGTGGCCATTTTGTTTACAGTATTGGGTAGGATTTGTATAAAGCGGAACGAAATTTCATAAGTGTTTAAGTTAGACCAGTTATTGGAGAAAAAATCTGAAATTAATTCCAAAACGATTTAAGCTTTGATTAAAGTTTTAAGTAAACTGCAAAATGTAACTTTACAAAATTTTTCTCTCCCACGAAGTCGACAACAAAGTTTAAATTGCAAAATTCAATAAAAATTTGTTTCTCTAAAAAAAAATACAAAAATGTTATAGCCGAAACTATAGATTGTAATATTGACAATTTTTTTATAATTTTGCGACCTCCTTTGAGGTGCGCTACATTGATTTTTTGAAAGTTACTACTGTTTTTTAGCAGTTTCTCCAAAAATTTTTCAAAAAAGTACCTATTTTCAACAGAATTTATACATATTTCTTGCCTTTGTCGGCGTTCCCCGCATCCCTGTTTTTTTTTAAATTTTCCCTTCAGTAATTTATTTGGTTCAGTAAATAGGAGGCATTTGTGCAAAGATGGCGTTATTGTGTAATTTCATAAAACATTTGAAATAAAAAAAATTAACTTGTAGAAATTGTCATAATATAAGTGAGAGCTTATTTTGGTAAAACCACGTGTATACTTTATAAAGAAAATATGCTGTACATAAAAATATATTTAAATGAAATACAACAATAGCCAACACAGACATTATAAAATTATGGCGACAACAAATTATTCAGACATCAATGGAAATTATGTTTAAATTACTGAAGAGACCTTTGGAAGTAGATAGTTGTAAGGTAGGTTTTGTTATCATTACACCATTGGGGTTTTTCCAAACAGAAGGAATTTGTTTTTAAGGACAGTTCATAGCAAGAAGATTCAGTAAGAAGCTTCTAATTTTAGTTTTGAAACTAAAGTCACGCTTTACTTAAATTTAACAACACTGTATTTATTTTGTAAAAATATTTCGTACAAAATTTATAAAATAAAAAAAAAATTAAATATCATATTTTAAATATGAAAAAAATCGATTTGATATTTTAAGTTTACTTAAATTTTTCACCTTGCAAGAAATTTTCTTTCTAACTCAATTTGCTGCGGGCATTAAGCATCAATCAAAAGTTTATTTATAATGCAGATTTTATTTTTCTCCCCTGTAAAAATTCGGCAAAAAAATTTATTGTGCTCTTCTGTATATTACCATTTTATTATATTTATATTATATATTATATTTATAAGTTCATATTTTTGGTACAGAGTATCAAAACAAATGATCGATGTTTTTAGTGGGAGAAATAGGTAAATGACCAATAATCGGTTTTAATTCATTTTTTAATACTATTGGTATCCCTTTAGATTTAGTTACCTACCCTCTTGTTTAGTACCAAATTAGAGTTTATTATGAGTGCAAACTGTTTCATTTGCCGCGAGTCTATAGCTATCGAGAAAACAACTAAAGTGAAAATAAAGTGATTGAAAATGGAAAGGTGGAGAAATTTTTAATTAGTAAAGTTTTGGAAACAACAGTACATGAAAAGTGTCGAATATCCTACAAAAATGAAAAAACTTAAAGGCTCAATATATATAATTTTTTTAGCTGCGGAACTAACCATATTTGCCAATTTTCAGGGCAATAGAGTATATTATTCCGAGGGGTCAATTTTACCGGTTTTAGATTTAGATTTCGATTTAGCATGACGTCCCACTACAACTTAACACAATTTACACGTGCATTGGTTCGACTTTAACTTCTTCAATCAATGTAAGAAATTGTAAAAAAACTTTCGCAGGTTTATTTTTTACTTTGTTCATTTATTTATACAGTAAAAAAATGTAAAATAAACGCGATAATAATATTACTAAACAATAAAGGCCAATTTGTTTTTTTTTTTAATTAAGTGCGTGGTTCCCATGTAAACATAAGCCGTAAACGTGATGTTGTTGACAGAAGCACCCTTCGATGTTGTAAAATATTTCCTCTAGAGATATTGTATGAAATCAAGTAGGCGGAATTGTAGTGTGACGTCACTCTAAATGGAAATCTAAATCTAGAAGCGTCAAAATTGAACTCCAGGACCTACATAAAAAAAGGGACCACGACCCTAAGCTCTTTTGATATCACGCACCCCACAATTGTGACGTAATTTTGGCGGCAGCTGTCAGTGGGCAGTTGTTTATATCGCAACAAAATAACGTCACTATTGTGGGGTGCGTAACGTTAAAACAGTCCAGGGTCTTGTTGAAAACTGTCGTATAAGGTAGGTTACACACTATCCTAATCAATGCTTGAATGCTTGAATAGTAGTGTTAGTGGGTTCGTTAAGTTAAGTGAGACTTGGCTGAAGTAGGCTCCTTATTCAACTCGCAAATAAAACTCGATTCTTCGGTCAGCTTTTTATTTCTGATTGGTTATTTCAATAATCTGTCTTCTAGCCTTCACTCTGATTTTGACCAATGTGGCTTACCTGTGTCGCTCGCAATGATTTTCAAAAACTGCTTCTCTCTTATATGGCCCCATCGAATGTTGCCGAGCAATCGTAAAAATTCTAGAAGACAGTTTCCACAGGTCTACCACACTTAACAATGTAATAATAATGCAACTACCATAAAATCTAGAAGAACATAGAAATTTTTCGATAATTCCAGAACCAAAACATTGGCGTAGCTTAAAGAAAACTCAATATTTCCTCAAAAGAACCTTTATTTGTAACTGTAAGTGCCTATTTTTATAGCTCTAACCTATGCATCAATTTTCTATAAATTCAACTCGACCTAATTCCTAAAATTTAGTTACTTTGCAACATTAGCCCCTTCTCTAAGACTATTCTTTCCAAACAGCTTTACCAGTTCAGGACATCTGGATTTGGTACACCAAGTCGTTGATCTTCTTTATTACTTTGTATGGGCTCTCTCACAATCGCTGAAATTTGGGACTGAATCCTTTCTTTCGTTGAGCCTGATAAAACCATACACAATAACCTTCACTAAAAATGTTAAGAGATGATGACTTCTTATCGTGGCGTAGCTTCATTCGGTCGCTGTTCAACCACAAATCTTTCTAGGAAACTGGTGTCCGTTCTTCAATTTCCATTAAAGGTCAGCGAAGTAATCAGAAAGTGACACTTCTTCATCGCCTTCTGTTGGTGGCTTGCTGCACGAGGTCTATCGGAATCTTTATCTCTTGTCCTTTCAGTAATATTTAAGGGGTATAGGACAACAGGAATAGTGGTATCAACTGATTTTTGTTCACAAACATTGACAGATATTGGTTTATGGTCCTGTTCCTGGTCACGTCTACCATTTCGTCGGACTAATGATGATGAAGATTTAACATTAGAAGTTTCCAAGCTTCAAATATATACCTTGATCTATGTGAATTTCTATGATACTCTTTAATAATTCTTCATCTACCGTTGCCACTTCCTGATTCGGTAATGGTTCTGTTTTGGGCCATTTGCGACTTTTTTTAGAAGCGCATAGATCACATCTCTTACACCACTCTTCTACATCTCGACGGCATTTTACCCAGTAATAATGAAGTTCTGGCTTCTCCGAGGTGATTTTTACTCCTACTGTCGTGCAGCTGACGAAACACAGTATCTGTCTAACGTAGATCGTAGCAGAAACGTTTGATATCCCAATCACAGATTATTGCGCAATATCCTTTGACTGTTGGCGCACACCTGGAAATATCCTGCCATTCTGCTCTATCTCCTTCTTCTAGCCGCGATCTCGCTATTTTGAAGTCTTCATCAACCTTTTGCTCGTTTCTTATATCATCAAGACTAAGCTGGTCAGATTTTTCAGTAACTTTAGGTTCTTTCTCTGTTATTTTCTTTATGCGATCTTCAAACTTTTTCTTCTTGTCGCTGACAGAATTTACATAACTTTTCTGCGCATGGCTGCTCCTTTTTCGATGTTTAATCTGTCGAATAGAATTCTCGAAGTTTAGTTACCACTTAATGCTGAAACTTTCTGCCAATTCCGTAGAGAAAACAGTGATAATTTTCAACAGCTTTTATAACTGCTAGTAGTTTTTTCCTCGTGACGCAGTAATTTCTTCCTGCTTTTGGTTTTAACTGAAATTCCCAATGACGTTTCTGCTCCTTTCTGAAGGCTAAATAGGAGCGGTAACCAATCGCTGCTTTAACTCTGTAAAAGCTTGTTGGTATTCCGGAGTCCAATTAAATTCTATATTTTTCTCTGTTAGCTGACTAAGTGGCTTTGCAATTTTTCCAAAGTCTTTCAGATAAGGCCGATAGTAACTACATAGTAGTAGAAAACTCCGTACTTCCGTCTTACTTTTGAGTCTGGGCCATGTCTGCACGGACTTGGCATTATCAGAATCTGTTTCTATTTCCTTTTTAGAAACAACGTGTCAGGACAAATTAACTCTCTCTTGGAATATCGCAACCTTTTTAGGATTTAGCTGTAAGTTGGCATTTATTTCTCAATCGTCTAAAGACTTCCTTTAAATTGGCCAAATGAACATCAAAGTCTTTCCCAATCAGACTAACCATGTTTCCCGCATTAATCTTCGCAGAACTAATTTCATTAACCTTTTAAGAGTGGCGGGTGCACTACACAATCCGAAGGGCATTATATTGAACTGATATAGTCCTTTTCCAGTTGTAAATACTGCCTTAGTTTTGTCTTCCTTGAAAAGCTCTACCTGCCAACATCCACTCTTTAGATCCAAAGAAGACCTTGCCAAAATGTTAAGCGTGTCATCGATTCCTGGTAAGGGATAGCTGTATTTCTTGGTTATGTCATTTAATTTTCTATAGACAACACAAAATCTTGTAGTATCCTTTTTTGTTACAATAAATACTGGTGATACCAAGCACTATTGTACTCTTCGATCCCTTCTTCCGTTAGCATGTTTTGAATCAGACATCTTACTTCGTGTTACTTAACTTCTTGGTCTTTGCTTAATTGGCCCTTGCCGGCTGGTATGGACTCTTTGCTGTACAAGTTTAGTTATTCCTTTTATTTTCTCTACCGCAAGCATGTTCGATTCTTCTTTCACAAATTGGATAGTTTTGCTCTTCTCATAATCTTTGAGATGGCCCCAGCTCTTTGAGAAATTCTCCAAAACTTCTTTATTTTGGCAGTTCTTCTTACTTACTATTGGTTGTTCCTTAAACCTCGTTACCCAAAAAACCGGTTCGCAAAATCCAATAACATCACCTTTTACCAAATTAACTTCTCTCAACATAGACTGTGAAATAAATATATTCTAAGTGACATTGGATACCTTTATAGAGACGCTTTAGACAAGATTTCAAGATTTTTTAAAAGTTTCCCAAAAATTCGATTGTTTAATTGATGTAAACAATTCAGAAAACAATTTAAAATGTCTCGCGGACTAAATTTTTTTTTATAGTTCAAATCTAGAAAGCAGTACTATAGATGAATATAAATCGTTTTGTTTGCTGATATCCGAATTAAAAGATGAAATCGGGAAACCGGAAGAAATGTTGCCATTTATGATAAAATACAGTTTTAAGAAGAGCTTCCCAAACATTTTTAAATTATAACAAATAACGAATACAATTACTTCTAGCAGTGCGGAAGCGGAGCGCACTTTTAACATATTAAAAAAAATACAAAAATGTGAAGACAAGCTGAATGCGTTTGCTATAATTAGTATTGAGCGGGAATATAGCCACACTAGTGAGTTCGATATAAAACTGGACTACGCATGAATTCAGTAAAAATTCGCACACTTAATTTTTAGTTTAAAGTTAATATGAAATGTAAAAAATTTTCTTATTTATAACCACTGTAGTAATACATTTTTTACACTATATATTAAATTGTGACTATACTATGATATACCTAGGTACCAAAAACTGTGGTGCCCTTTTGAGCCTTCGCCCCCCCCCCTTACCATCGCCCTTTAAGTCACGCTACGCCGCTGAGTAGATGGCACCATGCGCGGTCGATTCAATTGTCGTTACTATTTAAATAGGCATAAGTGAACACGACAATCTACCGAACTTATTTTTCGCTTCGTATCTATTTTTTTTTAAATCTGTGGGCTATATTTATTTATCGCGTTTGTTTTGGACGCTGTAAGTAAAAAACTATCTTCTCGTGTAGAGGTAAAAATACACCAAATTAAGAAAAAGAAAATTATCCAAAGAAAATATTTTTGGGCTTTTGCATACAAATGGCGTTTATAAAGCACTATTACTTATCTTACGAGACGAGACGAGATATTTTTGGAAAAAACTCAAAGTTACTTAAAACCACACCTTTTCTTTTGCTTCTGCTGCGATTTTTTTTTACAAAAAAAAAGGCCAGAAAATAAAAAAAATATATTACAAATAACTTTAAAAAAAGTGATTCAAATCATACTTTAATGCTGACGTCATTCATAAAAGCTAAGAAAAATAAAAAGAAAATTTAAAAAAAATACAATTTTTTTAATTTTTTTTTTTTTTTGAAAATGCAATTACTTATGAATTTTTTTTTAATTTCAACTCCCCTTCTTACCCTCTCAGCCATTCCATGCCAGCGGAGGTTAAGTTTTGCACAGTGTTCTTACCGGAAAATTTGAATACAAGTAAAAACGCTCAATAAAATTACATGAAATAGTTAACCAAATTATAATATTACATTTATTCTGTCATCGCAGGATACACAATATAGAAGTGTTCTGTGTATTCTTTTTATTGCACCAAAAATGTCCTAATTATGTTAGTGAAGCAAAAAGTATTTATTGTGATATGATCTGATATAGCAAGGAATAAAAAGTTTTGATTTAAGTTCCGCAGAATGCATCTTCTAGTTTAAATAGTGCATAATTAAAAAAAGTTTACAAAACTCCAATACTTTGACTCGAAAAATAAAAATGTATGATTTCGGTAAAAAAAGCAACTCTTAAACTTAAGTGTTTTTTTTATGGCAATCTTCATGTTTTGCGTATGTTGTCCAAAGTTGCAAACATAAAGGACTTTTATTACTTAAATAATTAAAAAGCTGGGTTCTTTGTGAATAATATATAAACCTAACATTATTACCATAGCGTGTTTTCATTTTATATAAATTAAATAAACGATTTAAACTACGATTGAAATATTTATAGAATGGCTATTCTTTCAAACCCCTCCCCCTTATCAAATACTAATCAGCTCATCGCCTGGTTACAACCGATCGACAGACACCATCTATCTTTTTTTTTGACCCAAAAAGAACTCATTTATAGTGAAAATACAAAAAAAACTATGTTTTTAAAAACCCAATAGCACCTAAACTATGTATAGGTGGCTAATAAGTAGTATATTTCTTATATCTGTTAATGAAAATATTATCAATTGATTTTCTTTGCAAAAAAGTAGACCTTACCACCCTCACCAAATAAAAAATGTCCACGACCCCTAAGGGTTGAGCCACATCCCAAACCGGAATCTATTTTAATATTTTGAAAATTTTGATGGGTTGCATTTTTATTACTATTATTATTATTATTATTAAATTTTTAGAAAATATCACGTTTTAAAAGCAGCCCTTTTAAAGGCTTAGAAAAGTAATTACATATATCAAAGAAAAGATACAGCAAATTTAAAAAATTCCTATGTAACAACTCAAGTAATAAAAAATAAAAATTAAATGCTTACTTTAGCGGGGGGGGAGGGGGGCGGGGTACGTAAGGTGCAAAGTTACAACCAAACTCCAACCTTATTTTGAATTTTATTCAGTATATTTGGGTCTATGACACAAAATATCTACTTTTTGTACCTATCAATTTTTGTTTTATTTTAGAGTAAATTAACATTATGAAGTCTATAGAGGTGGATCAAAATTGGTAAATTAAATACAACACAACACTCTCAACATTTTCCATTATTTTATTTTGTTACATTTATAATAAATAACAACTGGGCAAAAATGTTTACGGTAAAGAATAGTATTAAAAAACGTTTCAAAAAATTATTTTACTAATAAAAACACAAAAAGAAAAACCCAGAAGTTTTTGAATTCCGATGAAATTTGTGCAGATTAGGATGACTTATTCTTGAATTTTAGCAAAAGTAGAAGGCTTAAGCATAGAGTAATATACCTACGGAACAGAGTCGCAAAGCAGGCCGAAATGGATCGTAGACTTGTACGCAGAAACGCTTTTCACGAGGATTCGCGCAGGAGCCTGCAATCCACTTCGGTCCGCTTTGAGCCTCTGTTCCGTAGGTATATTATTTTATGGCTTAAGTACTACTTATAATAGTGGAGTAAATTCGTAAAAAGAAACTGAACAAACGGTATATTTTTTTATATTTGGCATAGTAATACCCCATACGAAAAGCTAAAATTCCAGTCGAGGATTCCCCATTTTTCAGTCCCAGAAACCAAGATGGCGCCTGTCAAGGTTAGGAAAAAATGTGTTTTCTACATTTTTAGAAAAATCAAATCTAAATCAATTGGGTAATAGTAAAGATTAATCCAAAAATATAAAAAAAAGTTGACATATTTCACTTCAAAACAAAATGACGGCCAGATTTGAAAAATTTAGTTTTTCTTTGTTTTTTTTTTACTTTTTAAGTTAATGTCTCATATTAAAACTACTGACCGGCTTCTTGATCTCAAAGTAAAAAAAAATTGGGTTTATAAGCGGGTGCACAGATAGCGCTTGATATGTCAAAAATATAAGAGACCTTATTAACCCGTATACAACATTAAAAAAATATATATTTTTAGTAGACGCTACAAGCGATGAGTTCTTCTCTGCTATAATTTTGAAAAACATTTGATTTGACGTTTGATATTCAAAATGGCGGCCAAACTATCGAGAAAAAAGTAATTTTTCCCTTCTGGTGTGATATTTATTAAATCGCGATTTATCTACAAAACTGACTTAACAGGCAAATTTTTTACAGCAAGTAGAAGGTCATATAAGACTCTTAAAACCATATTTTTCCAACAAAATTTCTCTCTTGGTTCGCCGTCAGCTTGAATTTATGCGTAATTCGGGTTAACTCGGTTTTAGTCCGATATCTCATTGACCATTGGTCCAAATAAATTGTTTTGTTTTATACAAAAGTGGTTTTTCTACGATTATTGGTCTACTATTTTTTTTGCTGTCTCTATGAAAATAATGATTAATCAAGGTAGCATATACCATATATTGATATATAATTTGTTACCATAAAACTTTTTTAAAAAATGTCCCTATAAAAAATTTACTGGGTTAAATTTTCTTTAAATTTTGTTAATAAAAAATAAAGTTTTGTTAAAAATAACTAATATAGATATATATAATATATAGAGGGCGCCACAAATGTGTATTTTTTTATAGAAAAAGAAAGAAATGTTAACGCAGGTAAAAATTTTTTAAATACTTTTTCAATTTATAGGCACTAAAGCTCCCACCGGTTATTTAACAAGAATCTTGTTCAAATTTGAGTAGCACTGGGTAACCATAACCTCCCCTCTCCCCTTGGCTATGCCACTTTATATCCGTCAAAACTCCAAGTTGCCGAAAATCACATGATCTTCTATAGAAACGTCAAAAACATGGAAAAAACAACTCTCGTTTTATCTTAAAAACCGTAGAAAAGAAGAAGTAAGGCTGGATCACTCTGTAAAAAAAAGGCAAACATTTTCTCGATGAGACTTTTTATATCTTTATTCTTTAGGTAGGTTATTGGTAAATAAGTACTTCATTCCAGATATCAGTATTTGCTTAACTTTCTTTTTCACGACGTAATTTTCATTCTCGCATAATGTTTTGTTGCAAAGCAAACAATTAATTTCCTCGTTTTCCTCGAAATCCACAAGGACCAATTTCGAATTATACTCAAAAAATTTTAATTTTAAAAGTAGCGACACGCAATATTATCTAATATTCCAATATTCCAGAATGGAAAAACACTCACTAACGATAGTTGTCAATAATTATAATAGGTGAGTAGGTACTTTTGTTTTGTCTTGGCAGACGCTCACGGTTTATCAGAATGTGCAAAATCAAACCCGTTAAATAAAAGAAAGTTCAATTATAAAATCTTTCACTATAGAAACTGCAATTCGTTAAACCAATTTTTTTATCCGAACCTTATTTCTTCAAACCCATTCAATAACAAATTCGATATTTATAAGACCCGTTTTTTATCGAACCATTGTTCATCAAACTCATTTAATATCAAACTCGTCTTTTGTAATACAACTTTTTAATAAAACCCGGTTTGACAAACTATAGGCGTTATAGGCAATAAGGAAGTTAAATCTTATCTCAAGAATTTGTAGTGTCAACTTTCCAGCACTCTATCTCCCCTATTTTTTACTATACAGAAAAACTGTTTGAAAAATATATATAGAGAATTTTGATACCTACAAGTTATATTTAAACACTTTTCTTGTGAATTTTACACATATTTTCGGGAGCCTTCTAGGTATAACTTTTTTTTTATGACACATACAAAAAAAAAATTGAATAAAAGTTTAAAAAAATAATTTTGTTTAGCCAACAAAAAAAAAACGTTTTAAAATCGGACAAATATTAACCGATGACTGGCATGATCCCCTATTAGCTCTGAAAAGTGTTGATGTGTAGGCAGTTTTGCCTTTTTGTAAGTACTATTCTATTGGACTAAAATTCATTATTTTTATGCACGTTAGCAATTTTGCACAACCCAAAGCAGTTTTAGGATGAATTAAATTAGTTTAAAATTTTCGTGTCAAAAGAAAAGCAAATTTTAATGCTTCGGTTAAAATGGCGGACGATTAACTAAAAAAAAGAGTTTTTTTCGTTGTTTTCTTAGTAAGACATAGCCATTCCAAAAATAAAAAAGTGATATGTGTCATTCTCAAATCAAGATGGCGGCGACTAAAATAAAAAAATCACTTTATTTTTCTGTTTATGATGAGCTAAATTAGTTTTAAATTTCTGTGTTAAAAAAACTGGAGTTTGCGTCTAGTCTACAAGTCCCACCTGGTATGTATTCTTGTGGTACTCTGGTCTATTTTGTAAAGTCCATTTTTTTGCTATCGATTCATCATAGTAAAAAGTCCAACTGATCGATGGACTATGTCTGAAACCAGTCAGTGGTAGAACTAGTAAAGGAGGCCAAAAATCCAATAGTTTACTCTTGGTAAAACTCTTTTTTATTTATATTTAACAACACTATGGACATTGGGAATTAATTTCTCATTGTATTTTTTTTAAAAAGAGTAGTTGGTTTTCTGAGAGTCAAAAAGAATAGAATACTTTTAAAAAGCGTATTTAATTGGCCTCCAAGTTAAATAAAAATAAAATATAAAATTTGAGTTATGTTAAATTTTGTTTTTTTCACCACCAAGCTTATATTTTACCAATTATACAACTTGCAATTTTTTTGCAACTTGCGTTTTAAACTAAATATTTAAAGGTAAATAAATGCTTTTCCTTCAAATCTTGCGAGGAAAATAAATTACAGGATATATGTAGAAGTCTTATTTAATAAAAAAGAAAAATATATTAAATAACTTATGAGTAAAGAAAGGGTTGTTATTACCAATAATTCTTTGAATCATTACTTCGAAAAACAATAATCAATATTATGTTACTCATTAAAAACAAAACTTCTCAAATTACGAATAGGCTATTATTTTATCTTTATCCTAAATAATTAAAAATTTATAGTTAACCATTCGTTAAACCTGCAGCTGTATAACAAATTTGCAGGAGATTGAAAAATCTGGAATTCTATTTATCCAGTGGCATACGCAGAAATTAGGGGGTGGCGTGGGGCTTAAGCAAGAGCACAGCTTCAGAAAGACATATTTTTGCAGAAGAGTCAATCTTTAGGACTTGATATTCAATTGCTTTCGAGAGGGGGGTGCTTGAAGCGACCCGTCATTATTTCTAGTTAACTGCGTCCTCATGGGAAGTCTTTTTGGACCAACCATAAAATTCATTAACCGATTCCCACATACCAAAAGAAACAAAATTTCTGATTTGAATGAATACAAATATTCACCACCTAAATCTCAGATTTAGTGATGGATAATACATTATCTACCGTTCATATAACGCTATCAATCAATTTGTAATACAGCAAATTCACGTGAGTTTATTCACGGCACGACGAACGCTCTGTATATCACGTTAAGTATTGAAATTGACGGAATATACATTTTTTACGGAGCCCTTAGTCTTCGAGTCCAAGCGAGGTTCTCTCCTAGATGAGTAATGTAATCGCTGTGTAAATAGTTTTAGCATTTTCCATTAGACAGCAAATCTCATAAATTTATTTATTTTCATGGTAAACTATTAATAGTGCATGTGAAAAAATTACAAAATTATTTAGTACCTACGACAGTCGATAATGTTTCGCTTGCTGTCGGCTTTTTTTGATAAAAATTTAAAAAAGTTTTGTTGGTGTTCTATTTTTTTTAAGAATTGAGATCAGTGATGCGAGACCAAAATAATTTTTATTTTCACCTTTTAAAATATGTTCCAAAAAAATATTGCTAAAACTCTTTCGAACAGCTGCCCGAACAAAATGTTCGTTTAAAATTTCTTAAAAAAGCTCGCGAAAATGTTGCAATAAATTTAAGATTTTTTGCCCGAGTTTTAATAGATAAAACTACTATAAAAATGCTATTTTGCTTTTAAGGTTGAACTTGAATAAAAAATGCGCTCCTTCCATTTTCTATATTTTTTGACACTTTTTCTGTATAGTAAAAAATAGCTGAGATAAAATGCAAAATTGACATTACAAATTCTTGATGTAAGATTTAACTTCCTTATTGTGTCAAGTTGGCCATAACGAACGCCTATGATTTGTCAAACCAGGAATATGTCAGACCGTATTTAATAAAAAATTTCATCGTAAGAACGATTCACGTTAAAAACTGCTATTTGTTAAACCATTTTTAATCGAAACATTGTTCATCAAATTCATTTAATATCAAACTCGTAATTTATAAAACCCATTTTTATTCAAACCCGGAATTTGAGAAACCATTATTTTTTAAGACCGGAATTAGTAAGACCCGTTGTTTATCAATAATTTGTTCTTAACTGGAATGCAAGTGACATCTATACGCAAACTATTGAACATTGAACGCTACTTCTACAAGTATGCGCGCGCAGCTGCGACAAATGCATCGAAATGCCGCGCCACCGCGCCACCTGCGTGTACGCCTCGCGTTCATGTATTATTGGCGAATGCGCAATCAATTTAGCAGAAATTTCTGGTAAAAATAATGCTTTGACAAATTTCGTGTTTTATTAAAAATGAGTTTGATGATCAATCGTTCGATTAAAAACGGGTCTTATAAATTTCGAATTTGTTATTGAATGGGCTTGAAGAAATAAGGTTAGGATAAAAAATAGGTTTAACGAATTGCAGTTTCTATAGTGAATAATAAATTATTTTATTTAACGGGTTTGATTCTGCACATTCTGATAAACCGTGGGCGTCCGCCAAGATAAAACAAAAGTACCTACTCAACTATTATTGACAAATGTCATTAGTTAGTGTTTTTCCATTCTGGAATATTGGAATATTTGATAATGTTCTGCGTAGCTACTTTTAAAATTTATATTTTTTGATTATTCGATATTCGTTCTTATGGAAATCGAGGAAACTAATTCTTTGCTTTGCAACAAAACATTATGGAAGAATTAAAATCACGTCGTGAAAAAGAAAGTATACATACATACATACTGATATCTGGAATTCAGTACGTCTTTACCAATAACCTACCGAAAGATTAAGGATATAAAAAGTCTCATTGAGAAAATTTTTGCCTGCGGCGCTTTTTATAAATGTTATAAGTATGTTTGACACTTTTTACAAAGCGATCCAGAAGGTAGCCTTACGTCTTTTTTCTAGGGTTTTTAGGAGAGAAATAAAACGAGACTTGCTTTTTCTATGTTTTTGACGTTTCTATAGTAGATCACGTGATTTTCGGCAACTTCGAGTTTTGCCGGACATACAGTGGCATACCCAAGGGGAGAGGGAGGGTGCTACTAAATTCTGAATAAAATTCTTATTAAATAACCGACATTTGACTCAAAAATTTTTTAGAACATTTTTTGCCTTAATGCCTGTCTGCCTGTCATCAACGTGCCAATTTTTGCCCTAATGTCTGTCTGTCCGTCTGTCTGTCACCAACGCGCCTAACTCAAAAACCACTTGTCCGATTTTGACGAAATTTAGTAGGTAAGTAGACTTGGTTTGTGCTTCAGATGGTCCCATTTCAAGAACATAAAAATTGCCCCCCAGTGGCGGAGATAATGGAAGGGACTTTTAAAAAAACCCAGTTTAATCCAGAATATGGCTTGTGGGGTATTAATTGAAATGTATTTATACAGGGATTTTGAAGGCTTTGGTAAGAGCTTTAGTGCCTATGAATTGAAGGAGTATTTTAAAAATTCTTGCCTGCGGTAACATATCGTTATTTTTCTATAAAGAAAATACACATTTGTGGTGCCCTCTATCTCCGTTACTTTTAACATAACTGCTATTTTTTATTACCAAAATTTAAGGAAAATTTAACCTACTAAATTTTTTGCAGCAGCGTTTTTAAAAAATAGTTTAATTGTAACAAATTATATGTCAATATATATATATATATATATATAAATATATGCTACCTTGATCATTATTTTCGGCGGTAGATGTGAATTAGCTTTTTATCCGAGACATATAGCAAAAAAAATATTAAATTAAAAATCTTACAAAAACCAATTTTTTATTAAAAAAAAATCAATTTGTTTGTAAATTCAAGATGGTGGCGAACCTAGAGACAAATTTTGTTGGAAAAATGTGGTTTTAAGAGTCTCATATGACCTCCTACTTGCTGTAAAAGATTCGGCTGTCAAGTCAGTTTTGTAGATAAATCGTGATTTTGTGACTATTCTATTGGAGTAACGATAGAAGAGAGATAGTTGCAGCGGAGGTAAGGAACGGGATATTATAGCAGAAAGGGCCCATGCAAAGGTCTAATTGCCAGGTCCACGGGCCGCCCCTATACTACCACTACTATATTACTACTTAGAATAATAAAACCAAAGTTTCTTTAGGCATCGGGTATCTTTAAATAGTTTATCTAAGGATTTAATGGTAATCGGGCTAGATGTAATCTTTATTTTATAAAATTTGATATGAATTTTATGAGCCAAATTTTTATAAGAATTTGCCGTACAATCTTCTACTTTATCTTATGATCACGTTTTTAATTTTCTCTTTTTAATAAGATTTTACGAAATTTTATACATAAGGAAACGGCAATAATATTTCCAGTTTTTATCGTGTCAAATATTATGTCACATAGGTTTTATCCGAAATTTATGTAAATAATTTTAATGATATTTTATCATTTGCCACACAAATTTCCACAGTATTTTATGATCAAGAAGTTTTTCGTAGTCCCTTTTAAATGTGATTTTATAAGGAAACATTAATAATTTTTCCACATAATTTAAAAAGTTTTTATGGTGTCAAATATTAAAATAGTTTTTTGTAAATAAATAATAGACAAATATACAGGGTGTATTCTTTAAACGGAACGGTCCTTCTAGCGGGGTAGAATTTAGTTGAATAAAAAAATCTAAAAACATGTCCACTGAGATTTTTAATTTCCTTTAATCGTGCTACCTTGGATTTTGTCTATGTCATTTAGTTTACGAGATATGGCAATTTTTTATTTTTTTTTTAAACAGGACACATATTTTTGCAATTTTTGAAATCCACTATTTTCTCTTCAGCAATACCACACAGTAGGATCTATCTTTTACGATAATCAAGATATTTTTATCTAAATCTGTATGGAAAACTTCGATATTCATTCAAATATCCCCCGTAAAACAGGGCATAGACAAAAATTCCATGCAAGTTTAAATGCCTCTATCTTGGAAACCCTAAGAGATAGAGTATTAATGTGTGGTATTGTCAAAAAGACAATTTTGTTTAGAATTGAAAAATGTCAAACTCTACAGGGTGTCCTATTTAAAAAAATATATATTTTTTTGCCATACCTCTTAAACAAAACGACATAAAAAAATCCAAGATAACACGATCAAAGAAAATTAAAAATCTCAGTTGACGTGTTTTTGGATTTTTTTATAAAACCGAATTCTAACCCGCTAGAAGCACCGTTCCGTTTAAAGAATCCACCCTGTATATGTAATTCAAAAGTTTTACTTTACCATAAAAAGCTTTATATGTTAGATTAGGGCAAAGTTATAAATAAATAATAATTATTAAAGTAAAAGTTAAAAAATGGCGCCTGCAGTCACCGATATTCAAAAATATATAATATCTTTAAAGCTGCTGTTCTGAAAAACTTTAAAGTTAGCACAATTTTACACATTAATTGATTAAAAGACAGCTTAGCTTAATAGAAATAGTAAAACTTCCCTTTCTTGTCATAAAATTTTTTTGTAAACAATTTTTCAGTTACTGTAGTTACCATACTGGTCATTTATATCTACAGATAAAAAGTGGGCTTACTAGGGATATTAGCAGTTTTCTTTCTAGTTTTAAGATTTTTTTATTTAGTTTTTTAATGAAAAACGTGACCTTATTAAAATAATATAATTACCAGTAACTTGTTTTTCCTACACATAAAATTAAAGAAATTTTGTTCTCTTTGTTGGTGGAAAAAAAGTGAGCTTATTTTTAATATTTTATAGTCAAAAGATTTTTTGAATATAGTTTTTTTTTGAAGACAACAACAACAAGAAGTTTCTAATATTCAACGTTAAGCATGGTTAAGTAATTCAGCAACTTATTTAAAATATTGGAGTAATATTTATTATATTATATATTTACAAATCAGATAAATTTAATAATTATTTAAAATGGAAATTTTTATAATGAAAAATATTGGTATATATATCTTTAAAATTTCTTATTGAAGATAATAAACTATTATAGAAAAAATCCTAAAAACTAATGAAATTATTCCTTAAAACATTACAAACTATCATAATTTCCTTTATTATGAATGTGCATTAAAATTTATAGAAAATACCATAAATTCCTATAAAAGCTATTATTAGCCCATTAATTTTATAATTAAATTAAATTTTCATTAGAAACTATAAAAAGTCGTGTAAATTGTATGTAAACAATTATATATTCTTATAAGTTATCTTAAAAAAACAAGAAACTACTGTACCACTCTACAATAATAATTTCCGTATAAACAATAATAAACTTTTCAGAAAATTTAATTACAGCAAAGTTTATCAGAGGCACTGTAAAACCTTATACACTTTTACAAGCTTTGATTAGTAATATGCCTTTTAAACCACCGTAAAATTTTTATAATCTTTAACGACGGTTTTTGTTTAATTTTCAGTACGTGACAACTTCAAAAAAACCATTAATTAATATGTATGAGGTTTTTTTTCGTTTATTTTATAAGTTTTTATGAAAGGTTTTTGGCAGGGAAATGTAATTTATTGACTCAACTTACCTTTTTTTAAATCTTCTTCTCGACAATTTATAACATTTCTGGGTTTTTATTATTAGCTTGCGAGACATTTGCAAAAAAGTCTAGAAATAAATAAAATTAAACAAAAACTTAACGCTTATGGCAACAATATCCAAACCTTTCATGAAGCTTGACACTTTGTTAAATGTCATGAGAAAAACTAAAACAAAGTTATGATTGTTTTCCACAAACCAAAAATACACTTTTTTGCACTCGACGCGCGTTTCGCTTTCGTTTTAGTGCAACCAAAGGTTCCAAATTCCCAACAAGATGAGAAAAAATATAAAATCTTGGGTCGATGCCTCCGATATTTAATAAGCCTTCCACCTACTTGCGTTTTAGTGAGCTCTGAACGTATGTGGCGGCCATTATGAAAATTAACTAATGTAATAACTGTCAACAGTGTCAAAAATGGCGGCGGCATACGTGTAAAAGGGTACTAAAACGGAAGGTGTTGACTGGCCTCCATGTCGGAGGTATCGCTTGGGGGCTTCAAGTGCTTTCATAGTCGTAGGTACTTAAAAAAAAAAAATATTCATAATACTTTATTTGCAGATATCTCGCAAACGGTTTAAGGAACCATAGGAATAAAATATATTTTTAAAAAGAGGAATTTCTGAGTTATTAAAGTAATCTACTAAAAGCATATGGTTTTATTTAACCAAAAGGTAAGTTACGTCAAAAAGTGACATTTAGTTGACGTATAATGAATATTGGGTTAGATAGGGCGAGTTTGTAAATCCACCGATGAAAACAATCGAGTTTGTAAATTCATCTATGAATATTGGTGATATTCATTGGGTTTTTAAATTACCCGATTGATTACACCAATTCACCAATTGATGGCGACTCTGGAGGTCGGTGAGCCTTCCCGATGAATATCATTAACGTCATTTACCCCCAGATGCACCGTAAAAATATTTGGATTAGTTTAGCTAATCCATGCTTTCTCTTTGTTCATTTATGTGGGATCAAGAAAGAAAAAGAATGAATTAGATATCCAATCGCGATTAAGTGCCTACGGTGCATTTAGGGGTCAATAATCTGTTTTTTGTTGTTATTATTTTGTTTTAAAATTTTTTGATGTTTTTCTAAATAAAGATTGCCGACTTGATAAGAACCTGCGTTAAAACTATTTGAAAGATAGTTTTCGAGGAATAATGCTGGGTTTATACAGCAAAATAAAATAATATAATAATAAGAACACCCAATAAAAAACCATCACATGATCACGTTTGACCAATCGTATTTCTTGTTTTACTTTATTGGATGTATAAACCCAGCATAAGGAGATCAATAAATCTTCAATTTGGGCTGGTATAAGATGGACAGTTTTATCCTCGCCATATCCCCCTGAAGTCCTACGAGGATTTTTCGTCCATAATACATGGGATTTTTTCGAAAAAGCACAAAATTTCTTAATTGAAAAAAAAATAAAAAAAAAATCTAGGCTATAGCTAAATTCTGACTGATTTTTATCCTGTTTTTCTAATTTTCGGCGGCTCATCGAATTCAACGACATGGAATGTCAGATTAACGTCATATTTCATTTGGCAAAAAACCGATGACATCGGTGAAAAAAAAATGATGAATTTAAAAACTCTCCCATAGACTATTTTTTCACAACAGAATTATAACTCTATCCAATCCAGTTATCAAAATATAATGTTCATAGTATAGTGTTAAGCAAATAGGTAGTTAACCCTGCTTATTTTTACATGCCCTAATAATCTTGACTATTATAAAATCTTGAGATCTAGGCATAAGAATAATTTAGTTTTAATCTTTGTGTAGAGATTATTGAGAATAAGGATAACTTGTTATTGTTTTATACGTTTAATGCATAAGCGACGTTTCGACAATTACAAGGTTATTATTATTCTCAATAATCTCTACACAATCTGCCTAATAGAACGTTAATTATCTTTAAAAAAAGTTTTAATCTTCTCCGGAAGATGCTAACTTAGTTGGCGAACCAGATAAAGAGAGTTAAACAATAAAGTTTTGTTAAAGTGATAAAACATTTCAGTATTAAACAATCGGTAAAAATTACTTAAAATTTATAACTTAGATCGTAATTGTTCTTACCAGAAAATCTTATTGAATCGGTTTCTGAATCGTTACTTCCAGAGTTGGATCTTGTGGTTCTAGACAATTTTGAAGAATCTTTAGCAGCCTCATATCCATACCATCCCAATAACTCATTCATGGTTGATTCTGCGAATACCTAAAATAATTCACTTTAAACCTCTCTGTCGTTTTTCGGGAGGAAAAATGTAGACAAATCCCAGTCCAGAAAAAAACAAATTAGTTTACCTTATGTCTACGTGAAATTTTTTCGAGTCGAGGATTCCCCATTTTTCCGGCACTAAAAACCAAGATGGCGGCTGTCAAAGTTAGGAAATGTGTTTTCTGCGTTTTCACGTAATCCAAAAATATAAAAAAAATTGATCTAACAATAAAAAAGATTAGAGTTTATATACAGATACAAAGATGGCGCTTAATATGTCAAAAATATAAGAGACCTTACTAATTTATAGACAACATTTAAAAAAAATATATTTTTAGTAGAATGCTATTAGCGATGAGCTCGCCTCTGCTAAAATTTCAAAAAACATCTGATATGACATTTGATATTTAAAATGGCGGCCAAACTATCGAGAACAAAGTAATTTTTTTCTTCTGCTGTGGTATTTACACTAACGTCATGCAATATATCGATTTATGCTAAATCGAGGACGCTTGTCTCGAAAATTGCAAAAAAAAATACACATGTCATTCCCAAATCAAGTTGGCCGAGACTAAAATTGAGAAACGTCATTATTTGTCTGCACGTTAGCAATTTTGCACAAAACAAAGCAGTTTTAAAATGAGCTAAAATAGTTTTAAATTTCTGTGTAAAAAAAAACAAATTTTAATGATGTGGTTGAAATGGCGGACGATTAGTAAAAAAAAAGTGTTTTTTTTTGTTCCTTAAGTTAAACACAAAACACGTGGCAGAATATTGCGTTACGCTAAGTAAGACATAGCCATTCAAAAATTAAAAAAAGTGACATATGTCATTCACAAATCAAGATGGCGGCGACTAAAATAAAAAAACAACATTATTTTTCTGTTCGTTTACATTTTTTCACAAACTAAAGCAGTTTTAGGAGAAGTTAAATCAGTTTTAAATTTTTCAGTTAAAATAGCGGACGATTAAGTAAAAAAAAAGTGTTTTTTTTTTGTTTTTCTCTCAAGTTAAACAAAAAATACAAAATATAAAATATTAGATTTTATTACATTAAAGTTACAATTTTGAGATTTTTCGTGCCAAAATGGCTGCGATTAAAATTAAAAAAAAAAAAACATTTTTTTCCGCCTCCACAAACAAAAGCAGTTTTAGGATGAGCTAAATTAATTTAAAATGTTTGCGTAAAAAAAAAACATTAATACCTCAGCGTTTTTTTCTTTAAATTTTTTCGTAAAATAAACAAAAAACACTTTGCAAAATCTTTAAAAACAAGTGACAAGTCATCTTATAGTCAGGTATTATCGACATTTCTAAATATTCCTAGGTCCGCGGATGCTTAGGTACTGGATACTTGCTAAAAATTTTTATATCTGATATGTTTTCCTTTAAAAAAACTATAGTCATAATTGTAAAATTACGTCATTTTGTGAAAAAATGTAAACGGACAGAAAACTAATGTTGTTCTTTATTTTAGTCGCCGGCATCTTGATTTGTGAATATCATATGTCAGTATTTTGCCAAGTGCTTTCTGTTTAAGTTGAGAAAGAAACAAACAAAACCCTTTTTTACTTAATCGTCCACCATTTTAACTAAAGCAATAAAATTTCTTTTTTTTACACAAAAATTTAAAACTAATTTGAGTCATCCTTAGCTCTGGTTTGTGCAAAATTGCTAACGTGCAGAAAAATAATGACGCTTCTTAATTTTTAATATAATATAATAATTTTTTAATTTTTTTTGCAATTTTTGAGACAAGCGTCCTCAATTTAGTACAAATTGATGTATTGCATGGCGTTAGTGTAAATAGCTCACCAGAGGGAGAAAATCACTTTTTTTTTCGATAGTTTGGCCGCCATTTTGAATATCAAATGTCAAATGAATTGTTTTTTTAAATTGTAGCATAGAACTCATCGCTAATAGTATCTACTAAAAAAAAAATATATTATTTTAAATGTTGTCTTTAGGTTAATAGGGCCTCTTATATTTCTGACATATCTTTGTACTCGCTTATAAACTCTTTTTTATTGTAAGATCAAGACGCCGGTTAGTAGCTTTAATATCAGACATTAAAAGAGATCACTTACAAAGTAAAGAAAAAATCAAAGAAAAACTAAATTTTTGAAATCTCACCGTTACCCAATTGATTTCGATTTGATTTTTCTGCAAACGTAGAAAACACATTTTTTTCTAACTTTGACAGCCACCATCTTAGTTTCTGAGGCCCAAAAATGGGGGATCCTCGACTGAAATTTTAGCTTTTGGTATTAGGTATTACTATGCCAAATATAAAAAACATACCTTTTTTGCAATTTCTTTTTACGAATTTACTCCACAATTTATTGGACAGAACTGAAGGAAACCGAGTACGCATTGAAAAAATGCAGGGACACGCGCACAAATAAAATTAATTTTTGCCATATTAAAATTTCACGTCGTTGAAGTTGGATTTGGATTCAGATTTAGATTTGTAAATATTACAGTGGACCAAATAAATCAAGAATAAATATTTTAAACGCGTTTATCTCTGCAATAAACTGCCTGATTTTGACGAAATTTGCAGGATAGTCTCCAAATACCTCCCTCCTCATAAATGACGAGTGTAAGGTTGATGCGAGTTCGCGTACGAGCAGCAGGCGAGTAACAACTTTAACTGGATTTTAGGCTTACGGGACACAAAATTTTGACTTATATATATCCGATCGGCTTCAAATTTGTCACGCTTATATAGTTGCGATGACAACACAATATTATAGTGTAATGAACTTGATAGCTCCCCCCACTCGAAGGGGATGCAGGGGGGTATAGTTGAAGTACGCCCGATTTTGTTGAAATTTGGTATGTGGGGGCATTTGGGGATGGCGATGACAAATTTATAATCAGATTTTAAAAATTCGATATGGCGGATTCAAGATGGACGATTTTTGGTCATGTTTTGCTAACCAATTTTAACTGACTTATACACATCTGATTGCCTTTAAATTTGGCATGCATTTATAGTTCCGGTGACAATACAATCATAATTATGGTATTATAAGGCAGCCCTTCCCTTTCCACGAGGGGAGTGGAGGGGGGAAAACACTTACGTTTGTCTGATTTCAATCAAAATTGGTACAAGGGGGTTTTTGGGGAAAAGGAATACAAATTTTTGGTCATGTTTTGCTAATCAATTTCATTTCTGGCCTTTTTAGATACTTTAAAGACCTTTCAAACGAGGTACAAAATGACCCCCCAGCAACAGTCCTTAATCCCAAAAAATGACCTTAAATTGGAAAATGGGACAATTTTGAAAAAAATGCATTTTTCAATCTCGACGTTGTCCATAGAATTTGATTTTTTGGTTTGATAGACCCTTTAAGGAGCTTTCTAATGACGTATGACATGACCCTCCAGCAACCGTCCTTCACCACAGAAAACGAATTTGATTTTTGGCTTTGATAGATACTTCAAAGACCTTTCAAATGACGTACGATATCGCCCCCCAGTTACCGTCCTTAACTCCAAAAAATGACATTATATTGTAAAATAATAAATTTTGAAAACAACATGCATTTTTCAATCTCGACGTTGTCCATTGAATTTGATTTTTGGCTTTGACAGACACTTTAAAGAACTTTCAAATGACGTACGATATGACCCCCCAGCGACCGTCGTTAACCCTAAAAAATGAACTTATGTCGGAAATTAGGACAATTTTGAAAAAAATGAATTTTTCAATCTCGACGTTGTCCATAAAATTTGATTTTTGGCTTTGATAGATACTTTAAAGACCTTTCAAACGAGGTACAAAATGACCCCCCAGCAACAGTCCTTAAACCCAAAAAATGACCTTAAATTGGAAAATGGGACAATTTTGAAAAAAATGCATTTTTCAATCTCGACGTTGTCCATAGAATTTGATTTTTTGGTTTGATAGACGCTTTAAGGAGCTTTCTAATGACGTATGACATGACCCTCCAGCAACCGTCCTTCACCACAGAAAACGAATTTGATTTTTGGCTTTGATAGATACTTCAAAGACCTTTCAAATGACGTACGATATCGCCCCCCAGTTACCGCCCTTAACTCCAAAAAATGACATTATATTGTAAAATAATAAATTTTGAAAACAACATGCATTTTTCAATCTCGACGTTGTCCATAGAATTTGATATTTGTGTTTGATAGATACTTTAAAGACCTTTCAAATGACGTACGATATGACCCCCCAGCAACCGTCGTTAACCCCAAAAAATGACATTATTTTGTAAAATAATAAATTTTGAAAACCACATGCATTTTTTAATCTCGACGTTGTCCATAGAATTTGATTTTTGTGTTTGATAGATACTTTAAAGACCTTTCAAATGACGTACGATATGACCCCCCAGCAACCGTCGTTAACCCCAAAAAATGACATTATTTTGTAAAATAATAAATTTTGAAAACCACATGCATTTTTCAATCTCGACGTTGTCCATAGAATTTGATTTTTGTGTTTGATAGATACTTTAAAGACCTTTCAAATGACGTACGATATGACCCCCCAGCAACCGTCCTTAACCCCAAAAAATGACATTATATTGTAAAATAATAAATTTTGAAAACAACATGCATTTTTCAATCTCGACGTTGTCCATAGAATTTGATTTTTGGCTTTGATAGACACTTTAAAGACCTTTCAAATGACGTACGATATGACCCCCAGCGACCGTCGTTATCCCCAAAAAATAAACTTATATTGGAAATTAGGACAATTTTGAAAAAAATGAATTTTTCAATCTCGACGTTGTCCATAGAATTTGATTTTTGGCTTTGATAGATACTTTAAAGACCTTTTAAATGACGTACGATATCACCCCCCAGCTACCGTCCTTAACCCCAAAAAATGACATTATTTTGTAAAATAATAAATTTTGAAAACAACATGCATTTTTCAATCTCGACGTTGTCCATAGAATTTGATTTTTGTGTTTGATAGATACTTTAAAGACCTTTCAAATGACGTACGATATGACCCCCCGGCAACCGTCGTTAACCCCAAAAAATAAACTTATATTGGAAATTAGGACAATTTTGAAAAAAATTAACTTTTCAATCTCGACGTTGTCCATAGAATTTGATTTTTGGCTTTGATAGATACTTTAAAGACCTTTTAAATGACGTACGATATCACCCCCCAGCAACCGTCCTTAACCCCAAAAAATGACATTATTTTGTAAAATAATAAATTTTGAAAACAACATGCATTTTTCAATCTCGACGTTGTCCATAGAATTTGATATTTGTGTTTGATAGATACTTTAAAGACCTTTCAAATGACGTACGATATGACCCCCCAGCAACCGTCGTTAACCCCAAAAAATGACATTATTTTGTAAAATAATAAATTTTGAAAACCACATGCATTTTTCAATCTCGACGTTGTCCATAGAATTTGATTTTTGTGTTTGATAGATACTTTAAAGACCTTTCAAATGACGTACGATATGACCCCCCAGCAACCGTCGTTAACCCCAAAAAATGAACTTATAATGGAAATTAGGACAATTTTGAAAAAAATTAATTTTACAATCTCGACGTTGTCCATAGAATTTGATTATTGGCTTTGATAGATAATTTAAATACCTTCCAAATGACGTACGATATGACCCCCCAGCAACCGTCGTTAACCCCAAAAAATTACTATATATTGTAAAATAATAAATTTTGAAAAAAAACATGCATTTTTCAATCTCGACGTTGTCCATAAAATTTGATTTTTGTGTTTGATACATATTTTAAAGACCTTTTAAATGACATGCGACATGACCCCTTAGCAACCGTCCTTAACCCCAAAAAATGACATTATTTTGTAAAATAATAAATTTTGAAAACAACATGCATTTTTCAATCTCGACGTTGTCCATAGAATTTGATTTTTGTGTTTGATAGATACTTTAAAGACCTTTCAAATGACGTACGATATGACCCCCCAGCAACCGTCGTTAACCCCAAAAAATGAACTTATATTGGAAATTAGGACAATTTTGAAAAAAATTAATTTTTTAAACTCGACGTTGTCCATAGAATTTGATTTTTGTGTTTGATAGATAATTTAAATACCTTTTAAATGACGTACAATATAACTCCCCAGCGACCGTCCTTAACCCCAAAAAATGACATTATATTGTAAAATAATAAATTTTGAAAAAAACATGCATTTTTCAATCTCAAAGTTGTCCATAGAATTTGATTTTTGGCTTTGATAGATACTTTAAAGACCTTTCAAATGACGTACGATATGACCCCCCGGCAACCGTCGTTAACCCCAAAAAATAAACTTATATTGGAAATTAGGACAATTTTGAAAAAAATTAATTTTTCAATCTCGACGTTGTCCATAGAATTTGATTTTTGGCTTTGATAGATACTTTAAAGACCTTTTAAATGACGTACGATATCACTCCCCAGCAACCGTCCTTAACCCCAAAAAATGACATTATATTGTAAAATAATAAATTTTGAAAAAAACATGCATTTTTCAATCTCGACGTTGTCTATAGAATTTGATTTTTGGCTTTGATAGATACTTTAAAGACCTTTTAAATGACGTACGATATCACTCCCCAGCAACCGTCCTTAACCCCAAAAAAAGACATTATATTGTAAAATAATAAATTTTGAAAAAAGCATGCATTTTTCAATCTCGACGCTGTCCATAGAATTTGATTTTTTGCTTTGACAGATACTTTAAAGACTTTTCAAACGACGTACGATATGGCCCCCCAGAAACCGTCGTTAACCCCAAAAAATGAACTTATATTGGAAATTAGGACAATTTTGAAAAAAATGAATTTTTCAAACTCGACGTTGTCCATAGAATTTGATTTTTGGCTTTGATAGATTATTTAAATACCTTTTAAATGACGTACGATATGACCCCCCAGCGACCGTCGTTAACCCCAAAAAATTACATTATATTGTAAAATAATAAATTTTGAAAAAAAAACATGCATTTTTCAATCTCGACGTTGTCCATAGAATTTGATTTTTGTGTTTGATACATATTTTAAAGACCTTTCAAATGACATGCGACATGACCCCCCAGCAACCGTCCTTAACCCCAAAAAATGACATTATTTTGTAAAATAATAAATTTTGAAAACAACATGCATTTTTCAATCTCGACGTTGTCCATAGAATTTGATTTTTGTGTTTGATAGATACTTTAAAGACCTTTCAAATGACGTACGATATGACCCCCCAGCAACCGTCGTTAACCCCAAAAAATGAACTTATATTGGAAATTAGGACAATTTTGAAAAAAATTAATTTTACAATCTCGACGTTGTCCATAGAATTTGATTTTTGGCTTTAATAGATACTTTAAAGACCTTTTAAATGACGTACGATATCACCTCCCAGCGATCGTCCTTAACCCCAAAAAATGACATTATATTGTAAAATAATAAATTTTGAAAAAAACATGCATTTTTCAATCTCGACGTTGTCCATAGAATTTGCTTTTTCGGTTTGATAGATACTTTGAAGACCTTTCAAATGACGTACGATATGGCCCCCCAGCGACCGTCGTTAACCTTAAAAAATGAACTTATATTGGAAATTAGGACAATTTTGAAAAAAATTAATTTTTTAAACTTGACGTTGTCCATAGAATTTGATTTTTGTGTTTGATAGATAATTTAAATACCTTTTAAATGACGTACGACATCACCCCCCAGCGACCGTCCTTAACCCCAAAAAAAGACATTATATTGTAAAATAATAAATTTTGAAAAAAACATGCATTTTTCAATCTCGACGTTGTCCATAGAATTTGATTTATGGCTTTGATAGATACTTTAAAGACCTTCTAAATGACGTACGATATCACCCCCCAGCAACCGTCCTTATCCCCAAAAAATGACATTATATTGTAAAATAATAAATTTTGAAAAAAGCATGCATTTTTTAATCTCGACGTTGTCCATAGAATTTGATTTTTTGCTTTGACAGATACTTTAAAGACTTTTCAAACGACGTACGATATGGCCCCCCAGAAACCGTCGTTAACCCCAAAAAATAAACTTATATTGGAAATTAGGACAATTTTGAAAAAAATGAATTTTTCAATCTCGACGTTGTCCATAGAATTTGATTTTTGGCTTTGATAGATACTTTAAAGACCTTTTAAATGACGTACGATATCACTCCCCAGCAACCGTCCTTAACCCCAAAAAATGACATTATATTGTAAAATAATAAATTTTGAAAAAAACATGCATTTTTCAATCTCGACGTTGTCTATAGAATTTGATTTTTGGCTTTGATAGATACTTTAAAGACCTTTTAAATGACGTACGATATCACTCCCCAGCAACCGTCCTTAACCCCAAAAAAAGACATTATATTGTAAAATAATAAATTTTGAAAAAAGCATGCATTTTTCAATCTCGACGCTGTCCATAGAATTTGATTTTTTGCTTTGACAGATACTTTAAAGACTTTTCAAACGACGTACGATATGGCCCCCCAGAAACCGTCGTTAACCCCAAAAAATGAACTTATATTGGAAATTAGGACAATTTTGAAAAAAATGAATTTTTCAAACTCGACGTTGTCCATAGAATTTGATTTTTGGCTTTGATAGATTATTTAAATACCTTTTAAATGACGTACGATATGACCCCCCAGCGACCGTCGTTAACCCCAAAAAATTACATTATATTGTAAAATAATAAATTTTGAAAAAAAAACATGCATTTTTCAATCTCGACGTTGTCCATAGAATTTGATTTTTGTGTTTGATACATATTTTAAAGACCTTTCAAATGACATGCGACATGACCCCCCAGCAACCGTCCTTAACCCCAAAAAATGACATTATTTTGTAAAATAATAAATTTTGAAAACAACATGCATTTTTCAATCTCGACGTTGTCCATAGAATTTGATTTTTATGTTTGATAGATACTTTAAAGACCTTTCAAATGACGTACGATATGACCCCCCAGCAACCGTCGTTAACCCCAAAAAATGAACTTATATTGGAAATTAGGACAATTTTGAAAAAAATTAATTTTACAATCTCGACGTTGTCCATAGAATTTGATTTTTGGCTTTAATAGATACTTTAAAGACCTTTTAAATGACGTACGATATCACCTCCCAGCGATCGTCCTTAACCCCAAAAAATGACATTATATTGTAAAATAATAAATTTTGAAAAAAACATGCATTTTTCAATCTCGACGTTGTCCATAGAATTTGCTTTTTCGGTTTGATAGATACTTTGAAGACCTTTCAAATGACGTACGATATGGCCCCCCAGCGACCGTCGTTAACCTTAAAAAATGAACTTATATTGGAAATTAGGACAATTTTGAAAAAAATTAATTTTTTAAACTTGACGTTGTCCATAGAATTTGATTTTTGTGTTTGATAGATAATTTAAATACCTTTTAAATGACGTACGACATCACCCCCCAGCGACCGTCCTTAACCCCAAAAAAAGACATTATATTGTAAAATAATAAATTTTGAAAAAAACATGCATTTTTCAATCTCGACGTTGTCCATAGAATTTGATTTATGGCTTTGATAGATACTTTAAAGACCTTCTAAATGACGTACGATATCACCCCCCAGCAACCGTCCTTATCCCCAAAAAATGACATTATATTGTAAAATAATAAATTTTGAAAAAAGCATGCATTTTTTAATCTCGACGTTGTCCATAGAATTTGATTTTTTGCTTTGACAGATACTTTAAAGACTTTTCAAACGACGTACGATATGGCCCCCCAGAAACCGTCGTTAACCCCAAAAAATAAACTTATATTGGAAATTAGGACAATTTTGAAAAAAATGAATTTTTCAATCTCGACGTTGTCCATAGAATTTGATTTTTGGCTTTGATAGATACTTTAAAGACCTTTTAAATGACGTACGATATCACTCCCCAGCAACCGTCCTTAACCCCAAAAAATGACATTATATTGTAAAATAATAAATTTTGAAAAAAACATGCATTTTTCAATCTCGACGTTGTCTATAGAATTTGATTTTTGGCTTTGATAGATACTTTAAAGACCTTTTAAATGACGTACGATATCACTCCCCAGCAACCGTCCTTAACCCCAAAAAAAGACATTATATTGTAAAATAATAAATTTTGAAAAAAGCATGCATTTTTCAATCTCGACGCTGTCCATAGAATTTGATTTTTTGCTTTGACAGATACTTTAAAGACTTTTCAAACGACGTACGATATGGCCCCCCAGAAACCGTCGTTAACCCCAAAAAATGAACTTATATTGGAAATTAGGACAATTTTGAAAAAAATGAATTTTTCAAACTCGACGTTGTCCATAGAATTTGATTTTTGGCTTTGATAGATTATTTAAATACCTTTTAAATGACGTACGATATGACCCCCCAGCGACCGTCGTTAACCCCAAAAAATTACATTATATTGTAAAATAATAAATTTTGAAAAAAAAACATGCATTTTTCAATCTCGACGTTGTCCATAGAATTTGATTTTTGTGTTTGATACATATTTTAAAGACCTTTCAAATGACATGCGACATGACCCCCCAGCAACCGTCCTTAACCCCAAAAAATGACATTATTTTGTAAAATAATAAATTTTGAAAACAACATGCATTTTTCAATCTCGACGTTGTCCATAGAATTTGATTTTTATGTTTGATAGATACTTTAAAGACCTTTCAAATGACGTACGATATGACCCCCCAGCAACCGTCGTTAACCCCAAAAAATGAACTTATATTGGAAATTAGGACAATTTTGAAAAAAATTAATTTTACAATCTCGACGTTGTCCATAGAATTTGATTTTTGGCTTTAATAGATACTTTAAAGACCTTTTAAATGACGTACGATATCACCTCCCAGCGATCGTCCTTAACCCCAAAAAATGACATTATATTGTAAAATAATAAATTTTGAAAAAAACATGCATTTTTCAATCTCGACGTTGTCCATAGAATTTGCTTTTTCGGTTTGATAGATACTTTGAAGACCTTTCAAATGACGTACGATATGGCCCCCCAGCGACCGTCGTTAACCTTAAAAAATGAACTTATATTGGAAATTAGGACAATTTTGAAAAAAATTAATTTTTTAAACTTGACGTTGTCCATAGAATTTGATTTTTGTGTTTGATAGATAATTTAAATACCTTTTAAATGACGTACGACATCACCCCCCAGCGACCGTCCTTAACCCCAAAAAAAGACATTATATTGTAAAATAATAAATTTTGAAAAAAACATGCATTTTTCAATCTCGACGTTGTCCATAGAATTTGATTTATGGCTTTGATAGATACTTTAAAGACCTTCTAAATGACGTACGATATCACCCCCCAGCAACCGTCCTTATCCCCAAAAAATGACATTATATTGTAAAATAATAAATTTTGAAAAAAGCATGCATTTTTTAATCTCGACGTTGTCCATAGAATTTGATTTTTTGCTTTGACAGATACTTTAAAGACTTTTCAAACGACGTACGATATGGCCCCCCAGAAACCGTCGTTAACCCCAAAAAATAAACTTATATTGGAAATTAGGACAATTTTGAAAAAAATGAATTTTTCAATCTCGACGTTGTCCATAGAATTTGATTTTTGGCTTTGATAGATACTTTAAAGACCTTTTAAATGACGTAGGATATCACCCCCCAGCAACCGTCCTTAACCCCAAAAAATGACATTATATTGTAAAATAATAAATTTTGAAAAAAGCATGCATTTTTCAATCTCGACGTTGTCCATAGAATTTGATTTATGGCTTTGATAGATACTTTAAAGACCTTCTAAATAACGTACGATATCACCCCCCAGCAACCGTCCTTAACCCCAAAAAATTACATTATATTGTAAAATAACAAATTATGAAAAAAGCATGCATTTTTTAATCTCGACGTTGTCCATAGAATTTGATTTTTTGCTTTGACAGATACTTTAAAGACTTTTCAAACGATTGAAAAATTCATTTTTTTCACAATTGTCCTAATTTCCAATATAAGTTTATTTTTTGGGGTTAACGACGGTTTCTGGGGGGCCATATCGTACGTCGTTTGAAAAGTCTTTAAAGTATCTCTCAAAGCAAAAAATCAAATTCTATGGACAACGTCGAGATTGAAAAATGCATGTTGTTTTCAAAATTTATTATTTTACAATATAATGTCATTTTTTGGGGTTAACGAATGTTGCTGGGGGGTCATATCGTACGTCATTTGAAAGGTCTTTAAAGTATCTATCAAACACAAAAATCAAATTCTATGGACAACGTCGAGATTGAAAAATGCATGTTGTTTTCAAAATTTATTATTTTACAAAATAATGTCATTTTTTGGGGTTAAGGACGGTTGCTGGGGGGTCATGTCGCATGTCATTTAAAAGGTCTTTAAAATATGTATCAAACACAAAAATCAAATTCTATGGACAACGTCGAGATTGAAAAATGCATGTTTTTTTTTCAAAATTTATTATTTTACAATATAATGTAATTTTTTGGGGTTAACGACGGTTGCTGGGGGGTCATATCGTACGTCATTTGGAAGGTATTTAAATTATCTATCAAAGCCAATAATCAAATTCTATGGACAACGTCGAGATTGAAAAATTAATTTTTTTCAAAATTGTCCTAATTTCCAATATAAGTTCTTTTTTTGGGGTTAACCACGGTTTCTGGGGGGCCATATCGTGCGTCGTTTGAAAAGTCTTTAAAGTATCTGTCAAAGCAAAAAATCAAATTCTATGGACAACGTCGAGATTGAAAAATGCATGCTTTTTTCAAAATTTATTATTTTACAATATAATGTCATTTTTTGGGGTTAAGGACGGTTGCTGGGGGGTGATATCCTACGTCATTTAAAAGGTCTTTAAAGTATCTATCAAAGCCAAAAATCAAATTCTATGGACAACGTCGAGATTGAAAAATTAATTTTTTTCAAAATTGTCCTAATTTTCAATATAAATTCATTTTTTGGGGTTAACGACGGTTGCTGGGGGGCCATATCGTATGTCATTTGAAAAGTCTTTAAAGTATCTGTCAAAGCAAAAAATCTAATTCTATGGACAACGTCGAGATTGAAAAATGCATGTTTTTTTCAAAATTTATTATTTTACAATATAATGTCATTTTTTGGGGTTAAGGACGGTTGCTGGGGGGTCATGTCGCATGTCATTTAAAAGGTCTTTAAAATATGTATCAAACACAAAAATCAAATTCTATGGACAACGTCGAGATTGAAAAATGCATGTTTTTTTTTCAAAATTTATTATTTTACAATATAATGTAATTTTTTGGGGTTAACGACGGTTGCTGGGGGGTCATATCGTACGTCATTTGAAAGGTCTTTAAAGTATCTATCAAACACAAAAATCAAATTCTATGGACAACGTCGAGATTGAAAAATGCATGTTGTTTTCAAAATTTATTATTTTACAAAATAATGTCATTTTTTGGGGTTAAGGACGGTTGCTGGGGGGTCATGTCGCATGTCATTTAAAAGGTCTTTAAAATATGTATCAAACACAAAAATCAAATTCTATGGACAACGTCGAGATTGAAAAATGCATGTTTTTTTTTCAAAATTTATTATTTTACAATATAATGTAATTTTTTGGGGTTAACGACGGTTGCTGGGGGGTCATATCGTACGTCATTTGGAAGGTATTTAAATTATCTATCAAAGCCAATAATCAAATTCTATGGACAACGTCGAGATTGAAAAATTAATTTTTTTCAAAATTGTCCTAATTTCCAATATAAGTTCTTTTTTTGGGGTTAACCACGGTTTCTGGGGGGCCATATCGTGCGTCGTTTGAAAAGTCTTTAAAGTATCTGTCAAAGCAAAAAATCAAATTCTATGGACAACGTCGAGATTGAAAAATGCATGCTTTTTTCAAAATTTATTATTTTACAATATAATGTCATTTTTTGGGGTTAAGGACGGTTGCTGGGGGGTGATATCCTACGTCATTTAAAAGGTCTTTAAAGTATCTATCAAAGCCAAAAATCAAATTCTATGGACAACGTCGAGATTGAAAAATTCATTTTTTTCAAAATTGTCCTAATTTCCAATATAAGTTTATTTTTTGGGGTTAACGACGGTTTCTGGGGGGCCATATCGTACGTCGTTTGAAAAGTCTTTAAAGTATCTGTCAAAGGAAAAAATCAAATTCTATGGACAACGTCGAGATTAAAAAATGCATGCTTTTTTCAAAATTTATTATTTTACAATATAATGTCATTTTTTGGGGTTAAGGACGGTTGCTGGGGGGTGATATCGTACGTCATTTAGAAGGTCTTTAAAGTATCTATCAAAGCCATAAATCAAATTCTATGGACAACGTCGAGATTGAAAAATGCATGTTTTTTTCAAAATTTATTATTTTACAATATAAGTTCATTTTTTGGGGTTAACGACGGTCGCTGGGGGGCCATATCGTACGTCATTTGAAAGGTCTTCAAAGTATCTATCAAACCGAAAAAGCAAATTCTATGGACAACGTCGAGATTGAAAAATGCATGTTTTTTTCAAAATTTATTATTTTACAATATAATGTCATTTTTTGGGGTTAAGGACGATCGCTGGGAGGTGATATCGTACGTCATTTAAAAGGTCTTTAAAGTATCTATTAAAGCCAAAAATCAAATTCTATGGACAACGTCGAGATTGTAAAATTAATTTTTTTCAAAATTGTCCTAATTTCCAATATAAGTTCATTTTTTGGGGTTAACGACGGTTGCTGGGAGGTCATATCGTACGTCATTTGAAAGGTCTTTAAAGTATCTATCAAACACAAAAATCAAATTCTATGGACAACGTCGAGATTGAAAAATGCATGTTGTTTTCAAAATTTATTATTTTACAATATAATGTCTTTTTTTGGGGTTAAGGACGGTTGCTGGGGAGTGATATCGTACGTCATTTAAAAGGTCTTTAAAGTATCTATCAAAGCCAAAAATCAAATTCTATGGACAACGTCGAGATTTAAAAATGCATGTTTTTTTCAAAATTTATTATTTTACAATATAATGTCATTTTTTAGGGTTAAGGACGGTTGCTGGGGAGTGATATCGTACGTCATTTAAAAGGTCTTTAAAGTATCTATCAAAGCCAAAAATCAAATTCTATGGACAACGTCGAGATTGAAAAATGCATGTTTTTTTCAAAATTTATTATTTTACAATATAATGTCATTTTTTGGGGTTAAGGACGGTCGCTGGGGAGTGATATTGTACGTCATTTAAAAGGTATTTAAATTATCTATCAAACACAAAAATCAAATTCTACGGACAACGTCGAGTTTAAAAAATTAATTTTTTTCAAAATTGTCCTAATTTCCAATATAAGTTCATTTTTTGGGGTTAACGACGGTTGCTGGGGGGTCATATCGTACGTCATTTGAAAGGTCTTTAAAGTATCTATCAAACACAAAAATCAAATTCTATGGACAACGTCGAGATTGAAAAATGCATGTTGTTTTCAAAATTTATTATTTTACAAAATAATGTCATTTTTTGGGGTTAAGGACGGTTGCTAAGGGGTCATGTCGCATGTCATTTAAAAGGTCTTTAAAATATGTATCAAACACAAAAATCAAATTTTATGGACAACGTCGAGATTGAAAAATGCATGTTTTTTTTTCAAAATTTATTATTTTACAATATATAGTAATTTTCTGGGGTTAACGACGGTTGCTGGGGGGTCATATCGTACGTCATTTGGAAGGTATTTAAATTATCTATCAAAGCCAATAATCAAATTCTATGGACAACGTCGAGATTGTAAAATTAATTTTTTTCAAAATTGTCCTAATTTCCATTATAAGTTCATTTTTTGGGGTTAACGACGGTTGCTGGGGGGTCATATCGTACGTCATTTGAAAGGTCTCTAAAGTATCTATCAAACACAAAATTCAAATTCTATGGACAACGTCGAGATTGAAAAATGCATGTGGTTTTCAAAATTTATTATTTTACAAAATAATGTCATTTTTTGGGGTTAACGACGGTTGCTGGGGGGTGATATCGTACGTCATTTAAAAGGTCTTTAAAGTATCTATCAAAGCCAAAAATCAAATTCTATGGACAACGTCGAGATTGAAAAATTCATTTTTTTCAAAATTGTCCTAATTTCCAATATAAGTTTATTTTTTGGGGTTAACGACGGTTGCCGGGGGGTCATATCGTACGTCATTTGAAAGGTCTTTAAAGTATCTATCAAACACAAAAATCAAATTCTATGGACAACGTCGAGATTGAAAAATGCATGTTGTTTTCAAAATTTATTATTTTACGAAATAATGTCATTTTTTGGGGTTAAGGACGGTTGCTGGGGGGTGATATCGTACGTCATTTAAAAGGTCTTTAAAGTATCTATCAAAGCCAAAAATCAAATTCTATGGACAACGTCGAGATTGAAAAATTCATTTTTTTCAAAATTGTCCTAATTTCCAATATAAGTTTATTTTTTGGGGATAACGACGGTCGCTGGGGGGTCATATCGTACGTCATTTGAAAGGTCTTTAAAGTGTCTGTCAAAGCCAAAAATCAAATTCTATGGACAACGTCGAGATTGAAAAATGCATGTTGTTTTCAAAATTTATTATTTTACAATATAATGTCATTTTTTGGGGTTAAGGACGGTCGCTGGGGGGCGATATCGTACGTCATTTGAAAGTTCTTTAAAGTGTCTGTCAAAGCCAAAAATCAAATTCTATGGACAACGTCGAGATTGAAAAATGCATGTTGTTTTCAAAATTTATTATTTTACAATATAATGTCATTTTTTGGAGTTAAGGACGGTAACTGGGGGGCGATATCGTACGTCATTTGAAAGATCTTTGAAGTATCTATCAAAGCCAAAAATCAAATTCGTTTTCTGTGGTGAAGGACGGTTGCTGGAGGGTCATGTCATACGTCATTAGAAAGCTCCTTAAAGCGTCTATCAAACCAAAAAATCAAATTCTATGGACAACGTCGAGATTGAAAAATGCATTTTTTTCAATATTGTCCCATTTTCCAATTTAAGGTCATTTTTTGTGTTTAAGGACTGTTGCTGGGGGGTCATTTTGTACCTCGTTTGAAAGGTCTTTAAAGTATCTATCAAAGCCAAAAATCAAATTTTATGGACAACGTCGAGATTGAAAAATTCATTTTTTTCAAAATTGTCCTAATTTCCGACATAAGTTCATTTTTTGGGGTTAACGACGGTAGCTGGGGGGTCATATCGTACGTCATTTGAAAGTTCTTTAAAGTGTCTGTCAAAGCCAAAAATCAAATTCTATGGACAACGTCGAGATTGAAAAATGCATGTTGTTTTCAAAATTTATTATTTTACAATATAATGTCATTTTTTGGAGTTAAGGACGGTAACTGGGGGGCGATATCGTACGTCATTTGAAAGGTCTTTGAAGTATCTATCAAAGCCAAAAATCAACGTCGAGATTGAAAAATGCATTTTTTTCAAAATTGTCCCATTTTCCAATTTAAGGTCATTTTTTGGGATTAAGGACTGTTGCTGGGGGGTCATTTTGTACCTCGTTTGAAAGGTCTTTAAAGTATCTAAAAAGGCCAGAAATGAAATTGATTAGCAAAACATGACCAAAAATTTGTATTCCTTATCCCCAAAAACCCCCTTGTACCAATTTTGATTGAAATCAGACAAACGTAAGTGTTTTCCCCCCTCCACTCCCCTCGTGGAAAGGGAAGGGCTGCCTTATAATACCATAATTATGATTGTATTGTCACCGGAACTATAAATGCATGCCAAATTTAAAGGCAATCGGATGTGTATAAGTCAGTTAAAATTGGTTAGCAAAACATGACCAAAAATCGTCCATCTTGAATCCGCCATATCGAATTTTTAAAATCTGATTAGAAATTTGTCATCGCCATCCCCAAATGCCCCCACATACCAAATTTCAACAAAATCGGGCGTACTTCAACTATACCCCCCTGCATCCCCTTCGAGTGGGGGGAGCTATCAAGTTCATTACACTATAATATTGTGTTGTCATCGCAACTATATAAGCGTGACAAATTTGAAGCCGATCGGATATATATAAGTCAAAATTTTGTGTCCCGTAAGCCTAAAATCCAGTTAAAGTTGTTACTCGCCTGCTGCTCGTACGCGAACTCGCATCAACCTTACACTCGTCATTTATGAGGAGGGAGGTATTTGGAGACTATCCTGCAAATTTCGTCAAAATCAGGCAGTTTATTGCAGAGATAAACGCGTTTAAAATATTTATTCTTGATTTATTTGGTCCACTGTAATATTTACAAATCTAAATCTGAATCCAAATCCAACTTCAACGACGTTAAAATTTCAAATTAAGTTTAATTTTTAAATTTTACAGGGTTATTCGACAAAAATATAAGCAAAGACTTTTGCGACAGCATGAGTAAAATACCATTTTCAAATGCCCTTTTTCATGTGCAAAACACTGTTTTCCAATCCTTTGTAGGAATGGTTCATAGATGAAAAAATGCAATGATAAAATGTCCTATTAACTAAAACATACTCGACGTGTCCTGCGATTTCTCAAAAAATAAAATAATAATTTTGCATTGGTAGTATTGCATTTTTAGGCGATTGTAAAGACACAGAAACGACTTTTAAACAAAGTGTCACTCAACCTACTTGCGTCTTTTTAATTGATACAGGGGTAAAGTTGACCCCTTAAAGAGAGGGGGGGGGGCGTGCTACAAAAATTTCGAGCCAAAAAGTGTCCTTCTCGAATATTAAAAAATCGACGTGTCCGAGAATTTTTCCAAAATCACATTCTAAATACGTAAAAACGCCTATGTTTCGTTTTCGTTGGAACACACTGTATATCCCTCCATGTCCAATAAATATCTATTGAACGTTGGCTATCATAAGCTGTCCACCACTATTCTGCAAAGTGGCGTAGCACTAACATCATAACAGTTATTAATTTACACGCACGTAAAACCGGTTTTAAATGAAATCGCTTTCTCCGAGTGTAAACAACTAAGTTAACTACAGATTTTTTGGTAAAACCAGGGTTGACTATTTCTTTAGGTTGAAAGCAATGCTATAAAGCGATTTGAAAGTATTTATACCGACCTTAAAATCGGCTTTAGAGCGATAAACCGCGATCTTAAATCGCTTTAATATAAAATCGACTTAGTGCTTAAAACGACTTTAGTGGTATTTATACGACAAAATTTTTAAACCGTCCTTATATAAAAGCGCTTTAAGAGGCCGGTGTAAACAAAATAATTGTCCCGGACCTCTTCTGCCTTCCATTCTTCCTTCTATTGTTAATTTTATTTTTATTTTCAAAACAAGGTACCTATAAATCACTCGCCCCACTTTCCCTATTCAAAATATAGAAGTAAAATTTACCCCCTAAGGGGGTGAGGGCTAGAAAAATATGACGACAGCAAAAAGGTTTGCCCCTTCGAATCCCCCGATATATTTTTGAGAATATATATATATATATATATATATATATATCTCTTGGTTCTCAAAATATCGGGGGTGGAAAGTTTTCAAATTTTCACCCTGTATATAAAATGACGCACTCATGTCTTGTACGTTTATGTCGGGTCTGCAATTGTGAAACTTCATACTAATAAAGTTATTTTAATGCTCAGCGCTTTGCTCTGGACCTTTAAAAAAGCAAAATTTATACATTGAAGAAATAGTCCATTTTCTCACAGTGATACTTTTCAAATTGAAAAAGGAAAACATACATTATTCTTGAAAAGTGTGGCAAAGTACAATTAAACAAAAAGTTATTGCACTAAAGTTTTTTCTTTTGTTTATGATTTTATGTTGTTCACTGTTTATTTTAAAGCAAAAACAAAAAAAATTGACGGAGAGCTTTTTACAACATCTCACTTTTACTGTTTTAACTATAAATATAACATTTTAACAGGAATATCAACGAATAAAATAACACCTCCCAAAAAACTGTATTGCTGGGTCCAAGAAGTGATTTCAATCGCATTAGTAACCATGACAACCAATAAACAAATAAAACTGTAATTTCAAGTCGGTGTTTTTTTTATATTGTTAAGTTATTCTTGTCAAGTAAAATTCGCCACAAAGCTTGCACACAAAATGTTTTTATTGAAAAATCTTTAAAAACGGACATGGAACATCTATTTGACTATATTGATGACAATAGTTTACGCGGCACTATGTTCTTCATGTAGAAGAAATATACTTATAGCTAAAGCCGTTGAAAAAAACCTGGAATTTCCAGATTTGTCCACATTTGAGCACCACATTAAACCACATAAAATTACAACAGTTTTTTTCTTATTTTCTTTGCAATATTCTTGTCGTGCACACTGTTTGAGATATATTAGCTGTCCTTTATTAGAAGAATTAGTTTCACCATCTGAAAATAATAATGAATACATGTATTTTTAAACTATAGACTGTTTTGCTGTCCTTTTAAAATAACGACGGTGGAATTATCTGAGTTAAAAAAAAAAAAAAAAATTTAAATATTTTTTTTTTTTGGTTTGTATTGATTGCATGTTTTTGTTATTCCAGATCAAGCAACTCGATTACTAAAGACCGGTGCAAGTCTTGCTTTAATCTTATTGGAAGAGGAAAACTCCGTATATGTAATGCTAATCTCGCATTAAAAATCTTTCCACTTGCATATTAGCAAATTCACCAAAAGTACAAAGTCTCATGTATCAGATTTGCCACTATCACAGTTATGCAGTCAACTTTTTTTTGTTAAAGTAGAAAAAATTAACACTGATCGTTCATTAAAACGGCAAATATCTTCTGCAGATGATTTGTCAAGGATTCAAACTAATTTTAAACCTCAGCTATCATGCTGTGAATAAGTTCGCTTCTTCTTTTCGCATCGTTACAAAAAATAGGAGAAGAATTGAATCGGCACTAAAATCCAACTTAGAACTAAAGCGCAGTGTGTTGATAATTATGTTGATTATAGAGAGTTTTCATTCGTAAATTTTAAAATGAAGGGTTCCTCGGTAGCTCAGCTGGTAGAGCATTAGACTGGTATTCTAGATGTCCCGGGTTCAAATCCTGGTCGAGGAAAAACTTTTTCCGATTTATTCCCTCACCCTTTTGCCCTCTACGCCACAATTTTTTTCTGTAAATTTATTAGGGCGCTAAATTTTCCGGTCATTTTGTAAATATGTTTGGCTGAAATTATTAGTTGGGAATTCGCCATCTGACACCTTCAATAAAACGCTATATGTCGTGTATCGTTGGCAGATAGATATACAACTAATAATCGTGAATGTGTACCTCCTTGTCGAATCTTTATAACATGTCTAGGTTTTTAAAGCCGCAGTAGGCTTCAAAGAGTTCCCCACTACTAACAAATGAATCGGACGAAAGGATTTCCGAATAGCCAGTTAAAACCCCGGTTCCTCGGTAGCTCAGTTGGTAGAGAATTAGATTGGCATTCTAGAGCTCCCGGGTTCAAATCCTGGTCGAGGAAAAACTTTTTTCCGATTTATTCCCTCACCCTTTGCCCTCGACGCCACAAATCTTTTTTGTAAATTTATTATGGCGCTAAATTTTCCCTTCATTTTGTAAATATGTTTGGCTAAAGTAATTAGTTGGAAATTCGTCATCTGACACCTTCAATAAAACGCTATATGTCGTGTATCGTTGGTTGAATTCATCAGAATTTCATATTTTGCTTGGTATTGTGAATACAGTTTATTTGCATATGTTAAAAGAATTTAAAATCGAAGCTCTTGCATTACGTTCAGCGTAAAATTACAAATGGTGCTCAAGGTTTTAAGGGAAACTCGTGTCAGAAACTTTTGGAGCATGTAGATTTTATACACAGTATTAAAAATCTAGGGCGTGATCAAATTTGTCAGAGTTTTTTTATTACTTTAAAACAGTTGTCAACTCTTGTTTAGGAAGTGATCTAAAGCAGGGTTACAAAAATGATATTCAATCGTTTAAAAAAAGTTACATGGACTTGGATGTCAGCGTTATACCTAAACTACTCGCGCAATTTTTTCACATGGAGCTGTTTTGTAAAGATAAAGGTATGAGGCTAACATTCTTCAGAAAGCAGGCTGGGAAATAACAAAGTGGCTCCAAATCACCCAGATTTCTTTAAAAAGCTTTTGCGCGCGGTATGTCTGTACAACAGTTCCCACATTTAAAATTAATTTTTTTGCATCAATTTAATTATTTTCAAGTAGTTATAGTAATATTTAATAGTTTAAATATAATTATACTTCGATTGGGCACATCCTATTAGATACACCAGGTAGTGATACTTCGTAGCACGTCATACGCAAGTTTTAGAGATAAGGAAAACATACCGCCATGGCAGCCGGCCTGATCTCTGCTAGGTACTTCAATATACTTCTTGTGCTGTCATGCGACTAGTTACGGTATCGCGCGCGCGAATTTTGAAAATACGCTTTTAGAGAAATAATCTAACAAAAGAAAACTTGAAAAGCAAATGGATTACCTAAAGAAGAAAAGGAGGAACCTGGAAAAGGAAATGAAAAGGGCATCAAACTGTCAGTTTTTAAACAATGGAGTGAGACAAATATTATGCCTTTGGCTAATATTTTTTGGCATGGGTTTGTTTATTCTGTAAATAAACATTTGTTTTTATTACGCATAAAAACTTAAACCCTGCATAGTTTCTGACTTATGCCCGCTAAATTAGTCTCAATAAAAAACTCCAAATGTTTACTTAATAGCACGTCGTTTTTCATATATTATATGTGACGACGAATCTGACAGTTCCTCAACTGGTCAGACACTAGTAGTTCCTCGAACTCTAGAATAGAGAGGCACCCCTTAAGAAGTATATTAGGGGGGACAGATGATAGTACATTGAGTCCAGATATATCAGCAGAGCTAGCTTGCAGATTGAAGAAGCATCTTTCTATGGGAATATATAGATAAGGAAACTAAAAATAATCTCCTCAAAAAGTACAAAATTGCCAAATTTTTCAAGGACTCAAATTAAATCCAGGATGCTAGCATCCACAGAGCAAAAAAGAGATACGTAACTCTTGAATTTGTAAACCATTTTGGGAAAAGGTTTGACAGCCTTAGAGCGGGTTTTTCTCTAATTTGGCCTAAACAAAAAAGGGAGAGACGAAGCACTTGATGAAGATATTTTGGGTCTTGCCGAATCGGCCCAGTTGTTTTGCATTTGCATCTTTTCTTTTTTAGCGAAGGTTTTGCCGAAAATTGCAAAAATATAAAAAACGCGCCGAGAGGAAATATTAGAGCTAAATAGTGAACGAACGTATTCCTGTCGAAATTTTTTTTTTCAGAAGAGTGGAATCAAATAACTCAAAATAAATTAGCTTTGAGTTAGACAAATGTTACAAAATTCCCTTTGTGGACAAACCTTTTCAAGTTTTCACCCCCAAAACCTCAAAATTTACCAAAAATGAGTTAAAAATTTATTCGAAAAGCATACAACATTTATAAGTAGGAGCAGTCTGTCTGTCAAGATCAGTTTTTGTTAAGCTATTTTTTAAGACAGAACGATAACAGGGGATTTTACGTTTATCTTTAATCCTAGAAACCTGCATGATGTTCTTTCGCCCACCTCATTTTCAACTGGAAGGTATTAGAGAACTTAATTACTAAAAACTGCTTCCTTGCGGCATTAGATCTTAAAGATGCATATTTTTTAGTTCCAATGTTTGATGAATATAAAAAATATTTAAGATTTTCTTTTCAAAACAAAAGTTGAATTCCAATGTTTACCATTCGGTTTAGCCACTGCACTTTTTTGTTCCACCCTTTCAGGCCTGTTTCTCTTATCTAAAAGATTAGGTTTTTTATTAACAATTAAAAAAATCATCATTATCCTTAATGCAAAAAAGATGTGGATATATATCGCACAAAAAAGAATAACAAAAATAAAAAACAGCCATTCAGATTATTCAAAGGAAAAAATAAAATAACAATTAAAGAGGTTTCGCAAATTATAGGAAAGCTAGCCTCGGTTCGTATAGAGTACGGCTTCTTGTACGTAAAAACCCTTGAGCGAGAAAAATATCGTGCCTTAAAGGCTAACAGGAACAACTATAACAAAAAGATATTTGTTAGGTTCTTAGTTAAAAATGAACTTGAGTGGTGGTTAAAGCACATACTATTTTACAGCCTAATTATAACATTAAAATTTTCTCTGATGCATACAAATCGGGATGGGGGCGTGTTGCAATGGAAAGGAAGCAAAAGGGGATTTTTTGGCAACAAGGTGACCAGATGAAACACATAAATATTCTTGAAATGAAGGCAGCTTTTTATGGCTTAACAAGCTTTGTAAAAGACTTTAAAAAATTGGAAGAATGGTGCGGCAGTGACCTAAGGTATATTTTTTTTGTATTTGCCACGTACATAAATACGTTGGAGAATCATATTGCGGACAAGAAATCTGGTATAAAAATGGTATATTTATTCGCAAGCTACCTGAACAAAAAATGCCACCGGTTTGTGTCGTGGCTTCCAGTGGATGCATTCACAATGAATTAGAAAAACCTTAATTCTTATATATTTCCTCCTTCCTTACTGTTTCCAAAAATGTAAAAAAAAGAAAAAAAATTGAAAACGATAATGCGATATGTCTGGTGGTTTATTCTATCTGGAGAACTCAAGCATGGTATCCAAAATTCGAATCCGTGATTCGCTTAAAAGTTATCGTTTTAAATCCGAAAGGTGATTTACTCTTATTCTCGTTTAGGTAACCCCACCCACTATGAAAGAATCTTTCCCCTGGGGGTAGCAATCTTATCAAGGTGGCCTATAGTAAAAGGGGCGTTTGGGAGAATGCAATTTATTTTTTCGAAATGATGGAAGTTTTGCGACAATAATATTGAGACCATCTTGCAGCCTAATGTAAATCAAGTTGTATCCATTTTCCACACATAAGTCTGCCTTAAATTTAATTTGCGAGCAGAAAAATCAGTAATGGTAGATAGGTTTATGAGACGCATTTTTAAGCTGCGCCCTCAGTTTCCGAAATATAAATTTGGTATCCGGAACCAGTGTTACCTTTTATAGGTAACTTGTACCGTTTGGTAAATTTAACATTCGGTTTATTAACTATAAAAATGCTACTTCTTTTAACTCAAAGAGTTCAGACATTTTCTATAAGTTAAGTAACATGGAGGCTAACGAAGAGGGCATAGAAATCATTCTTAAAGATATCTTTTAAATATCTGGACCCAGAAGAATTCAGTCTTGGCTTAAGTACCCTGTTTCAAAGAAAATTTACAGTTCTATTTGTGTCTTTACTGTTATATATTGCATACAGAAAACAAAACTATTTCGATGAACAGAGGATACACTTGTTTTAACAATTAAAAAGCCTCATAAGCCCGCTACATCTTAAAACATTAGCAGGTGGATTTAAAAAGGTCTAAAAAACGCAGAAATAGAATCAAATTTTAAAGGACATAGCACAAAACATGAGGTGTCTTCCGCAGCATTAGGGGTTGGTGCATCAATCAAAAGTATTAGAAAGGCTGCGGGATGTTCCGAAAAAAATAAAATGTTCAATTGATTTTATAATAAACCTTTAATTTCAAAAGATTTCTTAGCTAATTATATTAAGAAATATATTTTAGACACATTTAAATTTTAAACCTTGTGGTTTTCCTATTATTGTTTAACTTTTTAACTAATATCGCTCTCTAAATAACTACCTGGTGTATCTAATAATATATGCCCAATCGAAGTCTAATTAAGGATTAAACGACTTACCTGTAAGGAAGTTCAATCCAAATTATACAAGATTGGTCACATCCTATTAGATTCCCTCCCATTTATATATTCATGTATTTTTCATGCAATTTACTTAAGAACTAGTCAACCCGCCCTTGGCGATCTTAGTATTTCAGGAAAGCTTTAGAAGTATACTGAAGTACCTAGCAGAGATCAGGCCGGCTGCCATGGCGGTATGTTTTTCTTATCTCTAAAACTTGCGTATGATGTGCTACGAAGTATCACTACCTGGTGTATCTAATAGGATGTGACCAATCTCGTATAATTTGGATTGAACTTTCTTACAGGTAAGTCATTTAATCCTTAATTATATTCAGAGAAATTTTTTTATAGTATTTTTTCTAAAATTGATCTAAAAATTTCGAAGTTTAAAGTACAAAAATACTAAAAGCAAGATCTTGTAAAAACCTCTCCGTCGTTTTTGCTTTGCTTCAAAATTATCACAACATAAAATCATAAAGAAAAAAAAGTCTAGTGCAAGAACTTTTTATTTAATTCTACTTAAGGCGCACCGTGGTAGGTATAGTAAGTCGACAACTAGTAAAATGGCAAAATTACAAATAAAAATAAATAAATAGATAATTAAGTAGTTAAAGTTTGAGTAAAAAAAAAGGTTTAAAAAATATTATAAACAAATTACTGCAACTGTTAGGTAAGTTTTTTTATAATATTTTGAAATTGAATGGTTTCGAGAATACAATATTATAAAAAACTACGTTGGTGGGGGGTTCGTAATAAGGGTGAGTATGTATTTTATCTATATTCTAAGTTGCCAAAGAAGGAGGGCGTATCCGAAACCACTTTTTTAATCGACTTTATATAGGCAATTTACCGCGGAACAACTTTTATTCTTTAGGTTGACAACTTTGACAACCAAGTGCGGCATCGTAGCCCCCCACTCCACGAGACTTATAACGGAACAAATTGATCGCGGAAATGACTTGGTTATACTTTTGGAGGTTATTTTTTTGCTTATTCTTGTTTTATTTTTCAAATGAAAAATGTTTGCACATGGAATACTATTTTTTTAGCGACGAGCGAAACTTTTAAACCTCAGGTTCAAGAGTTGGGTTTAAAAAAAAGCAAAAAAGCGTCCTTAAAGTGTCCTTGAGCCAAAACTGTATTCATGGATCAATCTTCTCTTATAACCTCACAATCTCTAAATCGAAAGATTAACCCAGATCCAAACTACGGTTACTCCTGGTATTTATCAAAAGTCAAACAGCTAATTTTCCACTCCTCTGGTTGAAACCTGAGTTGCGGAAATGAGTTGGTTATAAACGGTTATGATTGTTTCATCATGGTAAATCGCCTGATAGAAAGCATTTTGCAGTAGTTTGTGAACGTTCTGGATCGGAGAAAAGCGCAGTTTAGTTAACATTTCTAAATTATTATTATTTTCACATATTTGAATTTTTTTATGAAAACGTTTTTAAAAATTAAATAAAAAACATACAAACAGTGAAACATTCTTTCTATTATCTTAATTTAATAAGTGGAGCTTGATACGTTAACCAGCGCATTAGTAGAACTTTAGAAATATATACATATATTTATGCTTTACATTCGCAAAAATATTTAAACTAATATATTTCTTAATAAATATAAAAAATTATTTATTAAATATGGTAACGTATTGTTACCAATACCACCGAAAAATTGGATGTTCTGTCTCTAATTGTATTTTCTTTTTACTATGTTGAATACATTTTCTTATACCAGGTTGTATGTAGCCTTCTTACCTAAAAGTAGTGATCTGTAGTTTTATCAAACCTTTATGTAACTTTTCTCCAATTTTCATTTCATTTCGTCTCTTCTGATTATATTTCTTCTATGATATTCTTACTTTAGTATCTATACATATTCTCTTTTTTACGCATTTTCTCTGTAGCTTGATCTTTGATCTATTTCTGTCTATATGAGACTTAAAATGATTTATTTATAAACTAATTTCAGATCTACCTGAAAAATATTAAAACATTCCATCTCCTTGATCCTTTGACTCCATGCTGCTCGTGAATTATCTACTTCTATGATCTATTTCCTTGTCTATTCTCCTACTTTGCTAGTTCACCACATTTCACTGGTGTTTTCTAGCTTGTCTAGGATCTATGCATGTATGACTCATATATTCCCCAAACACAGTGACGTAGTAAGAAACATAGAGGGATAGACTGATTAGTTTTTTCGAAGGTTGTTCGGACGTCATGATCTTTTTTTTAGAATAGATATATTTTTTAGATCGCTGAAAATTCCCTCCTCCCTGTTTATGACTTCCTTTCATGTATACATATGTTACGTCCATTTTAAAACGGTACGTACCGACACGTATAAGGGACGTACCATATGTACGTACAAAATACGTACACAAGGGAATTTACTATTACGTTATTTTTTGGACGTATTTTTTTTGTAAATTATTAGCAAATGATTAAGTTCTTTACAGATCGGAGAAGAGACAGTGGAAAGAAAATAAAGGAAAACAAAAATCCCGAAAATAAACAAGCTATAAAAAGTTATAATAACTAACCCAAACTCAACCCAACTCAAGCTAGATCCAACCTAACTCAAGGTAAACCAACCCAACGTAATTTAATAATTTTTTGTTTTTCACTTATTTTTTAATACCTACTCACCCTGCCCAGTTGCGTCCTTCAAAACAGCTTTCCTGCCCAGGAGAAAGAGCTATCTTTTATGAAGTCTTAACCTGAAAACGATCAGAGATTGTACTAATCGAAACGACGTGTATAAATGAAATATAGACAATGGAAGTCCAAAACACAGAGTTAATGTCAAACAAATCATTGTCTGCTGAAGGGAGTAATGGAGTTGTTGGAGTACTGTCTCCATAATTATTATTTTCAGATGAAAGATTTTCAGTGGTGGCCAATATTTACATGGAGTATTTCGAATCATACGCGCTTGATACCGCAACATATAACCCTAAGCTATGGCTTAGATATATTGATGATACTTTTATTGTCTGGACCGGGAATGACCAACAACTTTCAGAATTTCTTTACCACTTAAATAACATAACATAACATAACATAAATTCACAATGGAGTTGAAGCAAAACTTTCAAATTTCTTTTCTTGATGTATTTGTCAAACAAGTAGAAAGCGACGTCAGAACAACAGTCTTTCGTAAACCCACTCACACACGACAATCTTCAAATCAAGGTTCAAATCATTCTGCTACAACCAAACGAGGCATAATAAGAACTTTGTATAATAGAGCCGTTTGTAACAATTCTCATGACTTGGATATCAAAATAAGAAACATTAAAAAGGATCTGCAGCAGAATGGTTACAGCCTTAAACTTATAACAGACATTATTTCTGAATTTCAGCAAACAGAAAAGAGATTACAAGACCAAAACCCGGCAAATGCATTTCTTACAATTCCATACATTAAAGGAGTATCAGAGAAAGTTCGAAGAGTAGCGAACAACTTTAAAATTAAAACAGCTTTTAAAACAAAACCGGAGTCCAAGCAAAATAAGGAACGCATTTACCAAGTTCCTTGTGAGTGTGGTGAATCATACATAGGCGAAACAAAAAGACCACTATCTGCTAGGCTTAAGGAACATCAAACGAATACCCAAAGAGGTGAAACAACGAAATCAGGAATCTCCGAACATGCATGGTCAAAACAACACCGAATGAAGGGGACAGAAGCAAAGGTTTTGCACAAGGCGTTACAGTGGAACAAACGAAAGTTCCTTGAAGCTGCCTTTATTGGGCAAAATCAGGGTATTTTCAGTAAACCATGTGCTGAAATTCCAAATATTTGTAAGCCCCTCTGTGGGCGTAGCCAACTTCTTAAACTTCACGGTTGAGTGATTTACCATAGTATATAAGTAGCCTTAGAAATCGATTGTATTTTGCACCTCAAGACGATCAGATATTGTACTGATCGAAATGTCGTGTATAAATAAAATATAGACAATGGAAGTCCGAAACACAGAGTTAATTTGAAACACATCATTGTTCAAACAGAATTTAAATAATATGATTTTGACAGCTCTTCGAAGTTCGATTTTGTTTGAAAGAGTGTCTAGGAGTTTTTGGGGAAAATAATTAAAAACTTTGTGACTAGATTAACTTTTCATTTACGGTTTAAAAACACCAAATTGTATCCAAATACAATATACGTTGTCCAAAATTAATTTTAAGTAAATAAGTCTTTAATACCAAGCTTTTATAAAATGCACTAAAAAGTTGAAAATAAAATTTTGGACAACCTCAAGATAACTAGGAGTAAATAATAATATGCAGGCCCTTATCACAAATTTTGGTACTTGTAAGATACCCATGACAAACATTTCATTAGCGCCTATCGCTTTTATTATGGTCTCAGAAAGCTCAAATTTGAAACTTAAATTTATTCTTCTGTGGAGTACAAACTTAATCATAACCTGCAGGTATTTTTATATTTTGTGACACAATTTTTATACGTAATGTGCTATAAACATTTTTGGGCATAAGATTTTCCAGCTTTAGTTGTTATTTAAAATATCATTTTTTTTTGCAAATATTTTTATATGCACAACAGTAATAATCAGTAAGATTAATATTTTATTACTTGACTCATTTTCAGACCACTTTATTACAGAGATAAAATTTTTCTGCTATTACTTATTGCCTATTGGACAATGGAACGTTACACTAAGAATTTAAAAACAAAGAAATAATGTGTTGATATAATTTCATTTTTTTTATTGGCTATCAAAGATTAGATGCTACAATACGCAAAACTTTATTGATTTTAAGCCTACCACACAAAAAAAACGAATGATATCCAAAATATATGGTCAAATATATCAAAATCTTCACTTCTTAGATCGATCGATAGATTACAATGGAATAGTGGAAGGCCATTTAGATATTTAGACTATTGTTACATTTTTTTTAAATATATTTATGAAGTTTTAGTAGTTCTCTAGAGGTTTTTTAGAAAAATATTTGACTTTGGCACATCCTTTACTATGGAAGGCGGAAAGTTTGCACCCCGGAAAGAGTCCCACTGAGTCGTCAGAATTTTGAAATTTTTATACATTTGTACCGCCATTTAAAGTAACTTTAAGACAAAGTATCTCGTAGAAAATTTCGTGGTGTACATGTACTTATTGCAGGAAGGATTCTTGAATTATAGTACAGCACAGAAAATAAAAGTTGTTTGCATTTGATATTTGCTACACAGCAATGTCATATGTAGGTTGATATGAAAATAAATGAAACTACTATAAAATCTGCTGAAAATATAGCCTTTTTATATTTTCAACAATTTTTAAGCAAAATATTAAAAAATTAGCTGCAATAATTCTTTTTGAAAAGTGTAAGTAAAGTTCACGAAAAATGACAAGAGAAATAAAGAATTCGAATCAATGGTTACTAAAAAATTTATAATTATTTCGTATACACCAAGCAAACATTTTTACCTACGACCAACGAATAATACTAATTTGAAAACCATCTCAACTCGATTTTAGGGTCCTAGGATAATAATAAAGCTTAGACGTAAACCACAAGATAGCGTGACAAGCGATGAAACTTTATTTTATAAGAGCACTAATCGACGCAAATATGTGAATTATTTTTCTACATTTTTAAGACATTAAATATTTATTAAACATATATAAATCCAATATAATTTTAGTATCTAACCAAAAATAAGTCCCGTGAAATTAACATATTACGCATTTTTAATAAAAAAAAACCTTGTTTTTAAAAAGATATATGTAAAGTCCCCGCAAATAAGGTTATTTTTTTGCCGTTTTAGATAGAACGTCATTAAAACTTCAGTTATGAAGGTTGTTGACTTAAGAGTGTTCGCGTTTGATATTTTGTTTTTTTTTATTTTGTTTTGATATAATTTCTAATATTTATGATGACATTTTCATTGTTCGTACTAAAAGTATAGTACACTAACACGCAAGTTATGGTCATTATAGTTAGATAAATTAAGACTTCATCTTCACGTTTAATGACCATCATAACATGCTTCTTATGTAAACTACTATTACTAATCGACTATTTTAACTAATCCGCTTAATTTAGCGGGTTAAAAAAATATAATGAATAATTTATAAGTGAGATTATTGTGAATGATTGTTATTTTAAAAAAGTGAAAAAGCCGACAAAAAATTCATGGAGGTTAAGAAATTAATTGCTCAATGATGACCTGTGATATTGTGCTTAAAGAGTTTCTGAGGTGTCGGAATGAATTTTTGAATCCCAAAAAAATACAAAACTTCAGTAACGACCTCAGGATGTGTTCGGCTTTTTCAAACGGCTGTCCAACGAGTTTATCTGCATCATATTTGTATTCTGTATTTTTTATCACAAATTTTCCAGCGTAAAGATCTACAACGTTGCCGTTTCTTTTTTCGCGTAAAACCTGTTTCTTTCTTCCGCCTCGCTCAATTAACTACTTGTTGTTTAAAATAGATTGATGCATGGAAAAATATCATTATCTTGATTAACTAACTCATCAACAATTGTTTAACTGTAAAAAACGTCTAAATTGGTCCATATAGGTAGTCCAGCAAACAGAAATAGTCTGGGAAAGTTCGGCCCGTTGCCCTAACTGCTGGGAAACCATTTGAGTCGAATTTTTACCGGCCAAACAGCGCTGGTCCGTTGTCATTTTTTGTACAATTTTGCAGTCCGCACTTATAAAATTGGGGCCTTTGGTGGCCTGTCATTGCCAAAACCGATCCGGACCAGCAAAGTTTGGGCCTGTGACGGACGGGCCAAAGTTTCACTTCTGCTCCTCTAATTTTTATCTAACTATTGACGTAAATTTTTTGTTGTGACAAAAGCAATTTCAATTCAGAGAAAGTGTCTGCATTGACCATGGACCAATTATGGACATGACAAAAAACTTGGTCTAAACAAATTCAATTTTTGGTCCAAAACTAACTGGTCTTTTTCTCTATGCACACAACCAACGCAAAAACTTTTAAAAAATTCAATGTTTTGAGCCTCTGTTAAGGTCCACGTTACACCCTATACTACTCTTATCAAATTTTATTGAAATCAGTTCAGCCGTCCGTGCGTGATTAGTAGACAAAAATCTTAGGTTATTGGTGCTAAAATTTTTGACAACATATACATATATACCACATATAAAATATAATAAAAAAGTTCAAATACATCCTGGAAAAGTCTGGATATACCCCGGAAAAGTCTGGACCCACTCAGAGAAAGTCTGAATACACCCTGGAAAAAAGTCTGTATTTTCTTTAACAAGGGAAGTTTTGGAGTACCTATATCTTTACTCGTTTTATTTCTAAAGTTTATGTTTTGCAGCACTGTGTTCAAAATATTAAAATAACAAAATAACACTAACTTTTTAAAGAAATGTTTGCCTCTATTTGAATTAAAACTCGTTAAAATCATACTAAAAGTTTAGATCGAAACCCACTCAAAGTATAAAGTCTGATAAAAAAAACTCATCAAAAAAAGAACGCTGTTTTTTTAGCAGGACCAGAGGCGTTTTCTCGCGTTGACATTATTTTGAAATATTATTTGAAACTATTTAGATGTGATGTAATCATTTAGAACCGAGAAAAAATAAGTAGTTCAAAACGCTGACGTAGTTTAGTGTAACCTCACTTTTTTGTTTTTCTATTTATTTTTTTGGGGTTTAAAATTAAAATGGATCAACTACTGCTTTATTTAACAAAACCTTCGAGTGTACGGCCAGTTTTAGCAGCGAAGTAGAAAAGTTTTTTTTATTTACTGTTCTTTTAAGCCCCGAAAGTCATATAGACCACACACAACGTTTTGTTCATCCATTTTCACACAAAAAGAATATTCTACGCACGCGTCAGTTTTAAAACTAGAGTGGATTCCGTTTCAAAATATTTTTAACCCGTTTAGATGTGACGTCACCGTTGCAATGCGACAAAAAAAATGTTTTCAAACTTTTTAAAAACATTTTAAACAATTTCAACGCGAGAAAACGCCTCAGGTTCAGCCCCTTCTTGAATATGCCACCTATTATTTGTTTATAAATAATACTTGAAATATTTTTTTTTATACCTTCATCCAAAACATAATTTTAGTAACTGTCTGCAGATAACTAAAGCATGGCTTTTTTGGTTACTGATGCAAAAAAACTTTCGTTTTTGATCATGGGTGCAAAAAAAGATTTGTGTCCGTTTTTTACCCAAAATTAAAGAGAAGTAGCGGAATATAGTAATATTGAAAAAAATCTAATTATTCTTGCCTAAAAATTAAGCCATTTCTGCCAGTTTTCATTAAGTATTTACGAAAAAATAATTTAAAAAAATCGTCAAAATATCAAACTGTCAAAGATTAAAATTTCGCAAGAATGAACGTCACCGAGTAAAAAGGTAAATCGCTATGGACACCCCAGTTATTTCATTTACTAGCCGTCTTGAATTATAGTGTAAAGATGGTGTGTTGCGAGAAGTGCTCTTCGTTCGAGATTTTTAAAAGTATCTTCCTGTTTTTCTCGGATTTTTTGATAAAGGTATTAAAACAAATAGTGTTAACAACTCGCGGATAAACTGTGCTTTTTATTACTCGCGTTTTTAAATACCTCGCTCGCTATTTAAACCAAGGCTTGTAAAAAAGCACTATTTTGGCCACTGGTTGTTAAAACTACTATATTTGTAGATGAAGCTGCAGTAAGAATATATTTTTTTCTTTAAACGCCATCCGAGGTGCCACGAATACGAAGCAGAATATTGTCATAGAAAACTGATTAAAAATGATGCAGATAGAGACAGATACTTTACACCAATAAAAAGTTAAGAATAGAGATAAATCATCGCCCTAGATGTGAATGGAACTAATCCACATAACACTACTTTTGAGTAAAATGAGATTAAACATTTTTTGTAGCATAAGAATGGTTATTATTTTATTGGCTATCATAAAAAAGTAATAAGTAAACGAAGGCTAGAGCTTTTGTCAATATAAAATTTGGACATTTTTAAAGTAGTTGCTATGCATTAACTCAAAATTGAATATTTTGTGGTTTAGGACTATTTACATCAAGGGCGACGAAATATGATCAAGGATATCTGAGAATCAAAACATACCGTTGTGCTCCTGACAACTTGATGACAGAATTTCACGTTAATGACATTTAGACTTTTTTGACAAATAACTTTTGTACGTAAACTTTTTTAAGCGCTAATTAAGAAGTTAAAATATTGGCAATTTTTTTATAAACATTTTAATATTTACTTTTTATTATTGTATTTAGTTTATAATGATCGTTTAAAACAGAGCCGTGGACTTATCGATTTTTATATTCAGGGACAAATTTTGAAGACATAAACGTTAATGGGAACCACACCACTATGACCGCTGAGCTTTGCCTCTACATCTTAAGGCATCTAAGGCTTTTCTACAAGCTTTACAATGTTTAAATAGCGATTGGTTTTTAAGATATTCGTATTTTAATTTGCCACATGAATCCAAAATAGAACTGTCTTTTAGCTCAAAAATTAAACTTTGATTTTTTTTTGTAAAAGCTTCATTTTAAATTGAGGTAGGATTTAATCCTTACAATTTTTCATCATCTCTATTAATACAATTTGTATGCCTCCAAAATGGGTCCCTTTATAAAATAAAATTAACCTATCTAAGGGTTTTTTAGTCAATTTAAAAACCTAAAACCACAAATATGGGGGGGAGGCAACCTTCCATTGCCCCCGCCAAGGGATCGCTGGTGAATAGGGCCTTCATTTGACCGGCTCGGCTGCAATATTGACTCAAAGAAGATGGTCAGATAGTTTCCTGCACCGGGTTTTTTTTAAGAGATCAACCAAATATTGAAGGCAAATTTTTCAAATTAGTAACCAAATCTAAGGAAGGAAGGAGGAACAGTTATAGCAATATTGTAGAGTCGCGTTGTGATAGGTTCTGAATCAATATTTAAAATGTGGCGGTTTCATACAAATGTGTTGTTTACCCGTGAAAAGATAGTTCCGGCGACTTTTCGGCTTTTTTTACCTAGCGCACACTTCTTATGCATTTTTACAAATCTTAAAACCAAAATATAACAATAACAATTGCAAAAAACACAAACTAACAAAAACCCGACGGATCGGTTGGGCCTAAGATGACACAACGTGCCTCGACAAATCAATAATATTTATGCCCTGGTTGTCAGATTGTAGGGAGTAAATCTCTTAATCCTGATTTCAATAATTTTTTCTAGAAGATGAAATAAAACATTATGTTAAATAAACTTCCTTATGCATTTTACACTAAACTTTTTGAGCACTATATCTACCTTACTAGAAAAATCTTCTTCTTCTTCAAGTGCCATGCTCTCTTCGATCGTTGGCTATCATCACCGCCATCTGCCTTTCTGAAAAGTGCCGTAGTACTAACGCCATACCATTGTCTAAGATTTTTAAGCCATGAAATACGTCTGCGACCCGGACCTCTTCTGCCCTCAATTTTTCCTTCTATTATTAATTTTAAGAGTTCATATTTGTCATTTCTCAAAATATGTCCAAAATATTCAAGTTTACGTCTTTTGATGGTAAATAAAACTTCAAGATTCTTATTCAATCTAAGAAGAACATCCACGTTACGTACTTTGTCCACCCAATCCTGAGCATTCTACGATAGTAATACATCTCGAATGCCTCCAATTTTTTGCAAATGGCATCAGTTAGTGTCCATGCCTCTACGCCGTAATACAAAATGCTAAACACATTATTAGAATAATAGGTCGCCTAATTACGACGAGCTATAAAAGGCTTTAAGCAACGCTTCATGCGTATCTTGTCAATTGGTTAAAGGCGCGTTTCTGCGAGCTTAACATAGTTACTATTATTTTCTCTTTCTAAATGCATTCGTCTAAGAGAGATCCAGCATACTACACCATCACAAAAAATACCCGCCTTTACACCCTTCGACCCCGCATATCTGTCAGGGGATAACTATCTCAAAAAGGTAGTTAGACAGTGGAGTCGAAGGATGTACAGGCGGTATGTTCCTGGTATGCTGGGTCTCTCTCAGACGAATGCATTTAGAAAAAGAGAATATTAGTAACTATGTTAAGCCCGCAGAAACGCGCCTTAAGTAGTCGAGCAGAGGGCGCTCTCATTTGCGTTGTTTTTCATAAGTTAACCTAAAAATTGTCGTGTTTTTTTATTTTTTTTATTGCAAAAATGCAAGTTCTTCTTATAATGTATTTTTTTGATAATGACGATGAAGAAAATGATAACATTGATAATGTCATCATCATCAAAATTCTCCGTGGAGAGACTGCTCTCGGGAATAGAGTAGCCTGCTATTTACATATACCCATACAATAGAAATTTGTAGGAAACTGCACAACTTTTGTTTGATCTGGGGTTACGCATTTACGTCCAATATGCGGTGTAATGATACACCGCGCGTAAAGCGTATCGTACGTTTGGAGTTTACTGCACATTCGCACTTGATCAAAACTTACGCTACGTCGAGTTACGTGCTGTGCCTTATAACCCCCAATGTATTGTATTTACGCTACCTATTGCAATATTACGTAATTATAGGAAATAAAATAAGGGATAATTATCGAAACTTAAACCGCGGTTTAAATTTCTGGAATTTACGTCTAGATGTGTGATTTGTCTAACGTTTTTTATATGGTTTTTAGTTTATTTTAATTTCTTCGAGATCAACTAAGTGCCACCAATGTGCCGGGCAGAAAAGTGTCTGGACCCCAGTCCTCAACGTTATTGGCCCGGAGTAAACCTAAGCTGCACGGCCCCGTCCGAGTGGCGGTAATGGTCCATCGACGAAAAAGCCGGCACAAAGTATTCACTTGAGTACGTCCTTGTACCTTTTTTGTTGACCTCCTTGATTTCTCTTTCCCTACTTGAGTTGTCCATAAAATATCTGCTTTGGGAGACGTGTTTCGGGCATGCGGATAACGTGACCAGTCCAACGAAGCTGGTGCTTGAAGATAAGGGCTTCTATACTAGTTGTCCTGGCTTCTTCTAAAACACTTATGCTTGTTCGTCGGTCTTGCCATTTGATTCTCAGGATTCGTCTTAAACAACTTTGGTGATATTTTTCTAGTCGTTTGATATGCCTTCTGTAGGTAGTCCACGTTTTGCATCCGTATGTTAGAGTTGGTATTATAATTGTATTGTAGACACGAAGCTTGGTCTTCGCATTCACGTCGTGATTGTTGAAGACTCTCTCCGAAAGCCGTCCGAATGCTGCGCTAGCACACTTTAGGTGATACTGTATTTCTGCGTCAATAGTTTAATTGATGAAAGGTGGCTCCCAAGGTATGGATAACGTTCCACGTTCTGCAGAGGATGGCCATTTATGGAAGTGTTTGGAGCTTGGGGATTCGTACCTGGTTCTGGTTGTTAAAGAATTTGCGTTTTGGCAAGATTGACCTCTAGGCCAATGCTTTTGTAGGTTTGGTTAAATGCGTTGATTACCAGCTGTAGACCTTCCTCTGTATCGGTCATAACGACGTTGTCATCGGCGTACTGCAGTTCGATTATCGAAGTCTTCAAGACCTCAGTTTTTTCACGCAGTCTGCCTAGGTTAAGTAGGCCACCGTCAAATCTATATAGAATTTCCACTCCCGGCGGTAGATGTTCCTCAACAAGGTGAAGCATAGCATCTAAAAATATAGAGAATAGGGTGAGCGCAATAACACACCCTTGTTTAACGCCTGTCGTAATCTGGAATGACTCTCCTGGTCCATCGTTGCTCAGGACTTTTGCATTCATATTGTCGTGTAGTAGTAAGAATTTGAATAGGTATATTTTTGAGGGCATCCAGCTTTTGCCAGTATTTGCCAAAGAGCTTCTCTGTTGACCGTGTCAAACGCTTTGACTAGGTCTATGAAGGCCATGAATGCTTATAGAATGGAGCGGTTAGGAAACGCAAGTGCGTAATGGGCTAAATCCGGAATCATACCATTCAATCGTCGTTATTTTCTTAGTTTATTTAACTTTATTATTTTTTAATCCACACGCGACAGTACGACCAGTAGGTTTTTAATGCATAACATCCCTGTTTTATTATCCTATAAGTTTCGGTTTATTTAATCTCTTCTTTGCTTTGGTTAAAACGTTAAATTTTTACGAAAAAAAAGGTAGAGATCCATTTTCAACCACAAACAAAATTAAGAGAAGCAAGCATCAGAAACAACGGTGTTGGATCGCACACACTTACAGCATATTATAGTTGTTGCTTAATTACCGCTGGAAATATTTGTAAACGAACACTCGATAAAGGATAAAGACTTCGTTTACGACAACGCGCCTTGTGTATATCCCCCAACCTGGATATTAGGTTACATTTCATTCTTCGGAACAAAACATACAATGGAAGTGAATTTTTATATTACATCTTTCAAAATTGAGGGGACAAGTGGACGCGGCCCAGTGCGCGTAGCCAAGTGGGTGCAGGATTAACTGGGCACAAGACCAAGGGTGCGCGGACAAGTTGGCGCAGGACCAATTATGGCTATATCCAGGGACCTATATAACTTATAGGTCCCTGCTATATCTAAAAATAAAAAATATTAGTTTGGGTTGGTTTAGGTTTAGTTGGGTTTAGTTTGGGTCAGTTATTGATTCAAAACTCAGTTGTTGTTGTTGTTGTTTCTGGGGTTTTTTTCTGAGCTTTTCCTGGTGGGGTATATGTATAAGTTGATTATTTTAGGTTGGTTTAGGTTGCGTTCAGTTGGGTTTCGGCAAATTAAATAAAAAAAATAGTTAAAAGATTTTTTTTTCGGAGGTTTCTTCTTTCGTTTTTTTCAGGTTGTATTCTATGTATATGTAGAAGTTAATTAGAATGGGTTGGTTTAGGTTAAGTTGGGTTTGGGTTAGTTAAGTAAAAAAACATTTGCAGATTTTTTTTCCGCAGATTTGTTTTTCCGGTGGTTTGTTTTCCAGGAGGTATATCTATAAGTTGATATTTAGTTCTTAAAGTTAAATAATAAAAATTCTATAAGCAAATTTGGCTGGTATACTGATAAAGGATTGTACTTTTCTTTCGTCAAAAATAAAACTATCGGGAAAAACGTCAAAATTAACAACCTGATTTGCGACTATTTACAGAAATTGCTGTTCTAATAAATAATAAAAGACTGACGGAGTCGTTAAAGTGGCAGATATTTGAAGAACAGTGTATGCGTCAGTGTGCCATAGTAGATCGATAATAAACAAGACATAAGTTTGACGAGTTTTTAGTTTAATTAATTGTAAAAAGACGAGCAATAAACCCACATGTGGTGCTTCAACTGCCAGGTAAATTCCTATGACTCCCTGATGATTCCTCATAAGAATGAACAAGATCTCTAGGTGTCTGGATTCTCTATTAGACGTTGGAGGCCTGGTCGTAATGAAGTTAGAAACATAAACGCTTTGTCCGGTCAATACCGTTCTGTCCGATATGCCACGAGTGTTACTTTTATTTTTTATTTACGGACACTAAATTCACTTTTTTGTTTTAAATATTTTGCCTTTCTAGTTCTGCGCAACAAGCCTTCTCCAGAGCGATTACTTGCTGATGCCTTAAAATTATGGCCACGTAGTATGAAGCTCTAATTGCGGGGTGGTGTTGCGACCTTAACTCTTTTTAAGAGTCATGTAATTTTTTACAGTTTTTTTTCTATTACCTGCTGAAATGTACAGGTTTCTATTTTTACGGTCTCCTATTTTTCAATTTTGATGTTTTTCTTTCTCAGTTTATTCGACAGATGGCGCTCACAGGTACGACGTCTACGCAGATTATGAACTTTCTGTTTTAAATTCGAGAGTAGTTTCAAATGCAAGGTACAATCCTATAACTACCTGATGATTCCTAATAAGGATAAAACAGGTCTTTAGGTGTCTGGATTCTCCATTAGACATTGAAGGCCTGGTCGTAATGAAGTGAGAAACAAAAACGCTTTGTCCGATATGCCACGAGTATTACTTTTATTTTTTATTTACGGAGACGAAATTCACTTTTTTGATTTAACTAATTTTTATGTTATTAATATAAAAGTTTTATTATAAATTTGTTTTAATCGTTATTCCTGTCATTTTCTCCCTAAATTTTAGTACACTTGTGCATAAAAATCTAGACATTTTTATGCACGAGTGTACTAAAAATTTCTAGAAAATTTAAGCGTATTTTCTTTCTAGTACAGTAAAATTGCCGTCTGAGGTCGAAAAAGATCCGAGGAGTGTTGCAGGGGGGAGAGGGGTCAAAATTTGGAAAAATGATTTTTTCTACGAGCTTGCGGAAAAACGCTATTGTTGCACTCATTTCCGTGCGGAAGTGCCAAAAAAAAATTTTCACACGCCGTCCGCGAAAAAAAATTTTCACGCACGCTGCTGAGAAAAAAAAAATTTCACGCACGCTGTTGAGCAAAAAAAATTTTTTCACGCACGCTGTTGAGCACGCTTGTTGTTGAGGACGCTGTTGCTCAGTGATGCATCAGGAAGACTTGAACTCGACGATGGCATTAAGCAACATGAGCAGTGGTACTTTCAATGTTACCGTGAATAATAATTTCCATAAAAATTAATTTTTTAAGCTTGTTAAAGTTTAGTTCTGAATAAAACATAAAATATTTTGATATTCCACGCGCTCGTAAGAAAAATGTTGTACCTGGCACGTCATTCGTGCTAACGCCGGTGCGTACGAAAAAGTATAACTTTCCGCACTTGTTAGGTAAATAGTTATTACATAATTGATGGTAGTACAGTAAATTTGTCATTTGAAGTAAAAAAAAATCCAGACATGCTGAGTTTTTTGTATGTTCTTTGGGGTATCTTAAAGAAAAAATGCCAAGTTTGTATTTCCCCCACTACTCCTCGGGAACTATCCGCCATTTTGAAAAAAAACTTGGCCAGAGGAAAAAAAGTGTAAAATTTGCAATATTTGTTACAAGTTCAACTCTCGGTAGTTAGGTTTTCAAAAGATAGAGGGCGTTGATGTTACGAAAAATCAGTTTTAACGTATTTAGCCGACTAAATATCAGTCTGTCAGATACTTTCGGCAATTTTCATGCCGAGAGACCGACTCATTTGTGTAGCGCACGTCACAAGCTTAATACTATACCTCATTTGTACTGCTCTTACTATAAATAATAATATATAATCCACACCACACGACTTCATGCATGCCCAAAAAGCGGTTCTCAAAGAATTTTAGCGACTTTTAGGATTTTTCCAAGATCTACAACTTTTGCTTTTAAAGTTTTTTAAAAATATCACTTTTTCTTGGTCAAAATACGTTAAAACTGATTTTTTGTAACTTCGGCGCCATCTAACTTTTTGGAAACTAACTACAGAAAGTTGAGCACTTGCACCAAAATGTTGAATTTTATCCTGAATATTTTTGTCCTCAGACTTTTTCGCCTTCGACCAATACAAAATGAGAAAAGTCAATTACAAAGTTTTTTCAAAATTGTGGATTGTTCCCGAGGATTGAGGGAAACACAAACTTGGGGATTTTACTTTTAGACTCCTCCAACAACATAAAAAATTTTTAACCTTCCCGGAATTTTTGCGAGGTACCTCCCTTATTTATGACAATTTTACTGTACTATTCGGACTCGGGCTATTTCGCCAAAATATGGAAATAAACTCTTGTTGTTTTTAGTTCTCCGGACCAATTTCAATATGGCGGCTGACAATTAAACACAGAAGCTAAATGACACTGTCATTGTCAGGGTCAAAAAACTAGTCCGCAGCAATTTGGAATGGAGTGTAATTACCTCGGAAACAGTTTTTTTTGTAAATTTTTCCTCTGGACTTTAGCTTTGTCCTTTATACAACTTAGCTGGTTTTTGTTAAATTTATTATAAAAAAAAATAAATAAATGATAAACCACATTTATTCCAATTTGTATATATAATAGTTTCGCATTAATATGTATGGTTAAAAATTTTGAGGGCGTGTGTTTAGCGGAAAACACAACAGTTACGCTTTAATAGAGCTATGGGCAAGCAAAAAACCTGCTTCCTGAAAGAAACAGAGAACGATATGAAAAAACGGTTAAAATGTATGGCAAATAGATGGTTTACTATTGGCATATTTTAGCGATATGAGTAAGCAAAAGAAACCACCAACGCTATGGTCTATGCATAGCCTGATTAAAGTTCCGCAGCAAAGCAGAACTTTGGATACAAACCAATGATAAAGGTGGAATAAACCATATATAAAAAAAATCTAAAATATTTCTAAAAATCGCAACTAAACAACATACCTCAAAATTACAAATCCTAAGTCAGATGAACCTCAAACGTATATCAAAGGAAAAAAAAAATAAAAAAAGGCGCACTACATATTAAACACAACGTTTCTCAATCAATAGACAAATCTAAGGAAATAGCATGCGATCGGATTTGCCAACACCGTAGTGCGGCTTTCTATAGCCATATTTAAAATATGTTGGTTTAATATAGATGTGTTACTTACACGTAAAAAGATAGTTTCGATCACTTTTCAAAACTTTTTTCTCTTATTAGGCAGAATTATTACTCTTAAAACAGAAATATGAAAACAAAAATTACAAAAAAAAACAAATCAAACAAATTATATAATATTACAAAACAATATTACATAATTATAGGAGATAAAATACGGGATAATTATGGAAATTTGGCAACCCTGCGAATCGCGAGCCTATGTCGTGATTAGCTTTAGAATTTTTCTGCGGTTTCTAGTTTATTTTAATTTCTTAAAAATTAATTTTTAAAACAATGGCCAAGAGACATCTAAAAATATTACAGAGAAAAATACCTGCCCAAAAAGAAATAAAACAAATAAACAAAGTATTAGGTGAAGGAAATTTAACATAGCGCATACATTCAAGCCTTTTAAAAGCAGCAGGTTTTTGAGGTTAATTTTAGAAGTTTTAATAACGACTACTTATCAAAGCATATTAAAAATTCGTTTACCTGGTGGTAAGCGAGATATTTTTTTAAATTATTTATTTTTGCAGAAAAGATTTGTGGCATAGAGGGCAAAGGGTGAGGAAATAAATCGGAAAAAAGTTTTTCCGCGACCAGGATTTGAACCTGGGACCTCTAGAATACCAGTCTAATGCTCTACCAACTGAGCTACCGAGGAACTGGGATTTTAACTGGCTGTTCGGAAATCCTTTCGTCCGATTCATGTTAGTAGTGGGGAGATCTTTGAAGCCTACTTCGGCTTTAAAAACCTAGACATGTTATAATAGCTCAGTTGGTAGAGCATTAGACTGGTATTCTAGAGGTCCCGAGTTCAAATTCTGGTCGAGGAAAAACTTTTTTTTTGTAAATTTATTAGGGCGCTAAATTTTCCATTTATTTATTTTTGTGTTTGGTCTATATCAAGTCATTTTATTTAAGTAGTAAATATGTGAAGAGTAAAACAGTTTTATAGGGTGTTTTAAAATTCAGTAACAAGATCCTGAGGGCGTATTTTTGAGGTCAAAATACGACGTTTTTTCTCATAAGCATGTGTTCGTAAACGCTTCGTACCGATCTACAAAGCGTTAGAATTTCATGATTTTTTTTAGTTTTCTCTTTATAGCTCTTGCAGTTTTTGAGATATTTAGATCAAGTTTAAATCATGGGTTACGTTTTAGGACATATAGTATTCAGCAAGTAGAGTGATTGCAAGAATCCACAGGGAGATATTTTTTCAGGGGGTCAATCCATTTTTCGCCCCATAAACCGTTTTGTAGTGTGCCGCTAGCAGATTCTTAAATACGAAATGTATTCTTTGATTTGTTTAGACACTTTTTTGCATCCTGTAATTTTTTTGCATCGGCGACCATTATCAGGATAAAAAAATTTTTCTAGTTTGCTGGATTTAACTAAAATTTTTAACAAAAGGGGGAAACTATTATGAAACTTGAAAGCTCTGTAGATCGGTAACGAAGTGTTTGAGGACACAGTTTTATAGGAAAAAAGTCTTATTTTGATCTGAAAAATACGCCCTTAAAATATTGATAAGTCCTGAATTTTGAGACAGCCTGTATATAGGTAAATTTATAGAAGAAGCTATAACTATGTTATAGTAAAATAAACATATTTGTCAAGTTGATCCACAAAATGCATTGCAAGGTAAATTAAACAATATACTGTTTCCGTATTCACAAAATGACGCGACCGTCGAGCTTTGAGGATGGACTAATATAAAATTATATATTTAAATTAGAAGAAAAATCCTTCATACGGAAGTTTTAATCTAAATGACAATCGATCTTTTTACAAAGGAGATAAGTTTTATTTTTACAGGTGAGCGTTTCCTTATTAAAATGAATATAAAGGTTTAAATGGCTTAAATTTCATTTAAAATTTAACAACTAGTTTTCTTTTACAACACTTTGATAGTGAGATTTACTAAGATCTAAAATAGTACCCCAAAGAGGTCTAAATATTTACACCTGTGGAGGGTACTAAATAAAAAAAAACTGCTTTCTGTTCAAAATTCCCCATATTTTAGGAGAAAATGCCCTAAAACTATTTTTTAGCTAGCTTCATTATTTGTGTTTAAGGTAATAAAGTTGGTGATTTTTTAGACCACCTCAGGGGGGATGTTTAAATTTATAGCCCCCAGAAAGGATTGTTTTGTGGCATTTGGTAATAAGTTCCTTTATAATTTTTATAAATAACTGTTTTAACAAGGATTAATTTACCTTATTTAATATCCCAAGTTGTTTATTACCCAATAAAACACCTCCTTTTTTGTCCAGAAAAAACGCCATAGTTTAAAACAATTTTCATGGCAAAAAATATGTTTATGAGGGCACTACGAGGCAAAACAAACATAAATGAAGATCACTGATTATGCACGAAAAATATACGAAACAAAAAACCCAAAACAACTATACTAATTTATTTACAAACTGAAACTAAAACATTGAGGTTATCTAAAAGCTCAGTCAAAAAAACTTTCCTTACTCAAAGCACACTAATTTCACAGCTGTAGCTTTAATTAGTGGAGGTTGGTGCAAGCAGAGGTAAAAGATCCGAACTCGCTCTTTGTGATTGAACGCAGCGCTAATATTTTTAAACTGACATTTCGACAGTGACGGAAATGTAAAAAAAAACTTGCATTTAAGTTTTTTAATACATTTCATAAATAAAAACACCTTTTAAATAAATACAAAATTAATCTACCCCTTATTGTATTGTTATCCATTTAAATCGTTGTGTGACATCAAGTATTAATTGGAAAAATTAATTAACAAGGGTAAGTTTTAATTAGAGTGACGTATAGATTAAGCCTTTTTAGTAAATCTTAATGTAATTGTTTAATAGGGACTTATCGCTACATAAGGTTGGCATAGCTTGACTTTAATAAAGTCGGCTCTATTTTTAACAGTTTTGCACGAAGGTTAAACTTCTACTACATATTTTTAGGCACTTTTTACCCATCTGTTGTGAAAGAACTTGAAGAAATCCTGGTATTTTTCAGGAAAGGTTTACTTACATTTTTACGTTTAAGTGCTCTTATCTAACTATAAGGAAGAAAACAGTTAATTTTATCAGGACTGATTATTATGACAAAATTGAAGTTAGACCGAGGTCTTCTTGGTTGACGGAGCTATACAAAACTTATGTTCGGGCTATCCGGGCTATTGAGTTTACTATATTTGCTGATGTCGACGTTTGTTTCAGATATTATCCTGGCTTTGATCATGAAATATTGGCTCCATACAGAAAATGCCTTGATATTCTTAGACTAGTAGGAAGTATGCCAGGAGCACCTTTTCATCCGTAAAATTTAATCACGAAACTGTTTCTTGTAAACCTCGCGAGATTTTTGTGGAAGAAGGCTAGCGATGGTCTCTTCCGCGGTCTCTTCAATGTTCATTTTCAAAAAAAATGCTGTTCGATTTTTCTGGACTCACCGTTTGGTGACGCCGCGCCGTTTGATAATAACAAAACTGACTGACATTTGTTTTGTGCCATAGCAACACAATAAATTTTGACCGAATCCACCATGCCAACAACAATCAATGACAACTATCAGTAATACGAGCTGTCAATCTTGAAACTAGAGTACCGTTAAGTGATCTACTGTTAGTTTTGTGATTTTTTCTTTTTAGTTTCTCGCATTCTAAAGTGCATAAAATAGTATATAAACCTCGTGACTAAAGTGTATTTTAATCCCTTGGCTAATTATACAAACCTTTCGCCGCGGGATTAAAAGAGGCACTTTAGTCCTTAGGTTTACAATGTACTATTATACACTTATTTACCCCGGGTTACCCCCCGCCTCCTCTTCCCCACTCATCAGACCGTTCTGATGAGCACCTCCTAGGACGACAGTTTTCTTTTCATAGGAGGATTTAATTTAACCTAAACCCCTCTCTCGAGTCTCTTTAGCGTACTCCACTATCAATATGTGGATAACACGGGACCGCCCTCTTATCGTCCTCTCCGAGGGACGGTATGGAATCGAATTAGCCTGCCTTCTAGCTAACTCTACCAACTCATGTAATTTAATAAGAAAAAGTTCAAGTAGACTACCGACTGCTCCGGGGATCGAACCCGGGTCTCGTGGTTGAAAGCCCAGGTATGTACCTACTACACTAACCAGTGCGGCTTTTATAATGTTTGTTCGGTACCCTCTGTATACAGGCCGATCAACTGCTACCTATTTAGTATCCTTTAATCCGCCTTCGCCGCCATTTTCACTCAAAAGTGACAGAAAATCTATCAGTTTTCTGTCAATATGGTGGACAAGGTCGAGAAAAGGAAATTATGTAAACTTTATAGGTGGCACGATATAGGCATGTTAATAGTTAAAATAACAACAATGTCAGAAATAGTAGCAAGAACGTTAGGTAACCAACCATAAATTATGTAACGCATCAAGTGTGGGGAGAGGGGTAGGTATAAGTGTTATAAAGTGTTACAAGGAGGGCAGGGGCATTTACACGAAAAATGCCAGGATTTGTTCTAATAATTTCATAGTGGTGGGTAAAGTGCCTAAAAATATGTAGTAGTTGCGCCTGAAACTGGCAAAAATAATGTCGACTTTATTAAAGCCTTTATATATGGATAAGTACCTAATATTGACCAGTATCAAGCTCTAACAAACTATCACGAGTTAACTGAGAATCATGCAGTGCTCTTGCTTATTCATTCAAGTTTCCAAACAGACCGGCATCATCGAAATGGCCTGACAATTACAACGTTTAAATGCGCCTAAAACCGGTTTAATGTAAGGACGTTTTGAAATATTTTTTTCCGAGGGTTTATACGTCCTTTGCTAAATGTCATTCAATGAGAAACAAATAAAAATACTAAGTTAACAACAGATTTTTCGGTAAAACTAGGGTTGAGTAATTCTTTAGGTTGAAACCATTAACCTAAAGCATTTTTAAAATGCTTATACCATCCTTAAAATCAGTTTTAAAGCAATAAACCGCTGTCTTAAAACGTTTGAAACGGTTTTAGTGGTTTGCGTTTTAAGAGCTCCCTATAAATAATCCCACTAAGCAAGGTTTGTTAGATTACAGGTTTTCAACGTTGAAAAAGTGTAGAATTAACTTTGTATACGTTAAAAAAATGTTCAAAAAAAGTAAAATATAATTTCAAAATTAACATTCTATGAGAAAGTATCGATGATATACGAAAGAAGCGCTAAATTTACGTTAATTCTTAATCTTGGATTTAACAACAAATGTAAACAATAAAGTAACTAAAAAATAACATTATTTGAAGTTTAATAAATGTCACTGTCGAAACAAATTTGCTTCTTTACAGTTATGATATTACACAATATTGTAAGTTTATTAAATGTCAAATTTAAAATTTTGGTTGTTTATTATGTCATGACAAAATACACTATTGTAAGTGTAATAAACATCAAAGTTGAAATAAGTTTAGTTTATTAACGATCGCCTAAAAGCAGTAGTATTCTGAGCTCAATTAATGTCAACTTTAAAACAAACTTGGTTGTTTATTGGAAAATTACCAAATACAATACAATAACAAACAAATTAATGAAACTTTTAACCCAAATATGGCAAAAGGTTTTGAAAAAATAAATCCTGCAATTTTTATAACTTCCACCCAAAAGGCAAAATAAGTATAAATTTAAGTTCATGTATTTGCAGTAACGTACGATCAATTTATGATTTGATTTTTTTACGGTTTGACGAAATTTTATAGGATACCTTTTTGTATGTATTTTATTTATTAAAAACAATTAATTAATTTGATAATAAAAAAACAATTTCTTATTTTCTGTAAATATCGTATCAACCAATGACACCACTGCGTTAATATACCGTGAATTGGTCAAATTTTTTAACAAAACCGAGATTGCCTAGTGGTCTAAGGCGCTGAAACCCAGGTATATCGTCTTTAGACTGAGGGTTCGAGACCTGTCAGTACGTATTTTTTTTCTCTTATTTTGATTATTTTTTAAATTTGTTTAAGATGTAATCACGAAGATCAGAGATTTTAAAGCAGAAAAATATATTTTTTATGTTGTTGGGACCAATATTTAACAAGTTAGATGCAACATTAAATGTTACATGAAAGTCACATACTTGTACAGCTTTCTGCTTAGTGGGATGTAACTGATATACCGATTGTTATCAGTGGGCAATTTTCAGTTTTTAGGGGTAAATAATCAGGTGAAAAATCACCCCGCTTTTATAATGGATGAGGAAGATTATTTATTTTCTGTCACTTTTAACGATTTTACGAACAGATATGATGGCTGTTGTGACACTAAAACCCGGTTTCCATCTATGCGTTTCTCATGCGTGGGGCCCTTGACTCAAAACACGCATCACGTGATCTAAGCGAGGTTTACGAATGTAAGTTCATAGTGATTTATAAGCCATCGACCAATAATTACCGGTCATATTTAGTCAAGACCAATGCATCTAAGCGACACCGGTTTTAACCAAAATAGGGGAAATTATGACGTCATTGATTAGCTGTTTTACTTTTGGTCTTGACCAAAGATAATCGTGCTCGGGAGGTGAGTTATGGTTCCGGTCATTAGTTTTGAAGAGGGGTATATCTTCAAATAGCGATTTTCAAATTTATTTTACGAACTTCGATGAGAATCTTGATCTGAAGGTGAGTTACGTCTTTGGATATGAGATTTAGAGGTGATTCAAGAATTTTTTTGTAAAAAGATTTTTGGCAAGCAACTCCGGGTTTATAGGGCTGCGCCCCCATTTATAGACTACACCGTGTTACCGTTGAATTTAAGAGGTTGGGTGGGTCCTAAGCCGAAAATTCTTGCCTTTGGCGCTATTACTAAAATTTTCTAACCAGTCAGTTTGACCGTTCCATCCAAGCGAATGGTCCATTGGGTTAGGGTAATTGTGAATTACGTCATAGCGTAACCTCAAAATCAATGACCAAAAGAATAACCGCGGTCTAAACCGCTCCTTACTGGTCAATGGCTTATAAATCACTCATGAAGGATCACGTGATTAATTTATTGATTCAGGGTGGCCGCGCATGGGAAATGCATAGGTGGGAACCGGGTGCAACACAACTTCCAATTCGACAATAGAATTTAATAATTAGACAAACAAGCCATGTCCCCACACAGAAATAGGTATTTTTTAAAGACATGCTTCATGATCCCCTTCTTCCAAGCAAGTGAATTTCATTCGTGACTTTGACATTCACAATGTCAAAAGCCTTAGTGATCGACCATATAATTAATTATTTTATGTTGAAAGAAAATGAAAATATCTCAAAAACTGTAGCTTTGAAAGATTTGAACCTTATAACAAAATTTTTGGGTAATATTTACGAAAACCAAAATCTGAAAATCGCATATCAATAGCTGCTTTACTTCTAAAGTTACGATTTTTTTAAATATATTTTAACGATTTTTTCAAAGAACTCGGAAACTAAAGCTCCCACAAATTTGGACTTTTTAACAAAATTTGTAGACCATATTCATGGAAACTTACTTGCTTTTGTTCCAAAGTTACAATTCCTCCCTTCAACCCCCCACCACCCTACCCAATAGTTAGTCAGTTCATGGTCAGCCGATAGCGGATTTTTGTACCAAATTTCGTTAAAATCAATTAAGGCGTTCTTGATCTATACAGGCAGAAACAGACAAATTTTTTTTTGTCGATTAAGGTGTTTTGGAACCTTAGTAACTCATTTTTGATAAAATTAAGAAAAGTCAAAATTTCACGATTTTAATAGTCCCCCATACCATATTGGTGTGGTGGACTAAAGTCGTTTTTTTCGAAACCATTTCGAAATCATGCAAGAAATGTCATTTTGGCGTTGTGGTGACGTCACGGTTCAATACTTTTCAAAGGATTTTAAAACCGCTCCTCAGACTGTTTCGAAAACGTTTCAATCACGATTTCAATATGGCGAGAGTCATTTGTCAAAATACGCGAGTAGTGTGGCGTTTGGAGCACCGGCTATTTTTTTTTCAATAATAAAATGATGGAGTCTGCTTTGGTAATGTGCCAAATATAATTGGGAGAATGCCTCTTAGAGGTAGATTAGGACACTGCCAGGCAGCTTTCGTAAGATAAATAACATAACAAATAACTCCGGAAAAGAAACCAAACACTAACACTTGGTTTTATAAAACTGTCACTGAGAAGTGCATTTTGACGATAGCAAGAACCGAAAACGTTGTGGATGAACCGGTGACGTCACATTTTGAAATCACGCAAGCCCCGTGTTCTACGCCAAAAAACGACCTAAAAAAAGGCAAACTTGTGGAACAGCATGATGTATGTACCTAATTCTAAGAGTTGGCCCTCTTTAGTGAATGATAAAAGTTAACCATTTTACATCACAAAAAATACCTATCTTAAGGCTAGATGCTAGGAACAAAAGTAAACTAATAATTATTTTAACATTAAATTTTTCGCTAATGATTCCGTAAGCTAATCCGCGAAGAGTGATACCGTGTGTGTATACGTGATACTATGATTATGGATGTAGGTGAAATTTCGGAACAAGAAACAAAAGATAGATTTGGTAGCTCCATGCCTGTTGTGCTTCGACAGGATATAGTTATAAATTAAGGCGTTAAAATACAAACTATTTAAATTAAAATAAAACACTTGCAAATACTACTACTCTAAACAGTCCAAAAAAGGGTGGCAGGGGGGGGCAATTGCCACCCCTGATTATTCGCACACAAAAATCAATCAAACAGGGTTAAAGAGTTTGACCTGGACCAACTAATTGTTGAATTTGCTGCAATGAGGCTTCGCCGTTACCCACTAAACCATCAGGGGCCGGTTTCTCAATAGCGAGTTAGCGTTAACTCAAACAACATAACGTTGTAAAAAGTTTAAAACGCAGATTAAAATTAATTCCTGGATAACCAGGGCTTTAAGGTGAGCGTGAGCGTAACTTATCTTACCTCAGGGTTAACCTAAAAAAAATATTGGTTTAAAACAGCAAGAAACTGGGATTTATAGTCCGAGTTAATTTAACCCTCTGATAACCCGCTATTGAGAAACCGGACCTAATTTAGTGAAAAAAACAGGAGTTTTTTTGTACTCCAGTGCCAAATTTGCTTCCTGAATTTCGATTGCAGATGTCATAATTATATGTCTCGCGCAGGATCGATGCTACCTCAACCTACTGCTAACTACAGTAGGTATTTTCTTGGTTTCGGTTCTTCACAGAAAGGTGACAGGATTTCTTCCGCTTCCGCATCCAGCTGATGAGTGTCTAATAAGGACGAAACGGCATCGTCCTAGGTTCCACCCTCTGTGTGAGCAATCAAAATTTAGAAAGTTGATTTTGCACTGAATTACAAGTACGGCACCCTCCGGTTGTTTTTGCGATTTATAATCGCTTTCTTGTAGACGAAACCTGCATATAGATGGAATAATTATATGTCTCTCTCTAATATCGACGAAACGGCGTCGTCCTAGGTTTCACCCTCTGTGTGAGCAACCGAAATTCAGGAAGTTCATTTTGCACTGAAACACAAAAAACTTTTGTTTTTTCCTTAGATTTACAGTGCCACAGCCATCTTCCGTTTGTTCATTAATTTAGTGTTTAAGTCTAAGGTTTTTTTAAAAAGGGATTTAGCGAGTGTGAATAAATAACAAAATCAATGAATAGCGAGCGTTCTCTCAAAAAAGGTCATGGTAACCGCAGATCCGGATTTCGCACTTGTGGTTTGTTTGATTGATTTTGTTATTTATTCACCCTCGCTAAATCCCTTTTTAAATTTATCAACTCCAGAGCTTAGGATATCTGTAAAGATAATTAAATCTGTCTCTGTGGAGACGCTTAATTTTCCTTCAAATTGAAGGTACATCTGCCGATTCTGCAATTTGACAGATGGTTTTCTTTTACATGAATCCTGTGTCACATTTTTTCATCATCATTTCATCTCCTACTTCCTAGCACCGTACTGATGACCACCACAAGTGCGAAATCCGAATCTACGGTTACCATGACCTTTTTTGAGGGAACGCTCGCTATTCATTGATTTGGTTATTTATTCACCCTCGCTAAATCCCTTTTTAAATTTATCAACTCCAGAGCTTAGGATATCTGTAAAGATAATTATATCTGACTCTGTAGAGACGCTTAGTTTTCCTTCAAATTGAAGGTACATCTGCCGATTCTGCAATTTGACAGATGATTTTCTTTTATATGAATCCTGTGTCACTAAGGCTTTTTGTGTTTTACTCCACCATACCAATATGGTATGGGGGACTATTAAAATCGTGAAATATTGACTTTTCTTAATTTTATCAAAAATGAGTTACTAAGGTTGCAAAGCACCTTAGTCGACTAAAAAAAAGGTTCTCTGTCGGTATGTTGTCTGTCTGTATACACGATAACTCAAGAACGCCTTAATCGATTTTAACGAAATTTGGTACAAAAATCCTGTATCGGCTGACCATGAACTGATTAACTTTCGGGTAGGGTGGTGGGAGGGTTGAAGAGAGGAAAAGGTGGATAAAATATTTACAAAACTATAACTTTGGAAAAAAAAGCAAGTAGCGATTATACGGTTTTCAGATTTAAGTTTCCATGAATATGGACTACAAATTTTGTTATAAAGTCCAAACTCATGGGAGCTTTAGTTTCCGAGTTATTTAAAGAAACGTTAAAATATATTAAAAAAATCATAACTTGAGAAGTAAAGCAGCTATTGATAAGCGGTTTTCAGATTTTGGTTTTCGTAAATATTACCCAAAAATTTTGTTATAAGGTTCAAATCTTTCAAAGCTACAGTTTTCGAGATATTTTCATTTCCTTTCAACATAAAATAATTGATTGTATGGTGGACCATCCGTACTTTCTAGAACCAACTTTTTTAATGTATGTTTTACAAAAAAATTTGTTATCTTTTTTATGTTTATTTGAGTTATCGTGGAATTAATACAGTTTTTTTTTTTCGTGGGATTTACTAAAAGGGTTTAGCCTATTTTAGAACAGTCCGAAGTTTAGGTGATATTTTTTATTTTAAGTATTTTTAATCAACTCTCCTTGAGTTTTGGACATAGTTTGATTTATAAGAATTTTAATAAATTTGTTTATTGAATTATTATCTTAACACAATCTTTTGTTGGATTTAAGAAAAAAAAGTTTCAATTTAGAAGAAAAGGAAATTAAAAAATTTGAACCCACGCGGGGTTGAAATAGTAAACACTCTGTAGAACAAATTAAAATTGGGGTTATATGTCGCTCTCATTAACACTTACCCTTGTTAATTAATTTTTCCAATTAATATTTGATGTCACACAACGATTTAGATGGTAAATAATAAATGCAAGTTTTGTTTACATTTCTATTAATGTCGAAATGTCAATTCCAAAATATTAGCTGCATTTAAATCACAAGCTCTTACCTCTGCTTGTACTTTGGTTTGCACCAATCTCTACTGATGAAAGCTACAGCTTTGTAATGAGTGGGCTTTGAGTAAGGAAAGTTTTCTTGACTCAGCTTTTAGATAACCTCAATGATTAAATTTCAGTTTGTAAATAAATTAATATGGTTGTTTTGTTTTTTTTTGTTGCTATACTTCTCGTGCATAATCAGTGACCTTCACTTATGTTTGTTTTGCCTCGTAGTGTCCTCATAAATATATTTTTTGTGTTTAAAACGGGTTCAAAATACGGCGTTTTTATGGTCAAAATTGGAGGTGTTTAATTGGTTAACGGACAACTTGGGATATTAAATAAGGTAAATTAATCCTTGTAAAAACGGTTAGGGAAATAATAAACGAACTTATTACCAATTGCCATAAAACAATGTTTCTGGGGGCTATAAATTTAAACCACCCCTCAGAGGTGGTCTAAGAAATCACCAACTTTATAAACTCAAACACAGATAAGCTCTTATATATGCCAAATTTTTGACGTATTCACCATTTGCTATTTTGAAACCTGTCAAAAAAAATATTTTTTAGGGCATTTTCTCCTAAATTATGGTATATTTTGAGAAACAACGTAGTTTTTCTCTGGTAGTTTGCAATAACAATAGAAACTAATGAATAACTTTGGGTCTTTTCTGTATGGGTAAGTATTGTTTCAAAATTGGTTATAAAATTTAGTACCCCCCACAGTTTTAAATATTTAGACCTGTGGGAATACTATTTTAGATCTTAGAAAATGCCACTTTTAATGTCCTTTAAAAGTTTATTCTTCAATATAGTGGTTTTTCCAAATAGGGGCTAAAATAGTTTAGCCACGAGTTGTTAAACTATTTTTTTTTATACATTCATGAATAAATTTAAAAAAACAATGATAAAATAATAAAAGTAGATTTTTTTTTTCTTAAATTAAAAAAGTTAGACCGCCGCTCCATGATTTTAGGGCACACATCGCCGCTGCTTCGAAACTAGATATAAATACTTAAATTTTAAACCCTATATAAAAGTTTCTTAAAATAGTCTTAATCTCCTAGAAAACTTCATTAAAAGTTTGGACATCCAAACACAACATCAAGTCATAACTTGTCACAATAAGTTTTATAACTGTCATTATTTTTCAATTACAGGTCGCTCATCTCTTTAATTACTTTATTTTTGGATTACCTTCTAAAATCTAAAGAAATTAAAATGATATTGCTGCTTTGTATGTCAATGAATTCTATAAACCGGGTGTGACAAGGGATAGGTACATTCGAGTTGAAGTATGTATGGGTATTGATATGTGCCACGCTGGAGACCATACGGGTGAACCAATTTTAATAATAGTGGTATCGCTGGAATGCTGGCAATCTCCAGAGTGCTATAGGCTATATTTTTTCGGTAAAACTCAGTATGACGGATGTTAGTGACATTTTCCCGATCATCTCACCGTTCCGCCAGGGTGGGGTTAAAACATTTTATCATGTGACATATCAAAAAAAAACTTAAATAAAAAACTACGACTGCCCAGTTTTAAAGAGGATAAGAAGTGATTTGCAGTCGCATGCCTATAACAGTCGTCACTAACTCATTTTGTACTAATCCTCTTTAGAACATGGGAGTCAGTTTTTTTATTTAATTTCTTTTAAAGGATATAATTCTAAAAATTTGGGATTTTACCAAATTGCTGATACTTTCTCCTCGAATCTCATAATTATATAATTCTTCTATGATTTTTTATATAAGATATTATAGAAGATATTATCGGATTTTGTATAAGATATGAGATTCCGTTAGGTCTATGGGCAATGATGTTGGAGAAGAAGGGTCTTTATGAGATTAGTTTCTAGGAGATTTGAGGAGCGCCTATCATTATGGTGATTTTAGAAGATTATATGGGTAGACGAATTTATGTTACATCCTGAGATTCTATCAGTTCTGTGAGCAATGATTTTGGAGAAGTTTCCATCAGTTCTTATGAGATTAGTATCTGGGAGATTTAATGATCTTTTATCATCATCGTGATTTTAGAAAATTTTAGACAAGAGGATTTTACCGGGTATTGGGAAGGTTTTGAAACAAATTTTTATGAGATCCTTCGATATTTTAACAGGTCTATGGGCAATGATTTTAGAGAAATTTTTGTTGGATCTTAAAGGAATGCTTTCTAGGAGATTTAAGGAGCCTTTATCATTATCGTGTTTTTAGAAGATCCTAAGGGCAAGAAGATTTTATCGGGTTTTGGGTGCCCAGCAAATATATCGCAAGTACAAAAATAGCACAATTGTACAATTTGTGCTGCAATGCGTACCAACAATACAAAAAAAGTGTAAATATTATACTGGCACAAAGTGCTTTAATTAGAGTACTAAAATAATGTTTCATTTATAATGGCACCGCAAAGTGCAGCATCAAATCTACAAGAATAGTAAGATGCCGTGTTCCAAATTAGTACTTTTTTTGTACAGTGAATATTTTACATTTTTAGTAATCCGATGTTTGCTGGGTAGGTTATGAAACTAATTTATATGAGATCGTATGAAATTTTATCAGGTCCATGGGCAATGATTTTGGAGAATTTTCTATGAGTTCTTATGGGATTGGTGTCTAAGATAATTTAACGACTCCACGGGAGGAGTGAAATTTGCTAGGAAAACATGCATGCGTAAAAATTATTTGGTTAATTTTGAAGGAAAACATAAATAGCACAAAAAAATTATCAGTATTAATACAACATACAAGTGCAATAAAATTTATCGGCTATTTTTTGAGAATTTGCCTAAAAGCATTTTAAGTTAAAAAAGAGCCCTAGTTGCATTTTATTGGAAAATTTCTTAAATGGAATTTTAAAGTTATTAAAAACTTCGATTTTAGCGTTTTTTATTTTTATTATTAAGTCTTTTTCTTCATCTTATGGTCAAACCATAATGGTAATTTAGGGCTTAAAATATTTTAGCATAACATAAGGGGTAATTTTTTTGATTAAGCAATTTTTACTATGTTTTTCACGTTTTTATGCCATGATTTTGCTCACATTTTAAAGCTTTGTTTCCAAACTTTCGATTTTTAGAATAAAATACTCAAATTTTTCAAGTTTTCACTGTTTTTTTAGCGTTAAAAAAAGTACTGTCAAAAACATTTTTTCTCTGTCAAAATGAAAAATATTTAGACAGAGACCGCAAAATTTTAGAGGTAGATGGAAAGATATTTTCGTGAAATGCAAAAATATTTAAGATTGTTGAAGAGAGACAGCAGGCTATCAAAAGTACTTTAGAGAAAGATTAAAATAATAATAATAATAGTTTCTGTTATCTGTCTGTCATCTTGAGTGGTGTCGTGCATATGATTTTTATTTTGCCATTTTTATACAAAAAGCGGCAAAAATTGTAATTTTTCAAAGCATAAAGTGTGTGAGACATAAGGTGGTATTAATTTTTTTCAATCAAAGTTCTTTACAGTCTTTAAATTTATCAAAAAACGTGTCCTACCGTAAGTGTATTTAAGCACATCTTAAAATCATTTAACAGGTATTTAACTAAATTATTTTAAGAGTCATCATGGCTTTACCATTAATCTGGATGATTAAAATTAACAATTAAGACTTGTCATTTTATTCTTGAAATCTCTATATTTATTTTGAGAGGTGCATAAAATTCTCAGTGTAGTTTTTGAAAAAGATTATCGTTGTATATATTTTATATTATAATTTAAAATGTTTTTATAATTTCCCCATAGGATATTCTACAAACCTGATAACAATCGGGTACAATAGAATCTCCTTAAAAATCCAAAAAACCGATTTTAATTTCTTTGAAATTATAAAAAATACTTTTCCTGGAATAACGACACTAATAGTATAATAATATAAGCCATCTTGATAACGATACTAATAGAACGTCACCAAATATCCTAGAAACCAAAAAATTTTTTTTTCAATCTTAGTGGAGAACGTAGTGCAGCAGCTTAAAAACAAAAAACTAATTTCCCAGGCTACTTTATAAGCTTCTATAGATAATGACAAGCAAGACACTGCCTTTTTAACTATCAACAAGCCTACCAGTTCAAATAAATAATTTAATTTATTAACAGCTAAATATTTGTTTAATTTCCTATTTTTTTACTAAAAGTTATTCTTCATAACCTTAACTTCCTTAATATTTGTTTGAACCCAAATCATCCATTTGTTTTGAAATTTCAACACGCCATCAAATTAAGTGTAAAACATTTACAGGGTGTTTTTAATTAATAGATTAAAAAATACAGAAAAAAATTGGACTCCTATGAAAAACTCGATATATTGAAAATATTTTCAAACGTTAATTTATAAAATTACTTTAAACTTTGGACTTTGGACTCCTAAAGTATAGCATTTTCTTTTAAATGGTAGATTTTTTACTTTTGGGTTAAATATACAAAAGCACCATAGGTAACATAGAAACTTGAAAGTTTGGGGTCAGTTAAAAAAATTCTTCAGTGGGTATGAAAATACGAAACGCGTATGTAAGCTATCCAACTAAACTGAACCAACACCAGAATTAGGGATGATTCTGTTTGGTGGCACAAATTCTTTAAAAATAATAATTAACTAGTTTTAGTTTCGAATTAAGATAAAGCTAAAAATGCGGTTCTTTATAAGTACATCGGTGTTTTTGCAATTTTGGAAAAGCATAGGAGTTAAAACAACCCTTTAAAAATGCTGAAACACATGTTGGTTAATTTTTATAGTAGAGCTTACATACGAATTTTTAGATCTTTATTGCTTTTCATATTCGTATGTCAGAAAGTTATTTACAAGTTTCAATCACTATTTTCAGTCTCATGGGGGCTAATTTTTTTAACCCTCTTTCTTAGTGAGCTTTTACATTATGAAGCCAAACTAACCCACAATTTTTAAGTTTGTAGGTTAACTAGTGCTTTAATGTATTTAACCCAAAAGTCAAAAATTCTACCATTTAAAACAAAATGCGAATAATTCAGGGGTCAGTTTAAAACGTAAGGACGGGATATAAGAAAATTTATGTTGGATATTGATAATTTTATAAAAAACATAAACACTATTTATAATTTTTTTTTATAATTGTCGACAAAAAATTAAAAATGAAGGGAAAATTTAGCGCCCTAATAAATTTACAGAAAATATTTCTGGCGTAGAGGGCAAAGGATAAGGGAAGAAATCGGAAAAAGTTTTTCCTCGACCAGGATTTGAACCCGGGACCTCTAGAATACCAGTCTAATGCTCTACCAACTGAGCTACTGAGGAACTGGGGTTTTAACGAAAAACTTTTTTCCGATTTATTCCCTTATCCTTTGCCCTCTACGCCACAAATCTTTTCTGGCAAAATTAAAAAATTGCACTTAAGCGGTAATCCGCGTCTCATGACAATAAGACAAAAAGTAGGCACATGACATTCTTGAATGTAGGAATAAGTAAATAAGAAGATATATTTTAAAACGTAAATTTTTATCATATATAAAAACAGCTTCAACAACTATATCCCAAAAAATTGAGTTTTTTGAGGGTGGATTTGAGATTAAAGGAGAAGACCTACCTATACTTCTGATACTTTAAATTAAAGATAAGAATTTTATTTTTACACACAACCTTTCCATAAATGTTACATTTTTTGACATATTGGCAAAAAACTGAAAAACTGGACCACTGGATTTCACCTCCACCGGATGGGGTGAGGGGTGGGTTTTCTCCCTAAAATAATCGGGGGGTCCCCATATATAATCATAAAAAGAGTGTTGCTTCTTTCATAAAACCTCCAATATTTAACTAAATAAGTTTACTTATATTTTAATAGATAACTCCTACTGCTTTGCGGCTCTTTAGACTAATGCTCCCTCCATTTTTGTAAACAAATTGACGGGTTAAACATAGATTTTCGGTCAGGTTGGATATAAAAATGCAATAGGGCGGACGGGGGTCCTATCAATATAATGAATATTATGAGTATACACTACATAGAAAACTAAAAAATATAAACATACGGTAAAGAAATTGCTAAAACTTAAAAAAATAAACAGAACAAAAACAGATGGTGGGGTCCGAAAGCAAACCAGACCATCTTTTAAAGATTAAAAACTAAACCAAATTAAAACTTATTTTCAACCCTATGATTGTAATATGAAATTTATTGATCCACCAAACAATAACAGACACTTAAAGTTGGGGTTTGTGAAAGAGTTTCTTAAAAAAAGAGTTAGAGTTGCGCTTACAACGTACGACGTAACCAAACCAATTCTTGTTCAGTGATTGATGCACTGTTTTACTTCATGCCGCTCACTTCTATTTCCTTCCTTGTCGAAAAAAGTGAGAGGGCAATAGAATGAAAAATAAAATGAGTGAATCTGTGGATCAGGCATTTATGAAAACCCACAGATAACAAAGTGGTTAGGATACGCTAGCTTTGTACAAATCCTGCAAGGGTGGTCGTCGAGATAGGGGAGACGTAGTTGCTATTAAACGACGCAGTCATTCCAGATTACGACAGGCGTTAAACAAGGGTGTGTTATTGCGCCCACCCTATTCTCTATGTTTTTAGGTGCCATGCTTACCTAGGCAGACTGCGAGCAAAAACAATGTCTCGACGATCTCGGTAATGGAACTGCAGTACGCCGATGACAACGTCGTTAAGGCCGATACAGAGGAAGGTCTACGGCTGATAATCAATGCATTTAACCAAGCCTACAGAAGCACTGGCCTAGAGGTCAATCTTGCCAAAACGCAAATTCTTCGCCAACCAGAACCAGGTACGAATCCCCAAGCTCCAAACATTTCCATAAATGGCCATCCTCTGCAGAACGTTGAACATTACCCATACCTTGGGAGCCATCTATTATCAAATGTAACTATTGCCGCAGAAATACAGCATCGCCTAAAATGTGCTAGCGCATCGTTCGGACGGCTTTCGGAGAAAATCTTTAACAATCACGACGTTAATGCGGAGACCAAGCTTCGTGTCTACAACACACTTATAATACCAACTCTAACATACGGATGCGAAACGTGGACCACCTACAGAAGGCATATCAAACGACTAGAAAAATATCACCAAAGTTGTTTAAGACGAATCCTGAGAATCAAATGGCAAGACCGACGAACAAACATAAGCGTTTTAAAAAAAGCCAGAACAACTAGTATAGAAGCCATTATCTACAAGCACCATCTTCGTTGGTCTGGTCACGTTATTCGCATGCCCGAAACACGTCTCCCAAAGCAGATATTTTATGGACAACTGAAGGAGGGAAAAAGAAATCAAAGAGGTCAACTAAAAAGGTACAAGGATGTTCTCAAAGGCAATATTATGAAGGGTCACATCGATATAAACAACTTCGAGACCACGGCAAACGATAGGGCTTCATGGCGCCGAACAGTCCATGAGGGAGCACAAACTTTTGAAGAGCACCGACGTAGACTAGAGACGGAAAAGAGAGAACGTAGAAAGGAGCGACAAAATGGAAGAATGGATGACCAACAACACCCGGCTGCTGTCGAAGACTGGGTGTGCCAGGACTGTGGAAGGGTGTGCGGCTCGAGAATTGGCTTACATAGCCATCAAAAAACGCACAACAGATAGCGATAATACAGAATAGAGGAAAATCATACTCGGTATCGAGTGATTGCCTATGATGATGATGATGATGATGTACGACGTATCCGTTGCATGCATGCGCACTGAGATACGATTACGACTAATCATTCCCTATTTGTGCAATTTCAAGTATTATTTATTTTATTTTTACGTCTGATACCTCATTCTAATCGAAAAGAATGTTGCTTTTGGCTTCAAGTCAAAGATGTCATACAGGGTGGTCCAAAAAAATACCAACACTGTCAGCAAAGCCGACTATCCGGAGCGGCAAACTTATGGGGCAACAACTCAACTGTAAAATTAATTATTTTATGGAAATATTCAAATATTTATTTGAATGACAATAAAAATTTATTCTCAGATTTTTTTGAAGGGTGGAGGTCGGTTTAGTAGGATTTGGTTTGGATTAGTGTGTACGAAATGAAAAATATTTAATATCAATATTGCAAAATTCCACATTTGTTAGCAAAATCATATCTTACATGCACCGCAAGCAAAAATTTTGAGAAAATTATTACTAAAGATGCTGTTTTCTACAAGTTTTCGTCTGAATTTTGATCACTCCAAAGTTTTTTGTAAAATTAAAATGTGGGTTGGGTTAGCTGCGATGGGATACTAGGTTGCCGGGAAGTGGGATCCATGCAGTCTCAATTTTAGATTTCATAATGGGAAATAAATTCAAACAGTGGGATCTACTAAGATCTAAAATAGTACCCCCCAGAGGTCTAAATATTTACACCTGTTGGGGGTACTAAATTCTAAAACCAATTTATAATTTCCCTAAGTAACCGTTTTTACAAGGATTAATTTACCTTATTTAATATCCCAAGTTGTACATTACCCAATAAAATACCTCCTATTTTGTCCAGAAAAATGCCATATTTTGAACCCGTTCTCAGCACAACAAATATATTTATGAGGGCACTACGAGGCAAAACAAACATAAGTGAAGGTCACTGATTATGCACGAAAAATATACCAAACAAAAAACCCAAAACAACTATATTAATTTATTTACAAACTGAATGTAAAACATTGAGGTTATCTAAAAGCTCAGTCAAGAAAACTTTCCTTACTCAAAGCCCACTCATTTTAAAGCTGTAGCTTTCATCAGTTGAGGTTGGTGCAAGCCAAGGTGCAAGCAGAGGTAAAAGATTCGAACTCGCTGTTTGTGATTGAACGCAACGCTAATATTTTTAAACTGACATTTCGACAGTGATAGAAATGTAAAAAAAACTTGCATTTAAGTTTTTACCTTTTAAATAAATACAAAATTAATCTAGTCCTTATTTTATTATTATTAATTTAATTAATTTATTCTACAGAGTGTTTCCTATTTAAACCCCGCGTGGGTTTAAATTTTTTAATTTTCTTTTCTTCTAAATTGAAAGTTTTCTCTTAAATCCAACAAAAGATTGTGTTAAGATGATTATGCAATAAACAAATTTATTAAAATTCTTCTTATAAATCAAACTATGTTCAAAACTCAAGAGAGGGTTGGTTTAAAATACTTAAAACCAAAAATTTCACTTAAACTTAGGACCGTTCTAAAATAGACTAAACTTTTTAGTAAATCCCTCCGTTAATGTCCATAGTGGATTTTAATATAAATAAAAAAGAGTGTTTTACCAACAGAAAACTATTGGATTTTTGGCCTCCTCCGCCAGTTCTACCACTGACTGGTTTCAGACACAGTCCATTCACTAGTCGGGCTGTTTATTATGACGAATCGATAGCAAAAAAAAACGAACTTTACAAAATACACCGGAGTACCACAAGAACACATACCGGGTGCGACTTGGAGACTAGACGCATACACGTGTTTCACCCTTGTTACGTAATACGTAACGCGTTCGAAATAAAGTCAAAATACACTACATTTTTAACTTTTTTATGCGATGTTTCGAACGATGCCCGCTTTCTTGAAGGTTGCAATGACAGAACTGCTAATTGAAATCGTTACGTATGTTCGTGGGTCCGTAACGATAGGTACACTTCTCTCCACATAAAACTGGTACAGCAGAAGTTAGCAGCCTGTTTAATTTTTAAAATTTTTATAGTACGGCATTGTCTTCCTATAAGTGACAATGTCATAGACTCCTGACATCATGTTTTGCATGTCAGTGTCATCCCAATTTAAAAAAATGCCGCCGCATCTTTCCGATTTTGATAAAGTTCTAATCTTAGTAAATCTAGACGGTGGTTGGTCTATTCGGCAAGTGCTGTTTATTATGGGAGAAGCAAGTCTACGATAGTAAACATAAAAAATCGATTTCAAGAGGAGGGAAGTATCCACCGCAAGAAAGGCACCGGTTTGACGAAAGTTAGTAGCCCTGAGGAAGACCAAGAAGCAATAAATTTTCTGGAAAATCATCCTCCGTTTGCCAAAGCGAAAGAAGTAAAAATTGAATCAAATTTTCCATAATAACATTAGGCAGGTTGATTAAACATTGCGGCAAAAAAAAATTAAACTAAGTGCAGCAGGTACAGATGACAAGATCTTTAAGTTCAACAGCGATAAAATAAATTCTGGTTTATCGACTGCCAAGATCCCGATACGAAGAACGATATATTGCTGGAAACGAACACCGTGCCGGAAGATTTTCGGTAAATGTTTAGACTTGGATATCGGCTAGAGGACATGGCGCTCTATTTAGAATTAACCCTATTAAAAACAAGTTTTTATTATATGTTTTTAATTTTGTTATTTTTTTAAATTTATTTCGTTAACTTGATCTGGCTTTTTAATTGTTTTGGGCTAGTAACTTTCGTCAAACCGGTGCATCCTTTTGAGGGAGAGTTTCTTCTTCTTGAAATCGATTTATTATGGTTACTATCGTAGACTTCTTTCATAATCAGTTAGTCCAACCAACACCGTTCTCAACTAAAAAGCCAGTTAACTCATTTTCGTTTTAGTATCCTTTGGCCTATGATCGGCGCCATATTGATACCAAACTGACGGAAAATCCATGTTTTACTTGTCAATTTGGTTATAAACATGGCAGCCAACTTTGGCTAAAGGGCACTGAGGAGGTGGAGTTAACAGGCTTTTTAGTTTAGAACGGTGCTGGTCCAATAGACCAATTACTGTGTAGCTTTTGTTTAGCTTATAAAACATTTTTGCTTTTTTGAAATGTGGTTTTTATTTTTAGTGGCCTTATATTTTGAATTAGTAAAAAATAAACAATCCGTCTCCTTATTAAAAGTTTATATATGCCAAAAATATAACCTAAAATGACAAAGTCAAAAAGTCAGTGTTGCACATAGGAAAATATAAAAAATCGTATTTGCAGCTACCTTCTGCTGTACCAGTTTTATGTGGAGACAAGTGTACATACATCCTTCCGTACGCAACGAGATTGTCATCACACCCGTCAAAGAAGCAGGCATCGTTCGAAACATGGCATGAACAAGTCAAAAATGTAGTGTATTTTGACTTTGTTTCGAACGCGTTACATATACCGATACGGATGCGTTGAAATATTTACTTTAAGTGTCTATTTATAAATTTCAACCCCTATTTTCAGTCTCATGGGGGATAATTTTTTTAAACCTCTTTCTTAGTGAGCTTTTACATTATAAAGCCAAACTAACCCTTAATTTTTAAGTTTGTAGGTTACCTAGTGCTTTTATGTAATTATCCCAAAAGTAAAAAATTATACCATTTAAAACAAAATGCTAATAATTCAGGGGTCAATTTAAATTTAAAAAACGGACATTTCTCAAATACCTTGGATCTATATAATCTAAAACACCACCCGAAAAATAGACATTTTGGTATTTTACTTTTAATTTCATATATTCGGAGTAAATTTAAGAGATAAGATAATATCTAACTTAATATAATTTTTGAATTATCGACAAAAAATTCAAAAATTGCACTTAAGCGGTAATTCGGGCCTCACGACAATAAGACAAAAAGCACCGCAGGCAAAAGAAATGTTCAGTTCAATTTAAAAATTCTTCAAAAATTTTGATCTCTTTCAAAGTTTTCGTAGAGTATTAAAAAAGTGGGTTGGGTTAACCCACAAAGATTGGCATTGGTTTATTATAAAAAATACTATTTTTTACACGTTTTAAAGATGTCAAAAAATTCTTAAAATGCCATAACACCGCAGCCAAAAAAAAATATGTTTAAGTTAAAAATTCACAAAATTTTTTTCACGGTTTTTGTAAAATACTAAAGAGTGGTTTGGGTTAGCTGCCAAAGATTAGCGTAGATGTCTTGTCTAAATTCTTGATTTGTTGCTAAAATGTGTTTTTCCTATTTGTGTTTACGTTTTATTTTACTACGAAGCGTGGAAAGAGGGTTGCATACTTTTTTGCCCAAAAGACGGCAAAACTGCTAGCGCTGGCGCTGCTATCAGAGTATAAACACAACTGATATTAAATTTGGACCCAGAAAAACATTCTTTTAGTCTTTTGGCAAACATTTAAACATTAAAATCCAATGATAAATCAAAAATTTACAGGAAAAATAATCAGTCCGGCTTAAATAATGATGAGGTTATCGCCACAGTTTTTTGCGACTTCTCCAAAGCATTTGATTGTATTAATCATGAAATTATGCTTAAGAAGCTCCTAGTTTATGGCTTTGGAGGAGTCGTACACATGTGGTTTAAGTCATATTTTTCTAGACGAGATCAGTTTGTTAGAGTGGATGGTTCAGACTCCTTAGCTAAGGCAGTGACCAATGGAGTCGCGCAAGGGTCCGTTTTAGGTCCGATTTTATTTTTAATTTATTTAAATGATATGACAAAATTGCCGATAAGAGGTGCATTTACTGCATTCGCCGACGATAATACTCTTTCTTGGAGAGGTAAAGACATCGAATCTCTAAAAAGGATAATATTCGAGGATCTGCTTTCTATAAAAAAGGTGGTGCGATTCTAATTTATTATGCTTTAATACCAAAAAGACCAGTATTATTACTTTTAAATTTGTTTACGAAGATTTGGTGTTAGGTTCTCAAAAGATTGAAAACTTACCACCTACCACAGATTTCTTGGAATACAACTTGACAATCAACTCAAATTTGACGCGCACATCTTAAAACTGAGTAACAGACTTGCCAGTAGTTGTTATGCTATTCGAATTGTGTCTGGTAAGCTTGGTTTGAGTACCGCAAAGTTAGCTTCTTACTCATTAATAGAACCGTACATTAGATACGGTATTGCTTTTTGGGGAAATTGCTCACAGAAACTTTTTGAAACCGTCTTTGTCATTCAGAAAAGAGCTTTAAGGTATACATGCAGGGTTGGATATCGGGAACACTGCAGCCCCCTTTTTATTAAGCATAGTATTTTAACTGCGTACTCTGTTTTTATTTTGGAGACAGCATGTCTTATGCATAAAAAATTGTATGATACTTTTTACAGCGAAAAATCTTACGCAAAGACAAATATTAACAATTTCTTTACCGATTCCAAAATCCGCTTTAACACAAAACTCCACTATTTACAGAAGTAAAAAATTGTTCAACCACTTGCCTCTTTTTTTACGGGAAATAAAATGCCTAAAGAAATTTAGGAATGCTTTAAAAAAAATTTGGAAGGTAAGGCATACTACAGCCTAAAAGAACTTTTTGATGAACAATTTTAACATGTTGCTATTGTTTTGTAAAATATGTTAGTTTGTATGATATATTATTTGTATTATATTTTTAAAGTGTTTATATCGTTTTTATATATCTGTAGCGTAAATGTATCGTACTCTATTTATAGTGATGCTTTGTCAATTAATATTTATATTCCCGACAATAAAGTATATTTCTATTCTATTCTATTTAAAACGGATCTTATTTATGATGGACCAACCTTCTGGAAATGGCTCTTCCCAAACTGTTTGCCGTACTAGTATGGAAGAGTTAACAAAGGTAAAACCATGTGCGTTGATATAACCCCCGTGACGTCGAATATTGCGCAAAACTAATACGTAAAATATATGAATGACTAAATTCCCGCAAGAAATTTTGCATTCCGCGAATATAGCTGCTTTACAAATTTTTTCCTATCAAGTAACGCTGCGGAAATAATTTCCCGATACTCGGGTGCTACGCACCCTCGGCCTCGTGCCAAAAATTTTTCTTCCCGCACTAAAAGAGCTATTCTATGAATTGTTGAAGGGCCTAGAAAACTAATTTGTATTTAATTTAAAATAAACTTTTTCCGATATTCAGTTTGGTTGCCAGGACTGAAAATAGCGAGATGAAGGGTATACAATATCTCGTGTATTTACGATGTCTGCCTGATGGATATCGTTTGCACGCCATCTGTCATTTGACACTACGGCATCGGTTTACCTGATCGCGTTACACAGCCAACTTGGGTACACTGTGCGCGCCTTTTTGTCCGGTATTGTTATTTCAAACTTTTTATTAGAGAGTTTTTAAGAATTTTTGTAGTGAGCGTTATTTGTAGGATGCGCGACGTCGCATTTTTTTTGAGGGAATATCTGGGGAAAGCTTCTAACGTAGTAGTGTAAGAAAGTTCAAAGGGCTTTTTGCGTCATCCTCAGCAGAATTAATCGGCATGTTACCTAATTTTGTTGCGAAAAAATGAGTGACAGACAGCGACGGCATGGGGAAAACCAGTTTTTCTTCTTCAAAAGCTCGAAGTGTGATTTTTACATTACTTTCTACTCAAGGAGCGAGGGAAGCAAAAACTTGTTGTACCACAATTTTTTGTGATCTTGCATGCTGTATTCTTATTTTCCACCTAATCCAAAAAAATAGAACGACGGGGCCATTGTATTTATTTTATTTTAAAAGTGTGGATTCTTTAAATGGAACGGTGCTTCTACCCAGGCAACCAGTCACGTTACGTCACGTGCATTTGACGTGTTATTTGGGACTATCATTCAACGTGACGTAAGTGACGTCGAACTCACATTGGAATTTGGGTTTCAGAAAACCAAAGACACAAGTCACACGAATTTGACGTGTATTTGACGCGACATAAATGACGTCGAATTTTAAGCTCTCAGGCAACTAGAGATATACAAGTAACATTTTTGTTACATCTGACGCAATTTTTATGTAAGTATTTTTCATTCTTTTGAAATAATTGTTATTGGTATTATTTTATGGAAACTCTAATCCCCGTCAAGAACTCGCTTACTAGGCATCGGCCACGGGAGTACCTAATGGAAGTATTTGAAGTATAACTGTTTGGCTCGAAGTTGACCACAAGGGCGTAAAAGTATCATTTTACGCCTTGATTTGCGGTAATTAATATATTGTAAATCGCCTGTTTAGACCAATATGTCATTAATGTTACGTCAAATTCACGTAAATTAATTCACGTCAAATTCACATTACTAAAGTCACGTCAAAAAGCGGGTCAAACCCACGTGATGCACACGTTGAAGAGACGTCGCAAAAATCACGTCATTAGTCGAATTTTTGACGTCTTCTCGACGTGATATAGATGTGTTTTGCCCTAGATTTTTTATGGACTTTCTGCACATGATAATAAAAAATTTGCGGCCTCCAAATTGAAGCCCAGCCAAAACTTATTTTTTAGTCAATTGTTTTAGGTTCAAAATAAACTACATATTTCTCTATTTACTAAGCGGAATAAAGGAAGTACCACAGACAGACGGCCCAGGGCCTACCAACATTTTTTTCATGAGGAGGTACCTCTTGGGGCACCTTTTTGGAAGGCTTGTTAAAAAATAAATTCGATGAAATACATTTTTTTGACATCTGTCAACCCATGTGTCAAAAGTTTAAAATTTTTTTTTGTCTTTTTTGCTTTAGCTTCAAACGAAACTACATATTTCTTTATTTATTAAGTGTTAATTAAGTTATTAATTTATAAATATTGACAGGTGAGAATTGACATTTTTTAACTTTGACATCGAAACGGTAAAGAATAGGGCATAACCGTTCTTATCTTGGTTTTTCACAAGCTATCGTTTTATATCCAAACCCAGGGTTAAAATATCCCAAGGTTAGTTTAATCCTGGATTAAAAATAGTATAAAACGATAGCTTGTAAAAAACCAAGGCAGGAATGTAAATACCGTTTTGCTCTATCCTTAACCGTTTCGATGTTACGGGCTGTCCAAATTTTAAAATGTCAATTTTCACCTGTCAATATTTTAAAAACAAAAAAAATTAGGACATTATACATAAAATGTACCTAAAATATTTTATAGATTCCAAAAATGAAAAAATATACAGGGTGTTCAATTTAAAATAAGAAAGTGGTTGCTAAGTTTTTCTGCAAATGACCACACTGCAAATATGAGAGTATTTTATAAAGGTAGTTTACATGGACTTATGTTAGAATAGAAAATTTGAAAAGTTTCCATTGTATAATTTCCAAAATATTCTAATAGGTTACTCACCTTGGGACACCCGGTATATAAGGATAAGATAATGCAAGTTTACTGTAGCCGAAAAAGCATATTTTATAACCGAATTCACGAGTTTTACTTGAACGTAATTTTAGCTACATTAAAAAAGATAATATATCCAAAATTGACAATGGAGTAGTCTATTATACTCTATTAAATGTTTTCAGAACATAAGCCCGTTTACCAAAAAACAATGTTCGAGTGATCATGGTCCAATGGTTGGAAAAATGTCCACACAAAACTAAAAACATGATACTGAGTGACAATTTGAAAACTTACTATATTTTCTAAAAATAAGATAAATAAGTAAAATTTCTCATACTGGATGGTCGTGCCAGGCGTTAAGTAGGCGGAACTAGGGCGGCGATGTTACGTTTTTTTTTATAATGAAAATTTGAATAGAGATTTTCTTTCTAATATCAAAAACACCCAACATGTTACCTTTTTTTCCAACGGTTTAAAATAAAATAACAAACATTTTTCAACGAAAGCAATGATTTGGACAAAGAATCACAGAATATGATTGTTCTTATTTTGTTTAAAAATCCTTAGAGAAAAAGGTAACATATTAAGTATTTTTGAAATTGGAAAGAAAAGCACTATTCAAATTTACCAAAATATACTGAGTGTCCTATTTTAAAAAAGTAACATCGATGCACTAGCTCCGCCCACTTAAAACCGCGGCACGACCAGTACCAAAAATATGCTTTTTTTTAAATTTTCATGTGTATAACAAATAATGTAACACGAGTTGCGATGTGTCATTTATTAAAGGAAATTTATTTTTCCTTTACTCTCATGGCTGTATTTTGCTTTTCCAGGTTGTACAAATAAAAAAAATTAATTGCGAGTGCAATAGGCAGACCAATTTATTGACATTTTTCTTTTAAGTTTTCTTTAGATTCCCCGCAGTCAAAAAATTTAAATGTTCATTTTCATCTCGGTTAAAGGGGAAAAAACTAAACTTAATACGCAAATATTAGAATCTTCTCAACTTTTTCGACGCTGTCTCCAATGTCAAGATATTAAAATTGCTATTTTAAACTTTTATCTTGGATAGATACTCAAATTTCCAACGTCTGATCAGTTTACACAATATCAGAATTAGCTTCCACACCATAATATCCAAAAATAAAATTTTAAAATAAATAAAGAAAATCCATACCGAGTAATCCAAAAATAGATAGGTGGTAAAAATTAGAAAGGTGCTTTCAATTACGTAGTTTTTCCTTAACTAATGTTAGTTATATTATAAATAATAATAATAATAATTACTTTACCTTAATTTCGTCACTTGTCTGTTCTTTCTTTAATCGGTCGAATGGGACTATTTTGGTTATTGCATTGCTTTCCATGGAAATTGCGTTTTTTTCTCAAGTAGGTATCCTAACCACTTTCGGCACTCAACTTCTACTTAAATTTCAAAAATACGCGTTAAATAACACTCTGCATTCAAAACAAATTTTGAAAATGAACCAGTTTTATTTTAGGAGCTTTTAGGAGCGCAGTTTGAAATGTTATGTGATTATTTTGGTCGAGCGAAGTGGGGCATTCGCGCCACTGGGAAATTTCAAAATGTTTTATCGCGCAAGTTTACTTGGCTTACACTGTGCTTTGTATAGGTGAATCAGATATTATTGCATTCGTTTTATTCAAGGGTTAACAAAGGACCCCGCACCCGGTTATACAGGATTATATGGGAAGTTTTTTTTTGGTGGAATTCGCTATAATTATGACATGTTATAGAGGAATATGTAAGTAACTAAAAAAGTGTGAAATCATAAAAGTTTTTCTATGTGTAGTTCCTGAGATATAAACGGTCAAAGTTGAAGAAAAGGCAGTTTTCGGCTATGTTTTATCAATAAAAACTCGTAAAACTTATCTAAAAAAAAGTAAGTTACCATAAAATTAAAATGGTAGAAGCTTGTAGACAAACCCCATCATGATGTCATTTATGACATCTCATTAGGTAATATACAGGGGCTACCAAAAAATTGTCTTTCAAATTTTTTTAATTTTTTACTTTTTACCCGTACATGGTTTACAAACGACTCGGTCCCACATAACATTGGAGGAATATTCATGTTATAGGAATATTCACTTAAAGTGATTTTTGGAATATTCTATTGTGAATATGACAGGAATGTTCCAGGCCTATCTTTAGTTGAATATTCTTTAAGAGTTTGTGATAGTTATATTTCTTTGGTAATAAGATAATAATATTACCATGATAACGTGATAATCAAGTTATTTCTATAAATATTCCCAAAAATAATATTTTTCTCAGGATTTTGGCATGTTTGCTGAAAATATTACTATCTTGTGAAAATATAATTTACTTTAATGTCATCTATTGTAGGTAGATGGCACTGGAATCAATAGTATATATTCTAATATAAAAATTTTAAAAAATACGTTAAAAGATGCAAAATAATCTACAGGGTCCGTCAAGAGGGAAATGCTGCACATTTAAATAGGCATTGTTCTTTTGTTAAAGTTAGTTTAAAAAAACAAATGAAAATCTAGGTAAACAACTTAATTTAATATTTTTAATTCTGTATCTACAGGATCCGCCAATATAAAAGGTTTTTTTATTCAATCCACTCAATTAAAAATTGATGCACGACTTTTAGATAGGCATCATTCCTTTTTAAAATTAACTTTGAAAAACAAAAATCTATTGACGGACGGATTAAATTAAGTTGTTTACCTGTATACAATATAGGAGTGGTTCAACAACCCAGCAAACACGGTTCACTCGGGCCTTCGTCGGTCCGATGTCGATCGCCGAATTTGCCGTCATCGGCACGACGTCGATTTACGACATCGGACCAGCAATATTTTTTATCCGCTTTGCGATGTAGGCCCAATGTATGTTTGCCGACGTAGCGTTAGACTGTAGCCCGCCATCAGACCAATGGTAAATTTTTCTTTTTGCTGACATCGGCATACCGTCGCCGTATTTTTAAGGTCTGATATGGTTTAACCACATGGTACCGACCATCCGCCCATAACTGCTTAATTTGGTCGGTCTAACAGTACGTAAGCAAGCTGGTCTCAGCCCGACATCCGTAAACTATTCAAGTCCGATATTGATTTCCTAAAGCGGTTCAACGTCGGCGATTGACGCCATTTTATCTTAAAGCGGCTCGACAATGGCAAACCACAAAACGGCCTGACGTCGGTGATTGATGAAGGTCCGTCGGTGGTTGCTTGACACGATCCGACATTGGCAAACTACAAAGTTTCGATAATGCGGGTGCCTAACCAGTGATTCTTGTAGAGAAGTACCACCATCTTGTCAAGTCCGCATTCTAATTTTGAAATATCTTTGCTCATTATATATATAATATTATCTTCCACTGTACAGGGAACATAGTGACATTAGCGCCATCTCTACATACTAGGAAGAAACTATTAAGCAGTTTAAAAATTTTAAGGTGACGTAATCGGACCATCGTTAGTTGCCGATTCTCGACCAATCAAACAAAGTTCCAATCGGACCATCGTCGGCCCTAAAGCAGATAAAGTGGTGGTCGGCATAAAGTCGACTATAGTAAATCGGGCCATCGTCAGTTGCCGATTCTCGACCAATTAAAGAAAGTTCCAATCGGACCATCATCGGCCCTAAAGCAGATAAGGTATACGTTGGTATAATGTCGACTATAGTAAATCGGGCCATCGTCAGTTGCCGATTCTCGTCCGATTAAACAAAGTTCCAATCGGACCGTCGTCGGCCCTAAAGCAGATAAAGTAGGTGTCGGCATAAAGTCGACTATAGTAAATCGGGCCATCGTCAGTTGCCAAACAAACATTTTTTGGTAGTTAAACGATCTGCTGCGAATTATTTTAAATCAACATAACTAAATAAATTACTATGGTTATTCACAAAATGGTTTATTACAGGTAGAATCAAATGTTGTCGATTTTATTTGCCAGAAAAATTGACCTATAAAAAGTCATTATCTAAGAAATGATCATTTTTTTCTTTAAATGTGGGTTAAATCTATCATTTTCTGCTCAAAAACTACATGTTTGTTTTCAAAATTCGGTAGTCGTTTTCGACTAGTCCCTGTATATTACCTAATGAACTGTCATAAATGACATCATGATGGGGTTTGTCTACAACCCAGCAAACATATCGCAAGTACCAAAAACAGCACTAATTTGGAACACGGCATTTTACAATATTTCTAAAATTTTTGGTGCAATGCGTAGCAACAGAAAAGCGTAAATATTGCACTGGCATAAAGTACTTTAATTAGAGTACTAAAATATTGCTTTATTTGTAATGGCACCCCAAAGTACAGCATCAAACGTACAAAAATAGTAAAATGCCATGTTCCAAATTTGTACTTATTTTGTACAGCGAATATTTTACATTTTTAGTAATCCGATGTTTGCTGGGAAGCTTCTATCATTTTAATTTTATAGTAACTTACTTTTGTTAGATACTTAAGTGTTACGAGTTTTTATTGATAAAACATAGCCGAAAACAGCCTTTTGTCCCACTTCGACCGTTTATATCTCCGGAACTAGACATAGAAAAACTTTTATAATTTCACATTTTTTTAGTTACTTATCCCTCTACAACATATCATAATTATAACAAATTCCACCGAAAAAAAACTTCCCCTATAATCCTGTATAACCGGGTGCAGAGTTCCCTTCTTGGTCGTTGTAGCGGGAAAACTAACCGATAATTTTGAAGAACTTTTATGCACTCTGGAGAATAAAAGCGTAATTTTAGTCATTATTTTCAGGAACTAAAATGACACTTCTATTACCTAGGGATAAAACTTTTAGTTTTAATTTTAATCCTTAGGGACGTAATTGACGCAGTAAAACTTTGAGTCTCCAAGGATTAAAAGTAAATTCAATCTAAAGAAACTAAAAGTGCCATATTGAAGCAGTATCATCAGGAGATGTGTGTATCAACGTCAAGAACCTTGTCTTAGTACCATTAAGTGGGTTTTTATTATTGTTATTATTATTCTAAAGGGCAAGAGTATTTTTATCTCTTGGGGAATTATAGCCAGGCCGGAGAAAGGGAGAATGAAATAAATGGCGCCAACAGGAGGTATAGCCATTTATAAATCTTAAAAAAACATTTTCGAAAATCTTATTTTATTATCCATCTTAACCACCACCTGTGGCTAGCTGCTACGGTTCGTGTGAGAAAGATTTTTTTTTAAAGTTTAACCTTCTTCCTACCCTATTTCCAACCCCCGACCCCCATAAAAACTACAGCTTGTCGCCTGGCTACAAAGAATTTTTATACCAAATTTAATAAGAATCGGTTTAGCGGATTTGGAGTTATCGTGTGTCAGACAAACAGATCGACAGAGACAGATGCCATTCAAAAATTTTCCATTTAGGTCTTTTTTGACGCAAATAACTCATTTTTGGTAAAAATAAAAAAAAAACTTTTTTTTTAAAGATCCCAATAGTCTCCATACCATATGGAAGGCCAAAAAGGGGCTTAACTTTTCGCCTCGATATTAAAAGTGCTCCCTACCAGCCTCTCAAAAATTTAAAAAACACACAATAAAGATGACTGCATTTATGAAAAAAAGGATTCAACTTTAACAAAAGATTGACCTATTATATTGAAAAACACAATAAAGATGACTGCATTTATGAAAAAAAGGATTCAACTTACGCAACGAGTGGAATCAGCTGTTCTATCATCGCACTCATCAAAGAAGCAGGCATCGTTCGAAACATCGCATGAACAAGTCAAAAATATAGTGTATTTTGGCTTTGTTTCGAACGCGTTAGGTATACCGATACCGATTCGTTAAAATATTTACTTCTATTAAGTTGGATTAAAGGAGCTAATTTCAAATATCTAAAAAACAGTTGCATTTGGCTGAATTATGTTGGTAATAATCTGATTTTCAAAAATAATGGCCAAACAAAGTATTAAAATTTTTGATAGTTCATGAGAGTCACAGTCTAAAAGTTAGAAATTTTATGTGGATTATTTAGACATAATTTCAAGTATCTCAAAAACAGGTTGAATATCATTATACAGGGTGGATTCTTTAAACGGAACGGTGCTTCTAACGGGTTAGAATTTGGTTAAATAAAAAAATCCAAAAACACGTCAACTGAGATTTTTAATTTCCTTTAATCGTGATATTTTGGATTTTGTCATTTAGTTTACAAGGTTTGCCATACCTTTATTTTTTTTTAATTTTTAAAATCTGCAAACCATTCTTTCTTCAGCAATACCACACAGTAGGATCTATCTTTTAAGATAATCAAGATATTTTTATCTAAATCTGTATGGAAAACTTCGGTATTCATTCAAATATAACAGGGCATAGACAACAATTCCATGCAAGTTTAAATGCCTCTATCTTGGAAACCATAAGAGATAGAGTATTATTGCCAAAAATATATTTTTTTTTAGAATTAAAAAATGTCAAACTATACAGGGTGTCCTATTCAAAAAAATATTTTTTTGTGCCATACCTCGTAAACAAAACGACATAAAAAAATCCAAGATAGCACGATTAAAGAAACTTAAAAATCTCACTTGACGTGTTTTTGGATTTTTGTATAAAACCAAATTCTAACCCGTTAGAAGCACCGTTCCGTTTAAAGAATCCATCGTGTACATATAAAGTTAACAGGTACATAATGTTGGCCACGTAGTTATTTCTCGAAAATATTTAAATCAGCAGCCAAGTTAAGTCCCGCAGTTAAAAGCCAAAAACTTATTTAAGGTTGGTTTTTAGGCTATATTAGCAAATATCTAAAAACAGTTTGACTAACAAACTACAGAATTACCAAATAACGTTGGTAATGTAATTCTTTAAAATATTTGCTTCAGGACTCAAAAAAACAAAATTGTAAGCTCTTTTACGATAGCAGTTCATGAATAACTTAGTAAATTTTTAATTCTTTTGGTGTAACCCAGACAGCACACTTCGTCCCAAGAACGTACATTTTACGTCCATTTTAGGTCGGTACGTACCTGGACGTAAAAGGGACGTACAATGTACGTACATTTTTACGTAAGGAAATGTACGTACATTTTACTTCCATTTTAGGTCGGTACGTACCTGGACGTGCAATGTACGTACGGTAATGTACGTACAATTTACCTACGGAAATGTACGAGATACATACACTTATGGACGTAATAACTGAAAGTCCGATTTTTCTGGAATTACTTTTTTGAAAATACCAATCTTATTTTTTTTGGGTTGTCCTTACAAAACATTTTTATTTTACATTATTTTTTAATTATAAATTAATTCTCTTTTTAAAATTATTACTGACTAAAAAAATATTATTTGCTACTAAAAAATTAACCGATCACTTTTGCATCGTGATGAGTCGTTTTACTACCTAAATTAATAGAATTTTCGTTTTATTCATTAAAAAATCAACAAATTAAAAGTTCGAAATACATATGAATAAAGTAGGTATAAAAAGAAAATACTTGACGCGGCCCAGGATTGAACCCGCGATATAAAGCATTTCAAACAGACGCTCTGTCAATTATACCTACTGCTCTTTAGCTTTCACTTTGCAAACGCATTATTTTCGATGGTGCCAAGCTGGCATAGTTTTGTGTGAACCATAATTATTTAATCTAACACTTCAGTCAATGTTAAAAAAATGGGAAATTAAATAAAAGGAATTTGTTGCTTTATAAACGTAATATTTTGTTAATATAGTTAATTTTAAATAAATCGAAAATTGTAACAGGTAATAAAAAGCCTTTAAAAAGTAAACACACGTTTTTTACTCCTTTTTCCTTTAAGAGTTTGGCAACCCTGCTTGTTGTTGATTTTTTTTGTCACAGAGTATCGATTTTGAGATTTTGTGAACGGTTGCCAACCCAGCAAACACGGTTCCCTCGGGCCTTCATCGGTCCGATGTCGATTGCCGAATTTGTCGTCATCGGCACGACGTCGATTTACGACATCGGACCCCAGACAGCACAAGTACGTACCATGTACGTACCTGGTACATAACTTTGCGACGAAGTGTACGCCCATGGTACGTACATTTTTGGACTTACGTACAAACGTCTACATCCCAGGAACGTACTATAAACGTACTTTGTACGTACCTGCTATATACGTACCGTGGTACGTACTAGCTACGTACTTGGTACCTTTACTTATGTAAGTCCTTTACATGTCCCAACATGGGACCAAAAGAAGACCTAAAATGGACGTATGTAGTTACTAAGTACGTAAAAACTCCTTAACTTTAAGTACACGGTACGTTACATGTACGTACATAGTACGTACCTGAGATGTAGTACAGTACGTACTATGTACGTCCTATGTACGTACATTTCAGGTACGTACAATTCAGGTCCCAGGCGAGACCAAAACTGGACGTAATTTGACTGTAAGTGGGCTTGGGTCAGGCAAGGATATTTCACCAGTAATTTTAAAAAAAAGTGTTGGACACCCGGGAATTGAACCCACGCCTCCCGGGTGACACACAAATGCTCTACCACTAAACCACCACCTATATATAGAAAACTTTGCTAAAAATTGTCATATACTTCGTCTCGCTCTTATAACGTGTATATACGCTTATGTACCTATAGTGTACGTACTACGTACGTACACGTTTGTACGTACATAATACGTCCATAATTGGTCTCAGGACGTAAAATGGAGGTCCCTATGGAACGAAGTGTTGCAATAGGACAAACAAACCGTTTTTCCATAAGCTGTAATGTTAACAAGAAACCGTAAATTTCCCAAAAATGTCAAGCGATGCAGTTATCTAAAAAAGATACAGTAAAATCACATATTAAAAATCTTGAGAGACCCGGCCTAATCGTGACAGTTCTTTAGACAAGCAATATTGAGGTATATATTTTAGACCAGAGTCACAGATGTCTCCCCAGAAGCCATATTTAGTTGTTTGAATATTTAACTTTGTGTAATTGTTTATAACAGATACATACATAGTACGTACGCTTATGTACGTCCGTAGTACGTACGCTTATGTACGTTCAGTGTACGTCTGTAATTGCATGTTTGAGAGGTAGCCCTAAAATGTACGTCCCTAATTAGTCCCGGGACGTACCGACGTAAAATGGACATAAAATGTACGTCCATGGGATGAAGTGTGCTGTAGGGGACCAGCAGTATTTTTTGTCTGCTTTGCGATGTAGGCCCAATGTATGTTTGCCGACGTAGCGTTAGACTGTAGCCCGCCGTCGGACCAACGGTAAATTTTGGTACCGACCATCCGCCCATAACTGCTTAATTTGGTCGGTCTAACATAGGCAAGCTGGTCTCGGCCCGACATTGGTAAACTAGTTAAGTCCGACATTGGTTTCCTAATGCGGTCCAACGTCCTTAAAGCTTCCGTCAGTTGCCGATTATTAACCGAAAACTGAAAATCGCAATCTGACCAACATCGGGCCAGAGTGTAGTCGCCAATGCCGACACACTGCCGACGTTGTCGACATTGGCCCGATTCAATGCCGACGATTTGTGTTTGCTGGGAACCCTCCCGATTTAGGCGTGGTCTCCCGCTTTTTTTCATTTCCTCCGGCCTCCCGCCTGATGCAAAAAATATCTCGATTTTTAAATTATGCGAGATGGTTTTCCATTTTTAAACATTCCCCAGCATTCTTAAACAGTCTTCTTAACAACCAGACACACCCTCTTCTTGCATTATAAGTTTAGCACGTAGGCTTTTAAACTTTCTTTGATCTCTTTTTCCTTTTGATGCACTGGTGCGCACTAAGTGTATCTCTATTCTTTTCTATTTTGTATCAAAATGAAGGATAGAGATATACTTAGTGAGCACTGGTACATAAAAAGAAAAACGCTATGGTCGTTTTCAGATTTTTACCTTAAATAATGGTGAATGCGCCATCTATTTTAACGAAAAGAAGAATGTTTTTAACACTTTGCATTTGGTCGGGGCTCAGTTTTCTATTGTGAGTTAAAACTTCAAAACACGATGTATAAAAGGTTAAAAAAAGCAAGCTGCGCTATTGGTTCTTTTGAAAATCATAATTAAGTAAGATATAATATTTCAAAACTCCCGCTTTCTGAAAACAAAAATATGGCAACCCTATTTGAAGTGGATTTTCGTTTAGTGTTTTCGTTACCATTTTTTTTTTCTTATCAACACATGCATTGTGTTACGTTAGCCAAGTAGGGCCCTTTTCGTGTACATTTTCAAGTACGTGTTGGTTTGACTTGCCTATTTTATGGGAGGGTTATCCAACTTATAATTATGTTTAAGGCTGAAGACGCAATTAAAAATACAAGCTACTAGATACTGTACCAGCGACAGACTATCAAAATTTGTATCTCATTAACGAAAATAGCGCAAAAAAGTTTGGTTAGAAATCACTGTAATCTGTATTTCGTCGCTTGTATTTTCAATTGTACCTTCAGCTTAACACTGTATTTATAAACTAGACTAGTGATTTATAAGCCATTGACCAGTGAGGTTTTGACCGCGGTTATTCTTTTGGTCGTTGATTTTGAGGTTAGGCTATGACGTAGTTCGCAATTACCGTAACTCAACGGACTGTTCGCTTGGATAGAACGGTCAAACTGACTGGTTGTAAAATTTAAGTAACAGCGGGTATAGAATTTTCGGCTTAGGACCCACCCAACCTCTTAAGTTCAACGGTAACACAGTGTAGTCTATAAATGGGAACCAGCCCTAAAATCCCGGAGTTGTTCGCCCCAGATATTTCTCCACACAAAACCTTGAATCACCTTTAAATCTGATATCCAAAGCCATAACTCACCTTCAGATCAAGATTCTCATCGAAGATCGTAAAAAAATGTAAAAATCGCTATTTGAAAATATACCCCTCTCCAAAACTAATGACCGGAACCATAACTCACCTCCCGAGCACGGTCATCTTTGGTGAAGACCAAAAGTAAAACGGCCTTTTTTGGTTAAAACTGATGTCGCTTAATTAGATGCATTGGTCTTGACCAAATATGACCGGTCAATATTGGTCAATGGCTATGAATATGAATATGAAGCAGAAGAAAACAATGAGAAAAACAATAGTACAGTAAAGCAAGTTGTAAGGAGTGCAGAAAAAGTGGTGAAATATATTGCCCCAAACATAAATTCAAGTGACTATGAAATTAAGCTCACTAATACAAGGAAATCAAACTCTCCAATACTTCTGGAGTTCTTATCGAAATCAGCTAAAAGCAGCTTTATACATGAAACAAAAACTAAGGGAAAAATAAATAGTAAACAATGTGGAATCTCAGCTAAAGAAACCCCCATTTATCTTAATGAGGACATGACTAAGGATCAAAAATCGCTTTTCAGCAAGGCAAGAAGCCTAAAAGCTCAAGGTTTCAAAATTGTTTGGGTCAAAGGAGGCAGTATTCTTGCACGAAAAAATTATAATAGCAGAATTATCCGGATAAAGAAAGAAGAAGATCTAAATGAACTGAGAAAAACCAATCAAGAACAAAATCAAAATGAAAAATTTGTAAACCCTTATTAGGTTTTGTTGTTCTATACAGTTTTTATATTTTGTAAAATTTTTTAGGTTTAAAAATGGAGTACAATGATTTGTATGACAATTACCAGAACATAATAACTACAGTCTGCGACGGTCTGGGGGACACAGAGCTCTTGAACCCACAATCCAGTGTTAACCTAATACATTTCAACATAGCAACTATCAATGCGCACTTTGACAATCTTAACGCTTATCTTGAAACAGGTAACAATGAGTATGAAGTAATAATACTCTCTGAAACTCATAAGGTAAATAATATTTGAGATTTTAAACTTGAGAACTTTGAAATATTTTATAATGAAAGTCGATTAAATAAGTGCGACGGCACTATGATTTTGATAAAAAGGTCACTTTTACCCAAAGCAGAGATTTTAACAATAGGTTTTTCCAGGTTTTTAAGGGTCACATTTGTAAAAAGTAACACAAAGATTGGGCTGATAGCAATTTATAACTCACCTAGTTTATATGAGGCTGACTTTATACAAAATTTACAAGAATTACTTGAACTTAATTTTGAGAGACATCTGATGGAAATTTTTTGTGGAGATACAAATGTACATATTTTAAATGAAAGACTTACAAATAATTCCGCTGAATATTTAAACTGTCTGAACCGGTCGGGTTATATCAGTCAAATAAATACACACACACACACACACACACACGGGTAGTAGGTATTTCTAAAAGTTGTATTGACCACTTTTTTCTTAAAAATAATAAAAAAAATATAATAGCAAAACCATATGTAATAAAAAGTGGTCTAACAGACCATTTTCCAATAATCTTAAGTTTAGAATTTAAAAATCAAATAATTCATAACACAAAAATAACTAAAATAAAAAACTTGATCATATAAAACTAACAAACTCTTTAAAAATTTGCAATTGGGAGGAGGTTATGGATTGCTATGACCCTAGTCTAGGTACGGAATTACTCATAAATAAAATTACAAAAATCATTGAAGATGCACACACATAAGAATAAACCTATAAAACTGTAAATAATATAAATTAAAAAAAAAGGCTGGATAACCTCTGGCATAATAGCTTCAATAAAAACCCGCGACAGATTAAAAAAAGAATCACTACAAGACCCTCTTAACCAGCATAAATTATTAAAATTTAGAATTTATAGAAATTCATTAACCAAAATGATTAAAAAAGCAAAGTAATTTTAAAAAAACAAAATAAATGACAACAAAAATGACCCAAAAAAAATCTGGCAAAGAGTAAGAGAAGCGTCTAACGACACCGGCAAAACACCACAATTAATTCATTAGTGGAAAATAATTACCATAATACTGGAGAAAGATATTTTTCTCCAGTATTATTATAATATGGGAAAAAATCTCTGTAAAAAAAATAAAAAAAACAAGTACATTTTTAACGAACCACGAACAGAAAAAAATGCTAAATTTGCTAAATTTACAGAAAATGAATTAATCCTACAAATAAACTCCCTAAAAAATAAAGCGTCCTGTGTTGAAGACAATATTTCAGCGCAAATAATAAAAGACAATCACGTGACTCTCTTAAAACCATTACTACAAATAATAAACACTGTCATAAGGAAAGGTGTCTATCCAAAAATATTGAATTTTTAATAATTACACCAGTTTTTAAAAATGGTGACATGCAAAACAAGGAAAACTTTAGGCCAATCGTAGTCACAAGTACGATTAATAAGTTAGTAGAAAAATGCTTAAAAATTAGGTTAAATGAGCATATAGAAAGAAATGTTCCTCTATCGGAATATCAATTTAGGAGCTTTAGAAGTAAATTATGCACTGAAGATGCCATATAACTCGTAACAGAAAATATTTCTAAAAACTTTAATGAGGAGTACAAAACAATAGGAATATTTATAGATCTTGCCAGAGCATTCGACACTGTGGCACACCAAATTCTGCTTAATAAATTAGAACACATGGCACAGAATGGAATCTTTTTCAATCATATCTAAAGCAAGAACGCACACAACAAGTAAAAATTGGAGAATGCATTAGTTACAAAAATAAGGTAGAGTTTGGTGTGCCACAGGGTACGGTCCTAGGGCCTATCCTTTTTTCAATTTATATTGACATGATAACAAAAATCATTCGAAGCAAAGTTGGATGTGTCATATGCTATGCAGATGATTCCGTAATTTTAATCAAAGCTAAAACATGCGCAGAGGCTCATAATCTTGCAGAAAAGTACATATCAATAATTAAATTTTGGCTTGATCAAAACTTATTAATACTAAATGAAACAAAAACATTCTATATTGCATTCAGCATGAACAACAAAAATGCTGAAAGAGAAGTTGACATAAGAATACATGACTATGAATGCTTCAGTCAAAATAATAATTCCTGTAAATATGAACTGAAAATAAAAGAAGTTATAAAAATAAAGTATCTTGGAGTAGTCATTGATAGAAACCTGAAATATGACGCACACATTGAATATATCACAAAAAAAAAGAAAAACCATATATAGATTTTATCAGCTAAGAGAATTTCTATCAATTAAATTCCTGAAAATAGTATATCAGTCTTTGGTAGAATCCATTCTCAACTATGGAATCAGAATCTGGGGCAGTACTTGTGGCACAATATTAAACAGGCTAATAGTAGCACAAAAATATATTCTTAAAGTTATATATAAAAAACCTAAAAGATATCCTTCCAATGAATTATTCCTAGAAAGTAAAACTCTAAGAATTAGAGAATATCTTAAAATACATGACAAAAAGTCAAAAATATAAAACTCATGTCTACCATAACACTTGTACTAGATCATTAAATCTCAATCACTTACCACTAAAGAGAGCAAATTTCTCTGCATGTCAAAGACATATAGCGTATGTTGGACCCAGACTTTTCAGTTTGTTGCCAAGTACCCTAAAAATAATTAAAAACCAAAAAACTTTTGCTGATAAAGCCACAGAATGTATCCCTAGAAATCTGGAACTCATTACCAATAAAATACCACTATTAAAATTAAAAAAAAACAATTTTTAACTTAAATTTTGAATGAAGATATATTTAATAAGCAAACAAAAAGATATAAGAATTTTGTAAAAATAAACTACTAAAAATATAAATAAAGTCAAAACAAAAACAAAGTTATGATTGTTTTCCACAAACCAAAACTACACTTTTTTGCACTCGACGCGCGTTTCGCTAACAACGTTAGCATCATCAGGAGACGATAAACAATAAACTAAATTAACCTACGCTCTATCTTATATACAATCTTTTAGTGGGCGGAGATAAGACTAATAATTTAATAATACTAATATACGAATAAAGTGTACTAAACGGGACGGGTCCTCTATAATAAAGTGTACTAAACGGGATGGGTCCTCTCTCTTTATTTAAACTACTAAACGGGATGGGTCCTCTATCTATATTTAAACTAAGCTTAAATAAAGATAGAGGACCCATCTTGTTTAGTACACTTTGATCTTTAGTTGAGGGAAGATAGGATTATAAATCGTGATCAATCACAAATTATTAGTCTTATCTCCGCCCACTAAAAGATTGTATATAAGATAGAGCGTAGGTTAATTTACTTTATTGTTTATCGTCTCCTGATGATGCTAAAGTTGTTAGCGAAACGCGCGTCGAGTGCAAAAAAGTGTAGTTTTGGTTTGTGGAAAACAATCATAACTTTGTTTTAGTGCAACCAAAGGTTCCAAATTCCCAACGTAATAAATAAAGTCATATAAAAAAGGATCAGAGCAACTGTGTCACCTGGACGGTCGCAGCACTGGTACTCTGGAAGTCACAGATTCTTGAATGCCTGTTTGTGAATGTTTATAACATGTGTGAATGTCAGTACCTGTTAATTTAAGAAAAAAAATAATCATATAAGCATATAATTTTACTTATATTAAGGTAAACAATAGTTTCTTTAAAATTAAGCCAAAAGTATTAGATTATTATATAAAAAAGAGGTAACCTGACAAGTACCCTCCCGACGAGCTACTAGGCAGCTCAGGGACAGTACTCCCAACTGTATTTTTGACAATTTTTTTAATAACAATAAATTTGAATTTGAATTATAAATCACTTATATCGGCGAACGGCGACGTTGCTCATCATACCATGTATAAACTTTTTAGCGCTATTTAATGGCAAACAGTTTATAAATGGTATGATGGCATTTCAATAGTTGATCTTCCACATAATACAGTTTATAAATCCAGGGTAAAGGTTCATTTAGAATAGCACGCAGCAGCTTACGCTGACAGGTGTGAATTTTTTTATTTGTTAATTTGAGGTCAATTTAGAGGTGAAAAGTGCAAACTTTTGAGAGAATCATGGGCTATGATTTTGCATATGCTTTATAAATAGAACTTTACTTTTAGTAGGTGATGGGCAGTGTTTTAACTATCGTTCATAATTGGAATTTTTGTTATAACGCACGCTTTATCACTGTTCTATTCAGGATTAATAATAAAGACAGTGACAGTGTATGTTATAACAAAAATTACGACTATTGCAATGACTATTCCAATTATCAACGATACTTAAAACACAAACCATTATCATGAAAAAATATAGACCTGAATCATATGTTTCAATTATATGTACTCTCAGCTTTAAATTAAAATTAAAAATTTACTTAGATATAAATATAAAAATATAAAATATTGTAAAACTATTTTTTTAAAATTACCTAACCAATTATAATATTATTGTTTTGTATAGATTTTAAAGCTTTAAAAACAATTATATGATTTTTCAATTTTAGGCAATTATTACTAAAAGCTTTATTGGCATCCTTATTTTTTTTTATTCAACTATTTGATTGTTTATTATCATAGCTACAGAGTTACATATCAATTTATTTATTATAGCAATATATAAACTTATATGTATTAATTTCTACCATTTTCCAATTTTATTCTATTATTGTTTGTTGTCAATCTTATTGTTCAATTTTACTCAATTATTGTTCTATTGTCAAAACCTTATTGTTCAATTTTAATCAATTATTGCTTCATTGCCAACCATAATTTTTTTAGTTAAATAACTTATTATTAGAGTATAGATACTTTTATATCAAATTGCTTATTTTTATAGCTATATAGTTAATTGTGCGATACTTAAGACATCTATAGACTAACAGTTACTTTGCTTATACGGGCCTCTTAAAGCGCTTTTATGTAAGGACGGTTTGAAAATTGTATCATATAAACACTAAATCGATTTTATTTTAAAGCAATTTAAAGAAGCGCGTATAAAAATAATAACTGAAAATTAGTTACCTATGTAAAAATTTAGGGCACCATATCACTAATTTTGATTAAATATGGTGCTTATCTTACTTACTAAATAAATGTGTCTAATTATTGTAAAACCTGTTTTTGTAAACCAATATTTTTTAATAATAAAAATTTTTCAAATTTATTTTGAAAAGTTCTTTAAGGATGGGATTTTTTTTTAATTTCCAATTCTCAACATTTTGGTGTTGACATCAAGTATATTTTTTTTGGTTATGCCAACTGCCGTAAGATAAAACTCTTTTTAAATCAATATTTGTTAATATTACTGTTTTAAATAAAATACATTTCATATTTTATTTTAGTTTTACGTAGTTCTTTATATCAAGTTTTGTTAAATAAACAAAACAGTTAAAATTGGTGTTGTCTTATTTAAGCTTTCAAAATTTAGATTTTCCTTCTTATCATTGCTTAATTTAAAAAGAAAAAAAAACACCTTTATAAAATGTACGTACATTGTACCTAAATTGTACGTACTGTGTATGTACATTGTACCTAACTTGACTATTAGTGTACATACTCTGTACTGTATATTATTACATATATACTGGATACGTATTGTATTGTACGTATTTTGTATGTACATATCCGTTTCTTTTAGGCCAGAAATGTACGTACTACGTACATGCAAAACATAGTAGTAGTAGTAGGTAACGTACTTTGTACGTACACTGTGTCCAGGTGATACGTACGTTACTTATTTTTATGATAGAGGGGAGTAACCAAAATATGTTGGCAACCATCCTGAAAAAAAAAACAATTCCGGTGTCAAAAAAACTAAATGCTCCAAACAGCACCGGTCCCGGGCGAGACAACAAGGGTTGCCAAAATCACTAAAAACAATACGATGCTGAAGTTATATTCATATTCATATTTGCGTAAATTACAGCGGTCCAAACAAATATTGCAGAAATTTTGAAAAAATTGATTTACCGTTAAGATTTAAAAATTTTTATGTAAAATACTATTAAATGAATAATTGTCTTTGTAACCAACCCCCCCCCTAGGGTGCAACAGGGGATGATTCGAGACCATCAATAAAAATTTAAATAAAGAAAGAAGCATACCTCAATCTACCAAATTTACTATTAGCGTTGGTTTGGTTGGGTTGCCAAGCTGAGCTACAGGGGCGTTTCAAAAATATATAAGAGAATAAAATATGCAAATATGAAGAGAAATTGGCGCTGTATTACCATAGTCATATCTGCATTTTTTTTCAAGCATTTCTAAGTCCGTTAAATTTGCTCCTAATTTTAGTTCAGTTGATTCGACGAGCTTAGCTACAGGGCTGTATTTAAAATATGTGTATAGAAAAAATAAAAATGCAAATTTGAAGAGAAATTGACGCTGTACCACGATAGCCATAACAGTATTACTTTAAGCATCTCTTAGGACGTTATGTCTGTCCTTAGGTTTAGTTCAGTTAAGTTGACAAGCTGAGCTACAGAGGCGTTTCATAAATACATAGGAAAATATTTCAATACAAATATGAAGAAAACATTGCGCTTTACCGCGATGGTAATAGTAACAATTTATTAAACATCCTACAGTGAAACAAATTTTTGCTTAGCTTTACTTCCACTGTGCTGACGAGCTTAGCTAGTGGTGGATAAAAAAATAAAAAATGCAAATATGAAGAGAAATTGGCGCTGTACCACGATACTCATAACTGCATTTTTTTATGCATCCCTTAGGCCGTTATATCTGCCCTTAAGTTTAGTTCACTTAGGTTGACAAGCTAAGCTACAGAGCCGTTTTACAAATACATATGGAAATTTTTAAACGCAAATATGAAATTAAAATTGCGCCGTACCCCGATAGTAATGGTAACAGATATTGAAGCCTCCTATAGTCTAACAGTTTGTTGCTTAGCCTTACTTCCGCTGGGTTGACGAGCTTAGCGCTTAGCTACAGGGCCGCATTTAAAATATGTGTATAGAAAACATAAAAATGCGCCGCAAATATGAAGAGAAATTGAAGTTGTAGGACGATAGCCATAATATGTATTACTTTGAGCATCTTTTAGGCCGTTATATCTGCCCTTAAAGTTAGTTCAGTAAGGTTGACGAGCTGAGCTACAGAGCCGTTTCACAAAAAAATAGGAAAATTTTAAATTGCAAATCTGAAAAGAAAATAGCCCTGTACCACAATAGTAACAGTAACAGTTATTTAAGCATCCTATAGTCTAACAATTTGATGCTTAGCTTTACTTTCGCTGGATTGACGAGCTTAGCTACAGGAACGCATTTAAAATATGTCTATAGAAAAAATAAAATTGCAAATATGAAAAGAAATTGACGCTGTACCACGATAGCCATTACAGTATTACTTTGAGCATCTCTTAGGCCGTTATATCTAACCTTAAGTTTAGTTCAGTTAGGTTGACAAGCTGAGCTACAGAGCCGTTTTACAAATAAATATAAAATTTTTTAAATGCAAATATGAAAATATAAATGCACCGTACCACGATAGTAATGGTAACAGATATTGAAGCCTCCTATAGTCCCAGAAAACACAAATCGTCGGCATTGAATCGGGCCAATGTCGACAACGTCGGCAGTGTGTCGGCACCGACGCCACTTTAGGACCGACGATGGTCCGATTGGAACTTTGTTTACTTAGTCGAAAATCGGCAACTGACGATGGTCCAATTTACTATAGTCGACTTGATGCTAACGCAAACCTTATCTGCTTTAGGGCCGATGATGGTTCGATAGGAACTTTCTTTAATCGGTCGAGAATCGACAACTGACGATGGCCCGATTTACTATAGTCGACTTTATGCCGACGCCTACACTTTATCTGCTTTGGGGCCGACGATGGTCCGATTGAAACTTGGTCGAGAATCGGCGCGATGGGTCGATTACATCACCTTAAAATTTTTAAACTGCTTAATAGTTTCTTCCTATTATGTAGAGATGGCGCTAATTTCACTATGTTCCCTGTACAGTAGAAGATAATATTATATATATGTAATGAGTAGATATTTCAAAACTAGAATGTGGACTTGACAAGATGGTGGTACTTCTCTACAAGAATCACCTCTTCTGCCACTTAAACCAGCCCGACTGGTTAAGCAGCTGCATTATCAAAACTTTGTAGTTTGCCAATATCGGGCCACTTTAAGCTACCACCAACGCACCTCCGTCAATCGCCGACGTTGGACCGCTTTAGGAAACCAATGTCGGGCTTGAATAGTTTACCGATGTGGGGCCGAGACCAGCTTGTTTACGTTAGACCGACCAAATTAAGCAGTTATGGGGGGTAAATGGTCGGTACCATGTGGTTAAATCATGTCGGACCTTAATCGTACGGCGACGGTATGCCGATGTCAGCAAACCATTGGTCCGGCGGCGGGCTACAGTCTAACGCTGCGTCGGCAAACATACATTGGGCCTATATCGCAAAGCGGAAAAATACTGCTGGTCCGATGTCGTAAATCGACGTCGTACCGATGACGGCAAATTCGGAAATAGACATCGGACCGACGAAGGCCCGAGGGAATCGTGTTTGCTGGGAGTCTAACAATTTGTTGCTTAGCCTTACTTCCGCTGGGTTGACGAGCTTAGCGCTTAGCTACAGGTCCGCATTTAAAATATGTGTATAGAAAACATAAAAAACATAAGCTACAGAGCCGTTTCACAAATAAATAGGAAAATTTTTAAATGCAAATATGAAAAGAAAATAGCCTTGTACCACAAAATAGTAGCAGTAACAGTTATTTAAGCATCCTATAGTCTAACAACTTGTTGCTTAGATTTACTTCCGCTGGATTGACGAGCTTATCTACAGGAACGCATTTAAAATGTCTATAGAAAAAATAAAAAATGCAAATATGAAGAGAAATTGGCGCTTTACCACGAAAGCCAACACTGTATTTTTTTATGCACCCTTTAGGCCGATATATCTTCTCTTAAGTTTAGTTCAGTTAGGTTGACGAGCTGAGCTACAGAGCCGTTTCACAAATACATACAAACATTTTTAAATGCAAATATGAAAAGAAAATTGCGCCGTACCACGATAGTAATGATAACAGATATTGAAGCCTCCTATAGTCTAACAATTTATTGCTTAGCCTTACTTCCGCTGGGTTGACGAGCTTAGCTACAGGGCCGTATTTAAAATATGTGTATAGAAAAAATAAAAATGCAAATATGAAGAGAAATTGACGCTGTACCACGAAAACCATAACAGAACTTCTTTGAGTATCTCTTAGGCCGTTATATCTGCCCTTAAGTTTAGTTCAGTTAGGTTGACGAGCTGAGCTACAGAGCCGTTTCACAAATAAATAGGAAAATTTTTAAATGCATATATGAAGAGAACATTGCGCTATTCCACGAGTGTAAAACGGCTCTGTAGCTCAGCTCGTCAACCTAACTGAACTAAACTTAATGGCAGATATACCGGCCTAAGAGACGCTTACAAAAATACAATGATGGCTATCGTGGTACAAAGTCAATTTCTCTTCATATTTGCACTTTTATTTTTTTATACACATATTTTATATGCGGCCCTGCTGTAGCTAAGCTCGTCAACTCAGCGGAAGTAAAGCTAAACAAAAAATTGTTAGACTATAGGATGCTTAATAAACTGTTACAATTACTATCGCGGTACAGAGCAATTTTCTCTTCATATTTGTATTAAAATATTTTCCTATGTATTTGTGAATCGGCTCTGTAGCTCAGTTCGTCAACCTAACTAAACTAAACTTAAGGGCAGATATAACGGCCTAAGAGATGCTTAAAGTAATACTGTTATGGCTATTGTGGTACAGCGTCAATTTCTCTTCATATATGCTTTTTTTACTATACACGTATTTTAAATGCGCCCCTGTAGCTAAGCCCGGTGACCCAGCAGAAGCAAAGTTAGACAAAACTTAGTTAGACTATAGTTTGCTTAAAACACTGTTAATCTTACTATCGTGGTACAGGGCTATTTTCCTTGCATATTTGCATTTAAAAATTTTCCTATTTATTTGTGAAACGGGTCTGTAGCTCAGCTCGTCAACCTAACTGAACTAAACTTAAGGGCAGATATAACGGCTTAAGGGATGCTCACTCACTCACTGGCTATCGTCATAATAGCGTCAATTTCTCTTCATATTTGCATTTTTATTTTTTCTATACACATATTTTAAATGCGACCCTGTAGCTAAGCTCGTCAACCCAGCGGAAGTAATGCTAAGCAACAAATTGTTAGACTATAGGAGGCTTCAATATCTGTTACCATTTCTATCGTGGTACGGAGCAATTTTCTTTTCATATTTGCTTTTAAAAATTTTCATATGTATTTGTGAAACGGCTCTGTATTTCAGCTCATCAACCTAACTGAACTAAACGTAAGGGCAGATATGACGGCCTAAGAGATGCATTACAGTGATTTGCCAATTTCTCTCCATATTTGCATTTTTTATTTTTTCTATCCACATATTTTAGATACGGCCCTGTAGCTAAGCTCGTCAACATAGCGGAAATAAAGCTAAGCAAAAATACCGTAGACTATAGGATGCTTAAAAAACTGTTACTATTACTATCGCGGTACAGCGCAATTTTCTCTTCATATTTGTATTGAAATATTTTCCTATGTATTTGTGAAACGGCTCTGTAGCTCAGTTTGTTAACCCAACTGAACCAAACCTAAGAGTAGGTATAACGGCCTAAGAGATGCTCAAAGTAATACTGTTATGTCTATCGTGGTGGAGTGTCAATTTCTCTTCATATCTACATTTTATATGCGTCAATTCAGCGGAAGTAAAGCTAAGAAAAAAATTGTTAGACTATAGGATCTTTAAAAAACTAAATTACTATTACTAAAGTCGTAAATGAGCAACTAAGAGAATATTTAAAAATATCAAACCTACTGCCTTCAATTCAATCTGGTTTTCGTCCACATTACAGTTGTACAACTGCACTTCTCAAAGTTACAAATGACATTGCTTCAGCTTTTGATAGGGGTGAAATGACAGCGTTGGTCCTGCTAGAAATGACAAAAGCCTTTGATTCAATCAGTCATGAACTTCTTGCAGCCAAGTTTGTATACCTTAATTTTGAAAACTCTAGTCTAAATTGGGTAAATAGCTATCTGAGTAAACGTCACCAAATCACGCAACCAACAGTTTCTGGTTTCAAAAAATTGCCTGAGCCGAGGGAGGTAGGGTCTGGGGTTCCTCAAGGTTCCATTTGGGGTCCCTTATTTTTCTCAGTTTACACTTTTGATATCAATAATATTGTAGACTATTGTTCACTTCATGCATATTATGACGATCTCCAAGATTACTATTATTTCTCTAAAAACGATGGCACCTAGGCCTGTTGGGAAAATTAAAGCCGAGGGAGGTAGGGTCTGGGGTTCCTCAAGGTTCCATTTTGGGTCCTTTATTTTTCTCAGTTTACACTTTTGATATCAATAATATTGTAGACTATTGTTCACTTCATGCATATTATGAAGATCTCCAAGATTACTATTATTTCTCTAAAAACGATGGCACCTAGGCCTGTTAGAAAAATTAAAACAATATTTATTGAAATTATGTGACATACTCTGCCATTTAGCATAGTAGATTAAACTATAGTAGTGAAGCGGCGCTAAAGAGAATAAAAGAATTGACGCGACCATTCCTGAATATTCAAGAAAGATGTAGATAGGTCTAGATGAGTAAGACAAAGACCAGAATGCTATTTTAGATGCCTGCCACATGGTAAGACTAGCTAAAAATAACCTTGAATCATTGCATTAATTTAAGGACTCAGATGGAAGGATTATTAAGTGGGAATACATCAAAAAATAGCACGAGTTACAAGAGACACAATCGCTAAATTTGGGTAATAAACTATGTAGAAGGCATGTGGACTATAAAAATTAGAAAATAGAGGTTAATAGCTTATTATAAATCAATTGTTTTAGTAAATTACTAATTAGTTAATAGGCCCTGCTGTCAGTTATATGTTTACCTTTTAAGGGACACATTGGTGCCCATCATTTCTCCATCTTGAAAATTGTTTGATATCTTAACAAGAAATTAGTTAAAAAAATATATATTTTTGAAAGAAATCAAAAAAGGTGTTTTTGAGAAATTTTGAAATTTTTTTTTTCCAAAAATTCAATTTTTTCAATATAACAAACTGTTTGAAAGGTCTTTAAAAGATCTTTCAAACAAGCTATAAATCACGGCTGTAGTGTAAGTAGTTCTATAGATACATTATTTTTTCTCAGTACATATTGGGGAAAAATTCTCAGATTTTTTTATTAAAAACTACTGGTCAGCAAAATCTGAAAAATTGGGTTTTTGAGATTTTCGACAAGTAAAACAACTGTATCAAAAATATGACCTCAAATTAGTCTATAAATCAGGAGTCGGATTCATATAAATTTTTTTATGGATATTCAGAGGACATCGATTCTTAAATCAGGATGAAGGAAGTACTCCCGAGAATCTTTAAGGGGTTCTCCTCACTCTCTCTCTCTCTCTGTTATCTTATTCTTGATTTGAAGAGACATATTTCCACCAATCGAAACGTTGTTACGAGTTCTCTAAAAGCGAATCAAATACGACCTAATATACTCGCTTGCAGCGTCGTTCTATGGACGGGCAATTCCACGCGCGATAAAGGTTTTTGGCATTTATTCGATTTTTGTATTTAAATAACTATAACCACCAAAGAAGTGTCTCGGGTATCATTAAACGTGTACAATCATTATAACGTAATAACTTTTTTAGTGAAAAATCCCTAAAATCTGAAACCTCCAACTTTCAACACCTATATCTCTGAAATCGTGAGTCGAATCAAAGAGGTTCGTTTAAATGTTGATCAGGAAGAACAGATCTACAACATATCGAACGTCAAGCCCATTCCAACCGAAAGCCAGTGGCAATGCTAACTGAGCGGGGTCCTTTATGCAAAGCGACGGTACTGAACTGTAAAAAGAACTGGTGGAACTACTAACTAGGCGCAACGGCTTAACAAACTATATCTCTTTGTTTATATTTTTGTACCCGTAATAATCCATTATTTGTTATTTTTAATTATCTTCGGCGAACTCTTAAGAAAAATTTTAAAAACAAAAAAATTAAACTCGTAAAACATATAGTAGTTAAGGGGCATGTATAAGTCCGTGGGATTTTAAATAAAGGAGTTTTGTAACTATGTTGTAACACACAATCGTCAACTTTCAAGATGGTGGCCACAAATGATAAAAAATACAACTTTCGCAACCGGGGCATGATTCTCCTCGATTCCATATAATCCGAGAACGAGGATTCCAAAAAATTTACTTTCAAGGTCATCCGACCCCTAAATGAAAAATTGAAAATAGTAAAAAACAAGATTTTTGCCATTTTCTCTTCAAAAAATCTTAATAATTCGACGTTTTGTTAATCCAACTTCAAATCTACCTTAAACTATAAGGCATGTATGACAAATTCGATCCTTAGAGTTTGATGCAGTTTGAAGCTTCATGATCTTGAAAAATACCCTAGTAAAATTAACATATAGCAAAAATAATATACTAAACGGCGCTATTCATCAACTATTAAAGCGAAGAGGACCAAATTTGATAAGGAAGATAAGAAGGTCAATTCCAACAATATTGATAAAAAAAAATTGGTTCAGCTATGACGTCTTTCAATATGGCGGCTGATATATCAAAATGGCGATCTATAACCACATTTTATTTTATCCAATTTCGTAAAAAAGCAAAAACAACAAGGTGGCCATTAATTCTTGTTGACTTATCGCCGTTTACTATGAAAAAAAAGTTTGGTTTTGTGATGTTTTTTCTAATTTAACACTACGCAAAAACTTTAAGTGCCGGAGATGAAATTAACATGTTAGCCTTAAATAAACACTTTCCTTCCTTACCATTTTTTTTGATATGGCGTCCCAGATGTTTATGCTATATTTTTATTAAATTTCCGAACTGTGAATTTTATGTTCTACTCACTTTTCTACCCAAAAAAGTCATTTAAATAACCTATAAGAGGGTTAGCAGAAGTTAGATATACAGGGTGGATTCTTTAAACGGAACGGTGCTTCTAGCGGGTCAGAATTTGGTTGAATAAAAAAATCCAAAAACACGTCAACTGAGATTTTTAATTTCCTTTAATCGTGCCATCTTGGATTTTATCTATGTCATTTAGTTTACGAGGTATGGCAAAAAAAATATATTTTTTAAATAGAACACCCTGTATATCTTGCAATTTTTGAAATCTGCAAACAATTTTCTCTTCAGCAATACCACACAATAGGATCTATCTTTTACGATAATCAATATAGTTTTATCTAAGTCTATATGGAAAACTTCGATATTCATTCAAATATGCCCCGTAAAACACGGCATCGACAGCAATGCCATGCAAGTTTAAATGCCTCTATCTTGGAAACCATAAGAGACAGAGTATTAGTGTGTGGTTGTCAAAAAAATAATTTTTTTACCTCGAAAAGAAAATTAAAAATCTCAGTTGACGTGTTTTTGGACTTTTTTATAAAGTTTAAAGAATCCACCCTGTATATTACCATATACTGGACCAGTGGTTTTAGATGCCATTTTCTAAAATGACGGTCGAAAAAGAATAAAAAATTCTAATTATGCCAGTAGGACATGAGTACACTTGTTTATTAACATTCATAATAAAATTCAAGGATAAGGATATAACAGCTATTTAGTCACACATTCATGTGCCACCGCATCCCTGTAGAAGTTCCGAAACTTAATAAAAACGGCAGGCATATAGGTCATTTTTACCGGGGTATGGCATAAACATCTAGGACGCCATATCAAAAAAAAAATGGTAGGGAGGTTTAAAATGAAGCGTTTGTTTATGGCTAAGATGTTAATTTTATCTCCGGCGCTTAAAGTTTTTGCGTAGTGGTAAATTGGAAAAAACTGGTTTTTTACTTGTATGTATGATATTTTCCAAGTCAATCAAGGTCATGCATTAACTAAACTTTTTTTTCATAGTAAGCGGCGACAATTTAACAAGAATTGACGGCCACTTTGTCATTTTTGCTTTTTTACGAAATTGGCCATTTTGATATATGAGCTGCCATATTGAAACGCGTCACAGCTGTACCAAATTTTTTTAACAATATTGTTGGATTTAGGCTTCTTTTTTGTCTTACCAAATTTGGTCCTCTTCGCTTTAATAGTTGATGAATAGTGTCCTTCAGTATGTAATTTTTGAAATGTGTTAATTTTACTGGGGTATTTTTCAAGGTCATGAAGCTTCAAACTGAATCAATTTCTAAGGATCGAATTTGACATATATGCCTAATAGTTTGAGGTACATTTGACGTTGGACGGACAAAACCTGAAAATCTTGTTTTTGCGATTTTCGGAGGTCGAATGACCTTAAAAGTATTTTTTTTTGGAATCGACATTCTCGAGTTCTATGGAATCGAGTATAATCATGCCCCGGTTGCATAAGTTGTATCTTTTATGATTTTTGGCGGCCACCTTGAAAGATGACGTCATATCAACTTTTTCTACACAGATACGAACAAAACACCCGGTAACACTTGATTGTGTGACTAAAGAGCTATCAATCCCACATAATCACAAAACTCCTTCATTCAAAATCTCACGGGATAGAAATTATCGACATATGCCCCTACACTATAGGCTGCTTCTACTGCCCGGAAGTATTCCCTTACCTACAGCCTTATTAATCTTTACTTGAAACCACGCTTACTTCTCTGGTCCCTTACTCGAATTCAAGAATCGAATTCCAGAGCTTTACTATGCAAATTTTTTTCGAATTGTCCTTGTGGTTGCGAAGATTTCAAGATGGAGTGTCCTTAACTTACCAAATCTACTAAACTATAACACCCAAATTCAATGATCTCTTAGTACTTTTGGATTTCAACAATTTTGTTTTTGGGAAAATGATCTTGTATCGAAATCATCCAATTAACACATTTTTTATGAGTGTTTTTTTTAATAATTATTATATAAAAGCTAATACAAGGTATTAAAGTCTGGTGGTCTAATCTATCTAAGGTATTCTTTCATAGGAAAATACATTTTTTACCGATTTCTGCTGTAATATAAGTAATCCATTTTTAGTGATCTATGATACTAATATTACCTTTTTAAGCCTTTTTTATTGTTGGGTAGTAAATCGTCCGAAGAAAAGCATAAGATGGTTTTATGTGAGCCATAATTAAAAGAAAAAGCAGATCATTTTGTTATTCTTTATGGTTCTTTTACTGTTTATTCCAAACTCTCAGGGACAATTTTAATATGGCAACTGACATTTACACACTAAAAATAAATGATCCTGTCATTATCAAAAAATTGGTTCGATTGCATATGGAATGTAGTGTATATCCCACAAGCATTTATATGCTTTTAATACATGCAGCAGATAATATTAGTGACTAATTATGCCTGTTAGAAAAAATTTCTAAAGAGGTATCTAAAGCAAGAAATAAAGAATTTTGATCTTTCCGCCATCTTTTTTCAGAAACTCGGGTTGCAAGAAAACTTACTATTAAAGATATATTGCACAATTTATTTGTATCTTTGGTCCTTTTACTTTCAAATTTGTAACCAAAATATTTTAAAATTAAAAACAAAATTTGTTTGCGGAGGTAAAGTAAAGTTTTATGTAGATATAAAGATATTTTATGTATTATTCCATTGTTCCATCATCTAATCAAAATATCGTGGTATAAATTCTACTTTACAAAAAAAAATTATTTAAATTGCCATTATTAAAAATAAACTTTATAATCATCAAAAAATTTTTTAAATCTAACATAAACTAAAAGTTTTAAAACAAATTACCTTTTTGCATTCTATGCGTAATGAAAATCCAAGATATTTGAGCACATTTGACTAGAAGGGATCTACAGGAAAATTAGGAAGATAGATGTGAAGGACGTCCAAATTTTAATGAGGGATGTCCGCAGAACAATGTGCCTTGTTATGGAGCACAGTTTGCTTTTATCACCAACAAAGTCGCTCAACCTTTATGAATCACTTTGTTCTAATTTTCTATTCATCTTCATAATTTTCTAAAAAAATAAAAGATTTTGCAAGTAATGTTTAGTGATAATAAGATTTAGATATTCTTACATAATAGTAACTTTTTTGTTTAATGAGTAGTCTGGGAATTAGTAAAAAATGTTTTAAGAGATTTTGCATGCATGCATAGAGCGATTTAATACCTGCGATTTCCAGTTTGCTGGCAGAAACTTTTAGGGAAAAAAAAATTCCATACACAACTAAAGTAGAATGTGGGGCATTTATAATGGTACTTAAAATTAATCACCCTCCTCTAGATCCAGAGGCCTAGGCACAAGATAACTTTTACAAAAGTAGCATGACACGCTCCGGTGAATGTACTCTTGTTTTGAAAAAAACGCATACGTGCATTTTTCCCTGTCTCAAACTTTGACTTTTTATTAGTGTATACTCAAACAATCCACCAGCTTGTAATATACTCAAAGAAACCACCAGCTTGTAATGTCTGACAACATTAAATTCGGTATTACGATGACATTATGACATATTCATAAAATTAAAAGTAAAAATAAGGTCTCTAAATCAAAAAATACCTTAATTTAAAGCAAATACCCTTATTACCCGACTACGCCAATCAAAGGAGGGTTTTGAGTTTAGTTTCTTGTTTGCAAAATCATGTTTTAATCTCGAAAACAATTATTTAGTGATACCAAAAATCGCCTGTTAAACAGCACATAAATATATTTAAAAACAATCTTATTAATTGCAAAAGAGTAATTATCATTCGAGTTACAGAAGACGGCTGGTCTACAAGGATAACGACCACTGACTTTGGGGTTGATAAAATAACGATAATAAAATGAAAAAAACGATACATTCAAAATAACACAACGGAATGAAACCAACTAAATATTAAATATTACTTAAAAAAACAAAAAAAAAAATTGTATTTAGTGGGCGCACCATTATTTTTAATAACACTCTGCAAACGCCTGGGCATGAAAAACTTACATTTTGAAAATATTCACGATCTCCTACAATCTGCGGAATTGTTTTTAGCAACACTGTACGGGAAATCAATTTAACTATGTCGACCTGATTTTTTTGCAAAATTTTACATCATTGAATTTGTTTTCCATGGCAACGTGGAGACTTTATTTATGTTTATCCACAGTGGGACACCAGAGATTTTTTAGCACCGGGTCAAAAATTTGGGGTTTGGTTACTTATTTTGACTTTTCGCATTCTGTGCCGCTAAAAAACGAAGTAAAATACAAAAATAAATAAACACAGGGGTCCGGAACAAGTCAAAAGTTACATAAAAATTACAACAAAAACCAACAGTGGGGTATTGTTAGAGACCACCCCCACATTACAAAACAGCATTTATTAAAATCGCAGCAGATCCTTTTTTTGACTTTTTGGTGTTTTTGTGTTTTTTGGTATTATTTCAACCCTCTGCGTTGTCCGCTCCAAAATTATTATAATTTGACAGCTGTGATTAAGCGAAATGTCAAAGAAAAAGTAACCTATCTTATCTTATAACCAAATTTCATCCACATGGGTTCCATGGTTTTTGCATAATTGAGGAACAAACATGCACACACCCACGCACACCCATACACAAACTTTTGCATTTATTATATTAGTAACATACTGATATAACTGCATGGTGTAAATTGTAGCTACAGCAGCACTTTTTTAATTTTTCTCTTTTTTTTTTGGTGTGCGTTATAATATACCTAAAAATTATTTTTTTTTAATTATACAGATTTTAACAAAAAATTATTCTATAATAATTAAGAAAAAATGCTTAACATGTATTTTTTTAAGAAAAGTTTTCCAATCTGTCTTTAAATAATATACTTATTACCTAAATCCAGAATTATGGTAAATGATAAAAAAATAGTATTATTGATGAAAATATTTAATAAATAACTTAAATAAAACTTTTATTACAAAACTTAAATATTTTTTTGAGGAAAATTCAACAACAGCTTCTCTTAAATTTTTACCAAATTGTAGATTGTCACTACTATTAACTTTATATTCATTCCATTATTTAATAAACTCTCGGTGGATGGACTCCCCTGCTTGTTCGAACCAGATTCCTAAACAGTATACATAATAAAGACATTCTTCTAAATGGTTAATCAGAATGGAAAATCCCCAATTTGGTAAAAATTTAAGAAAAGCTGTTGTTGACTTTTCTTCAAAAAATATTTAAGTTTTGTAATAAAAGATTGATTTGAGTTATTTATGAAATATTTTCATAAATAATATTTTTTTTGTCATTTATCATAATTCTAAATTTAGGTAATAAGTATATTATTTGAAGACAGATTGGAAAACCTTTCTTAAAAAAAAAACATGTCAAGCATTTAATCTAATCTAAATATTTACAGGTTACCTTAAAAGAATGCAGATTTAAAAATCGGCTAGTGGCGCTAGACGAAATAATCGTATTCTATTTTAAACAAGAGCGTCAACGACTAGCAAGAGTCTTTCCAACCTCTAAATGGAGCTTTACTGACCTGTTTCGTTAGTACCCAATGAGCATTTTTGTCTATATAGGAGGTGATAATTTTATAACTCTAATATATCTCTCAAATGAGTAAAAAAGACTTGAAAAACAACTGACCAACACCAGCTTATAAAAATTTATGGTACATAGTAATGTATAGAAAAACAACATATAGATTTTATAAAACTTCCTTATGAACCCTCAAGTCTAGATATTATTATAAAAAGGTTTTACAACTGTTCTAACAATACTACATAACAAATTAAAGGTTTTTATCGATTTAGAAATATAAATTTTCCATCTTTCTTCCCTTTGCTTGTTATATATTATTCTTTTTCTTTTTAAAATAAAAAATTTATAAAATGGTGTTTACCAATCTTCTAAAATAAATTGAAATGGAAGTGAGATAAGTTGAAGCAGGAATATGAATATTTATATACTATAGGTTAAATAAAAGCTGTTTTCCCAGTCATCCTACTCTGATAATCAGCTGCGGTCCCGTGTGTACTGTATAGTTTTCGAATACACTCACAAAATTTTAATGGGCTCCAAAAATACTTAAGAAAACGGGGGAAAAAATATTCATTTAAATAATACCTTTTTTTTTCACATATGTTTTTTGCTTTCTGGGAGAAATATTGAATTTTGTATTTTGTTCTTAACCCTAAACAAGCAATATTTCGATTAAAGCACATGTTGAAACCCCATAAATAACGTTTTTATTTTGGTGAAAAACCTATTGTTGCAATCCAAAATGGCGAAAATTTACGAAAATTCTATAAAAAAAAACAATACAATTATACCACTGTTTACCTCTTTCAACACTATTTTATCAACGTTTTAAAACATGATGTTAGTTGGAACAAAAGGCTGCAGATGGCGCAGTGTTGAACACTGAAGGTCCGTTCTGCGAGCTTACCATAGTTACCATTGTTCTCTTTTCCTAAATGTATTCGCCTGAGAGAGGTCCAGCATACTACACATACCAGGAAAAATACCCGCCTGCACACCCTTCAACCCCGCATAACTGTCAGAGGTAACTATCTCAAGGAGATAGTTAGATTGCGGGGTCGAAGGGTGTACAGGCAGGTATTTCCCTGGTATGCTGGATCTCTCTCAGACGAATGCATTTAGAAAAAGAGGATAATAGTGACTATGTCAAACTCGCAGAAACGGACCTTGAGGCTGCGTTCCGTCGCGTCGTAAGGTCATGTGTTCACAATTGCCGCCGACCAGCCGTGCGCACTATATGCACTCGAAGTTTCACGGTGCATTTTTGCGAACTTAACATGGTTACTATATTGTTCTCTTTTTTTAAAACCCGGTGCCCATTTATGGGTTTCTTATGCGTGGGCTCCCCGAATCAAAACACGGATCACGTAGTCTAAGCGAGATTTGCCTATACAAGTTCATATCGGTCCACGTGATGAGTTTTTTGAGTCAGGGTGGACGCGCATGGGAAGCGCTGGTCGGAATCGGGTGTAGAATGCATTCGATCCCGATATCTGTCATCGAAATTTATCTCAAGAAGATTTGGATCTCTTGTCTCTCCTCAGATTGATGTAATTAAAACCTATATATGTATGAGCTTAAATATACGCCCTTGCAATGCTTTCGGCGTGCACAACTTTGTAAGCAGGATGTCCTATATATACGCCTATACCTTTTTCTTTTAACTCTTATTGTCTTTCTGGCGTCAAAGCTTAGCGGTTTTGCACATGCGCGGCCATCGTCATCGGTTAACCAACCAAAATCCAGAAAGATAGCTGTGCAGTTGTCAAAATTTTTCTATATGTTTACGTTTTTAGAAAATCAGTATTTTCTATTTTTACATAAATAAATATATGAATAGAAATAATTTTTAGGTATTTTCACTTTTATTCCTTCAAATTTTAAGAAAAAATAGCTACCAACCTGTGGAACTTCACTTTTGTTGTTTGGCGGCATCCACAAACACAGCACGTCTTTTTATGCGGCAACATCTTAAGCTCCAAGATATAAACAGTATTTATTATAACTCCTAAAAACTTTCGCGTAACCAAAGATTAAAAATATCACAATAAAAAAATTTGCATAAACGAAAACGCGGAAAAAGACTATGTGTGATCAAAACAAATCAACAAAAATGGCCTCTCGACCGAAGGGCGAAGACGAAGCTCGCGAAACCGGCCGCCTCGTAAAATTTTCGCGCATGTGCATAGGCGCGGAGCTAAAACGTCTCCATGGCCTGCTAGATTTTAGATCTTGCTTACAAGTTTGGCCTGGGAAAGGCCTATATTTAACCTCATACATATATGTTAAAACCAGATAATGACGGTATGGTATCTCGCAAAAACGCGCCTTTTAAAGTCGCAAAAACGAGCCTTTTGATGTTACAAAATTAACGTAAAAAATCTTGTTTGTTTTGTTATAAGTTAATATTGTTTTTGTGTTGTAAAAACAGTGGTATTATAACCACTATACAAAGAAATTAATAAAAACATTATAGAAAGAATGGACAAAAAAGGTTTATGAATGAGTTCATAAGAATATTACAGGCACCAATTTATATAAAAGTGTCTCTTTGTTGTTGGTTAATTAAGTTTTTATAAGTGAGTTGATAGCAACATTTTAAAAACCAATCTATATATCTTTAATTGATAGTTACTTACGGTTTTATAGATGGGTTAACAGAAAGATTTCAAAAACCAATTTATAGAACTTTTGTCACTGATGACTTATATTTTTATAAATATGTTGGTGGAAACATTGTTAACATCAATTTATATAACATTTGTTACCGATGACTTTAATTTTTATAAAGATGTACATGTAAATATTGTTAACACCAGTTTTGTGTTACCTTAGGGTACCATCAATTTAAAACCTTTAATAAAACAAATATACAAACTCAATTCCTGTAGGAAACCTCTAAATACCCTAGGGCATTAATGAAACCCTCTTTATAATAATTATATAAATTTTTGTCACCAGAGGTTTCTGAAAATGCTCATTGGGTACTCAAGTATCCTTGTCTTTTTGAAATTGAGGTTCTAAAATCTATCCTTTGTACTCCAAGATTTCACTAGTACAATTGCACATAACTATGCCGCAATAATTTAAATAAAAAAAATGGTTGAATCAAAATAAAAACAAAATGATGTGGGGTTATGGGCGCCGAATGTTTCTATGCGTTTTTTTCGGTGGGCGACCGCACACGCGGAGTGGTTTCATATTTGTTTTAGAACAATCTTCTTGAAAACACATTTTTGAAAGATAAACATAACCTCGAATGGTTTTCTGCCAGAAATCGTCAAAATACTTTTCTGTCCCACTGCGGCCCGATTTAAAGTTTGTTGACAAAACACCTGCAGTTACCATGGAATCGTATAAATTATGCGGTCTATCGGCCAACACTTGAACTGCTTGTGTCTTCCAAATTCAATGAAGTGTGATTGATTGATCGGTTTTCTTTTCCGGAGTGCACAGGCTTTTAGAATAAAGGAAACTTAGTTTTTATTTTCGCTAAAGCAAGGAAATATAAAAAGGAAAAATGTAATCCACAGAAAATTGTGAGTATTTCTCTGTTTCTTTTTTGTAAATCGGTTTGGTTTAAAACCGCAATTATTTTGAGGCTTTTAGGATAGATGACAGCACCAGAGCTTTTATTTTCAAGAAAAAATAATTGAGAATTAAAAAAAATACTTCAGATATTTTTGTTAACCATTTAAAAATGATCACCCTTGCAAAATTTCAGCTAAGTCTGATGTTTAGTTTTCCCTGTGCACTCAGGCAAAAATTAAAGAACAAGGCGTTGCCAGTTGTACGTTTTTTTACTTAAAATCTGGGAACAAACTATAGCCTTAACTCTTCAGCATTTTGGGGCCTCCAGTTTCTCTGATAAATAATTTTGGCAAATCGGCCCCATATATTTTCTATTGGGTTGAGATCAGGGCTGTTGGATGACCAAAGAAGAATTTCAATATTATTGTTTTCAAACCACTGGCGAACAACATTAGCCTCTAGCGCTAAATCAGCCCCACATATTCACTGAAAAATGTCCAGCTTTCTTAATTTGGTTGGTGTATTTTGGATCAAACCTAGAATTTGATGGACTATACACTAAAATTCTTCTGCTGCTCGTAGATGACTAAAATATCTTTTCATCTCTGAAGACCACCCTCTCCCAGAAATAATCACCATGAAGAACATTATTTAATGCAAAAATAACCCTGGCCTGTTTTTGTTCTTCCGTTAGAAACGGTTTTTTTGGAGCAACTCGACAGGAAATTTCAGATTTTTTAATCTTTCTGTTAATAGTAATAGTTGATAAGGTACCTGGGAACATCCTTACATTAGATGCTTCAAAGGACGTGGCAAAAGGATTGTGTCTGAGGTGGTCGATAAGCCTTTCATCTTGTATCTCAAAACTTATGGGCTTTCATCTTGATCCATGTTTTCTATTTATCGAATTATTCTGTATCCAGGGCTTTTTCCATTGTACTATCATCATTCTATTAACCCCAAAATGTTAATAATAATAATTAATAATTTGCCGCATTTTTTACTTTGAAAGTTATTGTCAAAATCAGTTTGACGCATACCATCTATTTTAAACTGGTGAATGGAATACATACACTACACACACTTTAAAACAAGAGTACATCATCCGTGTGTGACATCCTACGAAGTTCTTTTATAACTCAATCGAGAGACAACCCTAAAATGAGAATTTTTCCGAGGGTCAAAATAAAAAATTGAAAAATAATCGGAGGATCGGATCTAGGCAAGTACCCATTGCTTCACACAACACCGAATGCAAATCGAGATGACGACACGATTCGGAGCACTTTTTTGATTTTTTGCCGAATAAGCTAAAATTTATTTCCAAGGCCACCGATTCAAATGTTTGAATATTTCGCTCAGTTGACTCCAAAAAGTATGGATATCAAATGCCCGTTTTGAACGTCACTTCGACATTTCCTGAGCGGAGGTCACTGGTAAAAAAAGAATCTCTACTCTTAAGGTAATACAAGCATTTTGTTCTATCTTTTAAAAAAGTGAAACGAAATTTAGCCGCCGTAGACCAGTGAACAGCGTCTTAACTTGCAGAACAAAGATTGCAGGATCGGATCTCGGCAAGTACACATTGCTTCACACAACACTGAATGCGACTCGAGACGACGACGGGCGGTCCCACTTCTCAGCAGCTTCTCAAAGGTGGACGGACAAGGACCCCACCAAACTAGGTAGAGGAGACTAGCCGGTGACCCAAAAAAGGACGACCTGGACTTCTCCGAGATCGGGACTCCATGGGACGCGGCTAGACTCCGACAGATTTGGTAGTGGGAGTGGACAGAGGGGACTTGGAAGAGGCGGTACCACCTTCGGGTAGCAGGACCACTCCAAAGAGATGCATCTGAAGACTCCGACGGCGACCTCAACCAGCGAAACCGGGACCTCGATTTTCGGGTCAACCTATATGACGGCGGGCTGCTGGGAAGAAAAGTCTACCGTCAACGAAGTTCTGATGGGACGGGGGGTGCACGGGGGGTATGGCAAAAAGGGTCCATTATGCGGCCTAATTGCCAGGCCTACGGCTGTCCAACTACTACTACTACTACTAAGGCGAGCCCCATAAAGCTGAAATATTTTTTTTAATCGATCTTGGCCGTTTTTTTTTCAAAATTTCGATTTTGGTTGTTTTTCTCTAAGATCGTAGAAATACGCACACAGCAAAATAATTTGTCTTTTATTATATTCAGCGGGAATCGACCTTTCAATAAAGTTCAGATGTAATCATAATTATGAGCAATAGTGAGGACACTAAAAATGGCACCTTTCGAAAAAGTCCTGCATTTTTCACTCTTTTGCTTATTGCGAAATTACTGAGAGGATAATTTTGTTACCGTTGCACCAAAAGAATCTCCATGATATAACGGAAGACGTTTGTATTACTAAAATATTTCGGCCACTTTTTAGAAAGTGTTTAAGTTACTTCTTAAAGATTAATAGTCGGTGAATCTTTGTGTTTAGGTAGAAAATATCAGGTTTTGGTATAACTTTTCTGTTAGGCACACTTTGGAACTCCGAGATCTTAAGATTGGAGGATCGTCATGTCATAAGCTGTAAGGCTGTATTCAATTATTCCTTCAGTCCTCTCAATGCACAAATATATGAGCATATGAAACGTTCTTTCACACTGTTCTGAATATAGCTGTCTAATAAGTATATACAGCTGTCAAAAATTCAAATTTTTTTATGATGTGTTTTACATTTTTTCTACTATACCTACGTACATATTAAAAATTTTTTGAGCAAACAAGGATCTAGTTCTCATATTTTTATTTTTATTAAATTTCGTTTAAACCGATGGTAAATGGTTTATGGGATGCAGAACAAGTAAGCGCTCAAAAGTTCAGAACGTAATAGATGAAATTATGAAAATAAATTATACATTTACTATAGGTTCTGAAAACGAATGAAACGACGGTAACAGCACTATTACTGTCAAAGAAAACTTCGCGTTGTACTGGTTTTGTAGTTTGTGACTAGTGAAAAGTGATTTTTCGGCTTTCAAATAGCTTTAAAACAGTTGAATAATTAGGGGAATTAACGAAATAGTATAAATAAAACCTACTTCGAAGAAGGATGTGGGATATTTTACAAAATGTGAAAATAAACGCAATTTTCAAAAGCTATAGTGTAATTATCTTAGGTAGCCAGAGGTGCAATCAATCAAAAATTGCATCCCTTTGAATATCTATAATATAACAGCAGACTTTTCTTTTACTAAAATATTTCGGCCACTTTTTAAAAATTATTTAAATTACTTCTTAGAGAGAAATAGTCGGTGAATCTTTGTGTTTAGGTATAATTCAGATTACTTTTTCAGTTTGTGAGTATTCCCTCCAAACATATTTTTTTTTAAAAATCTTTAAAAGTTATACTTATTTTCGATGCATTGTCTTTACTCAATGTATAATACGATTCTTGATTTGTTTTTATTTATCAAAAGGATATTTTATGCTGATTCTAAAAATGTACAATGAAGGATGTTAGTCTAACCAGATGTCAAGTTTTGGCTTAACTTTTCTGTTAAGCACACTTCGAATTATTCCTACAATCGTCTCAACGCACTAATATGAGCACATGTAACGTTCTTTCACACTGTTCTGAATATAGCTGTCTAACAACCATACACAGTGGTCAAAAATTCAAATTTGTAATGATGTGTTTTACATTTTTTCTACTATACCTATCTACATAATAACAATTTTTAGAGCAAATAATAATCTAGTTCTGTTTTTATTTTGATTATATTTCGTATACACTACTGGTAAACGGTTTATGAGATGGAGAATAAGTAGGCGCACAATTATGAAAATAAATTATACATTAACTATAAGATATGAAAACGAATAAAACCATCATTGATTACGTATCTACATATTATCATCAAATGAAGAAGAGTTCGCGTTGTACTGGTTTTGCAGTTTTCCTGTACATAATGATTTTTGGCTATCAAGTAGTTTTAAAACAGTGCAATAATTGGGAAAATTATTATTCAAAATTTTTGATCGTTTTACTTTGCGTGTAAGCGTATTGCCTAAAAACAACATAAGTTCATTTTGATATTTTAACAAAGTATATAGACCCTACTTCGAAGGAGGAGGCGGGATATTTTACAAAATGTGAAAATAAACGAAGGTTGTTTTTTTTTACCAGAAAATATAATGCAAAATTTATAAAAGAATAAAAAGCAAGAATGCAATTTTTAAAAGCGAGAGTGTAATTTTAGGTAGCTAGATGTGTAATCAACCGAAAATTGTACCCTTGCTTCGACGAGTGTAATTTTCAGGTAAAGCATTAATACTTTCAGTAATTTACAATGTAGCTTTGAGTATTAAAAAAAACAAAATGTAGCTTTATTTATACAGGTACAGGAACAGTGGCGACAGACATTATTTTATTTTTAGAGTCAAAAAAGAAGGACTCACAAAAACAAAAGCAGACTTAAACCTACAAATATGCAACGCCCCCATAGAAAAAGCAAGAGTTTAATCTCTCAAGTATGAGTTGATGTTTGGTCTGCACAAAATTCACTTGCACTGCATCCCATAAACAGTTTACCAGCAGTTTATTCTAAATGTAATCAAAATAACAAATCCAGAACTAATCATTATATTATCCAAAAATTGTTATTATGTAGATAGATATAGTAGACAAAATTTAAAAAATATTAAAAATTTTAATTTTTTACTAATGTGTATACTTATTAGACAGCTATATTCAGAACAGTGTTTTAAAGTGCTTATATTTATGCGTTGAGTCGATTGCGGGAATAATTGAACACAGCCTTGCAGCTTATGCACGTGACTATCCTTCAATCTTGAGGTCTCGGAGTTCCAAAGTGTGCCTAACAGAAAAGTTAAACCAAAACCTGACAACTGGTTAAGCTAACATCATACATTGTACATTTCTAGAATCAGCATATCCTTTTGATAAATGAAATCAAAAATTGTATTATACAGGAAAGACAATGCCTTGAAACTAAGTAAAACTTCAATTTTTTTCAAAAAATTTGAAAAAACAAAAATCGTGTTTGGAGAGGCAATACTCAAAAACTGAGAAAGCAATATGAATTTTACCTGAACACAAAGATTCACCAACTATTTCTCTGTAAGAAATAACTTAAACAATTTCTAAAAAGGGGCCAAAATATTTTAGCAATGAAAAAGTCTGCCGTTATGTCAAAATTCGCCCAATTTCCATATACTCAAACATAGCATGCAGGACGACCTTCGCCTCGGCTTCATGTATAAGAACTGAATAAAAATGTGAGAGAACCTTTTAGCCTATATCATGCAGATTGTTTTGGTGCAGTTATAACAAAATTATCTTCTCAGTAATTTCGCAATATGCAAAAGAGTGAAAAATTAATAACTTTTTCGAAAGGTTCCATTTTTGGTGTTTTTACTACTCCATAATTTTTCATAAACGCTCCCCAAAATAGCTCATAAGTATAATTTCATAAAATACGAATTTTTACGAATTATTAGAGACAATGTCAGTCAACTACCAAAATCTAAATTTTGTAAAAAAAAAACGGCTAAAAAAATTATTTCAGCTTTATTGGGCAAGATTGCAAAAGCATTCTAGATAATTTGAAAATACCAAAACTTAGAACCGTACAAATACGCAACACATGGGATTTTTTAAACATGTAAAATATTACGATAATTTTCTTTCAATTTTTTATTTTGACCCGCGGATGGTAATTTTGTCAATGACCTGTTGCCTTCGCCTCTGGATCTAGACGGGGGTGATTCATTCTAAGTACCATTATGAATGCCACAGAGTCTACTTTAGCTGAGTACGAAATTTCTTTGCCCTAGAAGTTTTCTGCCAGCAAAAATGAAAGTTACGAGTTTTAAACCACACTATAACTTTTTTGTTTAATAAGTAATTGCTAAGGAATATTTTTCAAATGTCTCTATTTTTCTTGAAGCAATCTTGTGGTTAAAATAAGTTTATAAATTAAACACAGGGTCTCTAGAATTACAAGACAGGATAGTCAAAAATTTTTGAATTTTGAAAGTATGACCAAAATAGTCGCAGTTCTTTTTCCAATATAAAAACTGAAATCTAGGTGCAGTTTGCAAAAAAATTCTTCGTGAAACGAACACATTATTTGAAGGTTTTACGAACATACATTTATGGAGTTCTATTTCTAGATTAAAGATATGTTATTTGTATTTATGTAAATTGAAAAAAAAACTAAAAAGTTAAAATCTAAGTTCATACTTTTCTGGAGAGTAAAATTCAAATCAAACATCTTATTTATAATGCATCGATTTTTTAAAAACCACTTCATAGAGAGAATTTAAATATCTTTTGAAAGGAGTATATTATCATTTTATTTTAATTTTTAAAAAAGCACTAAATCGATAAAATTCTAATTCCAACTGAAAGTGTCATTATCATTGTCAAAAGATTGGTCCGATTAAATTTGAAATGAAATGTAACTTACCTATCTAGTTTGATAATCCTATTGTATTTTCCAAGCTTTTTAAACTTCTACGACCATAATTTAAGTACATTTTAATAGAAATTTCATCGTTAACGTGTGAATTTGCTCTAAATTCTCTACGTGCCCATTCTCGTAACTCTTCCTGGTATGATTTGTTCGAAACTCTTTTAATCGTTCGAAATATGTCCCTGTAAAGCTTCTTTACTTCTTGTTTCAAAATAAACTAAAAAAAAGTGCTTTTATAATTATTATTATAATCGGTAATTTTTCATTGAAACGTTAAGAATAGAGGTTTTTTTCTGTCAGTCTTAGCTCAGGAAATGTCGAAGATAGTTTATAATCTTTGGAAGTGACGTTCAAAACGGGTCATGTGATATCCATACTTTTTGGAATCAAATGAACATCAGAATTGTCTAAACTTTGTAGTCCAGTCATCAGAGAATTTTAGCTTGCAAAGGGTGGGGTAGTAGCGATTTTGACATATGTTGTTTAGATTGGACATCTAAAAAAATTTAAGTTTTCGACCTTGGGGGGGGGTGAGCTCATTCCGCCATCTTGGATTTAGTGTGCATAAATTTGTATTTTTTTAAATAACACGAAAACTATAAACTTTAGGACAAAAAGTCTTATTATGAAGTCGAAGAGAATAAAATTTGCTACAACTTTTATGCAAACATTTTTTTTTGTAACTGTTAGGTGTAATGAGCTACGGCTTTACAAAACCAGGTTTTTTTCTGCTTTTTTTCTCTTTTTTTAGTTTATTACACGTTTAATGTATATAAATTTAATGTTATATATAATATATATTATAAGTATATTATATCTTATATATACATTAATATAATATAATGACTATATATAATAACTACATATAATAAACACTAATTTACACACCACCAACACATATAACATTAGGTAAAGCAACGAATAGATTCTCATTATATGGATGTTCTACAATGTCTATTTCATTTTCAACTTCGCTTCCAACAGAAAAATGTTCGTCTCGATTTTCACACACCATTCAATCCATTACAAAATCCACAAACAATGGAACATTTGAGGCCCTCTTTTCGGCAACCACAAGCTCCGGTGCTTGACTTTTTTGCAATTGCATAAAATTACTTTTAATAAAGTGTCTATCATTTCAATTGGAACCAATCAACTCAAGCTTTGTTTCCAGCGCCGATCTTCTGGGTTTTTTTTTGTTACCGCTCCATTTTTGAATTTGGTAGTATTTTCGCAACGAATGGTAACGGGTATCATCCTTTGTAGGTGGTAATGATGCAAGGTTGACTTTGGATTTTATTGAAGATTACCAGGAATAGTTCGCCAGCTTTTGCAACTTCGTCAGCATTAGCATCATTTTTTTGCGAGTGGTAATAATTTTGTTTTTCCCTGACCAATTGGTGAATACATTTTCTCTGATATTGCCTTGATATGGAGCCAATGCCGTTAGCAGAACTAAAAGATGAATATCTTCACCAGCAATTAACACAGAACCATGATCTAAGCAAAGCGTGGCGTATACTTCAGTGTAACGATTCATCGAGACTGACTGCTGTTGACTGCTGCTGACCTGATGGCCTAATACTACAGACGAGAGCAAATCTCAGCAGGGCATGTATTCTTGACGACCAGAATTAAATGGAAGGCTTGTAAAAACTAAGACACGGTTCGGAGCCCTTTTTTGATTTTTTGCCGAATAAGCTAAAATGTCTTTCCAAGGCCACCGATTCAAATGTTTGAATATTTCGCTTAGTTGACTCCAAAAAGTATGGATATCACATGCCCGTTTTGAATGTCACTTCGACATTTCCTGAGCAAAGGTCACTGGCAAAAAAAAGAATCTCTACTCTTAAGGTAATAGCACTTTGCTCTATCTTTTAAAAAGGTGAAACCAAATTTACTATTTTTTTGTGCCAGAGGTAACTGAAGGCAATTCAAGTGACATTCGGCATTTTTCGAACGAGAAAATTACGAATAAAATTGAAATTTCAGGAAAATTCTGTCGAAGCGATAACGCTGCCATTCGCATATTTGAAGTTGGAATTTTTTTTTGTCAGTTACCTTATCCAGGAAATTTCAAAGTGACGTTTAGGCGGGTCATGTGATTTCAATATTTTTTAGAGTGTGAGTGTCCGTAGTTTTTTCAATTTGACGTTTTTGACGACTGCCGCCATGTTTGTTTCGATTTATTTTGGCGTAAGTGCCGTGCCTTACTATTTTATGGTTAGTTTCTTTTATCAACAGGTTAGAAAATAAAAAACATTTAATCGCGGTGGTGTTTAAATAAAACAGGAGATGCGCATACCGTTATAGCAACGATTTCTTGAAGGAGACAGAAAATAACGTTAACGGCTCACCAACGAAAAGCGACAAAGTCAAGAAAAGGTACTTTTGTTTTCAAAAAAAACCGCGAAAATTACTTTTCTGATACTGTATGTATTTCATTCACCAGTTTAAAATAGCTGACGGTACGAGTCAAACTGATTTTGAAAATAATTTTCAAAGTAAAAAATTCCGCAAATTACAAGATTTGCGAAAGCACAAATTATCACTCGAGTTATAGAAGACGGCTGGTCTATAAGGAGAGCGGCTACTCATTTTGGGGTTGATTAAATGATGATAGTACGATGGAAAAAGCGCTGGATACAAAATAATTCGATGAATAGAAAACATGGATCAGGACGAAAGCCTGTAAGTTCTGAGATACAAGATGGAAGGCTTATCGATCACCTCACACAAAATCCTTTTGCCATATCCGTTGAAGCATCTAATGTAACGATGTTTCCCGGCCCGGTTCCTTATCAACTATTTTCTGTCGAGTCGCTGCAAACAAAACCCTTTTTTTAACAAAAGAACAAAAACAGGCCAAGGTTATTTTTGCATTAAATAATGTTCTTCATGATGATGTCTTCTGAAAGAGGGTGGTATTCACAGAGAAATTTTAGTGTATCGTCCACCAAATTCTAGGTTTGGACATTCTAGCTGGATCTTTTTCAGTGAATATGTGGTGCCGATTTCGCGCTAGACGTTTGGGTATATTTTGGCAAATCGAAGAAAGATTCAACAGTCAAAGATATGTTGAGCAGCAGGAAAACCGTCCCGTGCACACGGCTAATGTTGTTCGCCAGTGGTTGAAAACAATAATATTGAAACTCTTCTTTGGCCATCCAATAGCCCTGATCTCAAGCCAGTAGAAAATATATGGGGCCGACTTGTCAAAATTATTTATCAGGGAAACTGACCAGGCGTTTGCAGAGTGTTATTGAAAAGAATGGTATGCCCACTAAATACTAATTTTTGCTGTTGGGTCAAACCATATCAAGTCAACCAGGCAATAGTTTTGACCATCTCCGATTTTGATGATTTTTGGTACACTTATTCGTCTTATCAAAAAACTCAAAAATCCAAAAAATCAATTTTTTTGGATAAGCGGTTTTTGTTTTATTGATTTTTGAAAATCAAGAAATTGACCAATATGTCCTTGACAGACACTTACAAAAATAGTAATATCTCAAAAACTATTGATCCTATAGAAGCGTGTGATAGCTCATTTTGAAGGGTTTTTAAAGACCTTTTTAAAGATGTGTGACACAATATAGTTTTTTTTTTCTTAATTAAAAATTTTTTTTTTTGAAAAATGTTTTTTTAACATTTTTGGAAAATTTTAGGATGGAGAAATAATGGAGTCATACTCTAAAAAAATAATAAGATATTTAATACAGGACTAATTTACCTAATATGGGTATAACAAAAAAATGAAAAGTAAGAATAATAGAAAATTTACAATAAAAAATATTTAGGTTGCTAATTTTTTTTGTAAAATATTTGAGGAATGTCATTTCTTCTACAGTTAGCGTATATGTCCTACCAGTGGCAGTATTTGGGTTGACCCGTCTTAAAAGAGAATTTTGATCTATGACCAATATATCAGCTTTTGGCTTTGGAAAGTAAAAAGACGGAGAGGGACCATGAGGATGTAAAAAACTAACTTTTAATTCCCCGCTTTCTATATTTTTGTCAATGATACATCCCGTCCACCAAAGACAGTCATAGTTTATGGTTACAAAACCGGAGTCGATGTTTTCAATTTCTGTGTTTGACAAACCACAGGTTGTAAAAAGGCATTGAATATTTTCCTCTTTACTTAGTGAAAATGGTTTTGTAATAATTTTTTCATTACTGAGGGGGATAATCGAGTGAAATTTTTGAGTCCCAGGTATCTATCGTGCTTCCAGGTATCTTTTTTCCAAAAACTTTTCATGTTGCTGTTAGTCATTTAATGAACAATATTTAAATGTTATACCAGGAATGTTTTCTGTTGCAAATTTAAAAAGATCTTCGGGGGTCATAATCTGTTCATTATATGGTCTCTGCAGACTTGCTTTAGCAGCCAACCTTTTTACGGTGCATCCCAGTCCATCGTATGCACTCTTCCCGTGAGAGGTGGCAAAAAAAATCCATTCTGCTTTAATTTTAAATTCCTCGAGATGGTACGCAATATTAACAATTTTTTTTTATTTTTATACTGTGCGGCTCAGCCGTCTGAAAAATAGATAATTTTGTCTAAATTATCAATTTGCCTCTTTAGTTCAGGCATAAGGTGGCTTAAAAAAAGGTGAAATGCCACAGTGTTGCGTACCAAACAGTCTGAAATAAATATATAATTTAAATGATCCAGTTTTCCCTCATGAGTTTTGTAATATATTACAAAAAGATGTAGGGTTGCCTGGCTATTTGTCCAGTGATAGGACTGCACTTCATCCTGCAAAATAAATGAATAATTTTCAGCGAAGTCGCATGTGATTAGTGCTTCCCCCTTTTTTAAATTGTCTTTTACCTCATTGTAGTATTCTTTTTGCATGTGAGTGTAAAAAGAATGAGATTTTAATTTAATCAAGTCGTTTGAAAATTCTTCAATGAAGTCCTCTGCTGGGTTAATTAATGTCTCCATATTGCATCTATCTACAGATATCCACTTCTTAAAAGTCACATTGTCAATCATTGCGTCTTCGAACTTTTCATTTAAAATTTTTTTTAAATTCTCAGTTCCTGGGCATATCTCAAATTTGTCCAAAAAGCAGTGACCTCCTGGTGTGTTACACATCATTTTTGAGAGGCAAGCATGGTAGTCTGGTAAAGCAGGATTACCCTTATCATTTAAGATAAACTTGTTTATTTTAGAACACTCTATCATTAACTTCATATTTTGATGTATTGTGCACACACACACACTGTATGTGTACCGCTCTTTCCTGCTAAAATGCAACTTTTTTGTCTCAATTCACTAAATTTAGACAAACCAATTTTTAGGTCTGGATGCTCTTTCTTAAAATGCAAATATATTTCTTTGATATTAGCCAAAACTAACCTTTTCTGATGATGCTCCTTAGTTCCTTCTTTTCTTACAACAACAAAATCTTTTTTTCCAGGCATGGGTCTACTCACATCATCTCTAAGGTAAAATGATGTTACCATTTCTACAACGTTTTGGTCAAGAGTTTTCCCAGGCTTTGGATTAGTTGTGGATAAAATTCCTTTTTCTTTGACCATTTTTTTTACCATCCTGGTCATGTATTGGGAAACTCCAAATTCTTGCTGAATTTTTGCCCGACTCCAACTCATAGGAAGACAAGATAGAATTAACATTCTTTCGCTTCTTTTTTGAACTAGCTGAAATTTTTCTTTTAATTGCTGTATTATTTCGCACTCGTCCATGTTTTTTTCTTTGGTCTTTTCTACTATTGACTATTGTTCCTGACCTAATCTTTTTTCGATCACTGCTTTCACTTTTTCAGCCTTTTCTTTGAACACTCTTCTTTTTTTGATAGGCGATTCCCCAATAATTTGCAACGACTGGTTTAGAAGGTCCATAGATTCATCACATTCTTTAAAAGGAGAATCTGGAGTTTGAGCGGAAGGTCTGTAACAATAAAAAAAACAATTTTTAATATGAAAACATTTACTAAAATTGGTAATTATTTAGTATCCGGTTTTCTGCCATTTTGGCGGTTGCGGATTTGGGGTCCTTAGGACCCCAAATCCGCAATTTATTTTATTTTTTTTATTTTTTTGTTTTTTTTTTATTTTTTAAAACCAACCCAACCCAACCCCACTTAAAAATACTAAAACCAACCCAACCCAACCCAAAACAACCAAAAAAAAACCCTCACAACCCCCCCCCCGTCGACAACCCTTTTTGCATCAAAAAAATTTAAAAAAAAATTTTTTGGCGGTTGCGGATTTGGGGTCCTAGGGACCCCAGAACAGACAAGACAATAGACAATAGTTTATTTCCAAATTGTTTACAATAGGTAAAATAACAAAGGTATATAAATAAGTTGCAGTTACAATCTCGTTAAAAATTATTTCTAATAGTAATCGGTTTGAGAGTTTGTGACCAGAAAATTTCTAAAAATTGTTAAAATTGCACACATACAAGTCAAAACATAACATTAGAACAGACAATAACGTATAGTAACAATATAATATAAAATTAGTTAAAATATGGTTAAAACATTGTAATAATATTTAAAAAAAAAAACAGAAACCAGATGTGGCGAACATTACTTAAAAGACACACATATATACATTACCAAAATAAAAGACATTAAAATTCATCAAAATTTAGGAACCCACTAATGCTGTAGAGTTCTATCTTACAAATTAGATTAAAGCATTCTTTTTTGTAAAGTTTGTAGCTTTGGATATTTTTTATTTTGTTTGGAAGTTTATTAAAGAATTTAATTGCAGCATAATCCGGGCTTTTTTCAGTAATACTTAGTCTATGTTTTGGATATATATACATGTTGTTTTTGTTTCTTGTGTTACAGGTTCTAGTACCGGCATATTTAGCAAAAAGTAATGGATTTTTTCCCAAATACGGTAAACATTCCAAGATATAAATACCCGGGAAAGTTAACAACTTATTTTCTCTAAAATTATTTCTACAAGAAGCATATGGCTTGATTCCTACCAAGATTCTAATAACACGTTTTTATAAAATAAAAACGTCATTTATGTGACTACTATGGCCCCAAAGTAATATACCATATTTTAATTGAGAGTAAAACATACCATAATAAATTGATTTTAATGAACTGTGACCTCTAAAAATTTTACTTAAAACTCTAATAGCATAGCTTGCCGCTGATAGTTTTTTACATAGATCCCTGATGTGTGAAAAAAAATTTAGGTCGTTATCAATAGTTACTCCCAATACCTTCGTGTGACTTTCAAAAGTTAATGTGTCTCCTTCATAAGTAAAGTTTTTAGGGACATATATGTCCATGTTAGAGATAACACCTGCTTTTGCTTTTTCTGTGTTCATAATGAGTTGGTTGTTAACACAGTATTCAGACACTTTACCTAGTACGTCAAAATATTCCTCATGGATGTTCCCCTCCCGATAAACCGGCATCACTACGTTGGCATCATCTTCGTAATTGGCCAGAAGGTTTGGATTTTTGATGACATGGTTTAGATCATTAAGATAAATAACAAAGAGCAGGGGACCAAGAATACTTCCCTGCGGAATTCCTGTCATTATGACGTTTGATTCTGACGTTATTTTATTGTTGTTCAAATTTATTTTGTGGTCTTTCAGTCAGATACGAGCAAAATAAATCCAAAGCACTTCCTCTAAACCCGTACGCTTCTAATTTTTCCAAAAGAATTTCATGATTTATTGTATCAAATGCTTTTGATAAATCCAAAAAAAGTCCACAGGCCGCTCCCCTAGATTCAAGAGTCGAAATTATTGACTTGTTCAACTCTAAAAGAGCCGATTCTGTAGACCTTTTCGGGAGAAAGCCATGTTGAAAATCGTTTAAAAGTGAATTTGTCAGAAAAAAATTTAACAGCCTCTTATGTATTAATAACTCATAAATTTTTGCAAAGGATGAAATCAGACTTATAGGCCTGTATGTGCCCCCATAAAGAATTTTTCACTTAAAACCAAAAATGACAGAAAACCGGATACTAAATAATTACCCTAAAATTATTAGCAGAGCCACAACACACAAAAAAAAACAAGTCAAAATGTAGGTAGGTATTCGTTACTATTACTTACCCTGCTACAGGAGACGGTTGTTCATCCTGTTCCTTGTGTTCCTTGGAAAGTTTCATTCGACAATTGTCACAAATTTTCATGCCAGTCTCCACCCCTTTAAAGGAAGTCATCCAATTTGTGACATTCCGTAACTTTCCGGAATGTTTCTCCTGACTTAATGGATCACAACACCTCACAAAAAAGTTTGTCCATTGTTTTGGCTCATTTTGTGCCATTTTACAACACACTACTCCGATAAATGTTTTAAATTAAAAAATAGCAATTTATCACATAAACCGCAGGTTTGCAATTAATTATTGTCAAAACTTTTCCTGTCTGAACCAGAAATGATACAAATAGGGGTAAGGGCCAATAAAAAGTAATGGGAGGAGCTAAACATTTTGCAGAAATTAACATGTTTAAATGTATAATAGGTGGGTGAAAAGATCTTGGGTGGAGGGGAGGACAATTGAAGAAATACTCAAAATTTTGCAGGAATAAACAAGTTTGGAAAAACCTTTTATGTATCTTATTTACAAGACTGGGAGCAATTGACAAGTTTTTAGATATAAAGAGTAAATATATAGGTATTTATCAAAAAAATGTATGGTTTTTTCCAGCAAGGTTTTTTATATAATTTTTTTAAAAATAGAACCAAAAACTTCTCGATCCTGAAATTTTCCAAAAATATTTAAAAAAAAATACTGAAAAAAAATAGTATTTTTTTGAAAAAAAATCAAAATGGTGTTTTAAAGATTTAAAAAAAAAAATTAAAAAATTTAAAAAAAAATAAAAACAAAAAATTACATGGTGATACACATCGTTAAAAAGGTCTTTAAAAAGCCTTCAAAATAAGCTATAACTCGCTTCTATAGGGCCAATAGTTTTTGATATATTGCTATTTTTGTAAGTGCCTGTCAAGGGCATATTGGTCAATTTCTTTATTTTCAAAAATCAATAAAACAAAAACCGCTTATCCAAAAAATTTAATTTTTTGGATTTTTAAGTTTTTGGATCAGAAGAATAAGTGTACCAAAAATCATCAAAATCGGAGATGGTCAAAACGAAAAGTGCCTTTTTTTTGGTTGATTTGAGATGGTTTGACCCTGTTGTTTTCAATATTTAATATTTAGTTGTCCCCCCCAAAAAAATGAGGGGCCGCTGTCCTTATAGATCAGCCGTCCTCTTTAACTCGAGTGATAATTAGTCTTTTGCAACAAAGATTGTTTTTAAATATATTTATTTGCTAATTATATAAGAGATTATAAAATTGATTTTATAAACTAGAAACCAAACTCAAAACCCTCCTTTGCGTTGCGTAGACGGGTAATAAACTTATTTGTTTAAAATTAATATTTTTTTTTATTTAGGAGCCTTTTTATTTTTGACTTTATCAATATGACATAACGTCATCGTAATACCGAATTTAATGCTGTCAGACATTGTAAGCTGGTGGTGTGTTTTAGTATACGCTAATAAAAAATTAAAGTTTAAGATTAAAGTTTAAGATACGATTTTTTTTAAACACGAGTACCTTATTTATAAGAAGTAAGAAGCTCAAGAAAGTGTCTCATAAAGCGTTATCCACAAAAGACCCTGGAAAGGCGTGTAACACCATATACCATACAAAATCGGTCGTAAATAAGACCTACAAAATTAAAAACGGTCAATAAGCATATGCTATCAAGAGGCCGATTACCTCACATGGAAGAGTCTTTGACTTATACACAGTGCCGGGACCAAACCCCAGTCCTACAATCTTTCTTTAGATATTTTTTTTATCTCACGCACAGGAGGTCCCGGATTAAACCCAAACCGATACCTTCGACATGGAGACCAGCCAACACCTTCCGTTTTAGTACGCTTTTACACGTATACCGCCGCCATTTTTGACACTGTTGACAGTAACTATTGTTGTTGTTAATTGTCAAAATGGCCACCACATACGTTCAAAGCTCACTAAAACGCGAGTAGATGGAAGGCCTAGTAAATATCGGAGGCATCGCCCAAACCTTTTAACTTTTTTTTTAATTTGACGCACAGGAGGTCACGGATCAAACCCCAGACCTCAACAATTTTTATACCTTGTAACTTTTGTTTTTATCTCACGCGCATGAGATTCTCGATCAAACCCCAGTCCTACAACAACTTTTTTTTTAAATATTTTTATCTTTTAATTTTTTGTTTATTAAAATGTACCATGGAAAAGTATTTTTTATATTTGTTATTTAAGAACATCATTTTGTTTCTTGCTTTTTTGGACGTTGTTTAACAACTTACAAATAAAATCTATATTTATGGCTGATTCATAATCCTGAAACTACTTTTTTGGGGTTTTTGCCACTAAGTTAGAAGAAAGTTAGAACTCGTGTGTTGAAACAACATCTTCCTTAATATATTAACATCAATTAATTATTTAATTCTTTCAAATAAGACCGCCATCTAAGTGTAGACAGAGACACGTAAGAGGATATAACAGCAGATTACTTCCATTTGTAAAACGCTAAGTTGATCTGTAGGTAGAGAATACCCCTATCTACGATTGGTGTGGCTAATGAACTTATCAGAACTTATCTAATATGTAATATTCTAATTCACTTTTATTGAGCTATAGCATACATCAAAACTTTTCTAATCTAAATGGTGATTCTTGAACACACTCGTCATGGCGTGATTTGGTTAAACCCAAATAACCTTACGATTTTCTGTTTCGTTATTGTAGTGACGTCATTTTTGTTTATCTCTGTTTGGTACATTTCAAACAGCAGTGACAACAAATTTTTAGGAAAAATTGGTGTCTGATTATTGTTCGTTTTTATAAGTAAACATCCTTTATATTTTTACCTGAAATATCAACATAACATAAGTACGTACCAGATATTGTCCATAAAAGAATAAACTTTTTAAGGGAGTACATCAAAAATAAAAATTTAGGTTCAGAAGGTTTTAGTCCAGTTTTTATAGACGAGACGTTGATCTTTAGCCAGAGATCATTTCGTAGTAGCTGGCAAGACGACACCAAGCACGCGGATTTAAAAAAAACAGTGAAGGTAAAAATAATCTTAATCTTTTTAGAGTTTTATGATAAACATCTGAGCTAAATTAAGCAAGTTCAAAAGTTAAAAAACAAATGTAAAACAAGTTAAGGGGTTAAGGTCAATCGCTGTGAATTTCTGGGGACCTCTAAAAAGACGTACCTCTTAAACAAATTGATTGACCTCCACTTTTATTAAAAAAAAAATACAAAGTGCAATATCAGAGAATTAAATGTCAAATTTTCCAACAGAATATGGGTTAAATTTAAATTAAGTTATCTGCGTTTTCTTTTCCAGGTCATCTATATATTGTGGTCCTCGCTGGAACAAAAGATTTCTTTATTAAAGGGGCTAATTTAACATTCAAAAGTGGGTTAAAGACAAGGGATTATCATGACAACATGAACAGGAAAAATTTTTAAAATTGGTTTCAAACACAGCTTGTTCCGAATCTTCCTCCAAAGTCTTTGATAATCATGGACAACGCAAGCTACCATTCTGGTCTATCATAAGAGATTCCAAGAAAATCTTGGATCAAGCAGCGGCTCATCAGGTGGTTAAATAAAAACATCAAAAACAACATCCCAAGTGAAAAAAAATACTTTCTTGATGAGTATGTTAAGCCATCGGGACACAAAATTTTGTGATTGCCACCATACCACTGCCAGTTTAATGCAATTGAAATGGTGTGGTCGGAATGTAAAAGAAATTACGATCAATATATTTCTAATATTAAGGGATCACCAACAGAAGTTTTGCTCTCATGGGAAAGAGTAATAAACGAAATTTTTATAGGTCATTGGCAAAAATATATTATTCATACTGAAAAAGTAATTTAAGAGGCTTGGGAGGCAATACAAGTATGTGATGCCTCTGACATTCCGCCGATTTTAATTACTACAGAAGAATCTGACAGCGACGACGAAGACAATAACTCTGACTTTTGTTTTGACACTGATTACACCAAAGTGTCTGATTAATAGCTTTTTTTAACTTTTTGTTAAAATTACACTAACTCGGAAACTTTTCTGAAACTGTATTTTTTCTTTATGGTAATTAATCATCAAGATGGTATTTTTGTCTTAAACAAGCAAATTAAAGTATTAATATTTTTTATATTCTGTAAACAAGAATGATTCTAAGTTGTAAGTTTGATTTTGACTGTCTCTTGCCTTGAAGACATATTAGATGCGTAATTGTTGTCTGATTTTATCCCTTCATATTTCCAATTGTTGTGGGATTTTGTTGCATCTGCTTCTCATTCATTTTTAACTTAAAGTGCGATTCCGTCTCAGACTTATTCCTTTTCCAGTAAAAAAAAAACTGATATATTTAAAATTGTCAGCTGATGTGCAAATAATTTTTTGTTAAATATAAAAAGGTTTATAATATTATATATGCTAAATAATAAAATATATAATTTATTGTTTTTAATATTCTTGGGAGTGTATTTTTTAATGCGATAATTTACCTTTTTAGGCGTCATAAAAAAAACGAGTTTATATTTAGAGCCTAAGTGAGCGTAGACTTTTTATGAAAATCTATGGCTATGAGTCTTATTTTTTAAATTTTATATGTACTTTTTGATCATTTATAAATGCACACTTCCCCTAACTTTTTTAGTAATTGCACAGAGAGTTAACTCAAAAAGCGAATTACTTATGAGGTTTTCTATGACGGTGTCAGTTTTGTTTGCAAATGCAGCGTGGCCGTTAGGTTATTTTTTTTTCAATGGAACAGAATACATTTATATTGATTGAACTTTCTGTGACAAATTCTAAAAAGTTAAGGGGGTGTGCGTTTATAAATTTTTCGCCCCTTAATATAAAATAAAATTACAAATGAGAGTTCCTAGGCCTGTGCTATGCATCAATTTTAGTTTTCACAAGATAAAAAAAAGACAAAGCGAAAGGTGTCTCTTTTTAACTTGTCCTTGGTAAAATTGATGCATGGAAAAGTTGCACTGAGTTGTATGGTGCATTCACGGTACAAAAGGCGCTTTCTCTGCTTTTACACTTTATATGAGTCCATTCGGCTTGATCTTCATGGAAAGAATTACTTTATCGTGAAGTAAAATTAAAGGAAATTATATATTATTTATTTGTATTTATAATGTTATAAAATTAGATCGTGTTTTTTCAGCTAATTTAAGTAGGTCACGGATAAATAGGTGATGCATGGACAGCTTTATACACCCTAATACATTCAAAGTTAAAATTACATTTGTTATTATGTCCATCACCCTGTAGTAAAATGTCACCGTTAATTAGCCACCAGTAATTTCTTCCTTCCTTTTTCCTTGGTCGTTTTTGGCTGCCATTATGACATCACTACAAATGGGTATAATTTCGACTATAGTGAGGGAAAATCTACAGAAATTCGGGAGTAATTTCGTTAATCGGGCGATTTAGTATATCAATGTCATAATAAACAACGTCGTTTGTGCTTGTTTTTAATTATTTTTTTTGAAAATATTCAAATATCATAATTTTTTATTAATACTTGCGGAAAAAACGAACGAAGTTACAACGCTCTACTTAGAAAGTGTGGATGACTTCATTGACATAGTGCTTTGTACTTTGCATTGGGGTTGCAGAGTTGTGTTCCAAAGTTGTTTTGAACTTCAAATATCATATTTTTTTTTCAAAATAACAATAATATTTCTGTATTCTCAGAGGAAAAAACGTCGTGTCACTTTGTTTTGGAAAAATTTTGTTTCATTTTTTTTTTTTATTTCAAATATATACTTTCAAATATCATATTTTTTTTGTTAAGATTTTTAGAGGAAATAACGTTCTGTCGCTCTACTATGGAGGTATGACTTTATTGTTACAGTGCAACGAACCGTGTGGCTGGCCATCTCACAGTTTTTTCAGATTTTGCTTTTAGTAGTAGAGAGTCTTGTTTTTTCTGTGAGTGACCTTAGCTCAGGAATTGACTCTCACACAAAATGTCCATGCGCCTAGCTGGGATTCCAATCTGGGACTTTCTTGAAAGTACATGTTTTTTCACATTAAAAAATTTTATAATAGTTTTATGCTCGGTTTTCTGACAAAAAGGTTCAAAAGTGCCAAAACTGGCGCATATAAACCTTATGATTAAAGTGTATTATTGTCCCGTGGCGAATTTTTGACCTGTCTTAATCTCTATACATATTTAATGGCCAATTGGATAGATAAATTTGAATTGTAGCCTGAGCCCAGTGAGGTGAGTACTACTTTTATCCCTTTGAGTATAATATACTATTACACACACCTATTTTTTTGTATAATATGATCTACCTACTTTATATGGTATTTGGTATGGAATCCAACCCAACTCGACCCAAGCTACCCTAACATTTCACTGATATATGGATGAACATTGTTAGTTTTAATTTGCGCCCATTGCTTTTATTATTATGATATCAGAATGCTAAAAATTATTTTCTACTTTTTAGTGCACCTTTATATTTTATAAAAGCTTGTATTTGAAAAGATTTTTTTTATACAAAATTGTCTTTTAATTTTCAGATTTGTACCCTAAAGCATCCAATTTTCAAATCTGATCAAAAATTCGTAATCCTCTTCCCTAAAAATTGATTGAAATCAAACAAATTAAAACTTTTCCTCCCAACATCCCTTGTTAGGGGAAGGTGGGTAACTGATAATACCATATTATTGTATTGTCACCAGAACTATAAACACATACCAAATTTGAAGACAATCGGATGTGTATAAGTCAGTTAAAATTGGTTAGCAAAACATGACCAAAAATCATCCATCTTGAATCTGCCATATAGAATTTTCAAAATCTGATCAAAAGTTTTCCTTATCGCCAACAACCCCTGTATACTAATTTTGGTTGAAATCAGACAAACTTGGGTGTTTTCCCCCTCCAAACCCCTAAAAGGGGAGGAGGGGGGTGCCTTATAATACCATATTATTGTATTGTCACCTGAACTATAAGCACATACCAACTTCCCGATTTTTAACCATTTGTCCTGGGGAAAAAATCCGTCCCGGATAGTCCCGGTTTTACAGCAAAAGTTCGGTTCGCCCCGGTTTTGATACCACTGTATTTTGTAATTTTAAAATCACTGCAATTAAAAAAGCGGATGTTCTCCGCCATCTATAAATTTGAATTGAAACCTTAATTAAATTATTTTTCTTTAATTCGAAACTACATCTTAATATTATTAGGGGTGCATATAAGAAAAAATACATGATATACAATACATTGAATGGCCGGAGTGTCCCGGTTTTGCCCCTTTAGGAGTTGGTCACCTTAAATAATGGTTATTCAAAATACCTTCTAAATGGTGGCTGACATTTAAACATATAAACTTAATGGAACTGGCATTGTCATAGTCAAAAAATTGGTCCAACTGAATTTGCAACGAAGTATTGCAAAATGATGCAACTTTTATAAGTTTTATAATTTTTTTTTATAACATGCGCAAACCGAAGAAAAATAGGGGTGACATTTATGCTAAAACACCCTGTACTTGCTAAGATGCACTTGCTCATGTTATACAATTATGCATGTATACAATTAGTATGTTTTCATATCATACTCAATACATATCAAAAATCAAGCATCTCATATATGACACTCTTTGTGAGAACAGAGACATGCTCTATAAAAGAAATAAAAGAGAATCTTTTTAATACTTTCTAAGTATGATGTGAAAACATAGGTACTAAATAAAAGCAAATGTATGCCTTCTATAAATTATACTTTGGTTTGCATTTTTTTAGCATTGGGTATTTTTCTATCGTCGACTAAAGTCTAATAAGTGACGTTTTTTACATTAATTGGAAAGTATTTTTTTATTTTTCTTATTGTTTTTAATGGGTTTCTTGGTGGGTTCAATGCAGTTAAGCACTTTAAGAGTAGCAGAATATACAAATAAAACAGGCTACCAAACTACAAAATAAATTCAAAACTCAACAATGCAACAATACAACTTATTAGACTTTAGTTGACTATTAGTATGTTTTCAAAGCATACTCAATATGTATTGAAAAGATTGTCCTGTTTTTCTTTCATAGAGCATGTTCTCGGCTCTGACAAAGAGCATGATATATGACAAAACAAGATGCTTAATTTTCAATATGTATTGAGTACGATATGAAAACATACTATGAGGCTAGTTAATGAAAAAGTTTCAAGGACCCTATAACCATTTGGTAATTATGCCATATCCGGTTTTCTGCCATTTTTGATGTTTTATGAAAATTTCTTTATGGGGGGGGAATAGGATAGGACCCCAAATCCGCCAGCGCCGGTTGTTTTTTTAATTTTTTTTTTCACTAAAACAACCCAATTCAACACAGCCCAACCCAACCTATTTCAACCCAACCCAAAAAAATCAAAAAAACACATTTTCTAAAAAAAAAACCGGCGCCAGCGGATTTGGGGTCCTAGGGACCCTAGTAGGTACCCACATAAAGAATTAATCATAAAAAATTAAAAATGGTAGAAAACCGTATACTCTGCATAATTACCATTTCTTTACCTGTTGTAGATTTAAAAATGGTTTGGAAACTGTATTTGCAGTCATATCTTAAAAATTTTGCAAAAATAAGAAGAAAGTTTTCAATCCAATAGTTTAATCTTGAACGAAACTTTCAAGATAGTTTAACTGTTCACGAATTATTGTATGAAAAACTCACTACATAGATAAATTATATCATAAAGTAAAAATTAAAAAAAAATAAATAAATTTTAACCTCTAAATAATTAGAAATCAGCTGACTGAGTCGATTTCAGGCGTGTTTTTGCGGGGTTAATACAGCATACCGGTGTGTATAGTAACAGGGTGACCGGTATTTTTGCGAGTAACTACACCTTACCATGACGTCACATTTAACTTATAGTACGAGATCCGGCTGCAAATTTTTTAACCGGTCGCGTAACCACTCAAAATACTCACCATTCCCAGAAAGCTTATAGCGCCAGTCGGCATCACATACTTATATATATAGATATACCTCTGAACCCCAACTGAACCAAGCGTCTCCCCTATCTGTTTTCGTTTGGTGGCCCACGCATGTCTGAGATAGCTTCGCCTTTGAAACTTTTGACGTTGAAAGGATAATAACCTCACTTTTTTGGTGGGCGAGCATGGCAAGGTTGCGGAAATTCGAGTGAAAATAAGCTAAGTTCGGTATATAGGTCGCATATCAGACGGATTTTTGATCAGCTGATCGTCGATTAATCCGAGCAAGTCGCATTACCGGACGGGTTCAGATTTAAACTTTCTAACCTAAGTTTTTTTTTGTTTAAAAATTTTTGTTTTTTTTCGGCTGATGGGCTTTTGAGTCTCAAAGGTACCATGAATAACATGGTTTTAAAGGCTATTTGTGCTGTAGTGTACGGACAACAAATAATGTTTGAAGATACCCAATAAACCAAATCGCCATGGACCGAAATCGGCAAACTGAAGGCTTTCCGAAGTGACGGATTCGGGCCGAAAGTACCCTCCGAAGCGGCGCGCTTCCTCCAGGCGACCACGAGTCGGATACCCACTTGAAGTATGGTGCTTCATGGGGCGTGCCGCCTTCATTCCGAACATCAGCCACAGGAGATTACCACTTTCGGCCATCCAGATTTTACCACTTTTGTATCATAGGCATGTGGATTAAATGTAGTGATTTATACAAATATTCGTTGCATATTGCACCGCAATATTAAACCTAGTGCTTTTACAAGTCAAACCAGGTTTAACACTGCGGTCCAATTTGCAACAATAAGGAACACAAATTTATATATTTTTTTTATTCTTTAAAATTAGTACAGGCACTTTGATTTGGTGTATAAAAAATATCATTTAACAAACACACTAAAAAAGTACATTGCAGTTTTCCAGAACTCATCACCCTACTGCAGGCTGAATCATGATCAAGCTATATCTGAAACAATGCAAAAAAAAGAATTTTACAAATTATTTTCTATCATTACCAGCCCCCCCTCCCTTTTACTACTAGGTTAATAAGTATAGATAGTTAAAGATACAAACTTTACGTTTACTGCATAGTCATCTTTTCAGAAAACGTTGTGAGTAGGTCTGTGGAACAGAAATCTTTGTGTGACTTTGGTACGTTTTTTATTTATTAACTTTCATTTAACTAAGCTTTAGCTCTAGTGTCCAGATATGTTTAGACTTAACTTTTTTAATGCTGTAGGCTATCTTTTGCAATTTCAATTGTAAGTTCTGTATTCAAAAAAAAATTAAGTGTATGTATTGTATAATATCAAATTTTACTGAGTTATGTAATATCTGTTTTATTGATTAAACCTAATATTAATTATATTTATTTATTTAATGTACTTGACACAATCGACACCCTATGGGTAAAATATAACTTCAATGAAATAAAGAGTCTAATCTAATCTTTTGGGTAATACAAGCCTTTACAAAATATGTCATGCTGCAATGCTGACATAAGTTAAACAATATGTTATTATTGTCATTTCTATATGGCAATTAACCTTCAAAAACCAGCCTACAATAGATTTAAAAAAGATAAACAGATGGTTATAATCTATGGTTATAACGAGCAAATACTGACCACCTTTAATTTTTAGAATTAATGTTCTCAGTTATTAAAAATGATATAAAAAAATCAATTAAGCCAATAGTTTTAGGATAATTTCTACTACAAAATAAACACCACTTGTACTTTTACTGGAGACCCTCTTTGAGTAATGACCAATATATTATTTAACTCCAATTAATAAACCAACTTATAGAAATCCTGATGTGTTCTCAAGGTATTCTTTGGTCCCCTGTAGCTATACTTTGGTGGCAATATGCAGGTTGTTCCTTTAATACCTTGCCTATTATTTTTCTTATGACAAATCCTGATGTGTTCTCAAGCTATTCTTTGGTCCCGTGTAGCTACACTTTGGTGGCAATATGCAGGTTGTTCCTTGAATACCTTGCCTATCATTTTTCTTAAGACTTTTTGGGGAGTTTTTTGTTTGAAACTGTAAAAAAAAAACAATAATACAATATAGTAACAAAACAATAGTACTTTGTTTGGTTGGGTGTTAGGAAAACAACAATTTACCCCAAAGAACTGTATTTTAGCAAGAGAAAATTAGAACTTTCTTCTTGTCTGACTTTTTAGGTTAAGCTGCAGTCTAGAGTTGCTGCACCATAAAAAGTAAGCCATAAGACGCAAGGAAAATGAACTATGGGTTATCAATGTTGATGTTTATAGTTCACAGAAGAAAGCAAAAAATTTACTCAAGTTTTAATTGATAATGCACAATTTTGTCTTCTTTGAAAAAAATTTGAAATAGACAGAAATAGAAATAAAAAAAGCATTAGGCATTATGCATTAAATTACGATGCAGCAACTCTAGACTGCAAAGCTGTCAAAGAAAGTAAAATAACACAAAAATTGAAACCAATAAATTATAAACAATACTTACATATTTTCATTCTCCTCCTGTTGACTTATTTTTTGTGTTTGTATATCAATGATGATGAGGTTAACTGTTCAGAAGACGGCAATAAGCTCTTTGGCTTTGCTGAAGAAAAATTCCCACTATTAAGAGACAGGTAATTTAAAGAACATTTCAGAATGTGCCACTCAACTCAACTCATTTATAAATCACCCCTCAGCTTTCGATTCAATCGCGCCAGTCGTTGCCGATGGCGCGAGCGTTTTCTTACGTACGTAAACTTACTTAAATGGTTTTGATTTTCCACTACTTTTTCTTAAAATCCAAAAAAGTTCAAACACAAAAATAAAAATAAACAAAAACATAACCCTAAAAGTTTAGATTAATCTGGAAAATCCGTCTAAAATTTGGAGCAGATCGATTTAGCTCCGATTGATCTGGATTCATTAAACAAACGCGCCAGATTTACCTCCCCTACCTCCGCTATGAATTTCCGAACGATTTGGAGCAGTCTGATTGATCGGATGTATATACCGAACGTAGCTATAGTGTTTTTCGTCTGGTTTTTATCGATATTTTGAGTTTGAGTACATTCATTAAGTTTGACACATTTTCCGATTTTGATTGGTCAAATAATAAAGTCACCTACAGAACTGCAGGTAAGTGAAAAATATGCTTTTTTTGTGCTAAAAGGTCAAGCAATTGTATATTTAATGTTGTGGCAGGTTCGTTCGATGTTCCGTAAGGTAAGCGATAAAGCCAGTTTCGGACGATCCGATATTTGGATGCGATTTCCTCGCATTGTGGAAGTTGCATGATTTGCGGCATTCTCAAGGTACGATTTGCTGAAAATTAGAACAAGCTCTATTTTGACACGATATCACATCCAAAAAGGAGAAGATGTAATATCAGCTACGTTCGGTATATACATCCGATCAATCAGACTGCTCCAAATCGTTCGGCAATTCATAGCGGAGGTAGGGGAGGTAAATCTGGCGCGTTTGTTTAATGAATCCAGATCAATCGGAGCTAGATCGATCTGCTCCAAATTTTAGACGGATTTTCCAGATTAATCTAAGCTTTTAGGGTTATGTTTTTGTTTATTTTTATTTTTGTGTTTGAACTTTTTTGGATTTTAAGAAAAACTAGTGGAAAATCAAAACCATTTAAGTAAGTTTACGTACGTAAGAAAACGCTCGCGCCATCGGCAACGACTGGCGCGATTGAATCGAAAGCTGAGGGGTGATTTATAAACGAGTTGACTTGAGTGTCACATTCTGAAATGTTCTTTAAATTGCCTGTCTCTTAATAGTGGGAATTTTTCTTCAGCAAAGCCAAAGAGCTTATTGCAGTCTTCTGAACAGTTAACCTCATCATCATTGATATACAAACACAAAAAATAAGTCAACAGGAGGAGAATGAAAATATGTAAGTACCTATTGTTTATAATTTATTGGTTTCAATTTTTGTGTTGTTTTACTTTGACAGCTTTGCAGTCTAGAGTTGCTGCATCGTAATTTAATGCATAATGCCTAATGCTTTTTTTATTTCTATTTCTGTCTATTTCTTACTGCTTACTTCTGTGAACTATAAACATCAACACTGATAACCCATAGTTCATTTTCCTTGCGTCTTATGGCTTACTTTTTATAGTGCAGCAACTCTAGACTGCAGCTTAACCTAAAAAGTCAGACAAGAAGAAAGTTCTAATTTTCTCTTGCTAAAATACAGTACTTTGGGGTAAATTGTTGTTTTCCTAACACCCAACCAAACAAAGTACTATTGTTTTGTTACTATATTGTATTATTGTTTTTTTTTACAGTTTCAAACAAAAAACTCCCCAAAAAGTCTTAAGAAAAATGATAGGCAAGGTATTCAAGGAACAACCTGCATATTGCCACCAAAGTGTAGCTACACGGGACCAAAGAATAGCTTGAGAACACATCAGGATTTGTCATAAGAAAAATAATAGGCAAGGTATTGAAGGAACAACCTGCATATTGCCAACAAAGTGTAGCTACAGGGGACCAAAGAATAGCTTGAGAACACATAAGGATTTCTATAAGTTGGTTTATTAATTGGAGATAAATAATATATTGGTCATTACTCAAAGAGGGTCTCCAGTAAAAATACAAGTTGTGTTTATTTTGTAGTAGAAATGATCCTAAAACTAGTGGCTTAATTGATTTTTTTATATCACTTTTAATAACTGAAAGCTTTAATTCTAAAAATGAAAGGTGGTCAGTATTTGGTCGTTATAACCATAGATTATAACCATCTGTTTATCTTTTTTAAATCTATTGTAGGCTAGTTTTTGAAGTTTAAGTGCCATATAGAAATGACAATAATAACATATTGTATTTATTAACTTATGTCAGTATTGCAGCATGACATATTTTGTAAAGGCTTGTATAACCCAAAAGATTAGATTAGACTCTTTATTTGATTGAAATTATATTTTTACCCATAGGGTGTTGATTGTGTCAAGTACATTAAATAAATAAATATAATTTATATTAGGTTAAATCAATAAAAAAGATATTACATAACTCAGTAAAATTTGATATTATATAATACATACACTTAATTTTTTTTTGAATACAATACAACTTACAATTGAAATTGCAAAAGCTAGCCTATAACATTAAAAATCAAATTGCAAAAGATAGCCTACAGAATTAAAAAAGTTAAGTCTAAACATATCTGGACACTAGAGCTAAAGCTTAATTAAATGAAAGTTAATAAAAAAAAAACGTACCAAAGTCACACAAAGATTTCTGTTCCACAGACCTACTAACAACGTTTTCTGAAAAGATGACTATGCAGTAAACGTAAAGTTTGTATCTTTAACTATCTATACTTATTAACCTAGTAGTAAAAAAAGGGAGGGGGGGCTGGTAATGATAGAAAAAATTGTCTGACCCTCTTCTATAACATATTAAAATTTAAAAAAATTTATTGGATGCCCACGCTCCATAATAAATTGGAAGGAGATCTTTCTAGGCCGTTTTATGTAAAATAACTTCTTGAGTCTCTATGGTTTTATCAGAATAATGTTCGTCATAACTAAGAACAATAAAAAAATAAGTACCATATTTTGTGAAACTCATTCTTTATCAAAAATGTAATTTATAAAATCCTTTTTTTGCATTGTTTCAGATATAGCTTGATCAAGATTCAGCCTGCAGTAGGGTGATAAGTTCTGGAAAACTGCAATGTACTTTTTTTAGTGTGTTTGTTAAATGATATTTTTTATACACCAAATCAAAGTGCCTGTACTAATTTTAAAGAATAAAAAAAATATATAAATTTGTGTTCCTTATTGTTGCAAATTGGACCGCAGTGTTAAACCTGGTTTGACCTGTAAAAGCACTTGTGTAATACTTACTAATAAAGAAACTTTGAATTTAATTGTGGTTTAGAATGTGCTCTCATAATAAGCTAAGGTATCACATTCTAAACATCAATTAAATTTAAACTAGGTTTAATATTGCGGTGCAATATGCAACGGATATTTGTATAAATCACTACATTTAATCCACATGCCTATGATACAAAAGTGGTAAAATCTGGATGGCCAAAAGTGGTAATCTCCTGTGGCTGATGTTCGGAATGAAGGCGGCACGCCCCAGGAAGCACCATACTTCAAGTGGGTATCCGACTCGTGGTCGCCTGGAGGAAGCGCGCCGCTTCGGAGGGTACTTTCGGCCCGAATCCGTCACTTCGGAAAGCCTTCAGTTTGCCGATTTCGGTCCATGGGGATTTGGTTTATTGGGTATCTTCAAACATTATTTGTTGTCCGTACACTACAGCACAAATAGCCTTTAAAACCATGTTATTCATGGTACCTTTGAGACTCAAAAGCCCATCAGCCGAAAAAAAAACAAAAATTTTTAAACAAAAAAAACTTAGGTTAGAAAGTTTAAATCTGAACCCGTTCGGTAATGCGACTTGCTCGGATCGTAGATAGAGGAAATACTGAAGATAGGTAACCTTACGGGCTAAAATGTTAGCAAAAATTTCGTTCGTGGATAACTCCCCAGAGCGCGCATAGTCGCTTTTGGACAACTCGACTGTCATCATCCCAGTGCATTTCGCCGCAGCGAAATCTGTAAGCATAGAAGACATAATCAATTTTCCTTTGCAATCTGTAATAACTCTCCAATGTTTCACTTGACTTCGTATAGGTGGCGCTATTAACTTAGCATTAACATTCCTCCTGCGCTAGATAGTGTAGAAAACAGAAATATCACTGCCATTGTTTAGATTTGGTGGAAATCGAACCGTACATCATTGAAATTATGGTAACAAAAAACTGTTGGTAAATGTTTTCTCGGTAATTATGCAGTATACGGTTTTCTGCCATTTTTGATTTTTTATGAAAAATTCTTTATGAGGGCACCTATACTAGGGTCCCTAGGACCTCAAATCCGCCTGCGCCCGATTTTTTTTTAAGAGAAAAAAAGGGTGCCCGGGGGAGGGGGTTGTAGTGTTTTTCTGATTGTTTTGGGTTGGGTTGGGTTGGACTGTGTTGGATTGGGTGGTTTTAGTAAAATTTTTTTTTTAAAAAAAACAACCGGCGCAGGCGGATTGGGGGTCCTAGGGACTCTAGTAGGTGCCACTATAAAGAATTTTTCTTAAAAAATCAAAAATGGCAGAAAACCGTATACTGCATAATTACTGTTTTTTCGCATTAATAATTAAGTAGGTAGGAACTATTTAAAAAAAAACATCGGGCAGTTCGGGAATTTCCTAGAAAATTTCAGTTATAATCAAAATATTAAATATAAATAAATTTGGCTTAAGATATTTTAGCATAATTAAAGGGGTAACGTTTTTGTTTAAGAAATTTTTATGCCAAGATTTTGTTCCCATTGTATAGCCTTCTTTCCAAACTTTCGATTTTTAGAATAAAACACTCAGTTTTCTCAAGTTTTCACTTTTTCTTTAGCTTCAAAAAAGTATTGCAATAAAACCATTTTTTTCTGTTAAAATGAAAAATATTTAAGGTTGTTGAAGAGAGACAGCAGGCTATTAAAAATTATTTTAGAGGAAGATGGAAATAATTTAAGGCAATTGTTTACTAAAAATTTCTGTTTTGTCATCTGTCTGTCATCTTGAGTGTTTTTTTTTTAATCCAAAAAACGACAAAAAATGTAATTGTTTATCGTGTAAGTAGTGGTATTAATTTCTTTCAATCAAAGTTCTTTATAGTGTTTAAAATTACCAAAAAACGTGTATATAAGTGTATTTTAGCACATCTTAAAATAATTGAACAGGTATTTAACTAAATTATTTCAAGGGTCATCATGGTAGACGATTCTATTTTGTAATATGGCCGCTAAATATTTAAATTTGAAAACAAATTGTTGTTAAGTTAAAATAAAAAAGCATATTTAAAAATTTTAAATACAATAAATACCTATAATAGAAATAAGATTATAGCATTTATTATATTTATGCTCATCAACTAATATAATATATAATAAAATAATTTTTTCCGAAATATTTTTGCAATGCTTAAATGCGACACTCTTGTATCCCAAAACTAAATTTTTGGAGAAAAAGGAACTTTCAATCCAAATAGCTACTGTCATAGGGAGGAGAATTTATAATAAAATGGCAAAATAAAAATCATATGCACGACACCACTAAAGATGACAGATGACAACTAAAATTTTTAGTACACAATTGCCTTAATATTTTTGCACTTTACTAAATTATCTCTCCATCTACCTCTAAAATTCTGCCCTCTCTCATTAAATATTTTTCATTTTAGCAGAGGAAAGATGTTTTTGCAGTACTTTTTTGAACGCTAAAAAATCGGTGAAGGCTTGAAAAATTTGAGTGTTTTATTCGAGGTTTTAAGTCGTCAAATTTTTTTTTCGCCTGCCTGAACTTATAAAATCCTATAAAAACTATAATCACATCATTCGTAAATATTTTTACAAAAAAAAAATTCTTTGGTTATGGAATCTTGTCATCTTGTCTCAAACAAACTTATCACAGTAACATCTCTCCCATAGCTTCTGGGGACATATAATACTTCTGCGAGAACAATTTTTTATTAGATAAGCAGAACTTGTGAAAGCTCCAATGTGTTATTATATTATAGTGGCTTAAGTCGTTGTAGTTTATAGTTTACGTTAGGTTATAATTTACTTCTACTACTATTAATAGCCCTGCTAAAATTGTGCCGTATTTTTTTTTAGAATGCTGCAGGTAGATCTTATTCAATCCCTTAAACCTTTATGAGGAATTGTCATATTAAAAATCATAAAATATTGTAATCTTTTATAAACCAACTGGCTATATTTGTTTTTTACTTTCACTAGTCAAAACTTATAAAATATCATAAATTTATGTGAGCGTAGATCATGAAATCTTATAATGTTTTATTTTTTATAATATTTTTTGAGGATTTTTTGGCAGGGATGTCAGCGTCAAAAAATTGATTCGATTAAATTTGGAGTGGATATAGTCTTCAGTTTCATAGATATGCATTTTGTTTTATCTTTTTGCTTTTGTTTTGAAGTTGTTTAATTGATCCTGTCCTTACATAGTGATCATACACTTTAATACACTTAAAAGATATTATGTAGGTTCTATAGATATTACTAATGCTCGTATCCGGAAAAATTTCCTATTAGGTTTTAATTATGATTATATACTAATCGGTGTTTAGAATGTAGTGTTTTGTATTGACACTTTGTTTGCCAAGACTCATTCCAAACTCCGATTAGTTTTAATCATAATTAAAGTTTAATGGAAGGATTTTCACGTTGGTGAATATGTGCTATGTTTTCATAGGTATTGAGTTTGTTTTCAAAACTCATTGTATCTTATTCTTTTATATAGCGTGTTCTTTATTAAGACCAAGAACACGCTATATAAAAGAAAAAGATAGAATGAGTTTTGAAAACGAACTCAATACCCATGAAAACATAGCAATAGATTAAGATAGTACGATCCTATAACTCCCTGATGATTCGTAACAACGATGCAACTAGCCTGCAGCTGTCTGGATTCTCCATTAATATGGAAGCCTGGTCTTATCTTTTTATACCAGAAAACGTGTCCTACTATAAGTGCATTTTAGCACATCTAAAATTAATGGAACAGATGTTTAACCTGGTGGTGTAGACGTTTCTATTTTGTGAATGTGTCTGCTAAATATTTAAATTTGAAAGCAATTGTTGTTAGGGTTAAAATAAAAAAGCATATTTAAAGAAAATAAATACAATAAATACATATTATTATACTATATAATTAATATACTATACTATTATTATATTTATGATCATCAACTAATACAATATGTAATAAAATAATTTTTTCTGAAATATTTTTGCAATGCCTAAATGCGACAATAAATTTTTGTAAAAAAGGAACTTTTATCACACGCGTAAAATCTAATATATATTTGACAAAAAATGCACCATTACAGTGCGCCACTGGGGCAATTTTTGGCTCTACCATGATGAACCTTAAAATAATTTTTTTAAATATCCTAGATGTGCTAAAAAACACTTTAGGAGGACAGGTTTTTTGGTAAATTAAAAAACAATTGCCTAAAAATATTTTCATCTTTCTCTGAAATACTTTCGACTGGGTCAGCAAATTAGGAACACCTTTCTTTTGGACGTGTTTCGCGTGGGTTCATCGAACTTCATTTGATTACCCGCGTCGCGCTGCAGGGGTCACAGCCTCGTGCCGAGGCCGGGGGATCCCCGTCCCCGCCGGGGTTTCACAGGTGCGTTAGTTTACGATACAGGTCTTTCGTGGTACTTACTATTTTAATTGAATTGTCTCGTGAATTGTAATCGAAATAAATTACAGAATGTCAACAAGGTGTTGTTCGTATTGGAACTTCCCCAACCATAAAAATAAAAACGAAGATGTTGCTTTTTTTACTTTCCAATTAACGATATTGTAATATTGGAAAAATGGAAGAAACATTCGGGAAGCTTAAACATTCTTTGTAAAACCGAGGAAGAACTGAAAAATTTTGTCATTTATGAAAAACATTTTGCCCCAAATTTTATATTGTTCAGCAATGCAAAAAATGCAAAATCACGTCGATTGAAATTTATTTTGCAAGTTTTTTTTCTGTTTTTTTAGGAGTTTTTGATAAAGGTATTAAAAAAATAGTGTTTACAACTCGCGGCTATACTCTGTTTTCTTTTACTCGGGTTTTTAAATAACAACGAACGTAAAAAAAACACTCTTTTAGCCACTTGTTGTAAAATAGTAGTTTTCACAACTAGTGGATAAAATAGTGCTTTTTTTACAAGCGTTGGTTGAAATAACGAACGCAGCAAGCAGTTATTTAAAAACGCGAGTAAAAAAAAGCACATCAGTTTATCCGCGAGTTGCTAACACTATTTTTTTAATTCCTTGATCAAGAAATCCAAGAAAAACAGGAAAATACTTTTAAAAATCTCGAACGAAGAGCACTTCTCGCAACACGCCATCTTTACACTATAAATCAAGGCGCTTCGCGCTTGTTCTTTAAAACAAAGCTTGCAAAAAACACGATTTAAAAACTATATTATTTTTTAAATTTTATCCATTTTTAACACGCTGTATTTCTATCCAGGCAACCCAACTCAAAATGCGAAATAACCCCACCGAACTACACCTCTAAAAAAAATACCAATAACCCCACCGAACTAAAGCGAACTTCAACAAATCCAACGAAACCCAAGAAAACACCCACCAAAACAAATCTCAAGCACACTCACCAAACACCTTAAAAAAACATAACAACGCCTTTCTGACTGACCAAACTCCACCCAAAAAAAAATACCAAACCCCACCGAACTAAAGCGAGCTCCACCAAATCCAACGAAACCCAAGCAAAACCCCACCAAACTCAAGCAAACTCCACCATATCACACAAAACCACACATCATCTAATAATACCCGAAAACCACACAGAACTTTAAAGGGCTTATTTTAGCTTAAAGTGGAATTAAGAAAAAGTCGCTGCAAGTGGCCGTGCACGTTAAAAAAAAGTAATAAAAAGTGCATGATTCAGAATGCATTACAATATACAGACCGCTTCCAGCTACTGCGAACATAGGGGGAATCAAGTCCAATTTACTCTCCGTCCCGTACGACCGAGGTGGATTCGAAGTACGCTGCAGTGTTATCTTTTGGAAATTTATTTTGTTTTTATTATTTTGTTTTATTTCTGCCTTGCTCGAGAAACAGATGGGTAAGTTCTTAATTGAAATAATACATTTTTAAAACCAAAAATGGATGTCTACGAAGTTGCCGAAAAAGTGCAGATGGTCAAATGGTCAAATCGTCATAACCCAACACACGTTCGATATTGGTCGAGGGAAAATTTGCATTTGTATTTTGACGTAAGAACACAGTATCCCCAAAAACTAAATGTTTGGGGGGGGGGTATTATAGGGGAACACGTAATTGGGCCATTTTTTATTAACGGCAATTGCAATTTGAATGGTCCTAGATACTTGGATCTACTGCAGCAGCACATTATTCCAACTGCTAGGCAGTTGTTAGGTGTAAGATTTGGTGAAACATGGTTTCAACAAGATGGTTGTTCCGCTCACAATGTTGACCTTCTTCAAAAAAAAATACCAAACCCCACCGAACTAAAGCGAGCTCCACCAAATCCAACGAAACCCAAGCAAAACCCCACCAAACTCAAGCAAACTCCACCGTATCACACAAAACCACACATCATCCAATAATACCCGAAAACCACACAGAACTTTAAAGGGCTTATTTTAGCTTAAAGTGGAATTAAGAAAAAGTCGCTGCAAGTGGCCGTGCACGTTAAAAAAAAGTAATAAAAAGTGCATGATTCAGAATGCATTACAATATACAGACCGCTTCCAGCTACTGCGAACATAGAGGGAATCAAGTCCAATTTACTCTCCGTGCCGTACGATTCGAAGCACGCTGCAGTGTTATCTTTTGGAAATTCATTTTGTTTTTATTATTTTGTTTTATTTCTGCCTTGCTCGAGAAACAGATGGGTAAGTTCTTAATTGAAATAATACATTTTTAATTATTATAGGGGAACACCTAATTGGGCCATTTTTTATTAACGGCAATTGCAATTTGAATGGTCCTAGATACTTGGATGTACTGCAGCAGCACATTATTCCAACTGCTAGGCAGTTTTTAGGTGTAAGATTTGGTGAAACATGGTTTCAACAAGATGGTTGTTCCGCTCACAATGTTGACCTTCTTAGGGAATATCTTGATAATGTATTTCCTAATCGGGTTATAACCCTATAAAAAATGATGTATACAAAATTATAAAAAAAAAGACTGAGTGATAATTAAAATTATAGGAATTTTGAACCAATTTAAGTATAGGCTCTAACCCTTTTTGTTTATTCAAATGTATAAGAAATGAATTGATTGCTAGTGCTTAAAAATGTATAGTCATTTTGTACCCATATAAGCTGTACACCGGTTTTTAAAACCTTTTTGTGTATAAAAAAGTATAGGAAATTCAATTGACTGCTAATGCATAAAAATGTATCGACTTAGGTATAAGCTGTGTAGCGGTTTTAAACATCTTTTTTTGTATTAAAAAGTATAGGAAATTAATTGACTGCTAATGCATAAAAATGTAGAGACATTTTGTACCGATTTAGGTGTAAGCTGGATACCTGTTTTGAAACCCTTTTTGTTTATTAAAAAGTATAGGAAATGAATTGATTGCTAATGCATAAAAATATATAGATATTTTGTACCGATTTAGGTATAAGCTGTATACCGGTTTTCAAAACCTTTTTGTGTATAAAAAAAGTATAGGAATTGGCTGCTAAGGCACAAAAGTGTATAGACATTTTGTACCATTTTATGTATTATTATTGTATTAAAAAGTATAGTAAATGATTTCACTGCTAATGCATAAAAATGTATAGACATTTTGTACCGATTTAGGTATAAGCTGTATACTGGTTTTCAAAACCTTTGTGTATTAAAAAGTACAGGAAAAGAATTGACTGCTAATGCATAAAAATGTATAGACATTTTGTACCATTTTAGGTATAAGCTGTATACCGATTTGAAAACATTTCTGTGTATTAAAAAGTATAGGAAATGATTTGACTGCTAATGTTTAAAAATGTATAGACATTTTGTACCATTTTAGGTATAATCTGTATACTGATTTCTGTATATTAAAAAGTATAGGAAATGATTTGACTGCTAATGCATAAAAATGCATAGACATTTTGTACCGATTTAGGTATAAGCTGTATACCGGTTTGAAAACATTTCTGTGTATTAAAAAGTATAGGAAATGATTTGACTGCTAATGTATAAAAATGTATAGACATTTTGTACCATTTTAGGTATAAGCTGTATACCGATTTGAAAACATTTCGTTGTATTAAAAAGTATAGGAAATGATTTGACTGCTAATGTATAAAAATGTATAGACATTTTGTACCATTTTAGGTATAAGCTGTATACCGATTTCTGTATATTAAAAAGTATAGGAAATGATTTGACTGCTAATGCATAAAAATGCATAGACATTTTGTACCGATTTAGGTATAAGCTGTATACCGGTTTTCAAAACCTTTTTGTGTATAGAAAAGTATAGGAAATTGAATTGACTGCTAATGCATAAAAATGTATAGACATTTTGTACCATTTTAGGTATAAGCTGTATACCGATTTGAAAACATTTCTGTGTATTAAAAAGTATAGGAAATTATTTGAATGCTAATGTATAAAAATGTATAGACATTTTGTACCATTTTAGGTATAAGCTGTATACCGATTTCTGTATATTAAAAAGTATAGGAAATGATTTGACTGCTAATGCATAAAATGCATAGACATTTTGTACCGATTTAGGTATAAGCTGTATACCGGTTTTCAAAATCTTTTTGTATATAAAAAAGTATAGGAAATTGAATTGACTGCTAATGCACAAAAGTGGATAGACATTTTGTACCATTTTAGGTATAAGCTGTATACCGATTTCTGTGTATTAAAAAGTATAGAAAATGATTTGACTGCTAATGCATAAAAATGTATAGACATTTTGTACCGATTTAGGTATAAGCTGTATACCGGTTTTCAAAACCTTTTTGTGTATTAAAAAGTACAGGAAAAGAATTAACTGCTAATGCATAAAAATGTATAGACATTTTGTACCATTTTAGGTATAAGCTGTATACCGATTTGAAAACATTTCTCTGTATTAAAAGGTATAGGAAATGATTTGACTGCTAATGCATAAAACTGTATAGATATTTTGTACCGATTTAGGTATAAGCTGTATACCGCGCGGTTTTCAAAACCTTTTTGTGTATTAAAAGGTATAGGAAATGAATTGACTGTTAATGCATAAAAATGTATAGACATTTTGTACTGGCTTAGGTACAAGCTGTGTACCGGTTTTGAAAATCTTTTTGTGTATTAAAAAGTATAGGAAATTAAATCACCACTAATGCATAAAAATGTACAGACATTTTGTACCGATTTAGGTGTAAGCTTTATACCGGTTTTGAAAACCTTTTTCTGTATTAAAAAGTTTAGGAAATGATTTAACTGCTAATGTATAAAAATGTATGGTCATTTTGTACCGATTTAGGTATAAGCTCTATACCGGTTTTTGAAATCCTTTTTGTGTATTAAAAGGTTTTGGAATCGATTGGACCAAAAATGTATAAAAACTTATTGGAAGTCTATACCGATCGTGATGTGGACGTAATACTTTTTTAAAAATATATTTCTGCATTAAAAAATATAGAAAGTTTATTCTAATTTAGGTATTACAACTTACTTAAAAAATGTAATATTTTTTTATCCCGAAAAAGGATTTCATAACCGGGATAAAAATGTATAACATTTTTTTTATATTTTTTTATACATAATTTTTTATAGGGAAGTACACGGGGAACTATTTTATGGCCAGCTCGATCTCCCGATCTTGCTACTAATGACTTCTATCTGTTTTTGAAGAAGCTTTTCAAATTATCACCCCTAACATGCTTGGAAACGTTAGAAGGGGTTTTTATAGTAGGCTCGGATATTGTCTAGCCGAGCAAGGAGGACTTTTCGAACATTTGCTTTAAATTTTTTTTGACTGGGAGAATCTTTTTGGTTTTTAGAATGTATTATTTTATTTTGAGAACTTGCTTTTATTTTGTTTCTCCTTATTATTTTCATTGTAACACGTCGTCACTGATAAATCTGAGCAGTTGACAATAAAACGCTCTTATTTATCAGTGACAAAAAATAAGAAAATTACGTTATAAAAATTTGCGTATTTATTGACCAAGTTCCGGTTTCATTGACTACGCTCCACACAGCACCGTGGTTAGAGGCGTACTAAATACCAAAGGAAAGTCATGCAAGTGGTGATCGCAAGCCTGAGTATTGGTTGCTTCACTGATAGGCGTGCGGTGTCTCTGCAAATTAGACTTCTTCCGCCCTATGTTCGCAGTAGCTTGAAGCGGTCTGTATAGGTACCTACCAACTATTTCGATCTTCAAGTCCTCTGATTAACTGATGGTTATGGTTGTTTTAAAAAAAATAATTTTTTTTGTACTTTAATATATTTTTATTAAATAGACAATCCTTATGGAATTAAATAATGAAACCAATTCCTTTAAAAATTCAAATTAACACCTCAAAAACCTGTTTGTTTATAAGAAATTTATTATTTATTTTTAGACACACACAGTTCTGACATCTATAGGTGTCTTTTCTTTTACAAATTTGCTTATAACTTGTAATATATTGAATTGAATTGAAATATCTCTTGTAAAACAGGACATCTTAATGCTTTTTCATACATATTCAGATGTAAGTATCTCGACAACAGTAAAAGATAGATCCCTACTGTGTGGTATTGCTGTTTATAGAAAATTCATCTTGGATTTCAAAAATGTTTAAAAAATATATAATTTTTGAAAAACTCTCGTAAATTAAATGATATACAAAAATGCAAAATCTTGGGACACACCGATGCATATCCACCAAAAAGACAGGATGCAGGTAACTTATAAAGAGTGCAAAGAAGCCCAGATAATTTACCTTTTTATTCTTTTAATAATTTTCTAAATTTATTTCCAACCGCAACTTAAATAGTTTCTTACAGGGAATGTAAATAGCTAACTTTTGAATATAAATAATGTGAAAATAATTAAATATACAAATATACTAAAAACTATACAAACATTGATTACTGAGAGCAACCTGAAAAGATTTTTATTAAGTTAAAAAAAAACTTAATTTATTTTATCATAAATAATAATTGATTGATTCAACTTGACAAATTATATTATACTTAGTGAATGTCTCCCGGCAGGCAGGCAAAGACGCGAGCATAGTACTCAGAGATATTGTGCGTATAAAGTCTGTTAAAACCCGTTGTTTGCCTCTAATTTTCCTCCTGGATTGAAATCGAAAAGTTCAAAAATAAATAAAAGTTTTAGCAGCTGCATAAAGCAAGGGCGTTGCCAGAGAGCGGCAGAGATTAACTCTCACCCTGGTAGTTGAAACGATAACGCTCACTTTGAGCCAAGAAGATTACGTTTCAATTGATTTTCTATACATGTTTCAATTGAATTTCTATGTAGATATTTTGTTCGTTTTTTATTAAAACTTTGCTTTTTAGATTTTTCACTTCAGTTCTTTTATGCTGCCCTCCCCCTAGCTTACCGGCTGGCGACGCCCTTGGCATTTGAAGATATAAATAACTCATAAGTATAGGAATGGTGTGTAGGTCTATTTTAAAAAATATAACTTAAAGAAGGATTCATACTATGAAACGCAACATGCCCGTTTGCTATAGTTTATTTTCCTTGCCTCTTACTCCATACCATTGCATAAAAAAGCAAACCTCACCAAACCCCACTCAAAAAAAAAACCCAAACCTCATGCACCGAACCTTACTCAAAAAAAGACAACATCACCCCACCAAACTCAAGCAAATTCCACTGAACAAAAAAAGAAGCACAACGAATACCTCTAAAAAAAATACCAATAACCCCACCGAACTACACCTTTAAAAAAATACCAATAACCCCACCGAACTAAAGCGAACTTCAACAAATCCAACGAAACCCAAGAAAAAACCCAACAAACCAAATCTCAAGCAAACTCACCAAACACCTTAAAAAAACATAACAACACCTTTCTGACTGACCAAACTCCGCCCAAAAAAAAATACCAAACCCCACCGAACTAAAGCGAACTCCACCAAATCCAACGAAACCCAAGCAAAACCCCACCAAACTCAAGCAAACTCCACCATATCACACAAAACCACACATCATCCAATAATACCCGAAAACCACACAGAACTTCAAAGGGCTTATTTTAGCTTAAAGTGGCATTAAGAAAAAGTCGCTGCAAGTGGCCGTACACGTTAAAAAAAAGTAATAAAAAGTGCAAGATTCAGAATGCATTACAATGTACATATAGGTACCTACCAACTATTTCGATCTTCAAGTCCTCTGATTAACTGATGGTTATGGTTGTTTAAAAAAAAAAAACATTTTTTTTGTAGTTAAATATATTCTTATTAAATAAACAATCCTTATGGAATTAAATAATGAAACCAATTCTTTTAAAAATTCAAATTAACACCTCAAAAACATTAAAAAGATGGCGGGAGCAGCTCGCAATCTGATTGGCCACACATCTAACGCAATTAATTCCGCCCAAACACACGTGATTCTTGATGGTTTAACGTGGAATGGATGAACTCGGAAGAAGTCAGGATTTGAAACGAACATGATCACAATGCGTGAATCCAAGACATGCGTCGCCTACTAATGGTTTTCCGTCTCTCTCTAACTTGGTCCCCATAGGGGAGTCAATATTCTCTGGTCTGGCTAATAGCATCAGTTATACATAGTTTTTAAATACGTGGTCGGCATTTGGCCGGAAATGTAAAAAAAAAATTGTTTTTGACCCATTTTTTTGACATTTTTTGATATTGATTTGAGTATTGACCTCCTCGATACGAATATCAAATGGTGCCACTCCAAATCTGGCCGGAAGTGCTCGGCACCAATGATTTTATACTCAAAACTAGCAGTCCGTTGACTATAGAGGCGAGTTAGTTATTGCTATATATCTTCGAGAAAAACATTAGCAGCAACAATTTTTTTTTATAAGGATCGAGGTTTTACTAGTTATCTCGAAAACTTTTCGGTCCTCAAAGAAACTTATGGTGTCAAACTAAAAGCGTATAAAATGATCTCTGAAACAGTGTAAGAAATTTTCGGCTCAGACCACCAGTGGCGTAGATAGAATATATGTGTTTTTCCTTATTTCAAAAATATCTCTTAGTACAATAAAAAACATAAGAGTTGAAAAAAGAACTAGTTTTTTGCCCTCTCTAAAATAGGACATATTACATGTTAATATATAAAAAATAGTGGCCCCAACTAGAAGTTTTTAGTTGTGCAAGTTGTAAAAATTAAAATTACACTAATTTTAAACGTTGTTTTACAGATAAAGAATAGTTATCATGGCGACGGTCGACAATGTCGACTATTATACGACGCCTAAACGTTTATCACAACTTCAGTCGCCATCACAACTATTTATGACCGTCTATTGTACTAACAGTAATTCCTTAGTTGTGAAGGCGCCGACTACAAACCGGTGTGTGCTAAACCGAAAATTGATCAATTTGCTCCACGTTTTCTGACCGGTTTCTTACAGACGCGGGCGCGCCTGTTTTCATCTAACCAATTTTTCTGTTATGTTTGCAACAACCAATTTTGGAGCACTGCTTTCTATCATACAAACGTCAATTAATTCAGTAAAAGTAACTAAGAAATATTCTGTAAAGTTTCTATTAGTTTTGTTTAAACATTTTGCACTATGGAAAGGAAGAAATTGTATAAATAATATTCTTCGATATTTTGACATGTGACAGCTATCATTGAAGGTGATTCCCCAGTGTGGCGGAAAAAAAAGGAAGGTCCTGTGTAAACAACAAGGACGGAAATTAAGTGAGCATCAGAAAGCCAAACTGTGGAGCAATTTCGATTGGGTAAAAATTAAGGCTTGTTCGCGTCTTTTAACTTAGGGGATCCGTTGAAAACACAGTTAAGTAGTTAAAGTGGTCGAGACACGGGACTCCTTTGGTTTCCATAGAAACTAATAAGTGCCGCCATGATTGATTGTTAAAACCATTGTATGCTAATTTGTAAACAAACTTTAAAAATTATTTTTTTGCTTTTTTCTACAATAAACTAAAATCTTTTTGCATATAAAAATCCGTATTTTGTTCTTAGGAATCCTAAGCAACATCTTCAGAGGTTTTTCGAAGCGATTTTTGAATCATGATTTTTTTAATATCATAAAATCATCTTAATCGAGGGCGCGCTTGTTTTTTAGAGCTACGAATTGTACATTTGACAATAAACTACCGTCTGTTTATATATTTTGGCATTGAATATCATTTTATTTTAATAATATTATGGTGTTAGAAATAATTTAATTTGTAGTCGAATAATGTATTTATCATTTTACGTAATGAATAATATTTGATTGATACATTGAACTATTACTTCAACTGTAGTCGCGATCGCCACGTTGACCCAACCAAAAAATCATTTACCAAATTGGTGCAAAAGTGGGTGGTGTTTGACTAAAAGTAAAGGTTGCGACGCAACGTTGGCACGCGGTGCACAACGTTGAGTCGTCGACAAATTGCTAGTTGGGGCGCACTAGAAGTTTCTTAAAATAATTTTCTAAACAACAATTTTCGTTTTTCAAAACAAACATAATGTTCTTAATATGAGTTTTTTAATTTTATATTTTATTTTTAGTGATTAACTTGTTGTCTCTAATTGCCCTAAGTTATCCACAATTAGCATTAAAATATAGTTAATTAGCCCATCCCCCTTTCTCGGGTTCTAGAAGGTGGAGATGGATATTAATTATTTAAAAATTACAAATGACCACATCCGACAGGTTAAACATAAACAAACTATTTACCAAATTTTATCGAACGAGTAGTTCTCGATGAGCCTGCGAATTTGGCTATATTCTTTTCTTTGCTACTATTTTAGTATTTAGTAATCGAAAAAATTAGCCGATTACTAAATCTACTAGTAGCGGTTTTGTACAAAAATATAGAACGTACCTACACAGTCGCATATTATGTGGTCGCCTCGTATTTACGAATAGGGTGTCCATAAAATGAGCAAAAATATAACAAATATAAACGTTGAAATTTAATTTTGCCGAAAGGAAATTGATCAAACAACAATTTAATCGAATCGTAAAATTATGTGTATTAATTATGTGTAATAACCGAAAATATAAAAAAAAATGATTAAACCGTAAAAAAGTCGAAACATAAATTAAACGAAAATACAAAAATTCAATATAATTGTGAAGCATAATTTTCGAAGGGTAGAGCAGGTATTCGCGTTCCAGGGTAGGGTCACAGCGTACAAATCCGAACTTAACTATTTGTCTTAAAGTTTGACACTTCTGCAACCTCGTATTCTTGTAGACCCCGCCTTATGCAAGCTTATAAAAATCCGTATTTTGTTCTTAGGAATCCTAAGCAACATCTTCAGAGGTTTTTCGAAGCGATTTTTGAATCATGATTTTTTTAATATCATAAAATCATCTTAATCGAGGGCGCGCTTGTTTTTTAGAGCTACGAATTGTACATTTGACAATAAACTACCGTCTGTTTATATATTTTGGCATTGAATATCATTTTATTTTAATAATATTATGGTGTTTGAAATAATTTAATTTGTAGTCGAATAATGTATTTATCATTTTACGTAATGAATAATATTTGCTTAATACATTGAACTATTACTTCAACTGTAGTCGCGATCGCGACGTTGACCCAACCAAAAAATCATTTACCAAATTGGTGCAAAAGTGGGTGGTGTTTGACTAAAAGTAAAGGTTGCGACGCAACGTTGGCACGCGGTGCACAACGTTGAGTCGTCGACAAATTGCTAGTTGGGGCGCACTAGAAGTTTCTTAAAATAATTTTCTAAACAACAATTTTCGTTTTTCAAAACAAACATAATGTTCTTAATATGAGTTTTTTAATTTTATATTTTATTTTTAGTGATTAACTTGTTGTCTCTAATTGCCCTAAGTTATCCACAATTAGCATTAAAATATAGTTAATTAGCCTATCCCCCTTTCTCGGGTTCTAGAAGGTGAAAATGGATATTAATTATTTAAAAATGACAAATGACCACATCCGACAGGTTAAACATAAACAAACTATTTACCAAATTTTATCGAACGAGTAGTTCTCGATGAGCCTGCGAATTTGGCTATATTCTTTTCTTTGCTACTATTTTAGTATTTAGTAATCGAAAAAATTAGCCGATTACTAAATCTACTAGTAGCGGTTTTGTACAAAAATATAGAACGTACCTACACAGTCGCATATTATGTGGTCGCCTCGTATTTACGAATAGGGTGTCCATAAAATGAGCAAAAATATAACAAATATAAACGTTGAAATTTAATTTTGCCGAAAGGAAATTGATCAAACAACAATTTAATCGAATCGTAAAATTATGTGTATTAATTATGTGTAATAACCGAAAATATAAAAAAAAAATGATTAAACCGTAAAAAAGTCGAAACATAAATTAAACGAAAATACAAAAATTCAATATAATTGTGAAGCATAATTTTCGAAGGGTAGAGCAGGTATTCGCGTTCCAGGGTAGGGTCACAGCGTACAAATCCGAACTCAACTATTTGTCTTAAAGTTTGGCACTTCTGCAACCTCGTATTCTTGTAGACCCCGCCTTATGCAAGCTTTCTGCGTTCCGTTCAAATAACAGTTCCAGTTTTTACGTTTCCAGAAAATTATTTTCATTCTTTTATTTTTAATTTTTTACGGTTCGATGAAAATATTTTTTTTGCGGTTTGACTTTTGGGGTCCTATGTTTAAATATTTACTTACTGAGTATTATACTAGTTTAGTAAAAAATCAAATAATTCAACCCTTTGGGAGAAGGGTTTAATGATTTTTTTTTTGATTTTATATTTTCGGTTATTTCACAATAAAAATTTGTTTTAGGGTTTGGCAAAATTATTTTTGGGCTTGGTATTTTCTATCATTTTACGATTCGATCAAATTGTTGTTCAATCAATTTCCTTTCGGCAAAATTAAATTTCAACGTTTATATTTATTATATTTTTGCTCATTTTATGGACGCCCTATTCGTAAATACGACGCGTCCATATAATATGCGACTGTGTACTTTTTCTATTTTTGTACATAACCGCTACTAGTAGATTTGGTAATAGGGTAATTTTTTGTCTATATTTTATTTATACAAGACGTTTCGATCAGTACAATTTCTGATTGTCTTCAGGTGCAAACTACAATCAATTCTTAAGGCTACGTACTTATATACTGTGAGAAATCACTCAACCTTGAAGTTTAAGAAGTTGGCTCCGCCCAAGGAGGGGCTTCCAAATATTTGGAAATTCAAAACTTAATTTACTGAAAATACCCTGATTCTGCCCAATAAAGGCAGCTTGAAGGAATTTTACAGCCTTAAACTTATAACAGATACTATTTCCAAATTTCAACAAACAGGACAGAGATTACAAGACCAAAACCAGGCAAATGCATTCCTTACAATTCCATATGTTAAAGGAGTATCAGAAAAAATTCGAAGAGTAGCGAAAAACTTTTATATTAAAATAGCTTTTAAATCTAATAATACAATTCGAAGCCTTCTTAGTGAAAAAAAACCGGAGAACAAACAAAATAAGGAATGCATTTACCAAGTTCCTTGTGAGTGTGGTAAATCATACATAGGCAAAACAAAAAGGCCACTATCTGTTAGGCTTAAGAAACATCAGATGAATACCCAAAAAGGTGAAACAGCGAAATCAGGAATTGCCGAATATGCATGGTCAAAACAACACCGAATGAAGTGGGCAGAAGAAAAGGTTTTGCACAAGGAGTCAAACTAAAAGAAACGAAAATTCCTTGAAGCTGCCTTTATTGGGCAGAATCAGGGAATTTTCATTAAACCAAGTGTTGAAATTCCAAATATTTGGAAGCCCTCCTTGAGCGGAGCCAACTTCTTAAACTTCAAGGTTGAGTGATTTGTCACAGTATATAAGTACGTAGCCTTAGGAACTGATTGTAGTTTGCACCTGAAGACGATCAGAGATTGTACTGATCGAAACGTCGTGTATAAATAAAATATATAGACATTGGAAGTCCGAAAAACAGAGTTAATTTCAAGCATTATGTTTGTTTTGAAAAACGAAAATTGTTGTTTAGAAAATTATTTTAAGAAACTTCAAGTGCGCCACTGTTTTTTATATATTAGCACGTAATATGTCATATTTTAGAGAGGGAAAAAAACTAGTCGCTTATAACTCGAGAACGACTGAACCGATTTCGATGCGGTAAAGTTTTTTCTTAATCCGAACAACTTTTCCAACGATCCCCTAAGTCCGTTTTTTAATAAGGTTATTTTTGAAAAAAGTGGAGGGGGGTGGTACCCTAAATAATGACGGGGCAAAAAAATTTCATTTAATTTTTCTTCTCCCACGGTCATTCTTTATACGTTCCGCTACTTTTTTTCCTCATTTCTCGATTTCGTCTCATACTTGCAGGCTTCGTTTATGGTAGTGACTAGTCAATCCGCCCTTGGCGATCTTAGTATTTCAGGAAAGCTTTAGAAGTGTACTGAAGTACCTGGCAGAGATCAGGCTGGCTGCCATGGCGGTATGTTTTTCTTATCTCTAAAACTTGCGTATGACGTGCTACGAAGTATCACTACCTGGTGTATCTAATAGGATGTGACCAATCTCGTATAATTTGGGTTGAACTTCCTTATAAGTAAGTCGTTTAATCCTTAATTATTTATAAACATAATTGAACTTTAGTCGGGGTCCCAACTACAGTGCCTATTATTCTTAAAAAAAAGAATGACTGTATGATTTTAAGTTTCTTTATTTATAGCAACCAAATGTTAGCATTTAAAAGCCACATACACAAGGCTACTTCAAACCTTCTCGACGTACAAATACTAGACCTTTTTTTCTTAAAATTATGATAGCTACTTTTACTGCAATATTACTGGTAAAGAAAAATATTGCACCTGGAGGTATGAGAGATTTAATTGACATTTTTTGTAATGACTTACATTGTGCTAATGAGAACAATAAGCGTATTTGTAAAAAACCAAGGAAAATGCTTAAAGAAAATTTAATAATTATCATAATTATAGTATAGCAAATGCAATAAAACTTATCGGTAATTTTTGGGAAATTCAATTTCAAGTTGAATAAATTTATCAAAAATAACGGATTCACTTGTTTTTCAAAGAAAAATGTTAATGTTTACTTCAAAATCTTATTGCATTTTCTTTAGCTATTTTTCATATCGATAATCATGCACCCGTACTGATTATCGGTTATTAGCACCAGTGCACAATTATCAATTAATCTTGCTCTGATTGGTTTACATTAACAATTAAAACTTGTCATTTTATGCTGTTCATAACTTCGTTTTGATATGGGACAGATAAATAAAGTTTTCAATTAAAAACATTATAAATATATTTTAGGAATTGCTTTGTTCCGAATTTTTATCCAAAGCAGTTTAAATTTTCTTTGAATTACATTTTTATCTACTACCTCCCTCCAGGAGTTTTGCGTACTTTACCTCACTGTACCCCGTATAAATCCTTGCTGCAAAATGAAAATATACAAACATCGGTGCTGAAATTCTTGTTACTGTAAGTATTATTAGGTGGTAGACAAAATCCGATACATGCCTCTGTGGTAAAGTGCACCTCCTTCTTTGGTTTTTTATTGGCCTACTAACGTCGAGCATCAAACAAACCGCGGGAGGAATCGAGGAAATGTGGAACTTCCCTCCCTTGGTATGTAAATAACTATTATTCTTTTGAGATTTCGACATTTGTAGCATATGTGAATTCAAAAACCTTGTTTCAGATTTGAACCAAACCTTACAAACTAAACATGTATTCCTTTATCAAGATTCCATTGCCTTAAATTTACTTTAAAAATTTTTCATTGATGGGCGGGGAAATTTGTAAGAAGCCATATAACGAAATAAAACTAAAAAAAATGTAAAATAAAATAAAAATTACAAATCTTTGTAAAGTATCGATTTGCTGAACGCTTATTATTGAACGACCGGAAAGTAAGGTGAGTTTTCTTCACCACCTTTTTCCACGGGGTATGTCGCCCACCTCACCTCACCTCACGGTAACAAGTAGGGTTTATTGAGGAACGCTTTTTTTGTTCAAATTCGCTTCTAAAAATTACGTCGAAACGTAAGCTAACTAACTAAACCTTTACTTTATTCAAATTAAAAATGATAAGTGAACTTTAGGGGACATAGTAGTAGAAGTCACTTATGTAAGTATATAACAAATAATGTTATGTTCGTATTATATTACTTTAAAATATTATATTTTTTTGTATATACTTAAATTAAAGTATAGTTGATAGGAATAAAATAGTCACTTTTTAGATTCTGTACGTAAAAGCATAATACTGTACTATTATTAGATGTAAGCAATAAGATTTGACTCATATAACGTAACAACGATAAGCTTAAGCAACTTACTTAAATTATGATAATTTTAAGTAAAGTTTTTAGACCAAACTAAGTCATGCTAAAATAAAAGTAAGTAGATATTTGATTGACAATTTTTTCCACTTGGTAGTCTCCTTTTGTTGACTGTGCTTTTTTTTATTAGGAAGCAAAGTGACATTGTAGTCGAGGCCCCTACTAAAGTTCAATTATGTTTAAAAATAATTGGCAGCCTAATATAAATCAAATATGATCCAATCAATATAATAACATTTTGTTTCTAAATTAATATAAAAATTATAAAATTGACGGTTGCACCCATACTAATATAATAAATGCAATCATTTAAATTATACTTTGGTTTTACTTTTTAAAATTTTAATACTAATTTTTAGTTACATTTGTACCTCAATTAAGACAAAAACATATAAAGTTGACAAAATTTTCTTATGATGTTATGATGAATTTAACGGAATCTGCAACAATACCAACTTTCCCACCCGTCCGGTTGAATGAAATTCATTTTTATTTGACATTTTTTATATATAGTTTAAATACTAGTACTCTAAGGAGCAGTTTTTTGAAGGGGGCATCATAATCAGATGAAAAATGTAAATGTTTTAGGGACAAAAGTAAAAGTATGTCAATTTGGAACCAAAAATCGTTTTTCTCTTCCATATTTTTTTTAATGTTTGAAGATGTATAAAAATAAAATTTGAACACTTAAATAACAAAGTTGATCTTAACTATTTTTTTGCACTATTTTCTCTTACGTTAACAAAAACTTTAAAAAAATTAAGCTAGAGTAAAATGTTACAAAAAAAATAGGAAATGATGACAAAAACTATAATTAGTAAAAATGCGACATTGGCAACTTTGCGATTTTGTGATCACTTCATCTGATGAGATATGGTCTTTGTGAAGAATGGTTAATTTTGAGGAACTTAAAAGAAAAAATTATTTGAATAGTTAACCAAAATCACCCCTAAAATGGCTTTAAAAAATCAATTTACTAGATTTCAAGAAAAACTAAAAAGACGGAATTTTATACATATATTGTATTTTGATTCAATATTATACACAGTGGTGAAAAGCACGTATTATTAAGTGTAATACATTAATTAAAAGGTAATTTTATTGGTCAACAAAAACGCCACCTGTAATGGGACGCCGAACTAAAAAATATTATTTTCGGATTTGTTTTGGTCTCCTATATTATCGTACCAAAATATATCAAAATCACCACCTAAATAAAGAAAATAGGTTTCTACTCACGGATGTAAAAAAGAAAGGGATTGATAATACCCTTGTGGGAAAATGTTGTGGAGATCTAGGTTGGCGACATTGGTTCCTTAATTTTAAATAGTAGTGTGGGAACACTGACTATCAAAAGTGTCAAATATGACGTTTCTAGAAAGGTTATTTTTGTTGTTTTTTAATACAAAAACAAAAAAGTGAAGAACCAAGCAATAAAAACCATTTAAAAGACAGACAAATGCTTGAACGGTGACGCCATGATAATCTCTCTGATTTGGTCTGGGGAATGTGCAAGTTTTGAACAAATAAATTACCATTGCTGCTGGCGCTCCCGCTCAAGATAAACCTTCATTAAGTTGATCTCTGAATCTGAAACAGGAACGAAAACGTCTAGGGACAGATATGCGCCAACAGTTTATAAATCCGAGGTTGTTATAGGCCTAGAAGACAAGAAAAATAAATGAATAGAGGGAGATATGGAGTTTGATAATAGCATATATGGATCAGCTGACAACCAGAGCGATGGCAAGCGATCACAAAAAAATACATCTTTGGCACATCGACTTTTACAAAATTAGAGCAATACTTCATGAGTTTTAAAAAGAACATTAAAAAAATTGGTAATTATGCAGTATAGTGTTTTCTGCCATTTTTGATTTTTTTTTTAAATTCTTTATGGGGGCACCTACTAAGGTCCCTAGGACCCCAAATTCGTCTGCGCCCATTTTTTTTTTGTAAAAGGATGCCCGGGGGGGGGGGTGGTGTAATATGTTTTTTTGATTTTTTTTGGTTGGGTTGAATTACGTTGGGTTGGACTGTGTTGTTTTAGTGAAATTAAAAAAAACACAAAAAAAAATCGAAAAAAAAACCAACCGGCGTAGGCGGATTTGGGGTCCTAGAGACCCTAGAAGGTACCCCCATAAAGAATTTTTCATAAAAAGTCAAAAATGCCAGAAAACTGTATACTGCATAATTACCAAAAATTAATTTTAATATATATTTTATCAGTATATATTTTTTTTCTTTTTCTTGTTGTCATTTCAATGTGTTTGTAACTTTCTATATGTATAATTTTAAGTAAGTAGTTTAAGATTTCATTGTCAATTTTTGTGATATTGTAGCCAGTATTTTTTTTAGATTTTAAGACCAGTAATTATAAGATGTTTTACCAGTTTACTAAAAATAAAGAAAAATCAATATGTATTTTTTAATCTTTATTAACAAAACCTTAATGTTAACATTGTTTAATATCTAAATGATATTTTAAATTTAGCTTAATGTTAATTTTTAACACTAAATTTTGACGTTTATTTATTCAATTGTGACAATGTTTTTTCTTAACAATTTTTGTAATAAAAGTTTTCTGATTCTGAAGAATTCAGCAGAAAAAGTTATTACTAAGATATTCTTAAGTTTTGGTAAGTTTTCAGCATTTGACATTTTTTTTGTAGATTCGTTTTTTAAGGATGATGCACTTTCCTTATGGAAACTGGCTTTCTGTGTGATTTTGCTTATCTTGATGAAAATTTATCATCCCCATAGCAACAGCTAACAAAAATGGCTAAAAATGTTACAGTTTTTATTTTGAAGGATGTTTGTTAAATACTAAGTGGTAAGATAACAATTGAAATTTGCCTTTTGTTAAAAAAGTCATTTCTTGGTCATATGAATTTAATATTTTTTATGTTTGTGATGCCAGTGCGACGCAACCTATATTTTTCTGCTACTTATTCTCAGACTACAATTTGGTTAATAAATATTATTTACATTTTCACAAAAAGTGCAAAAAACTGATTTTAGGGAAAAGCCAGAATACCAAAATGTTTAACTTTGAATGCAGTATCTCAAAAACCACATATCAGATCACTGGAGCAATGATAGATTTTTATCAGGACAATAAAACCTACAACATATGCAGTTTTGAGCAAAATCCCACATCCTTTATAAAAGATAGAGCTACAAAAAAAATGTTGTATGCTGAAAACTTACCACAACTCAAGGATATCTTAGTAATAATTTGTTAACTTAGGGAAGGGATGGTCGACACAGTTGTTTATTAATAGGTTTTTCCGCCAAGGTCTTCAAATATTGTAAAACTCTGCTAAAAGATGTACTTTTTTTGTGATTGCTAAATGTTGCTTGACTTGCCATGACTCTGGCTTTCAGCTGAGCCATATATGCTATTATCAAAGTCAGTATCTCCCTCCATGAATTTATTTTTTATTACTGTATCACGTTGGTGCATCTGTGCTTAGCTGTTTTATTCCCTGTGCAGATTCAGATCAACGTAATCAAGGTGTATCTTCAGCGGGAGCGCCAGCAGCAATGGTTGAACCGAGCTTTTATTACAATTTATAATGTGTGGCTTAACAGTACCCTTTGAGTTTATAAATTGGGGGGCAATGTTTCCATATTGTGATTTATTTGTTCGAAACCTGCACATACTCCAGACCAAATGAGAGAGATAAATGGCGTGACCGTTGGAGCATGTGTTTATGACTTGTTTCTTTACTTTTTTGTTTTTGTATTAAGAAACAACAACAAAAATAACCTTTCAAAAAAATGTCAAATTCAATCATATTTTGACACTGTTGACACTCAGTGTTCCCACACTACTATTTAAAATTAAGGAAACCAATGTCGCCAACCCAAATCTCCACAACATGGCGGCGAAAATGGCGGAAGACAGGCGGCAGTGATTTTCATGAAAATTTCCCATAGGTATTAGCAATCCAAGGTTTCTACATTTGTGTTTTTACTGCCCGACTACTAGGAATTATGAATACATTTCTTCTTCATTCATTTTCGCAAATTTAAAATTGCAAATTCCAGGCAATTGTTCCTAAGGAATATCCCAATATTTAAAAATAATCGCACTCCACTGAACAATCAAATTAAAGTGAAAACAATATGTGTGTACAAATTGAACAAGATGAAAGTAAAAAAGTAAGTCGCTGGGATCCAGGTTAAATCAGCTAATAGAATGCATTTAAACAATTAAGAGTTCATTTGGATTTTTTAATTCTTTAATTCTTTTACTCTATTTAACCGTTTTAATTACAACTGGTCTGGTAAATTTTATAATGTGGTCATTGTGCTGGAAATACTGGGTGACCTAAACAAACAATTTATCTTTTTCATTAGAAGCATAATTTTTAATATGTTATGGTTTGGTATTTTATTGTAGCATCTACCTAAAGTGGTTTTAATATCGATACAAAAAGAATCATATTCTATTTTATACGAAAATTCTACAAATTCACAAACTAAGGCTTTTTCTGTGAATAATAATAAGAAAAACAAATCGCTGCAGCTTTCTAAATATATTGGTGCTGTAAAGAATACATCAGTTAAAATGATTTTTTACCTTGTTTTTTGCTTAAAAAGTTGTGTTAGAAAAGGCACTTTACGCCCTGTTAAGTACCAGATTTTTCCTACTTGCGTAAAAAATACCTTGTTTAAATTTAATTTTTGTGTTTTTTGGATAAATCTAAATAGTACTTTTAACAACTAGTGACTAAAATAGTGGTTTTTTTTACAAGCGTTGGTTTAAATAACGAGCGCAGCGAGGTATTTAAAAGCGCGAGTAAAAAAAGCAAGGTTTAGCCGCGAGTTGCAAACACTACTTTTTTTAATACCTTTGTCAAAAAATCCACAAAAAACAGGAAAATCCTTTTAAAAATCGCGAACGAAGAGCACTTCTCGCAACACACCATCTTTACAGTATAAATCAAGGCGGCTGATAAATAAAATAACAATCGTTTCCATAGCGACGTGCCTTGTTGCTCGGTGAAGGTCATTGTTGCGACGTTTTAATCTTTGACAGTTTGATATTTTGACGATGTTTTTAAATGATTTCTTTGTAAATACTTGGTGGAAACTGGCGGAAATGTCTTTTTAGGCAAGAATAATTAGATTTTTTCAATATTACTATTCAGTCAATTGCTTACTTGCTACCTGCTACCTTCACGCGCCCCATAAAAACAAAAAAAATGAAGTTATCTTGGTAGCAGGCAATTGCTTAGAAGAGGACAAAATTAGTACATAATTCGTAGCAAATTATGGCATAATTATTTTTTTTTCAAATCTCTTTCCTAGGCAGAGGGGGGTTTGCCTTGATATCAAGCGACACACCCCCTAAAAACAAAAAAATTAAGTAATCTTAAGAGTAGGAAATTTTTTAAAAGAAGGCAAAATTAGTACATAATTAGTACCAAATTATGGCATAGTCACTTTTGGTCAAATCTCTTTCCTACGCAGAGGAGAGTGTACCTTGATATCAAGCTACACACCCCATAACAAACAAGGAAAAATCTTATGAACCGAGGGTTTTTGTAAACTTAAAGTGCCCTTCTGTAAGAGCACATAATTAGTACAAAATGGGGGTATGCAGCTTAGCGCCAAGTCACCCCCCCCCCCACTTTTAAGTGCGAATAACTCCGTTATTCATTAAGTACAACATTTTTTAAAGGACTAATTTAGTACATAATTAGTACATACTTTTTACAATATCCAAATTGAGTTTCATTGAGGGGACTGCTGTTTCACTTTCGGTTGAAACCAAAAATAACCTGCCCCAAAGCACAGTGTTGTTTGAGGTTAGATTTTTTTAAACTAACTTGTCTGTGTGAAACAAGAAAAGTTGTGTAATGTAATTATTTATTTTTAATAAATATTGCTAGCGAAAACTGCTTACTCTTATGGCTGCATTTCCGACAAGGTCGTGAGATATTATTTTTAATTTTTTTAGCTTGTTTTAGAAATGTCCTAGGAGGTAGCAATTTTTGGGATTGGATTGTCTTGGTTAGACTAGGTAAGCTTCATAAAAAAAATAGTATTTGACCCTATAGAAAGGAAAATCGTTGAGTATTTTAGCCTGCATGGATCTTCCGTAGATGTAGTGGGCTAGGAAGGAAGTTGTGTTAGACTCTCTCGGGATCCATTTACTTTTAATTTTTTTTTATTGACCATACTTCGTATTTTCTTACTGTCGGATTTTGGGTTTGGATTGGAAACGATCCAAAATGTTTGTTTCATTTACTTTGTTTGTACGGGCCTCTTAAAGCGCTTTTATATAGAGATGGTTTAAAAATGTTGTCGTATAAAGACGACTAAAACCGATTTAAGCAGTAAATCGATTTTAGGGTCATTATAAACAGTTTGAAAGCGTTTAGTCCATTTCAAACGGCAGTGACAACAAATTTTTAGAAAAAATGGGGGTCTGATTATTATTCGATTTTTATAAGTAAACATCCTCTATATTTTTATCTGAAGTATTCGTCACTGTCATTCAAAAACATCAATTTGTCAGTGTGTTGTCAAAGTTATTTTTGAAAGCAAGAATAATGTTTTTATATATTAGCTTTTTTAGAAAGAGAAAGACTTCCGCAACGGAACCGCCCTTCAAGTTAAGAATGTAATAGAGCGAACAGAAAAAGCAACCAAATTAATTCCCACAACAATTTCAAATATTAATAAAAATGGGATAAAATCCGACAAAACCTTTGGATCTAAATGTCCTCAAAGCCAAACACAGCCAAAACCAAAATTACAAACTATTTACAAAATAAAACTTATGAAACTTATTCAACGTACGCCAGAAAAGAATGTGTGACGTTGGCAAAAATAAGGCAAAAGTTCAGGGAACGATGGATAAACAGTATAGTCCATAAAAAAAATAACTTTTTAAGGAAGTAAATTAAAAATAAAAATTTAGGTCCAGAAGGTTTTACTCCAGTTTTGATAAACGAGACGTGAATCTTTAGCAAGGAATCAGATAACACCAAGCACATGGATTAAAAAAAAAAAAACAGTCAACGTAATAATAACCTTGTTATCTTTTTAGAGTTTCTAAATATCTAGAATACTTTTCGAAGGCAAGTTCAAAAGTTTAAAAAAATGTAAAACAAGTTAAGGGGTTAAGGTCAATCGGATGGTTTGCTATGACTCCGAGTATGACTCTCATATTGCCTCACTGTGAAGTTCTGAGGATTTTTAAAGAACCGTACCTTTTAAACAACTTGATTGACCCCCCACTTTTATAAAAAAAATATAAATTTTTGAAAAATATAATTTCGTATTACAGAATTAGGTAAAATTTAAATTAAGTAAGTTATCTCCGTTTTTTTTCAGGTCATCGATATATTGTGGTCCATGCTGGAGCAAAATAAATTTAACATTCAAAAGTGGGTTATTATGATTATTATTAAAAAACATGAACACAAAAAAATTGAAAATTGGTTTCAAACAGAGCTTGTTCAGAATCTTCCTCCAAAGGCATAATCATAGACAACGCAAGCTACCATTCTGGCATATATCAGAAGAGATTTCAAGAAAATCTTGGACCAAGCAGAGGCTAATCGGGTGGCTAAAGTAAAAGATCATTTACCTTCCACGAAAGGCTGTGAAACAACACTAATTTTATTTTGAGATGTCTTATATAAGTATTCGAGTCATTTTGATACAATTACATTAACTTGGCAACTTTTTTGGAACTGTATTTTTTTATTTATGGTAATTATTCATCAATATGGTATTTTTGTCAACAAGTAAATTAAATCGTTAGTATTTTTTATATTCTGTACAGAATCACGCTAAGTTTGGTTAGTTTGCTTTTTAACGGTAAACGGTAGTCGCTATTTATTCGCTATTTTAATGAAGGCAACAGCCTAGCAGAGCGCTACTGCGCCTCCCCAGAATAAAGGTAAGGGTAACAGACTGGCCAGAAACCTGACCAAAATCACCCTAATGTTCTAAAATTAGATCGAATTTTTTTCGGTTATTTTAGTTAGGTAGGTACCCAGTCCTAATTTATAAGGTCACGGATAAATAGATCATGCATGGACAGCTTTAGACACCTTAATATATCCAAAGTTAAAATGAATTTTTTTTTATTTTATATAGTAAAATCACCATTAATTAGCCACTAGTCATTTGTTGCAAAAGAAATATCGGTGGACGTACGTTTTTGACTGCCATTATGACGTCACTACAAATGGTTTAATATAATAAGTTCGACTATAGATGCTCTATCTTCTTACAACTGTCACTTGTTTTTAAAGCAGGGCAGCAACCAGGAACTAGAGCGGCAGTCAAGGCACAGGTCCGTATTGTTGAGTGAGGAACATGCCCTCCAAGTTGAAAAGCTCACGCCCTTTCAGCAGTCTTGATTATTTACTAAAAGAGGACATAAATTGGGTTCTTAAGGTTTCTACTCTATTCAAACCATCTTTCCCTGGATTCCCTCTTCCTAGCTTTCAGCTGGTTATCGTCTTTTATCAATAAAACGTCATTTTTCTTGAGCTGTGATGCGGTCTGCTTCCACTTGGTTTTTACTTGAAGCTCATTCAAATATTCTTTGCTCCATCTTTGCCAAATGTGTTGGCGCATTTGCAGAATATATTGGTAGGCGGTCAATTAGTTTGCAGAAACGTCTTGAACATCTTAATAGAAAGTGAGCAGCAAATAGGACGGAAGTTAAGTATTGCTTCTATCTGAACTAAAAAAGTATAAAAATACTCATATTAGTTCAGTAACCGAAACCGCTCTTTTTAAATGAAATTTTATACTTTTCACCTTTTCACCCTTACCTCCAAAAGACCTGTGAAGTGAGGTGATTAAGGAGGTTTAAACTCCTAAATAATATTTTCTGTGGCGGCCACCGGAACTAAAGCTTTTTCGTTCTGTACAATAAAGGTACCTAAATCTTTTAAATCAGAGGTGGAAGTTACAAAATTGGTTGCGTTACTTTTTGCTTAGATTTGTTACTAACTCTAAGTGGATTGCCCGAGTCTGAAAACATATGAGTAAAGCTATGTATACTTTTGCGTCTCTGCCAACGTTGTTTTTTATATGTAAAATGCACACGATCCTCAAGTAAGTTACCCATGATTGGTCTAGTCAATTTCGGTCTAAATCTAAAGCATCTAACATACTCATGCACAATCTTTTTTGCTAGGAGCCTTCCAGAAACTGGCTAAAATTCTTCTCTGATAGATGACAAAAGATATTGAGGTTCCGCATAAAATGAGATGAGCAACTTTTATTGGCATCTTATTGAGATTGAGGATCAGAATACTTTACAAAAATATCAACATTTTCCACTTCAACAACGTGAACATTCTTAAAAAATTTACGCAAATTATTTTGAAGATTTCAGGCCAACAGGACTCACCAAACTCTGACCAACTATATAGATCCATATCTTTTATAATTAGAAAAGGCCTTACACCTTTAGAAAGTAAATCTGCGGCAGTTATGGATTGAATTTCCGAAACACGGTTTCCAACAAATGTTTTCAAGGTGTTTGGCTCTTTATTCAGGCAACCAAGGACTACGGTTGAATCAGTCCAGAATATGCGTTTGTTTACATTAACTCTAAGAGAACTAGAAGCGAGTTTTGCCAACTTAGCAGATGTAAGGGCAAACAGTTTCGACAATATGGACTTTAAAGCCAAGTGCACGCTGCAAAAACGTTAGTACAGCTCTCATTTTGCTTTGAAATAGCTAACTTCATTTAATCTGTAATTTTGGCTGTTAAAATTATTTCACTACTAAATTTACTTGTAAAGGTAAAACTTATACTTAAAATATGCTAAAACTTATCTAACAAAATAGTTTAAATCTTTACTTTTTTCTTAAAATACAACTGAAAAAAATGCCAAGATGGCAACGGCAGTTATTTGTTGTATCCGCGTGCTATTTTTATTAAAATGCAGCTGCTTTCAATGCTATTTAGCATTTGAGAATAAGTGCCATGTACCGCTAGGCTGAGTCCGTGCGTCCACAGCAATAACGCCAAGATTTGCTTTTGTTTTAGATTTATTGTTTAAAAAAATGCAAAGATGCTTGGTTGCACGGGCGAGCGAGCTGCCATGTTTTATATTATGGCGAAACATAACCTCTCAAAAATTTGTGAAAAAATAATCTTTTTTACATAAATATTCTTAAATATAAGTCTGAAAATCCTTCAAAATTAGCCAAATATGCAAGACATGATGGTGTTTCTTTAATTCTGCATTAAAATTTAAAAAAATATATTGTGATTTAAAAAATCCTTAATATCTCAAATTTTTTTCGTCTGAGGCGTTTTCTCGCTTTGAAATTATTTTGAAATATTATTTGAAACTATTTAGATGGGACGTCATCATTTAGAACCGAGAAAAAATGAGTAGTTCAAAACGCTGACGTAGTTTAGTGTACCCTCACTTTTTTGTTTTTCTGTTTATTTTTTTGGTGTTTAAAAGTGAAATTGATCAACTGCTGGTTTATTTAACAAAACCTTTGAGTGTACGGCCAGTTTTAGTAGCACGGATGGCAAGCAATGGAAGCTACATGGATAGTGAAGATTTTTTATTTACTGTTCTTTTAAGCCCCGAAAATCACAATCAACAAGATATCTAGAATACGATTTTTCATCCATTTTCACAGAAAAAAAATAAAATTAGGTTAAAACAAAAATGTTGAATTTTGACGTATATTCTACGCACGCGTCAGTTTTGAAACTAGAGTGGATTCCGTTTCAAAATATTTTTAAACCGTTTAGATGTGACGTCACCATTGCAACGCGAGAAAACAAATGTTTCAAACTTTTTAAAAACATTTTAAACAATTTCAACGCGAGAAAACGCGTTTGACTCTTGGGAAGTCCACAAAGTGCGTATTTTTGATTGAGAGTTTGTTAAACATCACCAATATTTATTTAACCTGTCTTCCATCTTTAGTCTTTTATGTTGACGGACAATTTTTATTTAATTGCTATTTTTTGATACATTTTTTGTCAGGGAAGTTAGGTTTTAAACAACATTGCTTTCATGTGCAAAAATTCTGTATTTTCAGCTGCCTTAGACGTTTTCACAGGCAAAAAATATTCCTCAAAATAGCTGTGACAACATTTTCACATTTTGAAAACGTTGTGGCAGAAGACGACAAAAGCATTATTGTTATATTTTTTGCTGCGAAAACGTTATCCCAGCTTATTTGCAGCACGCTGTGTTACTTGGGGTGTCTGTCTGTCTGTGCGCATAGCTCTTAAACCAGCGAACCGTTTTTTTCTATTGGAAGCCTATCCTTCAGGGAGTGAGTGCTCTTAGCTATGTTTAATAAAAATAGGCTATAGACTAAGTAGATGTTGGACTTAAAGTTGGAAAGCCATTTTTGATTCCTTGTTGTTAGCGTATCTTTGATGCGTTTGTAAAAGCGTCCTTAAAAAAGATTTAAAGTTGTGCTCACAACGTACGACATAGGTAACACACAGTTTTACTTTATGCCTCTCACTTCTATTTTTTTCCTACTTGGAAAAAGTGGGAGGGTAATAGAATGGAAAATAGAAGGAGTGAAACTGTGGATCAGGCATTTATAAAAACCCACAGATAACAAGATGGTTAGGATACGCTAGCTGCGTACGAATACTGCAAGGATGGTCGTAGAGATAGCTGAGACGTAGTCGCTGTTGTACAGGGTGAGCGTCTATAAATGCCCACCCCCTTTAACTTTTTTAATATTGGTCATAGAAAGATGAAACAAAATTTGGATTGATTATGAAAATGTTAGTTTTTTTTACCCCGATTTTACATTTTTTAAAAAGCTGACTGTATACAAGGCGTTCCATTAAAACAATTTTTTAAAAATAAAAAAACCTATATATTTTAATTTTTGAATACTCGTTAAAATTACCTTTACAAAAATATATAATTCTATACATTTCTCTTTTGTAGTTTTTTAGATATTGACATTTATATTATCATAAAAGACATCCCTGTAGTTTTTTTATAATTACTCGGTAGGTAAAACAAAAATTGTTCTAATCTAGCAGCCTCTGGAAAATCAAAATAAGACATTTACAGTGTATTGCTTATGGCTGCTTTAAAAAAAAAACAAAAAAGAGGGAGACATAACTAAGTTCAATAGTTTTTATGTATGTTATCTTAATCTAGTAGCCTCTGGAAAAAAAACAAAACAACACAACCATGCATTTTAATTATAATCACCTATCATTTTACTTCACAAAATCTTACTTTTCGTATATTTTGGAAAATGATTTATTCTGAGGAAGAAAAGCAAGATATTGTGTTAACGTATGAATAATTGTAATGCGTTTGCGGCTCGACGAAATTATAGAAATAGGTTTCCGGAAAGAAACTTAGAAATACATCAAGCTTAAAAAGAAAGAAACGAACAGTTGTGGCAAACGAAGAAGCAAATTTAAATATCCTTTTGCGTTTTGAAGAAAATCCTACGATACCACTACGTAAAATTTCAAAACAGCAGGAAGGACAAAACACGAATTCCTCCTATGGCAAAGTGAGAAAAGTATTAAACAAACACAAATACAAACCTTACAAATTTAAAAAGGTTCAAAAACTTACCGAAGAGCGAAAAAGAAAACGAGTAGAATTTTGTGAATAAATGTTGGGTAGGATGGATGAAGATCCAAATTTTATTTTCAATATTTTATGGTCAGATGAAGCAACTTTCGTAAGTTGTGGCGTACTAAATAGAAAAAATAAACGTTTTTGGAGCAGAGGAAACCCTAACTTTACCAAAGAAATTAACTCCCAAGGAAGGTTTTTAGCAAACGTCTGGTGCGGTATTTTTGTTGACAAAGTGGTAGGACCATTTTTTTTTTGAGCGGTCCCTTACAGGAGAATCCTACTTGAACTTTTTGGAAGGATATTTTAGCAACTTTATTGATGATGTGCCGCTACCTCGTAGAGCAACTTTAATTTTCCATCAGGATGGTGCAACACCACACAATATTGTAGCTGTTCAACGATTTTTAAATAATAAGTTTGTGGAGTGGATTGGAAAAAATGGGACAATACGTTGGCCACCGAACAGCTACGATTTGACTCCGTGCGATACTATTTTATGGGGGTACCTTAAAAATAAGGATCAAGACTGGGACATCCAAAATATCAACCAAATGAGGCAATTCATACGATTACCTATAAATGAGTTAAACGGAAATTTTCCGGAATTTCTAACAAATGCAATTAATGGATTAAGAGAACGGTTTGAAAAGTGTATTCAAATAAAAGGAGAAAGGCTTGAGCACCTTTTGAGGCGATAAATCATTTTCTTTGCTTTTTTTGAATTGTTAATTGAAAAAATGAAAATTTAATATATGTATTTTGTGTGGATTTTTCTGTTTAAAACTAAAAGTTATTATTATAATGAAAATGCATGGTTGTGTTATTTTGTTTTTCCAGAGGCTACTAGATTAAGATAAATTTTTTTATCTACCTACGAGTAATTATGACAAAACTACACGGGTGTCTTTTATGTTAATATAAATATGAATATCTAAAAAAATAAAAAAAAAAAATGTAGTGTTATATATTTTTGTAAAGACAATTTTAAGGAGAATTCAAAAATATAAAAATATATAGGGTGTTCTATTAAAAAAAATTGCTTCAATGGAATACCCTGTATACGGTCAGCTTTTTAAAAATGTAAAATTGGCATTAAAAAATTCACATTTTCATAATCCATCCCGTTTTTGTTTAACGTTTCTATGACCAATATTAAAAAAGTTAAGGGGGTTGGGCATTTATAGAGGCTTACCCTGTACCAGAGAACTAACACCGTTGTACGCCGTATCCATTGTAAGCATACGCACTGAGATACGTTTACGATTAAGCACTCTCTATTTGTGCAACTTTAAGTGTCTATTATTTAAGATATCACCCACAAATATAATTGGGTGAAACTTTTGAACCGTTTAAGCTTCATGGGTAATAATAGAGACCTATTGTACCTATAATTTTGATGCCCTTTTACTTTATCGCTTGTTTCGGGTTTGCGCAGTTACGAGGTAATAACGGACTCCCTTACTAACCGATAAAGTTTGACGTTACCTGCAGGAGAATACTGTATCCCTTATAATTGGCATGGTTCCGACAGTAAAACGTTAACTAGAAAAACAAAAAATTAAAATTGATTTTTGAATGCAAATATGTTCTGTTTTATTTTTAATTGTAAAGATAAGTATCAATTTTTGTTTAGTCATTTTCTTTGGCTAGAATTTCGTAAGAAATGTAAAACATTGATTTTCACTGGAAACTGTGACAAGTGATTCCGATCTGTTTATCATAACCTCCCTTTTCTATGTTCTGTTTTTGAGTTTTTACACATTAATAATAATTAAAATTTACCGTAAAAAAACACAAGAATAAGGTATTCTAAATGAAAAATATTATTGGACAAATTCTTTTTGTAAATCTTTATAATCACAAATACCGTATAAAGTCGGCCATAAACAAATCAAAAACTAAAAATGCTGTCTTAAAAATAACGTGACGTTAGCTTCATCACAACGCGTTATTAAGCGATAAAGTCACCTAACGGGGATTTTTTATAAGAGTTGCAAAAGGTCTCTAATAAACGACAGAGCGACCGATTTCTTTGGTTTGTAGAATGCCATATTCGTGAAGATTCGTTTTTTTTTTGTAATACATTTACGTTTTTTAGTAACATAAGATTTTATCAACAAACATTTTTATATTGCTTGTCATAACCGACTTAACCAATTTGTGGATTTCTTAATAATAAATTTTAACAAATAGAAAGTTTGCGCTGCCATTAAAATTTTAAAATAAAACCATACTTCCGTATTTTATGTGCCCATTAACACATTTTTGGTAACTTTATTTTGTGTGGTTCGCTGCATTTGCAGTAAACCTGCGGCGACCTGTAAAGACACTTTCCGGTCGTGTATCGTACGTACTTTTTTTTTAAACAATCATAAAAAAACATTTAAGTACCTGCCACTTTCGTCAACGCCTAGCCGCGGTCCGTAATTTATGAACAGTCTCCTAATAAGAAAATGTTAGCTTTCTGCTTCTTGTTAGCTAGATATACAGGGTGTTCCAAATTCGATGCTCACCATGTAAATCTCCTAAACGGTAGGAGATACGAAATGGTTTAAATTAGGGCAAAGTTGCACAATTTGATGCTTAGCTCTCAACCAAAAAAAAGTTTACAAATTCCGGGTAGTTGCAGAGATAAGCGGAAAAAGCCAAAATCTTTATTTTTAGTTTTTATTTTTCTGCGCCCTTATTCTTAAAGCTGTCAAAAAACGCTTAAAACTTTCTACAGGTACTTTTTCAAGATCTACCTAATGAAAGGTCCGTTTTTGAGATTTGACATTTCAGTGTTACAGGAGCACTGTCAAGTTAATTTTTTCTTATGGACACATAGTTTTTTTTCTTCTGCCGTTTCCTTCATAAAGGATGACAGATATTTTACAACCTAATTTTGATAAGTACCTGACGTTTTGAGTTAATTGACCATTATTAGCCCAAATTAAAAGATTAGAAAACAAAGAAAAAAACGTTAATTAAAACATTAGGTAAACTTATTTTATTATAGCAAAATGTCAATAAAACTGTCATTTTTAAAATGTTAAAAAGAGTTCTGCATGCAATAGGGTTTCCAAAATATCTTGAGTTAAAAGCAAAAATTAAATTTGAGCTGATGATGGTCAATAAACCCAAAACGTCAGGTGATTTGTCAAAATAAGCTTGCAAAATGTTATCTGTCATCCTTTATGAACCAAACGGCACGAGAAAAAAAAAAGATGTGTCCATAAGAAAAAACGAACTTGACAGTTCTCCTATCATACTGAAATGTCAAGTCTCAAAAACGGACCTCTCACTAGGTAGATCCTAAAAAAGTGCCTGTAGAAAAATTTAAGCGTTTTTTGACAGCCTTAAGAATAAGGGCGCTTAAAAATAAAATCTGAAAACGAAGATTTCCGTTTTTTTCGCCTATCTCCGGAACTATCAGGAATTTGTAAACTTTTTTCTTTTAGTTTTGCGCATCTTTGCCCTAATTTAAACCTTTTCGTATCTCCTACTAACTAAAGAACTAAAAAAAAACAAGTAAACTTTTCTTGTTAGGAATAATTTTTGTACTTTTAACTTGTGCAAAATTGTAAAAAACGTTAGAAAAATTATAGTTGTGCCTATCAGTGGTGACTGACGACTAGTTATGGCCAACTATATATCAAGCAAAATAGTGATAAAACAACTCATAAAAGGCAGATTTTTAGGTTTGTCCTTTATTTACCTATATTTATAGTATACTTACTTGACAATTAAAAATGTGTATATTAAAATTTAATCTAAACTGAAGAACAAACGTGGTTTAAATGAACTTTAGAAACATTTGGTTTTGGCTATCCTACATATTTTGGTCATATCACGAATTTGGTCCGCGGAATTTGGAATGAGCTGTATAAACAGGCGCGCAAACTTTGACAGTCAGTTAGTTTTTGAAATTCATTGCGAGCGACATTAGTCAAAGTCAGAATGAAGTCTAGAAAACAGGTTCTCAAGAAGTTGTTAATCACAAATAAGAAAGTCACAAAAGAATCAAGTTCTCACTTATCCTAAGAGGTTCTGGTTCTTTTTTTCTGTCAGCGACATTAGCTCAGGAAATTGACGTAACGACGCGACGTTCAAAACGGGTCATGTAATATCCATCCTTTTTTGGCTGAACTTTGAATGTAAGGCACATTTTGTCAAAACTGAGAAACGGCTCGGAGCACTTTTTTGAATTTTTGCTGAATAAGCTAAATTTGTTTCAAAGGCCACCAACTCGAATTACTCAAACATTTGAAACGGTGGTCTTAGAAAGGAAATTTTAGGTTATTAGGAAAAGAAAATAAAAAAAGTTCTCCGAACCGTATCTTAGTTTTTACAAAATGTTACTTCCATTCAAAGTTCAACAAATTTTGATGTTTATTTGACTCTAAAAGTAGGGATATTCCTGAGCTAAGGTCAATGACGGAAAAAAAAAGAAACTCTACTTTTAACGAACCTCTAAAACGAGTAAAAAATTTCTGGAGAGGAAAATGGAGGAAGTGAGGAAGACTCAACTTGAATACGAAGTAACTGGCAGAAACGCCAACTTGACCAACTCCCAGGAGAATCTTATGAAAACCCTCATAAAAACCATGTACAAGATGATGACCATCTTCCAAGACAAAGTAGTAGAAATTAAGATGAATGAATGAATGAATACTTTATTCAAAATCCAAACTAAAAATAATTACAAGTACTTCTGCCAGCGCGTAGCTTTTCCCACCCACTTCAATATATACTCTTAGCGCAATATAAATATATTATTTATGCTTAATAACTACTATACCTACTAATGCTAGATAATTTATTAACATTTAGTTTATATGTAAAAAAAGTATAAAGGAAAAAAGAACTTAAATGGATTTGTTTTTGTCGAACTAAAATTAGAATAAGTGACTCTGCTTGTTTAAGTTTTTTTGTATTTTTGAAGTTTCCTTTACGAAAAACAGGATTTAAGGCTTTCATAATTAATTGATGTGATAAATGTTTTATAATTTTTTTTTTGTAATTTTGACAGATTGACGTTTTTGATCGGCAGTTAAAAGGTCAAATATTTTTGGTGCCATGTAGGTTATACACTGAGTTAATATTTTATGTTTCTTTGGTATCTCAGCGATATTTTGCGTTACCTGTCGGGTTCTATATTGGTTGGAGTTTATCATGCGTATAGTGTCAAGATACTTTTGTATATAAGACTTTACTTGCATATAACTGTCTTAATCTAAGTACTGGGAATTCTTGAAAAAGTTGATCTGTTGAATACAATTGATTTTTTTTAAAGTTATTTTCATACATCTTTTTTGCAGTACTTCTAAATTATAGAGAGACGCGTCGTGACTACTTCCCCAGATGAGTATCCCATACTGAAGTAGTGATTCAAAGATTGCATGATATATCGTTTTAAGGTTTGAGAAATTTAGGATGTTACGAAGTTTTTTGAACATATAATTAATTTTTTTCAGCTTTGAAGCTAGTTTGTCAGCGTGCTGTTTAAAATTGAGTCGACTGCCCAATGTTAAGCCCAAATACTGAAGACTGTCAACTACCTCAATATTTTCAGAGCAATGACAATCTTGTTCGTTATTACAGTCGTGTATAATCAGGCTTTTAAAATTAGGGTTTGTCCTTTCGTTAATAAAAAAGGGTAGACATTTAGTTTTATCACAATTTAAGCTAAGTACATTTAGGTTAGGCCAGTTTTTTACCCACTTAAGAGCTTGTTCGCCTTTATTTTTTACTTCTTCCCAAGATGATCATTTTATGAACAATCCTTTATCATCAGCAAATTCTACCGAAAGAAAATCCTGGTCATGGTCCATTTATGTAAAGTAGAAAAAATATCGGTCCAAGTACTGTGCCCTAAGGTACACCACACTTTACGACATATTCAGAGCTTACTGCTTTGCCTACTGTGACCTTTGTATTCGATTTGTAAGGTAGTTTTTTATTAATTTAAACATGACCTCTCTGAAACCCAAACAATGAAGTTTTCTTAACAGTAGGGTATGATTTACTGTATCAAATGCCTTTTTAAGGTCTAGAAAAACTCCGGCACAAGGACTAGAATCATCCAAATTTTTAAAAATATTTTTTGTGACTAAGGCCAAAGCATCTTCCGTGCTCAATTTAACCCGAAAACCAAATTGTAATTTATTTAAAATATTATTTTTGGTTAGATAACTCATTATACGTTTCTTTAGCAGTTTTTCGTATATTTTGGACAAAAAACAGATAAGAGGGATATTGGCCGATAGTTAGTAGCTAACTGTTTGCCCCCACCTTTAAAAAGCGGTTTTATATTGGCCTTTTTTAAATGATTTGGACATATTCCTGTTTGAAATGATTTATTGAAAATATAGAGTAACGGTTTAGTCATGGACGAACATATTCTTTTTACTAAGAGGGGGGTGATGTTGTTCAGTCTGGGGGCTTTATTAATTCGTTTTCCGTGACTGAATGTGGTAGAAAAGACTTTTGAGTTCTGTATTTTTTATTATATTGTGTTAAGTATGCTTCTTGATTTGGTTTTTTTATTTGTTGTGCCAGATTTGTTCCAACGTCAGAAAAGAAATTATTAAAATATTCTGCTTTTTTAGTATCACTTTCCAGTATTCATACATACATACATACATACATACATCTAAGACACCGATGGAGGATGAAGAGAAGAAGATTAACACATGTAATATAAAGGTAGGGAATCTTCAACGCACATTTGAAAGAAAGATGAAGGATTTTAGGGGCACATTGGAGACAAAGATTCTATATGTTTGCAAAGAAACTCAGGATGTTATCGTGAGACATATAGAGAAAGTGCGTAAAGAAACTCAAGATTGGGTGAAGGGGTCGACAAATTCCAGGAGAGTGTTTTTCAAGACAAGTTAGCCCCCCTTTTTGATGGACCAACTTTCAGTGGCCTTTTGTAAAGCGTGGACATGATGACACGGATGGCTTCCGATAAGTCAATTGAATTTCTAGGATCTGCACCTACCTTAAGTAACTACAATAGTTTATTTGGTGTGACGTTACCCACCTTTATTGTTTTCGTTCAAAAATATACATAACTTTACCAGTAGCTTACACAGGGGAAGATGGCTTAGGGGCTTAAGTTTTCTCTCAGAGCCATTAAATAGGTATCGACTCCTCAAAAATCAATCAAAAATAAATTGGTAAACTGAGATTATGCTCTTATTCCTTTTCCAAGGCCTCCCCTCTCCTCTTTCAGGCTTAATTTCTGCCCACGCAAATCAAGAACATTGGAAGAATTTTTAGCACTTTGGGTATAAAAAATCCATTTTTCATCATTTATTTCCGGATTTATCCCAGGAGATCTATTATTATTAAATCAATCAACCTTTTATCCCTGAAATTTAAAACCGGCATCGGCATAAAAAGTAAAAATGGGGATAAAAACTTGGAGTTTTTATGTTTTTAAATAATTTTTAAGTTTTTTCTTCCAATATTGTAATTTATTTAAAATTTAAATTAAGGATAACAGTAGTAACATGGATAAAAATTTTAAGTAGGGATATAACTTTGATTTTTGTAGAAAATATGCCAGTTTTTTATTCTTTAATCGATAAAAAGAGAAAACTCGCTTGATGAGTTCGAGTTCTAAAAAGTGCTTTACTGTTTTTGATACAGTTTTCTTGATTTTTCGAGCAAAAGTTTTCTTAAAGTAGCGCCGACCTAACACGACACAAAATTATTTTTTTTTCTATTAAACCGATAATTAATCTAAAAATGTGTAAAATAATGTTACTAAACGAAAGTAAATTACCAGTAATATACTTTGTATTCTGGTCATAGTCCAAAAAAAATACTTGTTAAGTATGTCACGTAAGGGAACTAATGTCAGTCAGTTGCTTCACTTTCACTCTCATTCGATTGTTTTCCTCGAAAACAATGAAAGAGCCATATTATAATTAATATATTGTTTATATAAGTTATGAAATTGTTTCTTGACACACACCTACTATACAAATACTATATAATATATCCGTAGAATAAAATGTCGTTTACAAACATGTACACACAATTTTTATTTTTTATTTGAGAAGAATATTTCCGACAAATATGCGTTTTTAGAGTAAAATAGAAGGTAAAAAGGAAGGAAATTAACAATTTTTTCATCATAGATAAATTGGAAATGGGACAAATATGTCCAAGTGGGTTTCTTAAGTGGGATAAATAAATCCCAATAGAGAAATAAAAAAAAAGATTTTGTATTTTACAACAATATAAACAGTTTAATAAAAAAATCTTAGAATATAATCTTTTTCTTATCTAAGAAGTATGAAAAAGAGTAAAACAATGTTTAAATAGACCTACATCACACACTGGTCAAATCGTAGTGGTTCTGCGTACCTTTTTTTGATGGATCTCTATGTCCCAGGTGCAATATTTGTATGAAATAGTTGAAAAAAATACTGTTGTTCTGATAGATACTCAACTTACCTCAAAAGATTTTGTTAAAAAATCCACCTAAATAGTGCGAAATACGTTCAAAACAGGATAAAAATATAGACTCGCGCCCGTCAAGTGTGGCGCTGCCTGCAAAAATGAGTCAAAATCATGAGATACGCTGAAAAGATCCATGAGAAGGTAACTGCTGTATAAAACAGTACATATATGTTCCAATGGGGCTGAAAGGGTTAAACATGATAGTAGAAGTCACTTAGAAATTTGGTTGTTGGTCCAGTCGGCGCTCTTAACGGGTGTAGTAATTTCTTAGATTATTATAATATATATACAATACCTACTAAAACTTTTAAAGTAGAATACTAAAAGTTTTAAAGTAAAATACTCAAAACATTTTTTAAGTAGGCACAATACAAATCAAAGATTTTACAGCAAAATTATTCATTAGCGCCGAATTAGATCCTATTTGAAATAGAAAATTTAAAACTCGCAAAAAAATTTTAATTTTAATAGGCTGAAACTGCGATTAAGTAGAGTTAACATGCACAAATTGTATGTTGTATATTTAGCGATAGAGCAATTTGCTAAGAAACTATAGAACTTTAAAATATTATGGAACAACAGTTTTGTGGCCGAAAATTAAACAAAGCAAGCCCAAATAAAGGTATCCAAATTCCAAAGACTGGTCTCAATATAGAGAAAAATAAAAAGCACTCCCATTCCTGTTCTTTCTAGTTTTTTACTATTGTGAGGGTTCTTAGTTACTTTAAACTAAATTATCTTGAGAATATTTATAAAAAAATTTGGATGCCGTTTACATTTACATTACCTTATTCAAATTATTTAAATATGTGTAAAAGTATGTTGTTCTGCAGTATGATTTTGGTTTTTCCTTCTATTTTATTTACTATCAGTTTTTTATTAAAAATTGCCTTCTGAAGTATATAATTTTGTAAACAGAAACGTTTTCGTTTATTATAAAAATAGACACTTAAAGTAAATATTTCATCATTTCATTCACTTAAAGTAAACATTTCATCGCATCCGTATCGGTATACGTAACGCATTCGAAACAAAGTCAAAATACGCTACAATTTTGACTTGCTCATGCCATGTTTCGAACGATGCCGGCTTCTTTGACGGGTGTGATGACAGAATCTCGTTGCGTACAGAAGGATGTACGTATCGTTTACCATGAACGTACGCAACGATTTCAATCACTAGTCCTGTCATCGCTCAAAAAAGCGCGCATCGTTCGAATTTTGACTTTATTTCGAACGCGTTACGTATACCGATACGGATGCGTTGAAATATTTACTTTAAGTGTCTAATAATTCTTACTTTTTAGTTCCCATTGACTGATTTTGTTTCAGTAGAGTAGCTTAAAGCTAGACTGTGCCTGATTTGGTTTAGTTAGATAAGATTTTTAAGGTCTATATTACTTAATATTTACGTTTGTTATTATAATAACATAAAATAAAGGCATTATTTATTTATTTTTTTCTGCTGTTGAAAACATAGTGGATGAAGAATTGGGATTTACAAAATGGACTGCTACCTGGACTCCAATTTTTGAATTTTAAGAGAATGATCGCTGGGATCGTTCCTTGGAAACTATCCCACCCGATCTCTCTCTCCGGTGAACGTCACCGAATTTTTTAACGGAGTGTGATCCCATCCAAAGTTGGCACATTTATTGTTGGTAGTGTTAAACTTATTATTATCTCCGCTGCTATTTAATATCTATAGTAATAAAATCGTCGAGAATGCACTTCACAACAGCGAGGAGGGTCTAACTATAAACGGTATTAACAATTTGAGATATGCTGACACCGTCATAATTGCGGATACGTTGGAAAGCCTGCAAGAGCTAATAAATCGAGTCGCAGCCGAAAGTTCGCAATTTGTGCTTAACTTGAATGTTGGAAAAACAAAATGGATGGTTATAGCCAAGCAAAAAAACATAAGAGGCATACTGGAAGTAAATTGCCAACAAGTAGAACGCGTAGAATCATATAAATACCTGGGCTGTCAGCTCAATGAAAACCGGGATATCATGCAAGAAGTCCGTGCCAGAATTGAACAGGCTAGATCATCTATTGTCAAAATGAAATCAGTGTTGTGTAGTCGCGATCTTAATACTACTCTCCGAATTCGCGTGCTTCGTTGTTATGTGTATAGCATTTTGTATTACGGCGTAGAGGCATGGACACTGACTGATGCCATGTGCAAAAAATTGGAGGCATTCGAGATGTATTGCTATCGTAGAATGCTCAGAATATCTTGGGTGGACAAAGTACGTAACGTGGATGTTCTTCTCAGAATGAATAAGAATCTTGAAGTTTTATTTATCATCAAAAGATGTAAGCTTGAATATTTTGGCCATATTTTGAGAAATGACAAATATGAACTCTTAAAATTAATAATAGAAGGGAAAATTGAGGGCAGAAGAGGTCCGGGTCGCAGACGTATATCATGGCTTAAAAATCTTAGACAATGGTATGGCGTTAGTACTACGACACTTTTCAGAAAAGCAGTGGATAAGGTGCAGATCGCGCTGATGATAGCCAACGTTCGAACAAAGCATGGCACTTGAAGAAGAAGAAAAAGTGTTAAACTTGAACTATTTTGATCGAACAATGAACCAAGCTCAGCTTCTGTAGAGGTGTACCCCGTGTTTGCTGTTTTTTTCGAAAAAAACGCGATTCTCTTTCTATATTTAAATAAAATCTGTGATTTTTGGTACCTCAAGCGCAGCAAGATTTCAAAACAAGGAGCTGAGTGGTTCTGTGGTTAACTTTGCCCATTGCAGTAAAGTTAATATAAACATTGATGTAGTGTAGATTTAATATTGTCTTATATTTTAGTATTACAATGGTTTTTAATAAAAAAATAAAAGTAAAAACTTGTTGTAAAGTAGCACTTTAGTACCTTAAGTGCGAAACAGTATATTTAGATATTTAGGAGATATGTTCTAGGAAAAAAAAATTATTTAGTTTTGAAATGGTTTTAACCTTTTAAAATGTGGGACGTATTTGCCCATTTTACCTTACAGATAAGGTGCGTTCGAGTAATACACTCCATTCACTCGTTTTGACTCCTTTTACGCCAAACCGTTCGGGTATTCAAATCAGAGTGAAAAGTGCAGCACCTTTTAGCGTTCGGGTATTAAGAGTAGAGCAAAAAGAACTCACTCCATAAGTCCCACCTCGAGAAGGTAGAGTGCCGATGCGGGCATGCGCAGTTAGTCATTCGGCCACATTTTGTACTTTTTTGAGGCTTTTTAAAATTATTTTGTAGGTACAATTAGTTTCAGTTAAATGAATTGGCAACCTTTTCTAAAACCACGGGTCCTTTATACAACGATCATACAAAATTTACTTTTGGAAATTAATTGGACCCTCAATATTAGGAAAACCAGCAAAAATTTATTTTTGTTTGTACACCATACGAAAACACGCACCATTAAAGGTTAGCTTAGCCTACAGCTTGCACGTTTTACTCCAAAGCGTTCGAATATTACAATTTCACTCTGCCGCACTCTTACTCCACTCCTACACCACACCACTCGAGCCCCTGAGAAGTGAACACTTCTACTAAAATCCAAAATTCCGTATTTTGCGGGCGGATATAACTATCCACATCGTACAAAAGTCGTTCCCACAATCCATGTCGTTTCTTTTCAAATAAAAAAAAAACAGCTTTTAAAAAAATGTTAGTATCTGTCAATTGCGTTCTTAGTTTTTTTCGGTGGAGCATTTGACATCCACTGATGCTGACGTCACTCCACCAATTTCACCAAACTGATGCAATCGAAGTCACCAAGTTGGTGAATTTCAGTGGACTTTAAAAACTCGCCCATATGCATTAACGACTAAAATGTCGATCAAGCACGTGACCGTTTCCATAATAGTTTGGCAATTCTTTGATCATCTCGTCACTGCTTTTATGCGTTATTGGTTGAAACTACTTTTCTTCTCTCAAGCGAGCGATCCTTCCTACGAAAGCCAGAATCGGTACCTTGTAGACCATAATAGAGCGCAACCTTTTCAAAGTCACTGAAACTGAAATTTTTTGAATATATTATTTTGTTGTTACATGGTCAGAAATTAATTTTGGCGTTAAACTAAAACATTTATATAAATATACTTACCTCGATTCTAGATCCAAAAAGTCCGCAAATATAGAAAAATAATATGTTATAAAATTATTTTCTGTTAAATGTGACAGAGGGTGACAAGTCACTTAACACCCACGGCCACACAAGGACTCTCCCAGTAACTGTTGGAAAGTTTTTTATTCTCTAGTGAAGCCATCCTTCGGGTAAGTATCGGAATTTTACAGAAAACTGTTTTTTTTTCTTTAGAACATATGTTTAAGTTTAAAATCACTTACAGTGAGGGACAAATGCTCAGCAAATTCATGCTCCCATTTTAAGACTTAACAGCAGAATAAACTTTGTACATGCTAAAAGTAAAAAAAAAAAAGTAGATACCGATTTTGATTTGCTTTAGCCAGTAAAAAGCAGTATAATAGTTGAATAAGGCTTAAAAATAGCTTTCTATCTCAGTTTCTGCTATTAAGTCTTTTAATCGGAGAATTACTTTTGCAAGCATGAAATGACCATACAGCCTTCGAGGCATACCATATAAATATATATATAAAAAATATAAATAATAATTTCGATAAATAATAGTATGTAAAATGAACTAGGCTGTCAATTTTTTAACTTTATTGGGAGCAAAAAAAATGAATAAAATAGTTGAAATTAAATTTATTTTATTGTATGCTCGATGGTATAGTATATAGATAAGTACTAATAAAAATAAAATAATACAAACTAACAAAACTTTTAAACTGAAGGGGTGCCATTGTACACATTTTTAATTTCCCCCTTCACTATGTCACTTTCATGAAAATGTCTGTCGCACAGTATATAAGTTGCATACATTTTTTCAGTACATTTATTTATTAAAATAGGATTTTTAATTTGTTTTACCCATTTTCTAATTAATTCTGAATCATTGTTTGGATAGAATTTTTTTTTGTTAGGGGTATAACTCTCCATCACCAATAAAGTAAATAAAACACAAAAATATACTAAAAACACGAAAACGTTGGATTTCAAACTTCTAAATATAAAATGAATTTAAAAAAAAACTGGAATTTTCGATAACCGTCGCGTCGCAGCTAAATTAAAACACAAAAATATACTCAAAAAAATGCAAGAATACGTTGGATTTCAAACTTCTCGAAAACAAAATGGCTTAAGAAAAATTGGAATTTTCTACCACCGCCGCAGCTAAATTTAAATCGACGCTATAGATCGTTTTTAATATTTGTGTCTTTCTTTAATATGTGTAAGTAGAATAACTCCAAATAGTAGTTTTTACACTAGACTAGACTATACACTGACCCGATGTTGGACAGATTTTCAGTTTTCTGTGAATAATCAGCAACTGACGGAGGTCCACATTACTACAGTCGACTTTATGCCGACACCACTTTAGGACCGACGATGGTCCGATTGGAACTTTGTTTAATCGGTCGAAAATCCGCAACTGACGATCGCCCGATTTACTATAGTAGACTTTATGCCGACGCCCACTTTATCTGCTTTAGTGCCGACGACGGTCCGATTGGAACTTTGTGTATATAGTCGACATTATGCTAACGCAAACTTTATCTGCTTTAGTGCCGATGATGATCCGATTCAAACTTTGTTTAATCGTTCGAGAATCGGCAACTGTTGATGGCCCGATTTACTATAGTCGACTTTATGCCGACGACCACTTTATCTGCTTTAGGGCTGACGATGGTCCGATTGGAACTTTGTTTTATTGGTCGACAATCGTGACGATGGTCCAATTTACTCGACTTTATGCCGAAACGCACTCTATCTGCTTTAGGACCGACGATGACCTGATCAGATTTTTGTTCGACTGGTCGATAACCGGCAACAGACGATGGTACGTCACATTAAACTTTTTAAACTGCTTAATAATTTCTTCCTAGTCTGTAGAGATGGTGCTAATGTCACTATGTTCCCCGTACAGTGGAAGATAATATTATATATATAATGAGCAAAGATATTTCAATACAAGAATCACCTCTTCCGCCACTTAAACCACTCAATTCAATCATCGACGTCGGCCCGTTTTGAGAGGCCGATGTGGGGCCTTATTATCCACCCATTATCGGACCTTTGTGGTTTGCCGGGCCTTCGTCGCTGAAGTTGGACCGCTTTAGGAAACCAATGTCGGACGGAGTTTACCGATGGTGGGCCGAGACCAGCTTGCCTACGTTAGACTGACCAAATTAAGCAGCTATGTGGACGGATGGTCGATATCATGTGGTTAAACCATATCGGACCTTAATCGTACGGCGAGGCATACCGTCAACAAAAAGTAAAATTTACCATTGGTCCGACGGCGGGCTACAGTCTAACGTTGCGTCGGCAAACATACATTGGGCCTACATCGCAAAGCGGACGTAAATCGTCGTGATGCCGATGAAGGCAAATTCGGCAATCGACATCGGGCCGACGAAGGCCCGAGGAAACCGTGTTTGCTGGGTAGTGGCTAAAATAGTGCCTTTTTACAAGCGTTGGTTTAAAAAGCAAGCGCAGCGAGGTATTTAAAAACAGGAGTTAAAAAAGCACACTTTAGCCGCGAGTTATTAACACTATTTTTTAAATACGTTTATCAAAAAATCGAAGAAAAACAGGTAAATACTTTTAAAAATCTCGAACGCAGAGCACTTCTCGCAACACACCATCTTTACACTATAAATCAAGGCAGCTGGTAAATGAAATAACAATGGTTTCCATAGCGATGTGCCTTTTTACTCGGTGACCATTGTTACGACATTTTAATCTTTGACAGTTTGATATTTTGACGATGTTTTTAAAAGATTTTTTCGTAAATACTTGGTGAAAACTGGCAAAAATGGCTTCATTTTTGGGCAAGAATAATATGATTTTATCAATATTACTAATTTCCGCTATTTCTCTTTAATTTTCGGCAAAAAACGGACAGAAATCTTTTTTTTTGCACCCGTGATCAAAAAAAAAGTAATGCTTTAGTTGTCTGCAGACATTTACTAAAATCATGTTTTTGATGAAGGTATAAAAAAAAAGTTTTATTGAAATGTTAAAATTAACCTAAACTCATACTACAGAAACTGCTAATTAGAGTTCCCTACATAGTTTATCAATTAGAATGAAAGAAAAAATATCTTACTGAAAATTGAGTGAAAGTCTCTCAAAATAGTGTAAGGTAACTCAGGATTATGTGAAAAGATTATATCATAAACAAGTTCAAAAATTGTTTCAATGTCAAAAAATTTCACTCAGTTTTTCGTAGACTTGTTTTAACAAAATTTTTTTGTCAAAACGAGTCCGCGAAATTATTTTTTCGTAAATACTTTGTGAAAACTGGCGGAAATGGCTTAATTTTTAGGGAAGAACAATTAGATTTTTTCAATATTACTATTTTCCTCTATTTCTCCTTAACTTTGGGTAGAAAACGGACTGAAATCTTTTTTTTGCACCAGTGATAAAAAAAAAACGTTTTTTGCATCAGTAACCAAAATTATGATTGTTTTCCACAAACCAAAACTACACTTTTTTGCACTCGACGCGCGTTTCGCTAACAACGTTAGCATCATTAGAAGACGATAAACAATGAACTAAATTAATCTACGCTCTATCTTAAATACAATCCTTTAGTGGGCGGAGATAAGACCAATAATTTGTGATTGATCACGATTTTTAATCCTATCTCCCCTCAACCAAAGAATAAAGTGTACTAAACGGGATGGGTCCTCTATCTTTATTTAAACTATTTCTGAATTTAATGATTTCCACACTTTCACATGCATTCAAAAGTCTTTTGTTTGGTACACTTTTTAAAAGTTTTAGGTTATCTAATGTGAATCTATCATTGTTTTCAAAAGCATGCTCGGCCACACTTGACTTTTCTGTTCTTCCGTATTTTAAGTGTGCTAAGTGTTCTTTAAAACGTGTTTGAATAGAGCGTCTCGTTTGGCCAACATATTTTTTGTCACAATCCATGCAACTAATTTCGTAAATTCCACTTTTTTCTAGAACTGTAGTTTTATCCTTGGGATTTCCTAGAAAGCTTCTTATTGTGTTACCGGATTGATATACTAATTTAAGACCGGTGTTATTAAATACTTTTTGTAATCCTTTCGTGTAATTAGGATTATAAGGAATTGATACAAATTTTGAGTCGCAGGTATCTTTTTGTCTGTAAAATGTAGAATTCTGAAAGGTCTTTTGAAAAGAATGTCTATTTATCAGATTATTTATTAAGCCTTCGTCGTAATCGTTTTCGCCAGCTATATTCCTGATCCTATTCTTTTCTGCTTCAAATCTTTCTTTGTTTAAGTCCATGCTTTAGTTATCTGCAGACAGTTACTAAAAATCATGTTTTCCATGAAGATATAAAAAAAATATTTTCTTTAAATTTACATCTATGAATTCAGTGACAACAAGCGTCTCAAACGCTCAACGTTATTCGTAATAAGAGCAAAGGAGTTTTTAGGAGATTAATAGACAGTTTAAGTTGGTCATGACACGTACGTTTAGAAAAATGTTCAGAGACACAATTTTTTTTAAATATTATTTATCTCTTGTAGTTAAAATGGTTTAAACCAACTTTGATTTGTGAATTTTCTGAACGTAGAGTACACCTTCATTAAGACTAAATTTGAACTGTAAAATTTCATCTTAGTTGACTAAAGAAAACAAAAGAAGTCCCAAATGAACACCTTGTTAGACTCACGGAAGTAAAAATAAAGGTGAAATGATAATATCCTACAAATAAAATGAACGCTACATGTACTTGACATTTGTGAGCCTAAATCAGTTGGTATTGACAAAATTCTCTTAGTAGTTGTAGTAGTAGAGAAGGGGCGCCGCGAAGCCTGGCAAGTAGGCCTCCCCCTTTGCCCTTTCTGCCTTACCCCGAACCTGCCCCTAATCCGCCGCCTGCACCACTGGTCTGGCAGTCTGCTCATCTGGTTTTACTGTTCTTTTTGCAAAGTCCAGTATTTAATCCCATTTGAGCGTGTGCAGGTCCTTCTCATCCAGGGTAGGGAAACCGAATACCTGGTATCTCGTCCTCTGGTATGCCTCGCAGTTCGCTATAACATGTCGAGATGTCTCTTCTGCCTGCCCGCAGGCCCGGCAGGTTGAGTCGTTTTTCACCGCGATCCGGGTCATGTGCTTCCTTAGTCGGTTGTGACCTGTTCTGATTCCTGTCAGCAGACCAGCGTCCCTTCGTGATCTCCCCAGGAGCCATTTTTGTCTGGCTACATCCGGGCCCTTCACGAAGTCCCTGGTCTGTCTGCATCCTGTTCCTCCTTTCCAAGTGTTCGCCATGGCATCGTTGGCCCATTTATTGAGTCGAATTTGCAATTGCCTCTTGGTTATCCCTAGGAGTGGTTCCGGCCCTACATACTGAGTGCTTGCCCCGATCTTGGCGAGCTCGTCGGCCTTCTCGTTCCCTGGCACCCCCATATGTCCCGGTACCCACATAAGTGTCACTTATTTGTCCCTCTCAAGGATTCTAGTGCATCAGCACATTCCTTCACCAGGGTGTTGTTGATCTTGGGCGCCCTTAGTGCCTTTAGGGCCGATTGGCTGTCGGAGCATATATAAATATGCTCCTCTGTCCCTTAACTCTGAGGCTAATAGTAAGAAGGGTTATCGCACAGTACTTATGAAAGGCAAAAAACTAGTCATTCCGGTTGTATAACAGCACTGAACAAATCAAAACACTATCAGTGGGATTTACTAAGATCTAAAATAGTACCCCCCCCCACAGGGCTAAATATTTAAACCTGTGGGGGGTACTAAATTTTAAAACCAATTTTCAAAAAACACTTACCCATACAGAAACTACACAAAGTTATTGATTATTTTTTATTGTTATTGCAAAATACCACTGAAAAACTGCTTTTTTTTCTCAAATTGTACCCTATTCTAAGAGAAAATGCCCTAAAACTAATTTTTTTTGACAGGTTTCAAAATGGCAAATGGTGAATACGCTAAAAATTTGGCACATAATAGCTTGATTATCTGTGTTTGAGGTTAGAAAGTTGGTGATTTTTTAGACCACCTCTGGGAGGTGGTTTAAATTTATGGCCCCCAGAAAGGATTGTTTTGTACCAATTGGTAATTGGTACGTTTATAATTTCCCCAAGTAACCGTTTTTGCAAGCATCAGTTTACCTTATTTAATATCCCAAGTTGTTCACTGACCTATAGAACACCTCCAATTTTGTCCAGAAAAACGCCATATTTTGAACCCGTTTTCAGCACAAAAAATATATCTATGAGGGCACTACTAGGCACAATAAACATAACTTAAGGTCACTGATTATGCACAAAAAAACGCAAAACAACTATATTAATTTATTTACAAACTGAAGGTAAAACATTGAGGTTATCTAAAAGCGAACTCAAGAAAACTTTCCTTACTAAAAGCCCATCCATTTCAAAGCTGTAGAGCTTTCATCAGTAGAGGTTGGTGCAAGCCAAGGTACAAGCAGAGTTAAGAAATCCGAACTCGCTGTTTGTGATTTAAATGCAGCTAATATTTAGAATCTGACATTTCGACAGTGGCAGAAATGTAGACAAAACTTGTATTTAAAAAATATATAATAACACCCCTTAAATTAATACGAAATTAATCTACTCCTTATTTTATTATTACCCATCTGAATCGTAGTGTGACATCCAGTATTAATTGAAAAAATTAATGAACAAGGGTAAGTTTTAATTAGAGTGACATATAACCCCAATTTTAATTTGTTCTACAGAGTGTTTAACCTGCGTGGGTTTAAATTTTTTAATTTTTTTTTCTTCTAAATTGAAACTTTCTTCTTAAATCCAACAAAAGGTTGTGTTAAGATGATTATTCAATAAACAAATTTATTCATATTCTTCTTATAAATCAAACTATATCTAAAATTCAAGGAGGGTTGGTTTAAAATGCTTAAAACCAAAAATTTCACTTAAACTTATGACCGTTCTAAAATAGACTAAACCCTTTTAGTAAATCCCACCGTATATTTTTAGCAAAAACATGAAAAAAACTAAAACATTTTATTTTGACTAAAAAAACACCAGAGTAACACCGTAGTAACTTTTGGTTTGGTTCAAACAATTGTGTGGCTAATAAAAAAAGCAGGCAAATATATATCATGTTTAGAGGGGGACTTTAAACCCATCTAAAAATGATATAACTTTACTTTTTCTAATAACAAAAATTTTAAAAAACAAAATTTTAATATATTACCAAAAATCATGTTAAAAATACCATTTGCTGATTGTGGAAAAGACACATGAAGAAAAAAAATAATGTCAAGTCCATTCGATTGATGTGACTACATAATTTTAGGCTCATAACTGTAACCTACATAAGGCGGTCATTTTTGTGAAATTTCTCAGGGGGTATTATCATTCCACCTTTATTTTTACTTCTGTGGTTAGACGCCGCACGTTGTGATAAAATTTATTATTCTGAAAGAAAAAGAAAAAGGTTAATAGCACAAATTAGGATTGTGTTAGAAGAACACACCCAATAAATGTTCTGTTAATTTGGTACACAGCTTCTGGAAACTTCAAATGAAAATAAAGTAGTATATATAGAGAACGCAATTTTTTTCACTGCAATGTCCTCAAGATTGAAAGTATTTTAAAAACGGGTTAAGAGGTTTAAATTTTTAGGAAAGAGCAAGCCGCTAAGTATCCTTATGATCCTTAGAGGGTTGCCGGCTGGTAGAAGTAAAAACGTTTAAAATAATAACCTGACCTATTTGTAACAAAAAATGCAAAGCGTAAAAAAGCTTGGTTGACCACAAATTTGTATTGCATAAACCGTTAAATCGTGTCGCTAATGGCAAAGCGATAATGACCCTTAAAATAATTTAGTTAAATACCTGTTAAATGATTTTTTGATGTGATTAAATACACTTATTATAGTAGGACACATTTTTTGGTAAATTTAAAGACTGTAAAGAACTTTGATTAAAAAAAAATAATACCCCCTTATGTCTCACACGCTTTATGCACGACACCACTCACGATGAAATAGATGAGATAACAGAAATTTTTATTAAACAATTAATTTAAATTATTTTTATTGTTTTCTAAAATACTTTTTTATAGTCTGCTGTCTCTCTTTAACAACCTGAAATATTTTTTAAAAAAAAGGCACTTTAGCCCAGAGGTTTATATATTATTTTTCGGACTTCTGTATTATTTTTTACAAAAAAATAATAACAGAAAAAATCAAGAAAATCAAGGCATTCTATCAAAAACAAAATGTGAAAATAATGTCGGGTGGTAGAAAATTTGGACTATATTCGAAAAGTGTGTGAAAGATTTGGTTGCCAAGGTATTTGTAACAAAAAAAGCAAAGCGTAAAAAAGCTTAGTTGAACACAAATTTGTTTTGCATAAATCGTTAAATCGTGTCGCTAATGGAAAAGCCATGATGACCCTTAAAATAATTTAGTTAAATACCTGTTAAATGATGACACGGTCTTTGGTAAATTTAAAGACTGTAAAGAACTTTGATTAAAAGGAATTAATACCCCCTTATATCTCACACACTTTATGCATGACACCACTCAAGATGACATAGATGACATAAGAGATTTTTAGTAAACAATTAATTTAAATTATTTTTATCTTTCTCTAATGGCAAAGCGTTTATAGCCTACTATCTCTCTTTAACAACCTTAAATATTTTTTATATACCTTCATCAAAAACATGATTTTAGTAACTGTCTGCAGATAACTAAAGCATAGCATTTTTGGTTATCGATGCACCCAAACTTTTTTTTTGATCACGGGTGCAGAAAAAGATTTCTGTCCGTTTTTACCCAAAATTAAAGAAAAATAGTGGAATATAGTAATATTGAAAAAATCTAATTATTCTTGCCTAAAAATTAAGTCATTTCCGCCAGTTTTCACTAAGTAATTACGTAAAATTCATTTAAAAACATCGTCAAAATATCAAACTGTCAAAGATTAAAATGTCGCAACAATGAACGTCACCGAGTAAAAAGGCACATCGCTATAACCGCATTGTCATTTACCAGCCGCTTTGATTTAGAGTGTAAAAATGATATGTCGCGAGAAGTGCTCTTAGTTCGAGATTTTTAAAAGTTTTTTCCTGTTTTCTTTGAATTTTTTGATAAAGGTATTAAAAACATAGTGTTAACAACTCGCGGCTAAATGGTGCCTTTTTTTACTCGCGTTTTTAAATACCTCGCTACGCTCGTTATTTAAACCAACGCTTGTAAAAAAAACACTATTTTAGCCGCTAGTTGTTAAAACTACTATTGCACTTCACTAAATTATCTCTCCATCTACCTCTAAAATTCTGCCCTATATCTCTAAATATTTTTTATTTTAACAGAGAAGAAACGTTTTTTGGCAGTACTTTTTTTTTAAACGCTAAAAAAACAGTGAAAACTTGAAAAATTTTATTCTAGAAATCATAAGTTTGGAAAGAAAGCTTTAACATGTGAGCAAAATGATTGCATAAAAATGTGAAAAACAAAGTAAAAATTGCTCTAACCAAAACGTTATCCCTTAAATTATGCTAAAATATTTTAAGCCTTAAATTTCCACATGGCTTTACCATAAACCTAAAAATGGATACTGAAGCTGCTGCTGAAGCGGCAGTAAATAAATTTTTGCCAGAAATGTCTTGGAATATCTACGAACAACAGTTCAAGAAGTTTAAAGAATGGTGCAAGTGCAACAATATTGGAAAAGGAAAAAAAAACAACAGGTATCTGACCAAATTTTTAAACAATGCTCTGGAACAGTAGTCAATGAAGATGCTTTAACAAAAAAAAGTCAACTTAAGAAAAACAGCAAGCTACTCAAGAGATTTTTGGTACCTCAAGCACGTTAAGATTTCAAAACAAGGAGCTGAGTGATTCTTTGGTTAAAGTAGGTAATATTTTTGTAGGTAATATTGGTGTAGATTTAATAATTAGTATTACATTGTTTTTAATAAAAAAACACTTGTTTATGTAACTTTTTACTTTAGTCCCTCAGGGACTAAAGTAGCACTTTAGCTCCTGAAACGAGGGATTAAAATAACCACTTTAGTTCTTGAAACGAGGGACTAAAGTAACCACTCTAGTCTCTAAAGTGCGAAAAATATTTGTTCCTACGAGCGTGCGCGTACGATTTTCTCGAACTCATTTTCATGCCAAAAGTGTCACTTTTCCGCACGCCGTGCGTGAAAAAAAAATTTCCGCACGGCGTGCGCGAAAAAATTTTTTTTAGGCACGCTGTTGAGCAAAAAAAAATTTTCAAGCAGCTGTTGAGCAAAAAAAAAATTTTATGCACGCTGTTGAGAACGCTTGTTGTTGAGCACGCTTGAGCAATGGGAATAATTACCATAAAACTTAATTTTTTAAGCTTGTTAAAGTTTAGTTCTGAATAAAACATAAGATTCGTAGTTTTGACATTTTTTCATTTTTAGTCTGCTAGATTTTACTAAAATAATGACAAAATATTTTGATATTCCGCACGCTCGTAGGAAAAATGTTGTACCTAACGCGTGCGCAAAGTATTTTCCGCACTTACGGCTGCCGATGCGTGCGGAAAAGTATAACTTTCCTCACTTGTTCGGTAAATAACTATTTTTAGATTTAAAAAGGGATTTAGTGAGGGTGAATAAATAACAAAATCAATGAATAGCGAGCTTTCCCTCAAAAAAGGTAATGGTAACCGTAGATCCGAATCAGTACGGTGCTAGGAATTAGGAGATGAAATGATGATGGAAAAATATGACACAGGATTCATGTAAAAGACAACCATCTGTCGAATGACGGGAACTAATAGCGACTTGTATAAATAAAGCAGCCATTTTGAGCGTATTTATGTAAAAAAATCGAAGAAAACTATTCGTACCAAATTGACTCACACGCAAGATAACCTTCGAGACAAACTGCATGTGTATATATGGGGTCTTGGTCAATTTTTGTACCATACACAAAACTTACGACTATAAAACAAAAACAATTAACAGAAGAGGACAAGACAATTAGTAGATGGTGTAAGATGTCTGTCAGATCATACAGCACACAGAGGGTGGTGTCTGGGTGAGAGTCACCACTGACCTACTTGTCTAGAGAAGATGTGTGCCACACGCGGTTCTGTAAGCCAGTCGGTAGCTTACACTCGTCGCGCCCGCGAACGTAGTACCAATAAACCTTTCTTCTTCTTCTTTTTCTTGTCGCCGCTGTTAATTCTTCTGCTTTGCGCGATTCCGCCTTACGAAACGTGACTGGTTGTTAAACACGCGCCAAAAATTGTGTTTGAATTATTATAGTAGTAAATTTGTTTGTAATTAATTTACAGAAGCTGCTGATTGTGTTTCGATTTCCTAAAGGTACGTTTTTGATTTAAATTGCTGCCTGGGTTATGTTTTTCTTTTAAAAGTCATAATTATAATATATTCCTTCTTCTAATTGTAGGTAATGGTGAAAAACTGCTTAGACGAAATTTTCACAGATATTTGCAAATTAGCATTTAAAAACCGATTTTTGCGATACAGCCACTCTGTCGATCACTTGTGTTAGCACACAGGGCCCAAAATACATAACTTTTTAATAATTGACGAAATAATTACAATGAAATTTAAATTAAAAAAAAAATTAAATTTTTCCCCGCTACCCTTCTTGAGAAATTACCCTTAAAGCTTCAAATTTGGAGCTTTTAAAAAAAAATTTGCTGGGTAATGCATAATTCACTGTTGTTTTAAGTAAAATACTGTTTTTTTTTAAGTGAATTAAATATAAAAATGTCCTAAGGAATCAGCAGCAAACAAGTCCATCCAAATTTTGGAGGCCTAAATTTACCAGTGTGTTTAAAATGTTTCTATAAATTTTATTAGTAACAAAATATTTAATATCTATTATAAACTACCATAATAACATATTGTTAAAAATGTTTTATTTCGAAAGAAAATTATATATGCACAAAAAAAACAGTAGGCCTCGGATCTGAATAAAACACGCTTATAAAATTTACATAAAGAGCTGTTTCAAACAAAAAATAAAACGTCGTATTTTTTTATACTAAACGTCATATTTTTGTATTGAAGAACAAATATCATGATTATTATCATACTATCACATAGTCATCTGAGCTGGACCTAAATAGTAAATCTACTAAAGTCAAATAAGCAAATTAGCCCGCAATCTTTATAGCACAAATCAAGTAATGTCAACTTTTCGATTGAGGCAACTTCAAACGCGACTCCTTGACAGTTTTTATTTAAAAAAAATATGATCGATTATTTTTTTTGTTTGTTGTTTTTTTTTGCTAACACCAGTCAAAATTATGATTTATAAGGAAGTCGGATAAAATTTGCCTGAATGTGTCAAAGAATGCATGTTTAGGATTGATTAACACCCTTGTGGGTTCCGATCCTGCAGGTAAGCAATTAAATAACGCTCTGTATCGATTTCCTTACTTTTTACTTATGTTTTTTTTTTTTAATAAGTTTTATTAAGGACGCGTGTTCAACGTCGATTTTTTAGGCAATTTTGGTGTTTATTTATCAATAATTAGGCAATTTTGGTGTTGATTTATGACTAATAAATTAAGGAGATAAACTAATCTGTACTACTCCAGAGGAGAATATATAGTCCAGGCTCCAAGCTCCCTCGTATACCCCCGCAAAAAGCAAAAGGAACTTGCTGAACAGGGATTTATAAGCGCTGCACAAATAGAGATAAAGAAAAGTTATGAGGTATATATATCTTCAGATGAAATTGAATCATACAACAATATGATTATAAAACGTTGGGAAAAAGTTTTAACATTTAAAGGCATTTAATCTATTTACTGGTAGGCCAAACTGCAAAAAATTACCACAATGAAGTTTTAGTTTTAAGAAATTAGAATTTGTTACACAAAATCTTAGTAAACCCGTGTCATTTATTTTTAAAATTTGTTTAATTTATTTTGTCCCGTCCATGAGTAAGACATACACGATTTCCAAAATTATTAAAAACTCTTTCATAATTTTAAATTTAAATTATATTAGATGTGTTATTACCATTTAAGATTTTTTAGCCTCAGTGATTAAATTATATAAAAGTTTAAAGAAATATGACCAAGCTCAAAAAAAACTTCAATTTCTAGATATCCCGTCCATGGGCAGTTTTATCTGGCCTTATATTCAGTATGTTACTAATATTTCTTAATTCAATTTAATCAAAATATTTCTTCCGATTTAGCCAACACTTCTCATAAAAACTGATAGAAAAAAAAAGGAAACTTGAGCAACTAACAAGCATATATTTAGACATATGTTTCTGATGTGTCCCGTCCATGGGCTTGGAATAGCCGAAATCTGACTGAACTGAAATTATTTAAAATCGCTTGCTTCTAAGTTTTTTTTTTAAGTATACATTTTGTGATAAGGAAAAGACAAAAGTGTGACTCACCATGTACATAAATGAGGAATAATATAAAGAAAAATAAGTAGATTGTTGTCAAGCGAATCACATATAAAATGTTTCCAAATTCGATTTATAATATATTAAGCGACTCCCAAAGACCATTTTTTTTGCTGACCCTGTACAAAAATTTTAAGATTGTTAATTTTGGAAAAATTTCTGGTAATACCTCAAAAAAATACTTTTATTGTGTTACTCTTCTTTGAATCTCAATTTTAGAGGGTGCGATTAAAAGTATTTTTTGGGCCACCCCGAATATGTACAAAGATAAGTGCCATTTGAAAATTGTTGAAAATGAGATGTACAAGATAAATTACTGCTACAATGATCCAAAAACATGAATCAAAAGTCAAAATCTCCGGAGCTAGATTTTTTTGCGGGGCCAGGACTATAGAATAGAATATAGTTTCTCCTCGTCTCTATCATCTATATTATTAGCCGGCATTTATTGACGTTTAAGTTTGAATTTAACTCCTGTTACCGGAAAAATTTAAAAATTAAACATACTTTAACCTCACAATCGCAAATTAATCTGTTTCATCGGCCAAAAACCTTCGGGCAAACCGATTTACGTCTAACTCGTCGAAGCTGAATCATCAAACGGATCGGATTTACCTCCCCTACACCTAGACGTAATAAAGGAACGGTTCAGAATAAAGAGATAGATCTGACGTAAATACAGAACGCAGCTAAAGTACAGTGGTCTAGTTGTAAAGTCATCTCTATTGATATAGACACTCGAATATCCCTCAAGTACGAAGAATCTCAGGCTCTTTACTTTTGTTTTTAGTGGTTTGATGTCACAGGCTATCAGTTTAAAGCTCTTTTTTAAAGAGCTAACGATACTGGTGGATGCTCGACCACTACCATGACACAGCGTAGCACAGATTACACTCTGGCTATGGTACCCGTTTTGCTTACCCATGTAGGCTAGTTCTGACCACAGTAAACTGGTTGACGTCCCCAAAGTTAACAGTACAAAGTCGGCAGTGCAAAGATTTTATGAGTGGAAAAATTAGTGCTGCATTAAATGACAAGTAACAAAATGTTGTGCTCTTGTAGTTTCCGAGATATGACCTGCACTGCTAGCTACCTGTTAAAGATAGCAGTGCACCATGCTGGAATGCTCCAGAAAAGTAGTAGAGTGGTCTAAATGGTCCAGAAAATTTCAAATTTTTCAATAAAAAAATGTATCTATGTAATGTAACTTTAGGTCATACACATATTTGAGTTCTCGTGAAAGAAGACGTTGGTGCTAATTAAATGCCAAGTACAAAAATGTTGTGCTTTTATAGCTTCCGAAATATGCAGTGCACCAAGTTAATTTTGAAAAATGTGCAGAAAAAAGTACAAAAAAAGATTTACTACAAAAGTACAAAATTTGGTTCCTTGGCATTTAATTAGCACCTAAATGGCACTAATTTACTCGAATATTAAAAAAAACATCATATTCTTTCATGAGAATTTAAATAACCTAAAGTTAGCAGTGCACCAAGTTAATTTTAAAAAATATGCAGAGAAAAGTAAAAAATATAGAATTTTCTGGACCATTCTAGCATAATAAATTGCTATCTTTAACTGGCTAGCAGCTAGCAGTGCAGGTCATATGTCGGACACTAAAAGAGCATTTGACTTGGCATTTAAATAGCATTAATTTTTTCAATCATAAAATCTTTGCATTGACTTTGTACTGCTAACTTTAAAGGCGTAACTGGTTGGTAGTCTTTGGTTTTTATTTAATCGCACCATGTAAAAGCCCAAATGTCACGCAATTGCACGCCTCAAGCAAATCGCATCGTCAGAAAGGAGGTTTGCTCTCCCGACACTAGACGTATAAATTTTGCTTTATAATAAGATATCCCAGTTAAAAAACTTCAAATGTGTGGTAAGTTTTTATGTTATTTTGTTGGCTTTTACAAGTTTGTTTCACATACCGCATAAAAACATATAAAACCATTATAAAATCTGTTCTAAAAGATTTGAGGCTGTTTTTTTTAATACCTGTTTTTTTTTTAATTTTATGGAACATGTGCCGCAGCCTGTTTGGACGCTTTTCTACGGTGACCTCTATCCGCCAGCTAACTCACGTCACAGGAGGGAAGTTTCTCAGTTACGTGTCCCTACCCACCAGCGCATTTCACAGTTCTCACTTCCCATTTCTGGCGTCAGAAGCCAAAAATTTGACAGTTCTCACTTCCCATTTCTAACGTCGACAGCAAGAAATTTGTCAGTTGTTACATACCTCTACCCTCTAGTTATTTCACAGTACTTACTTCCCATTTCTGACGCGACAATTACGCTTTTGACCTCACAAATATATATGAAATTCCTTTGTTATTGCGTTTTTTTACGTTTCTTCATGTTTTGAGGTGAAAAACTTAAAAATTGGATTAGCTGAATGTCTTGAAAACAAACTTCACTTAAATTGTGTATCACTTTTTAACAAAATTTTCTGATATTTTGAGGTTAACGCTCAGCTGGCTACAAAAAAACGCGGCATTTCGAGGTTTATTCCTTTTATAATTCACAGTATTGGTAGTTTCAACCCACCTACCACGTGAAATATATTCCGGATAATATCTTCAAAATCTACAATCAATTTTTATATAACGGAAAATGTAGTAACCGAGAAATTTTATACTTGTGAGGTTAAAAGCGCGATTGTGACGTTAGAACTGGCAAGTGTAAATTGTGAAATGCGCTGGCGGGTAGAGACACGCAAGTACTGAGAAATTTCCTGCTTGTGACGTCAGAAGTGCGAAATGAGAATTGAGCTGGCAGATAAGGGCTAGCGTATTTTTCTACGACAAAAAATATTCGTTCTCAGATTTCAATCATAAGATTTTTTAAAATTATTTGAGCCAAAGAGACGTAATAATATTACTTCTTCTTCAAGTGCCATGTTCTCTTCGAACGTTGGCTATTATCATCCTGCTTTTCGGAAAAGTGTCGTAGTAAGCCATGATATCCGTCTACGATTCGGACCTCTTCTGCCTTCAATTTTGCCTTCTATTATCAATTTTAAAAGTTTGTACGTGTCATTTCTTAAAATATGGCCAAAATATTTAAGTTTTCGTTTTTTGATGGTAAATAAAGCTTCAAGATCTTTATTTATTCTAAGCAAAACATCCACATTAGTTGCTCTGTCCATCCAAGGTATCCTTAGTATTCTACGATAACATCACATCTCATAGGCTCAGTATAAGGTCAGCATAAGATGCTAAAAACTTAACACCAAAGCACTCAAATGTGTATTAAGATCGCGACTACACAACACCGATTTTATTTTGATGAAAGATGATCTGGCCTGGACCGGTATTGTCGTAACTAAATACGCTCAGCGTTTCGTACTCGCTGACCGTATGATAACGTAATATTCGCATACCACGTGACCAAAGTAACAAAAACGGTATTCACGTATATTGAACGCAAGGCGTCGACGAAGTGCGCTCAGCGCGTGGCGACCGTTTGAGAAACACCTTCCATTTGCCAGCTGTTTTGCCATTCGTGCGTACGATTTTCCTACCCTACAATACTTTGTAGAGTGCTGCAGAAAATATAGTAGTTTTTTCAGTTTGCGTTTTTATTAATAATAAGAAAAATAAAAATCTCTTATCAGTAGCTTGGGAACAGGTAAAAAACACATACACATCAACCTTACTATTTGATGCTCGAGTAAGACAACTTTTTTAAAAAAAAATTGCAACAAAAACTTTTCTTATTAAAATCGACATCGAAATAATTGAGCATCCGTATAATACTAGAAATAGAAGCAATCAAAATTCTGTAAAACCAAGGGTAAAAAAAGCCATTGGTCAGCGGTGCTTTTTGTATCTTTCATCGGATGTGTACCAAAAAATATCTGGTTTTGTTAGGCTCATGCCCACATTAATCGTTTTCTTTCAAAAATAAACTAAAAACTTTCATATGAAATATGAATTTAGCAAACATGAAATAAATAGCTTAATTGGTATAAAAAATAATTCGTAAACAATATAGGTAACTATTTTTCTGTGTTTTCGTCTGTATTTTCTTTACTTTTCTGAAAAATCGCAGTTTTCACACTAATTACTATTTTTATGTTTTTTATCTGTTGTAATTTTATTTATTCATAACTGTACTAAAAATTCTTATTTTTTTTTTTTTAATTCAACAGTTCCATGAAAACATACATTTTACCACGCGCGAGGTTTCTCTTGTGGATGTATGAATTCTGTGTTTGATGAATTGGTTAGGTTATTTTTGGGTAACAAATACCTTAGAGTTTTATTTTCTGTTTCTTAAAATGTAGAATACGCATGTTCACTATAATTATAAGATATAACTTACTAGATATATAAGTAACTATTGTGAAACCATTTTAACAATTAATGCTACATAATAAAGTATCAATATCAATATATGACCGTGCCGGAAACACCACTTTCCCTGACTGAGTGCCGGAATAAATTTAAATTTTCCCGCACTGAGTGCGGAATTTTTTTGTAGGTGTGCGGTTAAGTTACGGGGTAAACTTTTTCCCGCACATTGTGCGGGAACGTGCTACTAGTTTATATCACAGGGTCAAAGGACGGGTTTAACTCAGCTAAACCAAACCATCAAGTAATTTTTTACAGGATCAACATACACTTGTGCAAGTCACCATTTGATTTACCCTTTCTGAACTACGGATCGAAATCAATGACGTAATGGCCTCTTACTTACACATAGAAAAAGAAAAGGAGCGACAAGGCTAACAAGAAATAAAAATGCAAAATTCGGTGATGCCAAGATGTGCTAAGCGAATTTGATTCTGTCTGCTCGCAGGGCAGCGCGTTCGGCAGAGCGAATACGAAAAGTCGTCGGTCAGCGTGCCGCTGAGCGCGCTGTTCGCTATTCGTTTTGCTTAGCCACTTCAAAACGTTACGTATTACGAGAATACCGGTCCTGTTCAATTCTTGCACGAATTTCTTGCATAGAGTCCCAGTTCTCATTGAGGAGGCAACCCAAGTATTTTTAAAATACTTTTAACGTTCTTTTCCTTGGATATGATCATCAATTTTGTTTTTTTTTTATAATGAAATGCGAACTTTTGGCAGCAATTTGATTCAGAAACTCTTGCAGGCCTTCCAGCGTGTCTGCTATTATTGACAGGGTCGTCGGAATATGGTAGGTTGTTGATTTTTATGCCATGTAAGGTCAGACCCTCTTCGTAGTTATGAAGTGAATTCTCTATTATTTTGTTACTATAGATATTAAACAACAGCGTAGACAATATACAACCTTGGCGCACACCTTTTCTTATTTAGACCTCTTCGGACAGTTGGCCGTCAACCTTTATTTGACCAGTCTGATTCCAGTAGTATAAATTAGCGATTATCTTGAAATCTCGGTCATCTATACCAACTTCTTTTAGCGATTCTATGAGCTTTTCGTGTTGGACTCGATCAAACGCTTTCTCATAATCTATGAAACAGGTATATACTGGCACCGACACTTCCCTAGACCGCTGAACTAAGACTTAAATACCAAACAGGAGGCGTTTACTCATACGCAACTATTTCAAAAAAGTTTCAAAACAATGACGTTACACACTACATCATAGTTTGACAAGGCGCTCGAATAAACTAATGTTTCATCGGCACCATCTTAAAAAACTAAAAATATAGAAGGAATCTTTTCACAAATCTATTTATATAAAAGATCTTTGTGGAAAAGGTGGAAAAACAAAAATAAAGACGCTGAGTTGACGAGAAGTTAGCCACAGTATTTATCAGTTAACTAATGCCTAGTCTACAGTCCAACGTCTTGCCACTGATTTCTATTTTTCAATGTGGAGTCTAGGCAAAAGACGTATGCGCTAGTTCGAAACGAACAAAAAGCTCGTTTCGAAACCATTCAAATTAGTGGAAAAGTGACGTCATTGATAACGAGCGGGAAATATTGACATATAATTAATTCTATAAATAATAAAAAAAACAAAACCTTTGCAATTTTATGCGGATTTTACTAAACTGTTGGGAAGAAACGCATAAATTTTCTAGTTTGGAAATGGTTTTTAAGCACTAATAACACGAGACTTCAGAGTTGTGACGTCACTAATCAATGACGTATTTATTGAAAAAGTTTTTCAAAACGGGTTCAATGTAAGAAAACGCCTAGGGCCTCTCCTGTCCCGAACCCACCACGAAATCCAAACTGCGTGTCGCCAAAGGATTCCTATTTTCCGTGAATTCTTTTATGAACAATCTTTAGAAATATATGACTCATTAGGCTGATTTGGCGGTAATCACTACACTTCTTTGCTGAATGTTTTTTAGGCAGTGTACCAAAGGTTGAATTTAGCCAGTCATCAGGGATTTTATCGCTGCGATAAATCAAGTTAAAAAGTTTTACCAACGTATTTACGAAACTACTAATATTAGACTTTTATAAATCATCAAGTGACAATTGCACACAAATTTTTGGTTTTAATTTTGCAGGAGTATTACGTATTTCATCTAATTTTATGTAATTTTATTAATTTCTTAACTGTGGGAAGGTTGATTTTGATTTTAGTTAAATTATCCAATATAACATAACATATTAAAAAAATAATCAAATTGAGGTGCAATCCTCGATCTTCTCCCGTCTCTGTAGTTTATCACCTGGCGTTTTCTTCCTTTTTTTAGCAACGTTCTTTTTTATTTTTTACGATATAAAAGCACCGGAAAATTGATCAAGTCGTTTTCGACCATCTAAAATCTTTTGATCTGCCTAACGGGCTTTATACGCCTCATATACCGCACACAATTTCTTTTCCTTTAAACAAGATAATTTACCTAAGTACCTACGTGAACAATAGTAAATGATTAGTGAAAGTTTTTGCTTAACTGAAAGTAAATAGCTGATGTTTGATATTGTAATTAGCAAGAAATAATTTTGTTATAAGAAAAATGAGATTTACCCCTTTGGGTATAAAACACCACTTTACTCTCTGTTACAAAACATTCTTCGTGGATTAAAAGTGAAATTACTGGATTTATTTTAAAGGTCATATTTTCAGTTAGGAGTTTATGTAATTATTTTAGTAAAGTCGTATTTTTTTGTTATCAAAAAAATCTGACAGAGAATTATAACAAAAATATACAAAAACCATACCATAGTTTTGCTAAAATTTACTTAGTTTATACGACCCGTAAACCATTTTTATTTTAATGCGGTTTACCGCCAATGCGCATTTCGCCTACTGTTTATACATTGAAATTAAAAACGCTTTCGGATCAGCTACTCCAGCGCTGCCAACCTTTACGCAACCAAAAGCCGACTGGCTGGTATAGTGGGTACATACCTGGTTTCACATCGGAATCGACCTTGAACTCATTTTGAACTTTTCGGTTGGCAGCACTGGCTTTAAAAACACTTTGAGGATTTATACGCACTTTTAAATGGTTTTACAAACGCTAATCCGCATTTTTAAAACGATTTTAGCTAAAGCGCATCGCATCTCTTAAAACGGTTTAGGTAGTGTTTATACATGCGTTTTAGGAAAACGGTTTGAAATTTAAACGGTTTAACGGGCCCGTGTAAACTAAGTAATTGACTGATAATTTTTAAAAAGTTTCATCATAATCCAACATCAGCATCCCTGCACAAAAACAAAAAGTGACCATGTTAACACCTAGGTGTTATATAGGATGAGCCAAGAAATTTGTCACTTTTTAAAGGCGCTATAACTTTGGACCCAATTGACCGATTTTCGAAGTTTTTGGCTGTTTTTATAGACAAAAGATGAAACTTTACTGACTCAAAATTTAACATTTGTCAAAAATACAAGATGTGTGCGACCCTGGACTTGATGTTTGTCAATGAGGCAAAAGCCCATACTTTCTTCGCCTATACCGAGGTATCACTTATCTAAGTTGGCTATAAGATAAAAAAAAGTTATACAAAGTTTAACTCAGGAGTATTTAGACTTATATGGTGAGATTTACTAAAAGGGTTTAGTCTATTTTAGAACGGTCCTAAGTTTAAGTGAAATTTCTGGTTTTGAGCACTTTAAACCAACCATCCTTGAGTTTTGGACATAATTTAATTTATAAAAATAATTTTAATAAACTTGTTTATTGAATAATGATCTTAACACAATCTTTTTTTGTATTTAAGAAGAAAGTTTCAATTTTGAAAAAAACGAAAATTAAAAAATTTAAACCCACGCGGGGTTTAAATAGTAAACACTCTGTAGAACAAATTCAAATTGGGGTTATATATGTCACTCTAATTAAAATATACCCTTGTTCATTAATTTCTCCAATTAATACCTGATGTCACACAAACATCTAGATGGGTAATAATAAAATAAGAAGTAGCTTAATTTTGTATTTATTTAAAAGGTTTTTTATTTATGAAATGTATTAAAAAACTTAAATGCAAATTTTGTTCACACTTCTGTCACTGTCGAAATGTCAGTTTAAAAATATTAGCGCTGCGTTCAATCACAAACAGCGAGTTCGGATCTTTTACCTCTGCTTGCACCTTGGCTTGCACCAACCTCTACTGATGAAAGCTACAGCTTTAAAATGAGTGAGCTTTGAGTAAGGAAAGTTTTCTTGACTGAGCTTTTAGATAAACTTAATGTTTTAATTTCAGTTTAAAAATACATTAATATAGTTGTTTTGGGTTTTTTTATTTGGTATATTTTTCGTGCATAATCACTGACCTTCACTTATGTTTGTTTTGCCTCGTAGTGCCCTCATAAATATATTTTTGTGCTGAAAACGGGTTCAAAATATGGCGTTTTTCTGGTTAAAATTGGAGGTGTTTTATTGATTAATGAACAACTTGGGATATTAAATAAGGTAAATTAATCCTTGTGAAAACGGTTACTTAGGGAAATTATTAACGAACTTATTATCAATTGCCACAAAACAATCTTTTCTGGGGGTTATAAATTTAAACCACCCCCCAGAGGTGGTCTAAAAAATTACCAATTTTATAACCTCAAACACAGATTATGAAGCTATTATGTGCCAAAATTTTGGCTTATTCATCATTTGCCATTTTGAAACCTGTCAAAACAAATTGGTACGGTATTTATTGGTATGGTATTTATTTTGACAAAAAAGCAGTTTTTCAGTGGTATTTAGCAATAAAAATACAAAATAATTAATAACTTTGTGTCTTTTCTGTATGGGTAAGTGTTTTTTAAAAATTGGTTTTAAAATTTAGGGCTCCCCACAGGTGTAAATATTTAGACCTGAGGGGGGTACTATTTTAGATCTTAGTAAATCCCACTGGTAATGTCTGTAGGAAGGTGCAGTGTTTTGAGCTAGCATAACTTCCGACTTAGTCGTCCGATTTTGAAAATTTTAGGTTTGGTGGTAGGACAAGATATGAGTTCCTGCCAATCTGGCTTAAAATTTGACATATTTCAAAAATCCAAGATGGCGGAGAGCTTTAAAAATTAGTAAATTTCAGCCCACTGCGCAAAATTTGTGTGCGTCCCGAGACATGCTTTTGATCATAAAAACAAATGGGAACCTACTTAGAATATCACAAGAAAATAAAATTGTATTCAGTGTAGTTTTGTTTTCAAGTTTGTTTGTTTTTTCAAACAATTTTTTTGTAGTGATATTTTTTTAACAGCTAAGCACCTAGACTAAGGCCCTTCAAATTGAACCTAATTTTTATGCAATTTTAATTTTTTACTAAGATGGCTTTTTCAATAAGGAAGGGAAATAAAACTGAAATTCAAATTTTCTTAGATAACTGGATGGGAAAATAAAAAAAGTTAACCATTTTTTAAAACTTACTGTTATTGTGGATTTTTGAAATATATCAAATTTTGAACAGAATTAGTGAAGATTCATGTCTCGTTTTAACAAAGAGCTTAAAATTCTGAAAGTCGGACGACTAGGTCGCAAGTTATGCTAGCCCTAAACAGACCTTTACAATTTTTGGTCTAACTACTACTGATTTAAAATGTTTACAACTTTTTTTATTTCATAACCAATTTAAATAATTAATATCTCGGTTGGCGAAAAAAGTATGGGGCTTTTGCCTTATTGACAAAAATCAAGTCCAGGGTCACACACAAATTTTTCGCAAGAGGGTGAAATTTACCCATTTTTTTTTGAGCCAGATTAGCAAGACTTGTCTTATCAGCAAGCCTAAACTTTTCAAAATCGGACGATTAGGTCGCAAGTTATGCTAGCTCTATACAGTGCACCTTCCTACAGAAATTGCGATTTTTTTGTCTAAATACCCCCGATTTCAAATTTGTATAACTTTTTTTTTATCTTATAACCCATTTAGATAAGTGATACCTCCGTAGGCGAAGAAAGTATGGGGCTTTTGCCTCATTGACAAAAATCAAGTCCAGGGTTGGACACAAATTTTTCGCAGGGGGGGGGGGAAACTTACACATTTTTAAAGCTCTCTGCCATCTTGGATTTTTGACATATGTCAAATTTTAAGTCGAGTCAGTCAAGTTTCATCTTTTTTCCATAAAAACAGACAAACAGTTTGAAAAACAGCCAAACATTTTGAGAAGCGGCCGATTGGATCCAAAGATATAGCGCGCTCACAAAGTGACAAATTTTTTGGCCTATCCTATAGTTATATAGCTTTTTAGACCTCAAAAAAAAAGTATTTATCTATTAGGTTTTGTTTGAGGTTTATTTTTTATCTATGTTTTTATAATTGAAAAAATTATACGTAGTTACTCAAGCGCGGATTTGAGAGAGGTATGGGGGTAATTACTCCTGGATTTAAAGTTTTTACGAAAACATTTAAAAATCAAAAGTAGGGCATAAATTGCGGCGCTACAGCACCTTTTTATATATTTACGGTGTTCGTTTAATTTTGTGTTAAAAATGGCATTTGCAGTGTCATGCGCTTTGAAACCATTGATAAAAAATGCATTTTTAGTGCAATTTTCTTTAAAAAATTTCACCTGCGACGCTATAATACCGTTGATATTTACGATTTTAGTTTAATTAGACTCAAAAATTGCATTCTTAATGTAAATTTCTCAAAAATTTTAGGCCAAATTCGCGTTTGTAGTTACTAAGTTTTGTTTGCACATATTGATATTTTCTTTCGTATCGAAACCGCCCCCCCACCCTATTTCAAATGGCTGGGACCGCCACTGCTAAAATAAGTGGTAGTCGTGCGGAATGGACAAAAATAATACCGACTTTATTAAAGTCAGCCTATAAGTCCCTATTATTTTATATCCCCTAAACACAACACGGTGAAATTTTTGATCGTTTTAAATATGTTTTATTTTTTAACGAATAATAAGCCGGTATCCCAACTTACAAAGTGCCTTCGTTATCTAAAAGCGAAATATGGATTTAGAGGATAATTTGAATTGCGAAATATAGTTAAATCTGTTTGAAAAACCCTTCCTGCATTAAAAACTAACATACTGTTGCCCAGCATCAACAAATAACTTAAAATACGTGAAAAAACCTGATAAACCTTAAAAGAACATTATATAATATTTTTTTGCTGAGATTAGATAATTGATAAAAGCAAATTATTTATTAATATTTCCTCCTCAATCCCCGTTCCCAAATAAATAGATAAGTCATTTCACATGTATGCTTACTCAGATTCTAAAATGGAATGTACTGTCATAACGTAATATTCAGCAGGTATATTACTCTATGGTATACTGTCCATTCCAAATTCTGCGTATCAACTTCAATATGAACTATTATTCCCACTGTCAAATATTGGCCCAATTAAATTAGAAACGGAGTGTAGATAAGCTTCTTATTTTAAATTTTCATGAAATTGGACACGATCGCTTAGTACTTAGCATTTAATAAGGTACGTGTAAACACCATCAAATTTGATGATACCGCAGGGAAGATCGGTAATTTTTCTCCCGTATCCAAAAATAACCGAACCGAAATATGTTATTTCCTTAGAAGGCTTAACGGGAACCGCGCGGTTATTTTTCGCAACCAACCAGATTTATTTCTGTGCAAAAGCTGCAGCTGGTAAGTAGGTGATAATTCGTTTTTTTTTTGTTTAGTTAGGTTTTGAACTTTCTTGTGAAAGTGAATTTGCAAAAACAGGAATTGTTGTTTTCTTTTCTATTCTATTTACATTGGCAGTTTGTCTGTGAGCAAAAAAATCATTTTGTTCTTAAATAAATAAGTAAATAGGTATTTACGTTAGTGAACCGGAAAAGAGAACTTTACAGATCGACACAGAATTTTTACAGGGCGAGCAGTGGGCGAGACCTGGTAAATCTGTGGACACCAAGTGAGTTTCATGTCATGTATGGTACTTGTTTTTTCAACCTCCAACTAATATTCGCCTATTTTCACACCTAGAGGTGATTAAAACTTTCCAAAAATCCAAAAAAAAAATTTAAAAAAATTTAAAACCAAAAAAAAGAAAAAAGATATTAAAATTTTTTTAAAAACTGTCAACACTATTCGTAGCCAACTTCACTAAAATGGGACCGGAAAATTATAATTTTGTTACTCTTATTTTTCCAGTCTTTGATTTATTTTCTGTTCCCATATTTGTAACCATCTTTGTGTACTTTCCGGTCTGTTGTTAAAAAAATTACCATAAACAGCAAAGGGCCGCAGAACCATTGCAGTATTCCATTGACTGCCATTTTTTTAACTTCCACCTATATACTATGACTATAGTCCAGTATGAGCTATGGTGTTATGTGTGTGAAATCCAAGAAAAAAGGTTGCCCCGTTTTGAAATACGTTTGCATGTCTTTGCGTTTCAGACAATATTGAACATTTTTTGTTGCGCCAGCGCCGTCTGTCTGCCTGTATAGGTGTCTCTCTGTAACCAATGATCATAACTCAAAAACTATCCAGCCGATTTTGATAAAATTTGGTAAATATGCTGGGTTTTTATTTTTTTTTATCGAAACACAAAATGTTAGAAAATAATATGAGCGAAACATAATGATGGAGAAACCGAAATATCAAGAAACCTAACTTATCGGAAACCCAATTTATACTCGATAAAAGTCTACTAGAACCGTAAAAAAACAGAACTACAAAAGCATCGACAGTAATTTTCTAGAAACGAGATATGTCCCAACTACAATTTGATATAAAATAATATGTCTTATCCTTAATTGTGCAGAATCTCTAGAGCGCCATAGGCCCTGGATTGCGGCGTTGACAAGTTTCTCTATTTGAATGGGACGTAAGCCTGGCAACGACGTAGCAATTGAATTCGTGGCTATCGCTTGAAATCATTTTCAGACACATTGGAGTTCTTCAATTTTGTGGTTCTGCATTATTATGTTTCTATTAAATTGTTTTCCTGAAAAATATTTTTTTTATACCTTCATCAAAAACATGATTTTAGTAACGCTCTACAGATAACTAAAGCATGGCTTTTTTAGTTACCGATGCAAAAAAACTTTTTTTTGATCAAGGGTGCAAAAAAAGATTTCGGTCCGTTTTTTACCCAAGGTTAAAGAGAAATAGTAGGAAATAGTAATATTGAAAAAAAATAATTATTCTTGCCTACGAATTAAGCCATTTCCGACAGTTTTAATCAAATATTTACGAAAAAATCATTTAAAAAATGTTGCAACAATAAACGTCACCGAGTAAAAAGACACATCGCTATGGAAACGATTGTTATTTCATTTACTAGCCGCCTTGATTTATAGTGTAAAGATGGTGTGTTGCGAGAAGTTCTCTTCGTTCGAGACTTTTAAAAGTATTTTCCTGTTTTTCTTCGATTTTTTGATAAAGGTATTAAAAAAAATAGTGTTAACAACTCGCTGCTAAAATGACAGTGAGTAAAATCATGTTTTTGATGAAATATATGAAAAAGATTTTTATGAAATATTAATTAATTTAATTTAAAATTTCTTGTAGGTCGTCGGTCTAACGTGACACAGTCAAAATTCCCACGATAAGATGAGACATCTGAAAATTCTCCGAAGCACTCTCTAAATGACAGCCGTGTGTTTGGAAATGCACTACATTAATGCTAGAAAACATTGTTTTGTCCCATTATATACCCATGGGATAAAAGCATATGTGATCGCAGAGCTCAAATAGAAGCTGGAAATACCAATGGGTAAGCTTGTTTGCTTATTTTAATAATGTGATTATTGAATGATTTTTTGTCATATACATGTATAACAGATCCTATAATCAATAGTTATTTACATACCAAAGAAAAATAAAAATTTTTTCCACCTACATATACTCCAAAAACTATATTTTAAGAAGAACAATAACCCACAGTCACACACAATATTTGATAATGATTTTCTAACTTGAGAAAGGGGCGGAATTCCCCTCCACTGTAGGTTCGCCGCTGTGACATAACACAAAAAAAAATTTAAGACCATTCTACCGGTTGAGGGTTTGGTTGGTGTATTGGGACAAATCTGTTCATGAAAAAAATGTTTACTTTATCAGAACACAAAAAAATATCTAATTAAGTCTAAATGATTAATTTATAAAATACAAAATTTTAATATACCCACCAAGTTTCTAAATCGGTCTGCTGAAAAGTATAAATGTGTGTCCGTTATGCCACGAACCTTTTTTTTTATAATGTTTAATACCTACGAAAATAACTTGTAAAGAAGAATCTTCACAGAACGAACGTGCTCTTATATAAGCTCGGGCAAACAATCTGAATTTTTTTGCAAGAACATTTCCACGAGCTATTTTACGAGCTTCTCAGCGAACCTTTTGTTCGGACAAATAATTGGGCAAATTTTTGTAATCTTTTTTGGAAAGATCATTTTAAAGGTGACAATAAAAGTATTTTTCATCTCACATCACCGACCTCAATTCCTAAAAAAAATGAAACACCAAGAAAACTTTTTAAAATTTTATCAAAATAAAAAAGCCCACAGCAAATAAAAAATATCCTTCAGGGTTTTTAAGTGCAAGTGGATATATTTAGGCAACAGTTCTTATTTTTAGGTTTTTAGGCCCCTGGGGGTTGCGCTGGCCTTTGTTTGTTGTCATCTGCAATTTGACCAAGACCCCTTCCAAAAACTTTACGGTTTTACCTTCTCCTCACCCGATGTACCGGCGAACATTTCTGCGAGATTTTTCACGAGCTTTTGCTTGAGCTTTTCCTCGATCATTTTGGCTCGCGTAAATGTTTGTCAGCATTTCGAATATCAAAGGAAAGCTCATCTGTGTGGATGACACTTAAAACGAAAAAAAAAATTATTTAAAGATCTCCCTACTACAGTTTTGACAAGTTTAAGCCATACTTTTGTGGTGGTTGCCATGACACAACAGCTGACTGAATTTATTTCGTACGAAAATTAGATTACTGCGATTAGTTTCATTAGTTTTTTTGTCCAATCGATTATTATCCTGATTTGTAAGTTTTTCTTTGCTCTTTAAGACCTTAATAAAATAGAAGTCCTGTATGTTTGATCTGTTAGATTTCTCAATTTTGGTCTTACATTTGTTCTAAGATTGCAAAAATATTGCTGCTCAATCGACTTTCATGACTCATCCTAGCTAGAGCTGTTTTCTTCATCTTGCCATATCTGAAATTCGTAGAGGGAATTTTTTCCTTTGTCAGTCTCTTGTTTGTCAATTAATATTCTGGAATTTCCCTGAAACTCCGGGATTAAAGTTGAGAAGGTCTAATTGCGTGTTGCGATACGAAATAGCTATTTTCCTACAAGCTTGCATAAAAGTGTACTTTTACGGGAATAAATTTACCCTGTCTTTCCCGCACGGACGCATGCGGAAATAGTTATTTACCTAACAAGTGCGGAAAGTGCTAATTTCTCGCACGCGACGGCAGTTGACCGAACGACGCGTAGCGGAGTTCGGTCATGCCGTCAAGGGCGGAAAAGTCACTTTACGCATGTGTTAGGTACAACATTCGTCGCTGATTTATTATAAATTATATATAAAAAAAATATTTTGTAAAATAAAAAAGGAAGTTGCACGTAAATGAACAGCTTTATATTTTGTGCTTATAAACGTTTCAATTTTTTTTATAATGAGAAAATTAATGCGAAAAAATACCTAACCGCAGTAGTGCGGAAAAGTAATTTTTCCGCACTCTTGTTTTATTTTTTGAATAAACAACAAAAATAACCATAGGTAACAATAACTGAAAGTTTAAAATTTATTTATTAATATTTAAAAAAAAAACTTAATAAAACAAGTAAAAATGTAATTCATGACGGAAAAAAATTTGCCTATATCAATTTAAAAAAAAAAACTGTCAACAGAAGAGGCTTTCAGACGGATTTAGTTACTACGTTTATACGCACCTAAAACCGCTTTTATATAAGGACGGTTTTAAATAAAATCGTTTTCTCCGAGGGTTTGTACGTCCTTCATTAAATTTAGTTTAAAAAGAAAACAAATAAAACAGCTAAGTATACAACAGATTTTTCGGTAAACCTAAGGTTGCATATTTATTTAGATTGGAAAAAATTCTCTAAAGCGTCTTTAAATTGTTTATACCGACCCTAAAAAGGGTTTTAAATTAAAAAAATTAAATCGCTTTTGTGTTGATAGCGATTTTAGTAGTGTTTATACGACAACATTTTCAAACCGTCTTTATATAAAAGCGCTTTAAGAGGCCCGTATAAACAAAGTATGTGTTTTGTTATGTACAGCGCCTACTTACTTGACAAATCACAGTACATTGCAAATCAACCAGGACCACGATACTAGGACAGACAGATAGACTAACGCGCATCGTCGTTGATATAAACTCGTACACCTATCGATACTATTTCTCTGTCCTAGTGTCATGAGTCAGGACAACAACAAAGAGTAACTGCGACAACAAAATCATGCTAACATGTATTTCGAAAATATTATAGGGGTACAATACAAAAAGTAACGTTTTTTGCGTGCGGAAAAGTGACTTTCCCGCACTAGTGCGTACGGCGTGCGTAAACAATACTTTTACGCACGTTGTTTTGCTGATTTTTTAGGTCCAATTCGACTTTCTAGATATATTTATCAACTGATACAAGAACAGCTTTTTGCTATTTTAATACCTAAAGACGTTTAGCTCCGCGTCGTTCGTGCAACTACCGTCGCGTGCGGAAAGTATCACTTTCCGCACGTGTTAGGTAAATAACCAATTAAATAACTTGTTAGGTAAATAACCAATTAAATAACTATTACCTAACAAGTGCTGAAAAGACACGCACGTGTCAGGTACAAAATTTTTCATACTTGCGTAAAATAGTTAATTCAATTATATTTTAAATAAATTTTAAAGAAATGTGTGCGGGAAAAAATTTTTCTTCTACAGCAATAATAAGTAGATATTTAAAGAAAATTTTTGGAAACGTATATTTTCAAAGGTGAGAATAAAAATGGTTTTGGTGTCACATCACTGATCTCAGCTCTTAACAAGAAGTGGAACACCAAAAATACATTCTTTTTTTTGATATTTATTATTTTTTTTGAGACTTTGAGGGGAGGTTTAATCCCAAAATCATCTTCCTCGGTACGCCACTGGTATAAACAACTAATAAAACGTGACCATATATAATTTTTTTTGAAAAAGTTGGAACGCAGTGCTGCGAAATGATATAACCCGGCGTCGCGCAGCGCGGCGGCAATTGTAAAGTATTATTTCAACTACCATTTTTCTGTACATTCCTCCTTTTATTATATAAATATCGATATCTCGATAAAGTACTTCTTGATTTTCTTTTATTTATTAAATTAGATAGGTAAGTATATTAGTAGATGATACACCGAGAAAAATGGGTCAAATAGATTATATACTTGAGCTTTTTGTATTTGGAAATAACATAAAATTCACCTTTATTAAATATTTGCACCATTTGTTTTAAATTTTTTTATCTACCTAGACTTCATTTTATCCATAGAAATTAAAAAAAAATTGTTTGACCACCTAATTTAAATAAAAACATTATTCAATTTTAATTAAATATATATTTTTTTATTTTTATTTGAAAAAATAGATTATCTACTTGTTTTTAATAGATTATGCACTTAAATTTAATGTATGGACTTTATTAAAAACAAAAAGGCAATCATGCTATTTTAAATGGAAATGTTATTAAGGTAATTTTTTATAAATATATTAAAAATAAATATTTTTTAATTGTAAAATAAATCAACTAAATATTTAGAATAACTACTTACCTCTCATTATCCTAAAAATTTTTCTCAGGAAGGGTCAAGAATTACCTATTTTTAAAAATTTTCCGCCATCTTGGTTCTTCACAAATTGTCAACTTTGGCATAAAATTCTTAAATTTTTAAATCTTGGTCTTCACATTTTTGAAATTAGACCAAAACTTTTTACGTACTGGATAGTCAAAAAAAGTCCCGTTTTTTTGACCCACCACAGTAGTAATATAAATAATTCATTTGTTTTTAATATACCATCCACTTGCTTTAATAATTTGTGCACTTATTTTAGGTGGATGGTTTATTAGTTCTTAATAAATAAATTATTTGTTTCTAAAGTACCCATAACTTTTTAATTTTTTTAAATACTTGATTCACCAGTTTTTAATATATAATCTATTTGCGTTTTATGATGTTAGATGACCTACTAAAAACAAATAACAATATAATTAGTTTTTAGTATAAAAAGATTTTTTATCTATCTATTTATTTTAAATGTTTTTTCTATTTACTTGAGTGTTTTAATATCAATTATTTTAGGTGGATCGAAATATTTATTCTAAACGTATAGTTTGCTTGTCTTCTATTTCATGCAGAGATGCCACTTGGTTTAAGTTGTTTTTTATTAATTCCAAATAGATTTTATTCTCGGTGTAAATAATAAAATAATAGTAATAAATAAAAGCAAATCTTCAAAAACTGGAATAAATTTGTAAAAATCCATATTTTGAATTAAAACTGTTGACCCTTCTTGTTGTTGCATTACACTTGACCTATTCCGTAGTACTCTTTTTACTTTTAAGTTTCTTAGCTCCATGAAAATTGGAAGAGATGAAGTTTATTGTATGACTTTTGGAAACCCCAGATAAGTAAACTGACGTGTCCCCTTTAAAAATCGGACCAACCATTCCTGAGTTACCGATCCGGTCAAAATTAAATTTATTCATCAAATCGTTTTTTCGTCGGAAAACATTTAACAATTAAATATGTAATATTAAGTTTTTCTATTCTATATTCAGGTAAGTTCAATAATTCCGATAATTTTTAATAAACTTCTATAACAACTTTTTCTTTAAACAAATTTTGTCGGAACATTTTCGCGAGCTTGTCGGCATTTCGAACATCGAACAAAAGAAAGTGTGGGTGCCACTTAAGATTGCCCTTTTAGCCTGTTTAAAAAACGTGGCAAAATATTTGTGCCAATTTTAATATTTGCAGTATCTTTTGATCTAAAATTCGCAACTACCTTACATAACATTTACATACCAAAAATAAAGTCAAAAAATTAAATAAAATATAAATAAAAAAATTAGAGTTTCTAATATTATTAAGAGTAACGTAATTTTATGGATAAGGGGTGGGTGTCAGAAGTGTTACGAGGAAAAAGGAAGGACCAAATTTAGTAAAAATATTGGTACGTAATTTATGATATTTCAAAACTATTTATAGGTATACAAAGGTTTAAAATAGGGCAAAGTTTCGCAATTTAATGCTTTGCTCAAAAATTAAATAACCATTTACACAATCTGGCTTTGGAAGACAGGCGAAAGAAACGAAATTTTCATTTTTTGGTGCCTTTATTCTTAAATCTGCCAAAGAACTCCTAAAACTTTCTACAGGGACTTTTTTAAGATCTACCCAATAACAGGCTCGTTTTTGATATTTGATATTTCAGTGTTTGTTTTTTCTTATGTTTGCAAGCTTTTTTCCTCATGCCGTTTGGTTCATAAAAGATGACAGATAATATTTTGCAACCTTACTCAAGATATTTTATAAATTCGCTTGCAGAATCATTTTCGCCACATTAAAAATAAAATAACATTTTTTTTAAACAAAATAATTTTGCCTAATATTTTATAAATATGTTTTTACTATGTTTTGAATTTTAAAATACTTGTTTATAAATAATACTAACTGACATAATCATATGACGATTAAATATCAGTCAAAATTATTTTAGTTACATTTCTGTCCATTTTTTACCCAAAATTAAAGAGAAATAGCGTAAAATAGTAATATATAAAAAATCTAATTAATCTTGCCTAAAAACTAAGCCATTTCCGCCAGTTTTCACCAAGTAATTTATGAAAAAATCGTTTAAAAACATCGCCAAAATATCAAACTGTTAAAGATTAAAATGTCGCAACAATAAACGTCGTCACCCAGTAAAAAGGCACATCGCCAGCTGCCTTGATTTATAGTGTAAACATGGTGTGCTGCGAGAAGTGCTCTTCGTTCGAGATTTTTGAAAATATTTTCCTGTTTTTCTTGGGTTTTTTGATAAAGGTATTAGAAAAAAATAAATAAACTGTGCTTTGTTATTTAAACCAACCCTTTAGAAAAAAGCACTATTTTAGCCTCTAGTTGTGAAAATTACTATTTAAAGTGCCAAAAAAGGTACAGCAAGCGAGTTTCCAAAATATCTTGAGTATAAGTCAAAGGCAAAAATTTGAGCAAACGTCTGGCGACTTGTCAAAATAAGGTTGCAAAGTATTATCTGTCATCCTTCATGAACCAAACGGAAGGGGCAAAAAAGCGCATGTTCATCAGGAAAAATGAACTTGACAGTGCTCCTGTCACACTGAAAAGTTAAATTTCAAATAGGATCGTGTCTTTAGGTAGATCTTAAAAATTTGTTTGTGGGAGGTTTCAAGCGTTTTCTGAGGGCTTTAAAAATAATAGTAAAGGCGCAGAGAAATCATAACTAAAAATAAAAATTTAATTCAAACCTTTTCGTTTTTCGTATACATGTTTTGTGACCACTTCTTTTGTCCATTAGTTTATCGCAAAACTTATAAAAAAAAGGTACTCTTAAATTAGTAGAGTAAAATTGTCATAAATAAAAGGGGTACCTCGAAAAAACACCCAGGAGGCTAAAATTTTTATATATTGTTAGGGAGAGGGGTCTAAAAGTGAGATCCTTACTCCCCTACTACTCGGGAACCATCCACAATTTCGAAAAATCTTTGTAACCGACTTTTCTCCATTTCTATTGGTCGGAGGCGAAAAAGTCTGAGAACAAAAATATTCGGCATAAAATTTTTAACATCCAAGTGCTCAACTTTCTGTAGTCAGTTTCCAAAAAGTTAGATGGCGCCGAAGTTACAAAAAACAGTTTTAACGTATTTTGACCAACAAAAAGTGATTTTTTAAAAACATTTTAAATGAAAAATTTGTAGATATCGGAAAAAAACTTAAAAAATATGTATATTGTTTATAATTAATTAAATATTCTCTGAGCTAAAGCGACTGAAAGTCTGTAAAATTGTTTGAGAACCGCTTTCTGGGCATGCATGAAGTCGCGTTTTGTCGATTATATATTATTATTTATAGTAAGAGCAGTAGAAATGAGGTAGCAAATTAAAGCTACCTGACAGACTGCTATTTAGTCGGGTACCGATAGTCGAGTACTTTTGTGTAACGGGCCATCCATCGCTTACATAAACGCGACAAGAGGGGTTGGAGGGGTAGGTAGAAGTATTATTAAGTGCTAAAAGGGAGAGGGAATGGGTTGCAATTATGTTATAAAGTGTTGCAGAAGGGGGGAGGGGTCAAAATTGGGAAAAATGGTTTTACATAATTGATGGTATTATAGTAAAGTTGTCATTTCAAGTCGAAAAAAACCGGACAGCCGAGTTTTCTGTATGTTCTTGGAGGGTCTGAAAGTAAAATTCTGAAGTTTGTGTTTCCCCCACTCCTCGGGAACAATCCGTCATTTTGGAAAAACTTTGGAACCGATTTTCTCCATTTCTGTTGGTCGAAGGCAAAAAAGTGTAGTGACAAAAATCTTTGGCATTAAATTTTCAGTATTTTTTGTAATAGGCTCAACACTTTGTAGTTAGTTTTTAAAAGGATAGAGGACGTTGAAGAAACAAAAAATCAGTTTTAACGTATTTTGACCCACAATAGTGACTTTTTTCTACTTGTGTAGCGTACGTCGCAGCCTTTAATTTGATACTTCATTTGTACTGCTCTTACTATAAATAATAATATAAAATCCACAACACGCGACTTGATTCCTGCCCAGAAAGCGGCTCTCAAAGAATTTTACCGACTTTCAGCCGCTGTAGTTCAGAGACTGTTTAATAAAATATGAATAAAATATATATTTTTATAGGATTTTTCCTAGATCTACAACTTTCTTATTAAAAGTTTTGAAAAAAAAAACCCTTTTTGTTGATCAAAATACGTTAAAACTATTTCTTTTGTAATTTTGGCTTCCTCTATCTTTTTGGAAACTAACTACAGAAAGTATTACTTCGACCAAAATGTTGCAAATATTTTGCCGAATATTTTTGTTCTCAGACTTTTTCGCGTCCGACCAATAGAAATGGAGAAAAATTGGTTTAAAAAACTTTTCAAAATGGCGGAAGGCTCCCGAGGAGTGGGGAAAACACAAACCTTGGGAGCTTTACTTTCAGACCTCCCGAAAGAACATACCAAAAACTCAGCCTCCCTGGGTTTCTACAAGCTTTTATTTAACTTGCAATGTATGTATGTACGTATATAACTATGTTGATTGATTTTGACCAACTTCCCGACATCCGATTGGCTTCAAATTTGGCGTGCTTATATAGATGTGGTGACAATACAAGAAAATGGTGTGATGAAATTGACAGCTCCCCCCTACTCGAAGGGGGTGGAGGGGGATACAGTTGAAGTCCGCCAGATTTTGTTGAAATTTGGGGTTGTGGGGCACTTGAGGATTTGCACATCCGATTGCTTCCAAATTTGGAATGCATTTATAATTCCAGTGACAATACAATAAAATACCATTATTAGGCACACTTCCCCCCTACGTGGGGAGTGGAGGGGGGAAAGCATCTAAGTTTGTCCGATTTCAACCAAAATTGCTATACGGGGGCTTTTGGGAATAAGCAATACGAATTTTGGATCAGATTTTGATTTTCGGTTATGTTTTGCTAACCAATTATAACTGATTTATCCACATCCGATTGTGTTCAACTCTGGTATGCGTTTATAGTTCCGGTGAAAATCCAGTAATATGGTTTTCTCAGATACCCACCTCCGTCTAACGAGGGAAGTGGAGAGAGAAAAAGATTTAGTTTGTTAGATTTCAATCAAAATTGGCATGGTTTTTAAGAAGGAGGATTATGAATCAGATTTGAAAATTTCAAATGGGGGATTCGAAATGGACGATTAAGATTACAAATCTAAAAATTAAGGGTGTGTGTTCAAATTTGGTATGCGTTTATAGTTCCGGCAACAATACAATAATATGGTATTATGAGGTACACTCCACTTCCCTCCAACGAGGGAAGTGGAGGGGAAAAATATTTAGTTTGTTCGATTTCAATCAAAATTGGCATATAGGGATTTTCCAGGAAGGGAATATGAATTTTGGATCAGATTTGAAAATTTCAATATGGCGGATTCAAACTGGACGATTTAGGGTACAAATCTAAAAATTAAAAAATAAATATTTATTAAAAACAACTTTTAAGGAGCAAGCTTTTATTAAATGCACTCAAAAGTAAAAAATAATTTTTTTATCTCTCTTATACCATAATAAATGCGATGGGTGTAAATTAAAAATTTTAAAGCATTTTGTTTATCATTCGAATAGAAGAAGAATTTAGTTCTTCTTTTGTAGTTCTCTTTTTGTCACCGTAAAGTTAAAATTCTTAATTTGCGCCCATCGCTTTTATTATGGTATAAGAGAGATAAAAAATTATTTTCTACTTTTGAGTGCATTTAATAAAAGCTTATTATTTAAAAGTTTTTTCTGATAAATATTCATTTTCGACCTCAGATGACAATTATGCTGTACTAAAAATAATTGCAATATTTTGGTCTGTTAAATGAGCCATGGATTAAAATATCTAAACAAAAAGCGTGGTCCGTCAAAACCTTGATTTCATCCAGTGTGCGCTGGCGTTAAACGCGTCCTTTACTATAAATAGTTAACTATTTTTTTTCTACAATTGCCTCTCAAAATGAAGTTTTTTACACGCTAGACAACCTCTGAAAATTACATTTTTGACAGCGTGTGATTTATTCGCACGCTACTAATTTTAGCATATCAAAACAAATACTTTATTTTTCTTTTATTTACAGTTTCTAGAAAAAATATGGTAAAAAATTCATTGGAAAACCTTTTAGCACTCAACTTGCCTTGTGGACCTTTCGGCTCGGTCCACCAACATGTCTGGCTCGCGTGAAAAAGTCATATACTATTATAATACCTTTATTAAAAAAAATCGAAAAACGCGAAAAAAAATGGAAAAAACTAGAACACAAAATTCGTAAAAAAGTTGCTATTTTTATAGTATATAATTTTTGGCATGGGTAACCAAAAATATTATGGTTTCTTATTTGTGAGTAAAATCGCGGGTTTAATAAAGGTATAAAATAAATTTTGTAGACAATTATTTTGGAGATTGCATCATAGATATACAGCCTCAATCATTGATTCATTGACTTAATTTTTATTTGTCTTATTAGAAAGGTCCCTAAAATAATAAAAAGCCTTAGTTTTTACAGGCACTTTTTCCCTCCTATAATGAAAGAAAATAGAAATTACTTTTGTTGTTATTTGCAAAAAATCTAGGACGCAACAATTATTGTGTATTTTATCTCAATATCTAATGTATGTCGAGAAATCGAGTTAGTAATATTATTGCAATTTAATGCTTGACCATCCCAAGAATTGCACATAAAAAAATCTTCATGATGATAGGCAATCACTTTGTGGATAATATGATAAATATTAATATGCCGTAACCGTATTTTTCAAATGAAATTTCAAAAAATAACGTCTTGTAGTTGTTTTACGTATGCTCCTGGTAAGTAGGTAGTGTTTAAATAAAAAAGAACAAAAACTATACCCAAGAACAATATCAAAATAGTCAAGAAGGAAAAACTGTGGAGAGATCGAGTTTACTAAATTAATAAGTCTGGTGACACTTTTCGCTAAGGCGGGTTTTGATGGTGTAATTTGGGTTGCAATATTTCATAACGACCCATTGCGCAACTTCGTTCGCGTGATTAAAATTGTAGCTTCCATCTTCCATCTCCCCATGCACCTTACCATACCCTCGCCACTTGCCTTTAAACCAATTTTGATGTTTAAAAGGTCGTATCAAAATCGGTCCAGTAGTTTTTGCGTGATGCTGGAACAAATAGACATACAGACAGACACACAATATTTCTAATGTATTATAGTATATCTATATCGATTGGAAGCCCACACCAAAAACTTTCAAAACATATTCAATGTACAGGTCTTTCTAAAGATTTATTTTAGAGGATCTATTAGAAATTAAATAACATAAAGCTGGGACTAGATTAGAGACCCTGCACTTAGTGAATTTACACAATCAATCGTTGGTTAAGGTGTGACCATAGTATATACTGTAAAATTACTTCAACTAGCTAGATAATGGTTAGTAATTATACAATTTATTTATACATGTTTCTCATATATATTTAAATTTAAATTGTATTTTTTAAACTCACGTCTAGTACGTTTTCATGATGAAGTCAAATGCGTGTTAAAATCACTGCCTCTTCTTTTTTAGCCTTAAAGAATGATGCAGTGATTTATGTACGAATTTATCCTCATCGTAAAAACGTACTAATTAGTTAGTAGTAGGAATTAAAAACAAAATTTTTTTAACAATATTGTCAGTAACGAGCCGCGGCCTACTTTATTTAGAAATTTCTGGTTAGAGAAACACTAGAGGTTGACAAAACTTTTAATCGCACATAAAAACACTCAAATAAAAATAATCCTAAGGAAATGTGACGTCATCGTTTTAACCACAACGTCATCGGTTCTTGCTATCGCCAAAATGCACTTGCCAGTGACAGTTTTACAAAATCTAACTCAACTTATTGATGTAAAATATTTGTTAGCGTTTTGTTTTTTTTCCAATCCTCGGTTTATAAATCCGGGGTTATTTTGTTATTTTGATGTATAAACCAACCATTAAATAACTTATCTGACAAAAGCTGACTGGCAGTGTCCGAATCCAACTCTAAGAGGAATTATCCCAATTTGGCGCATTACCAAACCAGACTCCATCATTTTATAATTGAAGAAACAAAAAAAAATAGCCGGTGCTCCATAACCTGATACTAATCGCGTATTTTGACCAATGACAACTCCCGCCATATTGAAATCGTGATTAAAATGCTTTCGAAACAGTCCGAAGAGCGGTTTGGAAATCTTCACGTCAACAGTTCAATGCCAAAATGACATTTCTTGCAATGGTTTCGATATCTTTTCACGCCAAAAAACGACTTAATTATTTGAAACCCTAAAAACCACTAGAGCATTTCTGCCAAACTCCAAGCCTAGCGCCCTTTCTAAGTATCTCTTCATTTATTCAAAAACTATTTTCTCGTAAAGGTTAATACAATTAATAATAACTGCAGTTTTTTCACATTTTGATAATAGTTAAACGATGTAAGTATATAAGTTTTAAACCTCTGATATATTTTGAATTGCATCCCACACTCTGGGCGGTAACCATAAACCATATCAACGTTATCATTTTGGTGCGAATATACCTTGTGCATATTAATAACTGAATTTTTTTTTCTGGATTAATAGGTCGAAATCTTTGGAAATTGCATGAAATTTGTCAAAAATTTTGACGGAAATCGCATCTTATATCTTTATATTAAATGTTATAATGTTTTAAATGAAATTTGTCCTCTGAGGAAAATATGCACTTTCACTCTCTCCATCAGAATATAACGCGTGCATCTCAGATTTCCTTCTCAGAAACTTTTGAAAATTTCGTTTTCTGCCAATTTTTTGTAACAAAAGCTTTCATGCGTGACGCCAGAAAAAATCCGTCACCCTACGTCTTCGAGATTTTTTCAGATCGTATGCACTCAAGCTTTTGTTAAAAAATTGGCTTGAAATAAAATTTACAAACATTTTCTGAAAACCTGACATGCACACACTGACATGTTTTTCATAATTTTTTACCAAAATGAATACTTTTTCGCATAGGAACCATTCTTAATTACCTACTTTCCTAAGCTTTCTTTACCAAAACATTTACTAAAAAGTAAAAAACTTGCACGAAAGGCCAACACATGCAACAATAGACCCTTTTATGGCGGAAATGCAGAGGCAGCCAGCTTACTCCCAGGTTTGAGAAATTCCCCGCTTTTTGGGGAATTCCCGGGATATGTTCACCGGTGGAGGTGGTCCTTCAAACGCTAGGTTTACGTTCTTTAAGTTAGCAGACCACCTATGGCAGATCAAAGATTTTATGATTGGATTACAAAGTGCTTATTAAGTGCTAATTCAGTACCAAAGTCCCGATTTAGTTGCTCTAGTGGATTTGGAGATATTAACTGATCTGCTAACTTTAAAAAAATTTGGCAGACCAATTGTTAAAAAACATGCCTGGTGATAAAAAATGCTATTTAGGTGCTTTACGTTTAACATCGAAAAACCACTCTGTATCCCCTCCCTCAGAAAAAAACAGTATTAATGCTATCTTGGGAAGAACAATCTGGGAAATGGCTTTAGTGAGTCAAAAATTTACGTTTTTGTTTATCGGCATTTAAGTGCCATTTAATTACCTAAGTCCCGAATTATTACTCCAGTGGTTTTTGAGATATTGATTGATCTGCTAGCTTTAAAAAAAGTTAGCAGACCAATTGTCGACAAACATGACTGATACTAATTGAGGGGCACCAGAACCAGAGCGGCCTAACCCACAAATCGACAAAAATTAAGTTTTACATATATTCATATACTTCAAGATGTATACTTCAAGATGTATACTTCAAGATGTTATTCAAGGAGGACACATTTTGACTATATTGGAATTTTTGTAAGACATGCCTCTTTCGAGGGGTGAGTTTCACCTCCAGAATTTTAAAGGTTTTTTAAATGCCTAAAAAGTGTCAAAAGGTTAAAAATCCAGCGATTAATTTTTGAGATATTCAATTTCAAAATTACATAAATCAATGAAAAAATCGTGTTTTTTTTTGCGAAATTAAAATTATATTTTTGAGAATTTCCAAGACACGTCGATTTTATTTTCATTAATAGCAAATTTTATCATTGAATTTTTTCTTCTAGGATACATTTCTATGCAAGGGGAAATTTACCTGTATAATTTGAGCTTAGTTTGAGATTACTTTGAAAGTGAATATCTTAAATAAATCATGAATTCTCAAAAATTAAATTTTAATTTCGCAAAAAAAACACGATTTTTCCATTGATCCATGCAACTTTGATCGCTGGATTTTTAACCTTTTGACACTTTTGTAAAAGCATTTAAAAGACTTTCAAAACAAGGTATCACTTGACCAAATTTCCCTATTAAAATTTTGGATTTAAAACTGGCCCCTCGAAAGGGGCGTGTCCTACGAAAATTCCAATATAGTCAGAAAGTGTGCCCCTTGAATAACAAATTGACGGGTTCGAGGTTTTTTTCGAAATGTACTACGGGTATAAAAACGCCCATTGATAGTTTTGGGCGGGACACCCTGTATAGATGGAAAATAAAAATAAAACATGCGTTTTTCATCGCCTCTGATAGCATCCATAAGAACTTTTTTTTAAATTAGATAACTCTAACAATTCGTTTTGGCTCTTATAGAGTACATCTTGAAGTATATATTTTTATCGATTTGTGGGTTAGGCCGCTCTGGTTCTAGTGCCGCTCAATTAGTAAAGACATTCGCACTCATTTTTTTATCATCAGCCATGTTTTTGGACAATTGGTCTGCTAACATTTTTTAAAGCTAGCAGATCAATCAATATTTCTTAAAAACCACTGGAGCAATTAAATTAGGACTTAGGTAATTAATTGCAATAGCACTTAAATATCCAAAAACAAAAAAGTAAATGCTTAATTAACTCACTAGAGTCATTTCCTACATTTGCTCTGCCCAAGATAGCATTAATAGCGGTTTTTTTGGGAGGGGGGGATTCAGAGTACTTTGTCGATGTAAAACGTGGAGCAATTATATAGCACTTAATTAGTAAATCCATTTGCACCTGTTTTTTTATTACCAGTCATGTTTTTTAACAATTGGTCTGCAAACTTTTTTTAAGCTAGCAGATGAACTAATATCTCAAAAACCACGGAAGCAATTAAATCAGGACTTGGGTAATTAATTGGCTCCTCAATAGCACTTCAATCTTCAAAAACAAAAAAGTAAATGCTTAATTAACTCATTAAAGACATTTCCTACATTTGTTCTGCCCAAGATAGCATTAATAGCGATTTTTTTCTCCCCCCCCCAACAGCTTTTTATATACGGTAAATAATACAATTTTAAGAACTAACGTTGCAAAATAGGTACAAAATAATCTAATATTATATAAGTACCTAGTGATATTCTGCAGAGGATCTTTGGCTACCATTACCTTTCTAAGTACTACCTAATGTAGGTACCTATTCTCTCGAGGTCTTTTTTTTAAATTTTTTTATTTAATTTTCTATTCATATTTAAAAGATGACGAAGTAAGCGTTTTTACCTACTTTTATGACTGAAACTTTTGTATCATGGGGTACCACGTGGCGCTTACCCACCCAGAGAGCACAACTTAGTCCAATAGATTTCCAGTGGAGAGAAGTTTCTGGACAATAGAGCTGTACATTGGACAACTAAATCCGAAAGAAATTTTGTCAACGACATATCCGATGGATAATACAAATGTCAAAACGTTGGATCCTTCTAGGACATCCCAAAAAGGTCCAAAAGCGCCAAAAATTATAATTTATTATACTTTTGGTCTACTATAATTATTCCAATTTCTATCCAACCACTTTGTCCATCAACAGATGCCCATGGGAAATCCTTTTTATGGTTCTGTGGACTAACAAAAATTGTGAAAATGTATGAATTTATATCCAATAGACAGGTTTTTTGATGTTCACTAAAGTAAAAAATAGATATATTTAATGGATATCCTTAGATAATCTGAAAAATTACATCAGTTTTACTTTATATAGTTTATCTTTGGTCTAATAAAACAGAAAAAATAATTCGTTAACAAATATTCTTTAACAAATATTAATTTTTAAAACGCTGTAAAGTAAAAAGGAAAATAAATAAAAATGGTCATTGAATATAAAAACATTACTAAAACGCAAACAGTTTGTTTTGAACTAAAAATAGAAATATATCCAGTTAAAACCGAGATTAAAACTTTGTCCCATGGACAATGATTCCGTGGTGTACAGTGGAGTAAAAAAAAAGAACTTCCTGTACCTCCAAAACCAGTCCGCTAATTATTAATGGGCCAAATATGGAACTCCGGTAGGCACGGGTTATTTGAGCTACAATGGAATAAGAAAAAGTCATACCCAATGCATGTCCGTCAAAAAACTATAATATAAATCACTTTTACTGAACACAAAATGAACGTCCGCCGCAAATAATATATTTTTGGGGCAATAGATTAGGAAAAATCGTTATCCATTACATATCCAAAAAATAACTGAAAAAAAGCAGTTCTTTATGGATTAAAATTGGAAGTTCTCTGAACTCAGTTTTTGTGTCTTCCACTATATCAGGAAAAATCTGTGCCCAATGGATGTTTATAAATGGTCCATGGACACTGCATACGGTTTTGGACAAATAATTAATGGATGTCCGATGGACTGGGCATAGGCCAATTTTGAGGTTTTTTGAGGATTATACTTAAGGACCACTGCACCTAGCTAAAACTAATACGTGTTCTGAAAAAGTCTCGTCGTAAGTGAGCATTTTTTCCTATAAAAGGAGTTTTTTTCATAGAGTGCACGGTTTCACGGAAAAACTCAAAAAAGTCGTAAAAAATATTACACTTTTTAACGATTTTTTTTTCAAACACGAACGTTAAAAATACAAATTATTGATGTTGGACCTGTAAGATTCTTTAAGAAAAATTAGTTTATAAGTAATAAAGTTAAGATTTTTTGAACAATACCGTTGTCGGGCATTTTTAATCCAATATGGCGAATGAACCAAGCGTCCCTATGGGGGTACTCTATGGGGGTAGACTAACATCTGACAAAAATTCAGCTTTATCGGAGAAAGTTCCCATAAATTCTGTGGCCTTGGACTAAAAATATTACCCCCATGTAAAGTCGCAGGCAGTCGGGAAAAAAGTGAAAATGACAAAGGATTTTCTTTTAATTAAGCAATTTTCTTTTTATTTAAGACCAAACGACCTTAAACAAATTAAGGCATTAATTTTTAGTATATCTAAGCTTGTAGCAAAAAAAACCTGATGGCTCCTGAAACTTCAATTAGATTAAACTGGTAAAGCAGAAGTTAGCAGACGGTTTAATTTTTAAAATTTTTATAATACGGCATTCTTCCTGTGATAATGCCACAGACTTTGGACAAGATCTGGTTTTGCATGTCAATGTCATCCAAATTTAAAAAAATGCCGCCGTATCTCTCCGAATTTGATAAAGCTCAAATCTTGCAAAACTAGACGGTGGTTGCTCTATTCGACAAGTAGCTGTTCATTATAGGAGAAGCAAGTCTACGATAGTAAACATAAAAACCCGATTTCAAGAGGAGGGAACTATCCAGCGAAAGGAAGGTACCGGTTTGACGAAAGTTACTAGCCCAGGACTCTTATTCTTGAATATCCCGGTGGAGAACGAGAGTGAGAAAAGGCAAACTGCGTATTCTTGAAAACGTGAAAGTAAATGGGAATATTCCCGGGAGTCCGCATTCTTCTTCTCTTAGGCAGAAGAACGCCAATTCCCGCATACTTTTTTACTTCAATTAAAGTAAATTTTGTTCATTGTACATTTGTTTTTGCAAAAGAAGGATAAAAAGAAGTCAAAAACTAACGGTGGGTGACATAAAAGAGTAAAGTATTTCATTTTTAAAGAAGAATCCCGACACGGGAGTAAATGTCACTTTGAAATCCCATGAACGTTCCCGGGAGCAGTTTCCTTCCCAGACGTTCAAGAATACGGCTCCAGAGGAAAACCAAGAAGCAATCAATATTTTGGAAAATCATCCGTTTGCCAAAGCGAAAGCAGTAAAAATTTAATCAAATTTTCCAAGATCCATAACAACATTAGGCAGAAGGATTAAACGTGCGGCAAAAAAATGAAACTAAGTGAGGAAAAGAAGCAGTTTCGATTAATTTATGCATTAAATTATTTTCTGAGGGACGAAAAATTTTGGCAGCAGATTTTTAAGTCCAACAGCGATAAAAAATAAATTCTGGTGTATCAACCGCCAAGAACCCGATACGAAGAACGATATATTGCTGGAAACGAAGACCGGCCGGGAAGATTTTCGGTAAATGTTTGGAGTTGGATATCGGCTAGAGGACATGGCGCTTTATTTAGAATTGATGAACGATTTACAGCCGAAGTTTACGTGAATATGCTGGAAAATGTAATGCTTCCAGAGGTAAGACTCCCTTATCCAGATCACTTTGTGTTCCAACAAGATAACTGTCCAGTTCATATGGCCAGAATTGCGCAGCGATGGTTCCAGGATAATAATATGGAAGTTTTGTCTTGGCCTGCAAAAACCCCTGATGCAAATCCAGCTATAAAGAAATTGAAAACATCTAACGGAACTCATCGTAAGGACATATAGGGAAGTAATTGCTGAAAATCCAAACTTATTTTAAAATTTAGCCAATTCAATGCCCAGAAGACTTCAAAACATCATTGAAGCTAGAGGCCCTGTATACGATTTTTGACAGTTATTGTTTTACCAGAGGTGAGAAACTGGATTTTACACTTGTTAGGGAAATGTTTAAAAACAAATTGTGTGTTGGCAATGATATTTGGCAACCCCTGAAAATAAATAATATTATCACTGTCACATTTTTGAATGAATGAAACGTCCGGTTTAAAAATGGAATTTTGTATTATCAAAAAGTGTAAAAACACGTGCCTCGACGAATTTGTACTGTTCCGTTGTCCCATGAAGAAAGAAACTCAAGAAAAGTGGAAAGAAAACATGCATTTACCAAGCTGGAATATTAATAAAAATACCCGAATTTGCGAGGTAAGTGGTAAGTAATAAGCTATAATTTAGCATGTATTTTGTTAATAAATAACACATTATGTTTCCGTGTTTTATTGTAAGAAAAAGAGTAACAAAAATATAGATCAATAGGAGTCTTTATTTTTTACCTCTTATTTACATTTTTAATATCTAACGCCTGTACATTCACTGGTTGTTTTTGTTTTTTTTTTGTTAAAACTTGACGCTTTTACATGCAAATATGAAAAAAACTAGAAAGAGAGGGCAATATGAGTTGCCAACTTCTGGTAAAACAATAAAGGTCAAATGTATAGAGGGCCTCTAATTGCAGCCAACGGTGAAATGACGCGTTATTAAAAATAAATATTTTTTTATATGTTTTTAATTTTATTTATTTGGTTAACTGGATCTGTCCTTTAATTGTTTTGCGCTAGTAACTTTCGTCAAACCGATGTCTTTCATTCGACGGACAGTTCCTTCTTCTTGAAATTGATTTATTATGGTTACTTCCGTAGACTTGCTTCTTTCATAATCAGCTAGTCGAATCAACACCCTTCTTAACTTGAGACGGTGTTGGTCGAATAGACCAATTACTGTGTAGCTTTTGTTTAGTTAATAAAACATTTTTGCTTTTTTGAAATGTGGTTTTTATTTTTAGTGACCTTATATTTTGAATTAGTAAAAAATAAATATAACCTAAAATGTCAAAGTCAAAAAGTCACTGTTGCTCATAGCAAAATATAAAAAATCTTATTTGCAGCCACTTTCTACTGTACCAGTTTTATGTCGAGAGAAGTGTAAATTTCATTGCCCACAAATCCGTACAAAAATTTCAGGAATCCCCTGTAAAAGTTTGTAAATATACGCTAAAATGTGACGCGTGACATTTTAATCATATTTTTAACGTGTTCATTCACACTTTCTAACGTTTATTGTTTATGTATATTAAAACTTAAAGACATGCAAATTTGTTTTTATACTGAATTTTAGCAGGTTAAATGCCCTCTTAAAAAAATTCTTCTTAGTTAATCTAGCTGACATTTTTGAAAATTTGTGAACATGGCCTATTTTCCGATTTTTTTCTGAATATCACCTGGCGTTTATTTCTACTTTTTTATGTTTGTAACCGTGGATGAGACTAATTAACTTAAAAAAAGCAAAAATATCAAAATCGTTTAAACAGGTAGGAGCAGGAAAATTTTTTGTAAATTTTACAATTGTTTTTCGAATTTTAAATTAAATACCTCTGCATACAAATTGTAAAAAATTTTCCACACGTCATTTCAAAGAGCTTTTCGTGTGCTTTCTATTGGTTTTATCAGAATTTTAAAATATTGAAATTTGACAGACATGTCAATCTGGGGCATTGACAGAAAAAAAGTTAAAGCCGTCGCGACACCTTACCGACGGCGACGCCGAAAAAAATAATACCCATTTAGTGGTCCCAGAGCCATACCTAGGTGTGTACCAAGTTAAAATAAAATCAGCAAAAATCTTCCTATTGATTTAAAAACGACCCAACTATTAAAATATGTCCATAGGCGTTATCTGATTTTATTTAAAATTTAACAAAATTTACTTGGAGTTACTAACCACTCATGACCAACAATTTTTTGAGGGAAAAATAAAAAAACCAAATTAAGTAAAAAAATAAACAATTTTATGGAATCAAATACATACAATTTTGATTAAAAACGCATGCCAAAAACTATAAAAACACGTTGACTATAGTTATAATCAATTTTTAAAATAAAAATTTCGAGCAGATGTTTTAAATACTCTATCGTACTAATCTTGTTTAAAAGTTAAGACGGAAGTTAACCAAACCTCGTTAGAAAAGAACTCTGACTTAAAAATCTACTTTTGTTCAAGCCAGTATTTTCGAGAAAACTCATATATCCTAATTGTACTGGGTAATTTTCGTGAAAATATTTCCTGGTACAAGAGCTTCTAGTCCTCATTATGTTAATCTTTTCTTGATAGATTCCATAATTTGATTTTACTTAACACCACCTGGCTAGTTAAAAAAAAAGGTCAAAACAAGACCATATTCTCGTTTCATCTGCGTTTGAAGCCTGTTACCCGCTTTTACTGAAGGCACTGGATTCATTTTACTAGAGGGCGCCTTTAGAGCAAACTTGCTAGTTAAACATTTGTTAAGTATTATTACACAACCTGTGTATTTATTTTAATCATCATTGTAAAACCTCTTTAGGAAAAATTTTGCAACAAAATGTTGGCAATTTCCTTAATACGTTGAGTTGAGAACAACAATAATTTTTTACACCGGTAATTTATGTTTTATTATATTATTTCAATTATTAAGTAATATAAATTTTACAAAATTATTATTAAAATTCTCTGTAGAAAATCTACACAGTTAACATACAACAATTTTTGGAAAAATATTTAAACATTTCTATCAGTATTTTTTTAACAATTTTGTCTTATTTTTAGGAAATTTTTTTATCAGTGTATGTTTTTATGTTTTAATTCAAGAAAAAGAATAATAAATACATAGATCAATACATGATTCTTTATATTTTGGCTATGTATTTATTTCACTGTTTTTTTTGTCAAAGAGTGATATATTTGACTAACCAAAAAATTGTCTGCGAAAAGTATAAAAAGAGACAACAAAACATGAGTCCATTTCATAAAATTGGTTTTACATGCAAAATGAAATAAAGTAGAAAGAGATAACTAATATGAGTTGGGTACCTCTGGTAAAACAACAACAGGGCCTCTAGGTACCAGTACCCAGACACAAACATTTTACTTCTCCTGAAAGTCATAAAAGTCGACAACAAACTAAAAAAAGTCGAGAGCGATGTAGCGTTGAATAGCCACGCGGACACTTAAGTAAAAAATAGGAGTTTACGTAACTAGTGCGGAAAGTGCCATTTTTCCTCACGCCATTTCCGATTGTTGTAAGAATGTTCTTACAGCAACACTTTACAGGAATATCCTATAAAAGCTCTGCTTCTTTCTGTAAGAACATTTATACGGTGTCACTATAGACCAGAATTGCCGCACAGTAGGGGAGATCGGTGAAGATTGTAAAAAAAAATACATTCTATTTTTTTAGACGTTGCTGTAACCCCAATTTAAAAAAAAGAAAATCCATCAAATTTTGAGTAAGGTATGTTTAAAAAAAATATATACCTTGATGTTAAGTGTTACAATCATCACCTAAAAGGTCTCGGTTGTAACGGGGGTGAGTGTCGATTGTAACAGGCGTACTTCAAGTTAATAGACTCAAGGAAATAAAATGAAAATGTCAGATATATAGAAAAAGTTATTTATTATATATAGGGGTATATATAACTAAACAAACTTATAAAACTAAACACAGAAACTATTCAGAAATATCGGAGTCTTCAGATTCACAATTCTGGCACACAAATAAGGGGTTGTTTTTGGCACATTTGGAGTGAGCTCATTCTTTACATTGCCTGCATTGTAGCCAGTCCTCGGGGCTTCTTTTGTACATGCCAAAACACACTAGACAGACCACATTTTCTTCAGATTCTGAGGATTCACTTTCTTCAAGTTTCTGCTTCTGTTTTTTGGCACGTTTTTTTTGGAGTGGTTTTTTCCCCATGAGATTTTTCTTAAAAGATTTATTATTTTTGTTTGCAAAACGTTCTTCCAGCAATATCTTTTCAGGGGCGTCTGTAAGTATAGCGATCTTTTCCTTTTGTCGTCCAACATTTTTGAGCTTCGTAAAATCTGCCTTGGGTAGAGGTCTAATGTTTTCGGGAGTAAATTTTCTATTAGGAGGTTCTTGGTTAGTTTTTGAAGAAGCAGGTGGGGTTGACTGGTCTATAGATTTTTTTTTGGAGGTTCTTCATCAAGTTCTGGAGAAAAAGGTGGAGTTGAAGGGTCTCTAAGAAAGGAAACTTGCCTTGAAGTTGATGCTATTGGGGACGATGTTTTCTTTACAGCGACTGAATCTATTGAAGAAGCGGAATCGTTGTTATCATTATTTTCCAGAAGTCTATCTGTTACGGTACTTGGAGTAAATTCGTCTTCAGTAAAAACCTCTCTGTTATACGGATAAATTCCGGTGCAGCTAAAGCCAGACAATATCAGGAGTTATAGCTGGAGGTAAAGCATTTCGGGTAATTTCAGGAATGTTGTAAATTGTCATCCTTTTTTCGGGATTGTTTCTCATCCAGGTGTCACACTCAGAATTATGCGCTCTTTTGATTGGCACATACAAGGTACGGTTCAGCGGCTGAAGCTTGTGTGACTTGTGCGGAGGAAATGACAAAAGGGTTATGAAATTTTTTCTACAATAATTTATAACTGCAAGTGATAGGTGGGAAGCATGGTTGTTCAAAATAAGCAACACTTGATTATTTTCTGCAGGTTTGGCATATTTTGCAAAATGGTTAATAAATATCAAAAAATCATCTTCCTTCATCCATCCGCTCTTGTTCGCTGTTCCCAAACATCCTGGTGGCCCATCCCTAACAAAACGGTCATGATATCTGAATAAAGAAAATATGAACATCGGTGGAATGCTGTTTCCTATTGCTAAGCTCAGCACATTGTTACTAAAGTGCCTCTTTCTTGGGAAGTTATGCCTCCCACTTGCTTAACCCCTTTTTTAGCGATCACTTTGGAGAGCTTTTGTACCGTTGTGCAGCCTGTCTCATCCACATTGTATATGTTTTGTGGTTCGAAATGATGTCGATCATACACACCAGCTAAATTGTCAAAAAAATGACTTACATTCTCTTTGTTAAAATTCATTGCTCGAGCTAAGCTTGTGGACTCGGCTGTTCTAATAGACAAAGTGGAATTTCTTTTGTCTGTTAGCCAGTCTTTTGATGCCATTTTATTAGTATCCCACTTTTTTGGGTATTTCAAGTTATGGGTTGATGCAAACTCATAGGCCAGTTTTCTCATTTCCTTTGTGGAAAGACCGAAATACAACTTGGATGCGTTCTGCACATGCCTGCCTAATTCTAATTCTTGTTCCTCAGAGAATACTTTATTATGTAACGGTGCAAAGATACGTGACATATCCCATATTGCCTTGCAGCCGCTCTTGAAGAGATCGCTTCATTACTCTGTTGGCAGCTAGTTCGTAATCTCTTGAGGAATATTGCCTAAAACAAAAAAAAACTTTAAAAACTATTATAATATTTTCAGCGGTGGCGGTTGTAACATGTTAAAACCGACATCAACGCACACCTTTATATTTCAATCACATACAAACAACCCCAACCCCCCAATAGCTAATTAAATAATCAAATATATGCTAATTCCAATGGCATAAGTATGTAATAGCTTCAAAACAAACTTAGAAAGATATCCACAAAATAAAATAATATTAAAAACTTACTTTTTATTACAAAACACCATTTTTTTCTAGCACAGACAGAGATCATCGAATTTCCTAAATTAAAGACCTGTGGCCTACCCACGCACTTCAGACGCATATGTTAGTTGGTGTCTCATAGCATAGATGGCGATACTAGGTTGAATGTTACAATCGACACTCGTTACAACCTTCACCGATCTCCCCTACTTTAGGCTCTTAAAGTATTGTATACGAGTGTTTCAGGTCCAATAATACCACAATTTTAAATCAAATGGGTTCTGTAAGTTTTTACCTGTAATTTTTCTTTCTGTAAAAATGTTTTTACAGCAAGAATCAGAGGAATAGCATAGCTCTGCTTCTTTCTGTAAGAACATTTATACGGTGGTATTATAGAGCAGAATGGCTGCAAATTATTATATAAGAGTGATTCAGTTACAATAATACAACAATTTTAAATCAAAAAGGCTTCATAATTAGTAATTTCGCTTTATGAAGATACATTAAAAGAGCATCAAGGTGATAACCAACATATCCGATCTTTCTAATAAAACAAAAGTGCACTTAAATGGTTGATGGTGGATGAAAATAGCTAATTCTCTAATTTTTCCTTGATTTTTTATTATCCTTATGACTGGCCAACTGCCCAATTGAACTTAAACGTCATTTCCCAAATAGCCTTAAACAACAAACCGTAAACGGAAAGTTTAAGTTTATAAAAACCTTTTTTTTACAATAGAAGAGAAAATGTTATATTAAAGCATAACCAGCATCAGCACTGTCAAAATTATTACCCGATTTTCCTGAAGCAAATTTTAATAAATTTTTAATACATGTAACGCCCTTTTACATTCATGATTGATCCTTGCATTTTTGAAGTTTACATATCGCGAACAAAAAACTGTTTTTTACTTACGAGTTTGATTATTTTGGTCATTTTTTTATAAAATCAGGAATCTAAAATGCAGAAAATAGTATATTTACCACGTGACTAAGGTGTGTATTATCCCTTAGCTAATTGTAGCCCTCGCTTCGATCAGAGCAAATATTTTTCGCATTAGTTTTTTTACTGTGTTATTATTTATAAATATATTGGAGTAAATTCGTGGGGATATTCAAAAGACGTTTTTTTATTTCCACTAAGAATAAGTTACTTGGGTCAAAAAAGACCTAAATACAAAATTTTGTCATAGTGTCTGTCTGTCGGTAACATGTTTACTCAAAAGTCGCTTAACCGATTTTTATCAAATTTGGCACAAAAAGTCTTTGTCCCAGACGCAGAGCTGATTAGTTTTTAATGAGGGTGTGGGGTTGGCAAGATGGTAAGAGGGGGGACTAAACTTTTATAAAAATTGTAACTCAGAAACTGTAGCAGCTAGCAACATGCGGTGTTCACATTAAAATAAATAATTGAATTTTCAACCAAAAACAAAATTGAAAAAATTTTGGAAATTTTTTGATTTTGAAAAAATATTTTTTAAAGATTTTATCAAGGGCGCCATCTATTTATATTTGGTATAGCAATACTTAACACCAAAACCTGAATTTCTAGTCGAGGATCCTCCATTTTCCGCCCCCATAAACCAAGATGGCGGCAGTCACACTATATACAGAAAATATGTGTTTTTTTTGTCACTTTTTGAGTAATGATCTTTTTTAATATTTCATATTAAATCTACTGACCTGCTCTTTGACCTCACAATAAAAGAAGTTGAGATTCGTAACTGGTTTTAAAATATAAGAGACAATATTTATTTTTACTTCCCTCGATAAACGAAGTAATGTAATCATCTAAAAATCGCATTTCGTGATTTTGATAAATCTCCACGAATTCGGTGGTTCAGAATCCAGATTAGCACGTTTTCAGACGCCGTCGTCGCTCTCTCTATCTGTCTGTCTTTTCCAAGCCTCTCTCCTCCTGCGGGTCTTGAATCGCGAGAAAATTTGCACCCAGGGAGTCGAATTGATGGAAAGTAATTCTCTTAGTCAAGACCAATAGAATTACTTTCGATCAATATCGTGCAAAATTGAAAAAAACCGATTTAAACCGAAAAGTTGAAAAGAACTTAACTCCCTGAGAGCAAATTTTCCCTCGATCCAAGAATAGATCCCCTGGATAGCACCCATCATTATAAATTGTTTGTAAAAGTTACGAGATTGATCTGAGAGAATTTCCTAGCTTCATCACCTCAAGGACCAAGCGTTTCCACAGAAAAAAGGACCTCCTCTGCTAGGAAAGCAGCTGACCCGGATGTCTTTGATGTTTTATTAATATATGATTTTGCCAAAGTATAGCAACAATTGGTATCCCAGATCAACTGCTTTTCTTGTTTTGATGGAATCAGCGTCCTTCCGTCCACCCCTTTGTTACCATTTCTGCAAACCTCAAGAGGCTCCAGTATAGGTAGAAATTTAGCTGATACCAGTGCGCTCCCGAAAATGTAATTGATTTGACTGTGTCTGGAAGCACGCCCAGTACGTTTCTTGCAGTTTAAGCCATGTGACCCAGTATATGTTAAGATCTGAACATCACCCTATTCTCTTACCAAATTTTATCGAAATCGGTTCAGCTGTTTTTGCGTGACTGATGGACAAAAATCTTGGTTTGTTGGCGCTAAAATTTTTGACTACATATAGCCCATATAAAATGTAATACTCAAGAAAAATATGGATACATTCTGGAAAAATCTGAATATACCGTGTAAAAGTCGGACTCTGGAAAAGCCTGGACACTCACACACACAAAGTTTTGATACACCCAAGAAAAGTCTGGATACACCACGGAAAAAATCTGGATACATTCTAAAAAAGCGTGGATACACCTTGGAAAAGTTCGGATACACCCTGGAATAGTCTGGATATATCCAGTAAAAGTCTGGATACACCCAGAAAAAGTCTGGATACACCCCGGAAAAGTCTGTATTTTCTTGAGCGAGAAAAGTTTTGGGCATCAACTTTCAAAACATTTTATTTGGCATTTGATATTTCCGGTGTGGTATTTCGACTAATATCATTCAATATATTAACTAAAACCAAATCGAGAACGGTTATAATTTCAAAAAATATGGCAAAGGCAGTTTTACGATGAACTAAATTTATTTTATGCACTTTAAGTTACGTTTAATCCAGGCCCTCTTTTTGGGACTAAAGTGGCAATTTCATTCCCTAAGATATTAAAAAAAAATAATTCTTAAGGGATTAAATTTACTTTTTTTCAGTCAAGTTAAGCCAAACAGCACTTACTCTTGGCCAAGATTTTATTCTTAGCACCCTTTCTTGAAGTGGACAAACCATTTGGCGTAGAAATACGGTGATTTTAACAATAATCTTTTCCTAAAGTGCATAAAATAGAATATAAATCTCAGGACTAAAACGTCTTTCCTCCCTACGGTCGGGCTACAAACTTTTCGCCGCGGGATTAAAAGTAGCACTTTAGTTCCTAAGTTTATAATGTACTATTATGCACTTTGAGGAATAAAAGGGTACTTTTAATCCCTCCTTTGATGAACTAATGTAGGATTTTTAATCCATCAGAGATTCAAAATAAATTTTGGTCCCTGAGGGATAAAAAGTACAAATAAACATATATTTTACAAACAAAATCTGAAAGAGCTCTCCATCTTCAAATTGAATTCTACTTTTTCGACTGCATCGAAGAAAAATCAAAAGAATAGGCGTTTTTTGACGACTTAGTTTATTACCATGCATAAAATAGCATATAAACCACGGGACTAAAGTTCTTTTATTCACCTTAGAGATTAATAAGTAAGTTTAGTCCCTCTTTTTTAGGGACTAAAGTGGTTCTGTTAATCCCTAAGGGAAGGGAAAGTAAATTTAATCGCTTAGCGTAGGGATTAGAAGTAAATTTAATCCCTCAGGGTTTAAAAAAAAATTAATCCCTCAGGGATTAAAAAAAACCAAGTCAAACCAAACAGCAGTTGCTCTTGGCCAAGATTTCATTCTTAGCACCCTTTCTTGTAGTCGACGAACCATACGGTCGGCGAGGAGTGGCTCGGTTGTCATTTTGTGTACAACAAAAGGCATTTTTTACCAGATTTTTTCTCAAATTGCCACGAAATGCCATCGGCGGGTACACCAAAGTGCATTACCGAGCCACCCCTCGACGATCGGGCTACAAACTTTTCGCCGCGTGATTAAAAGTAGCACTTTAGTCCCTAGGTTTATAAAATACTATTCATCCTTCTGCCTCGGGATTATGAGTGCACTTTAGTACCTAGCTTTATAACGTAATAATAAAATTTTTGTGTCAAAAAAATGGCATTTTCATAGGTCAGTTATAATGTCGAACGCTTAAGGAATAACATTTTTTTATGTTTTTTCGTTAAAATTTTTGCACAAACGAAAGCAATTTTAGGATAAACTAAATTAATTTTAAATTTTTATGAAAATAAGTTGCCCGGTTATAAGGGCGGACACTTAAGTAAAAAATACGGATTTTTTTATTTTCTTCGTAACTAACATAAAAATATTAAATTTCGTTAAATTAAACATTGACGATTCCAAAAATTAAAAAAAAACTGACATATATCACTCGCAACTCAAGATGACTGCGATAAAGATAAAAAATAGATATTTTTCTGCGCATTAACATTTTTGCACAAACAAGAGCAGTTTTAGGATCAACTAAATTAATTTTAAATTTCAGTTTACACATATATAAAAAATATAGATACGTATATACCTTTTTTGTATTTAGTTTTCTAAAATATTCGATAATTTTTACCGTGAATTATACATTTTTTTTTATACCTTCATCAAATATCTGCAGATAACTAAAGCATGGCGTTTTTGGTTACCAATGCAAAAAAAAATTTCTGCACGTTTTTTACCCAAAATTAAAGAGAAATATCAAAAAATAGTAATATTGAAAAAATCTAATTATTTTTGCCTAAAAATTAAGCCATTTCCGCCAGTTTTCATCAAGTATTTACGAAACTGTCAAAGATTAAAATGTCGCAACAATTAACGTCACCGAGTAAAAAGGCACATCGTTATGGAAACCAATGTTATTTCATTTACTAGCCGCCTTGATTTATAGTGTAAAGATGGTCTGTTGCGAGAAGTGCTCTTCGTTCGAGATTTTTTAAAGTATTTTCCTGTTTTTCTTGAATTTTTTGATAAAGGTATTTTAAAAAAATAGTCTTAGCGGCTAAACTGTACTTTGTTTACTCGCGTTTTTAAATACCAACGCTTGTAAAAAAAGCACTATTTTAGCCACTAGTTGTAAAAACTACTATTAGGATACGTAGAATTATGCAAAAAACTTAAAATTATGGAAAATCACGTGAATTGTTCCAGGATAATACTTTAAACTTTCACCGTACAAAATTTGATACAAATTTGATTAACAGTTTTTTTGACTAACTAACTGGAAAAAGCGCATTTTTTATAAGATATTAAGATAAATTTTATAAGATAAACATTTATTTAACGGTATAATTTTATGTCTTACAAGAAAGTAGGTTTTATACATTTTTTTATAAAGTTAATAGTTTCTTTAAAAAAATTATAAAAAATTATAATGTTGTCCACGAAAAATTTATTATTCGGAAAGAGCTTAATTTTTCCCAGGTGCGTTAATTTATCATCGTGGTAATTTGAGATACAAGTTGCACGCACACAGGTCGATTATTTTTAGTACTTTACAGATATGCTTATAACTTTAGATAATAGGAACTTATCGGTACATAAAGTCGGCATAGCCTGCCTTTAATAAAGTCGCCTTATTCTTGACACCGCACGCAACTACTACACACACTTTTTTCATGTGAATCCCCCTCCTCACTTGTAACACTTTTTAACAATTACACCTAACCCTTCCCCCTCCCCCTTGCTGCGTTACGTAATTTACGGATGGACCCTAAATTGGTTATTTATTATTCTTGCTACTATTTCTGACATTGTTTTTATCTAGACATGCTCATAACGTGCCACCTTTGAGGCTATAGTTTCTCCCCAGATTTTTAGGAAAACAAAGTACAACTGGCAACGCCTTGTTCTTTAATTGTTTAATCTTTTGCCAGAGTGCACAGGGAATACTAAACATCAGAATTAGCTGAAATTTTGAAGAAAATATCTGAAGGATTTTTCAAAATTCTCAATTATTTTTTCTTCAAAATAAAAGCTCTGGTGCTGTCATCTATCCCAAAAGCCTCAAAATAATTGAGATTTAGAACAAACCCGATTTACAAAAAAAATAGAGAAATACTCACAATTTCCTCTGGATTACATTTTTCCTTTTTATATTTTCTTGCTTTAGCGAAAATAAAAACTAAGTTTCCATTTTTCTAAAAGCCTGTGCACTCCGGAAAAAAAAACCGATCAATCAATCACACTTCATTGAATTTGGGAGACACACGAATTTCAAGTGTTAGCCGATAGACCGCAGAATTTATACGATTCCATGGTAACAGCAGGTGTTTTGCCAACAAAATGTGTTTTCAAAAACATTATTCTAAAACAAATATGAAACCACTCCGCGTGTGCGGTCGCCCGCCGAAAAAGGCTTACTAGGAATTCGCGTAGAAACATTCCCCACAAAATTTTGTTTTTATTTTGAATCAACCATTTTTTTTAAATTTAATTATTGGGGAATAGTTATGTGCAATTGTAGGTACTAGTGAAATCTTGGAGAGCAAAGGATAGATTTTACAACCTCAGTTTCAAAAACACACGGATACTAACAAAACAGGTTAAAAAAGCTCTATTTAGAGGTTGGAAAGACTCTTGCTAGTCATTGACGCTCCTGTTTAAAATAGAATACGATTATTTCGTCTAGCGCCAATAGCCGATTTTTAAATCTGCTTGCTTTTAAGTTAACCTGTTGTCATTATCAGCTAGCGGGAGTGTTTCCAATTCAATTATAAATGCACCTGTAAATGTTTCTTTAATACGTACTAATACGTAGTTGGGTAGCGTTTTTTAGCAAGTAATTCTGCATTAAATGGTTTTCTTTTATTTTAATATTTTACTTGGTTTTTTAGCAGCGCAGATCGCGAAAAGTGCTAAAAAATCTCTGGTGTTGCCATGCAAAAAATTAGGTCGACATAGTTAAGTCGATTTGCCGTAAAACAATTCCCCAGACTGTAACTACGACCTTAAAGTTAACATAATGACTGGAACAAATCCTCGCATTTTTCAGGAGAGTTTTACTTAGATTTTCACGTTTATTTGCTGTTATCTAACTACAAGGAAGAAAACACCGTTATTTTTATCAGGACTAATTATTAGTACAAAATTGAAGTTACACCGCGCTCTTCTTGGTTGCGGGGGCTATTCGAAACCTACGTTCGGGATATCAGGCCAGAGCTTTTTTGAGTGCGGTGCTGTCAAATAAATGTCCACTTTTATAATGTTTTGCCAAGGTTTGTGCCGATTTTTAGTAAAGGATTTTTTCTATAAGCGTGCGAAAAAATCCACTTTACCGCACGCATTTTAGTTTTGAAAGTGTCACTTTTAAAGTAGATTTTTTTAAGATTTTGGGGTGTGATTGTGGGGATATTTAAGTCTTTGAAAATATATTTACATATTTTGTGGTTCACGAAATAACCTAAAAATATTCAAATAGATATATTCAATATAAGGTATTAAATAAAATATGTTTAAAAACAGTTTTTTTAGTGGCCCTGGTCTAAAACCTCACTGTCAATGTCAAACAATAATAGACTGCTTTATTGAATTTTTCAAATAAAAAAATCAGATTTTCAATAGAGAGAGAAAATCCCGTTGTAGGTATGAAAACAAAGTCTGAAATGCTCAAAAGTGTCATAAGATTAAAGAAAGACATCGATTTAAGTTTTTTAAAGTCCGTATTTAAAAAAACAAAACGTTGGATTTAGGATTTTTGGTTTGCGGGTACCTGTCGCCTATAAGAGCTGACGAAAATGTGTTTGGAAAACATTGAAGACAAAGGAAATATTTTGATCATAAAAATTCCAGACTCAAAAAAACCATTCCTTCAGAAACTTTACTGTTTCATAAGCCGAGCATGGAAAACTATTCAATTTGTTCCGAAGGTATGCCAATTTAAGGAAACCAGAAACCGCACATAGCCGGTTCTTCGTAAAATAGAAGAAAGAGGCATGCACGCCACAATGCGTTGGAATAAACACAATCAGGAAAATGCCATCGAATATTGGAGGCTACCTGAATCTTCCAACTTCGGAATTATACACGGGACACAACTTACTACGTTCTGGCGCCACAATGCTTGCAGATTCCGGCGAAGGAATAACTAATATCAAACGCCTCGGTGGTTGGAAATCTTCAAGTGTCGCAGAAGGGTACATTGAGAGCTAAACTGGATTCCGAAAAAATATATCAAATAAAATTTTGAACTTCAGCGACCCTGGACCTTTCACTAGTCAGCAACTTTCACCTATGCAGCCCCCCAAAGTGCCCCCATCTAGCCAAGTGAATCCAATGGCCTCAGTTGCAACAATTGGTGCTTGCGACAACTTAGCAGTGAAGAAGTTTCTTACTTCGATGGAAAAAACTTTAGCCCCAGCAATTTACTTACAACACGCTACCAATTGCATATATTAATGTGAATAACAATATAGTTATTCTGCTAAATTGTTTTTAATATAAATAAATGATTTTTGTGTTAATTTTTAGTTTTTTCCTCACGTTTATAGAAAAAATAGTGTACCTAACACGAGCGTAAAGTGACTTTTCCACACTGCAACCGCGTGCGGAAAAGTAACACTTTCCTCACTTGTTGGGTAAACTACTATTTACGGAGTTAAATTGTGTTTTTAAGGTTGATAAGTTGCAAGAACAGTATAGTTCACGAAAGTTGTACGAAACACATACATACATATTCTAGACGTAAACTAAAAACAATAAACGAACAAAAATAATTATAATATGATCACGCAGATGTCACGGATTTCTTTAGTTTCTATTTCTTACTGCACGCTATGTACGGAACAAAAATTTCTCAGAAAGCACATACTTGCTTTAATGTGTTTTCCTTAATTTTTTACGAACGTAATTCTTCTTAAGTGCATACGTTTAGAGGCAATAAGATAAAAGTAGATACTTATGAACGCGCTAGTAATGTTCGCCTTAGGTCGGCCTCAGTGACAATTATGCTTGCGCATTTGAAATTTTGTATGGAGATAACCAAATGAAATTTAACTTTTTCTTATTTGTAACTGATTACTGTAAGGTTTAGAGTTTCCTTATTTTCCTGAAATAAAGGAAAAAACAACATATGTAAAAAAATTTTGAGTTCGAAATAAAGTTGTCGTTTAGTCCGTCATTTTTAAGCATCGCCTCTTAATTTCTAAGATCAGGTTCAAAGTTTTTTTTTGCATTTCCTTATTAAAACAAATTATCAATCAACACCTTGTCCAATAGGCCTCTAGCATTTTAAAGTGACAGGGCGATAATTTTAAAACACAATATTTTTTACAGCTAAATACAGGTGGGTCCAATAAGACTGTTTATCTCGAAAACCACTAACGTTAGGAATTCGCGAAAAAAAGTTAAAAAGTTTCAGTATAGAATAAGGTCCTACGACTTCATTGAAAATATTTTGTTTTTCTGGTTGCCCCCTAGGGGGTACAAATCACATCTCTCAGCTAAAAAGCCTGTTTTATGTGGAAATGGTATGAATAAAATGCATACCAAATAGCATAGTCGTAATCCTTGAAAAATTCTACATTATGTAGACCGCCCCACATGAATCCTCAATTTAGTTCGCCCCCCCCCCATTTAGGGGAAACAAAAATTTTTGTAAATTTCTAAAGCTAAGAGAATTACAATTACAATACATTCTTCTAAAATTCTAAATAGAAATCCATCAATATTTTAATTTAATAAACGGAAGATGGCTGTGGCACAGTACATGCGCAAAAACAAGAGTTTTTTGTCCTTCAGTGCAAAATTAACTTCCTGAATTTCGAATGCTCATACAGAGGGTGGAATCTAGAGCGACGCCGTTTCGTCCTTATTAGGGACTCATCAGCTAGGTGTACTACAATGACAGACAATTTCGCTCGGGCTTATGTGCCAAAGATTACGGCTCCAGCAGAAGAAATTCTGTCGATGGCGCCCTCTGTGTGAACGATCGAAACCAAGAAAATACCTACTATGGTAGCAGTAGGAGGTAGCATCGATCCTGCGAGAGACATATAATTATGCAATCTGAATGCAGGTTTCGTCTACAAGGGAGCGATTAAAAATCGCAGAACAACCGATATGTATGTCTCGCGCTCGATCGATGCCAACTCCACCTACTGCTAACTACAGTAGGTATTTTGTTGGTTTCTATCGTTTACACAGTAGGCGACATCGACAGACCGTAATCTTTGCCACATAAACGGGACCTTAATTCTCTCATTGGAGCTGATGAGTCTCTAACAAGGACAAAACGGCATCATCCTAGTTTCCACCCTCTGTGTGACCAGTTAAAATTCAGGAAGTTCACTTTGCACTGAAGTACAAAAAATCTTGTTTAATTTAGTTTTCAAGATATTGAAAAATAAAAATTCTTTGAACTGTGACCTTATTATGTGTTATTTATTTAAACTTTCTAGCTTTAGTATCCTCTCAGTTTAACGGTTAAGTTAGGGGGGTCGCGTTTTTTCGAAAACGGCTACAGCTACAAAATTAATTTAACCGTAACAAAATAGCTACGAAAAGGCTACAAAATAAAGCATTGAAAATATTTGGGGCCCTTATGATGGTTCCCTCAGGTTAACCGTCATTCAGAACTGGCTGAACTTTGAATGAAAGGCACAGTTTCTAAACTACGATTAGAAAAAAACTAAGACACGGCTCGGAGCACTTTTTTTGCCGAACAAGCTAAAATTTCTTTCTAAGGCCACTGATTCAAATGTTTGAATATTTTGAATTGGTGGCCTTTAAAAGAAATTTTAGATTATTCGACAAAAGTTCAAAATAGTGCTCACCAGACGTGAAGGTATTGGGACTTTTTTTGCATATACATTGCTGGATATTCAGTGGAGGTACAGTTTATGAATGTCTATAGAATAAATTTATGAATGCCCATGAAAGGAATATAAATTGCGGATCCATTGGATGTTTACATTTGAGACCGTTTTTGCATATAGATCACTGCATGTCTGGTGAAGGTACGTTTATGAATGTCTATGAAATGGATATAAATTGCACATCCACTGGATATTAAGAATTGGGACCTTTTATGCCTATACATTACTGGACATTCAGAAGAGGTACAGTTTATGAATTTCTATGGAAGTGATGAAAATTGTAGATCCACTGGATGTTCAGAATTGTGATCTTTTTGTGCATATGCATCACTGGATGTCTGGTGGAGGTACGTTAAGAATGTCAATGAAAGAGATTTAATTTGCACACCATTGTTATGGGGGACTTTAACGCAAAACCTTTGAAACGTCCCAAGAGAAGACATTGTTGGAAGGGGCAGTCTTGGTACATCAAATGAACGTGGAGATCGCCTTTTCCAGTTCTGTCAGAAAAGGGATTTTATCGTGTCAAATACTTTTGTTAAACTTCCAGCTAGACGCCTTTATACTTGGACTTCTAAATCCGACACCCCTGAGAATATCATTAGAAACTTTATGTTGATTAATAAACGATTTAAAAACATTATTAAATCAGCAAAAACTTTTCCTGGCGCAGACGTAGGCTCGGATCATAATTCAGTTGTGGCGAAAATTAAATTTACCCTCAAGAAAAATCGTCCCCCAAGTAATAAACCCAGACCCAGGTTGGACGAATTTACAGATAACATGATAGCAACTAAACTTAAAGTCGAACTTAACAAAAAGCTTAAAGATATTAATGAGTCTACCAAACAAGATGCAGGACAGGTCTAGACAAAGGTTAAAAGTGCCATAGTCGAGAGCACAACACTCTTACGCAAGGATGAAAAAAGGAATAAAAAGAAAGTTTGGATGACCAATGAAATCCTGGAGTTGATGAATAAAAGACGCAGTAAAAAAGACAGCGATCAGTATCATGAAATCGATAGAGCAATAAAACACAAGAAGGTCAGCAAAACAAGACTGGATAACACAGCAATGTCAAGAAGTAGAAGATCTAGATGCTAAACATGACATTTTCAATTTACACAAGCGCATAAAGAAAGCGGACGGATTATTTTATAAAAGACAAGCTGGAATCCTTGTGGACAATTAGGGCAAAATCATAGCGGATACCAAAGAAAAACTAAAAGAATGGTGTAGCTACATAGAACATAACCGATAACCGATCCGAACAGCCAGAATAATTCTCAAACCAAGCCATAGATATAACATCAGATAAAGTAAAACATGCAATATCTTCAGCTAAAAACAGAAAAGCAGTCGGTAGGGCAAGACGAAGTATACACTGAGGTTTTAAAGCTAATAAAGAAAAAAGATTCGCTAAATACGCTGGTCAAACTTTTTAAGTTGATTTATCGTAGCGGTAAAATCCCTGCTGACTGGCTAAAATCAACCTTTGTTTAGCTGCCTAAAAAACATTCAGCAAAGAAGTGTAGTGATTACCATCTAATCAGCCTAATCAGCCATATGTTAAAAATATTTCTAAAGAATTTATGGGAAATGCAAATCCGTTATGGGCGACACGCAGTTTGGATTGGGTGGTGGGTTCGGGACAAGAGAGGCCTTGTTTGGCATTCAGGTCTTAGTTTAGCGGTCTAGGGATGTGTCGGTGCCTGTATATGCCTGTCTCATAGATTAAGAGAAAGCATTTGATCAAGTCCAACACGAATAGAATCATAGAATATATAATATAATCATAGAATCGTTAAAAGAAGTTGGTCTAGATGACCGAGATCTAAAGATAATCGCTAATCTATACTGGAATCCGACTGCTCAAATAAAGGTTGAAGATTGTATATTGTCTCCGCTGTTGTTTAATATCTATAGTAACAAAATAATAGAGAATGCACTTCATAACTGCGAAGAAGGTCTGACCATAAACGGCTTAAAAATCAATAAAATACGATATGCCGATGACACTCTCATAATAGCAGACATGCTGGAAGGCCTGCAAGAGATGTTGAATCAAATTGCTGCCAAAAGTTCGCAATTCGGACTTACCTTTAATGTTGTAAAAACAAAATGGATGGTCATATCCAAGGAAAAGAACATCCGAGGCATACTAGAAGTAAATGAACAGCAAGTCGAACGAGTGGATTCATACAAATACTTGGGTTGCCTCCTCAATGAGAACTGGGACAATATGCAAGAAGTTCGTGCAAGAATTGAACAGGCCAGATCATCTTTTATCAAAATGAAATCAGTGTTGTGTAGTCGCAATCTTAATACCACTCTCCGAATTCGTGTGCTTCGGTCTTATGTTTTTAGAATCTTATATTATGGCATGGAAGCATGGACACTGACTGAGGCCATGTACAAAAATTTGGAGGCATTCCAGATGTGGTATTATCATAGAATACTAAGGATATCTTGGATGGACCGAGTAACTAATGTGGATGCCCTGCTTAGAATAAATAAAGATCTTGAAGTTCTATTTACCATCAAAAAACGAAAACTTGAATATTTTTGCCATATTTTGAGAAATTACAAATATAAACTTTTAAAATTGATAATAGAAGGCAAAAATTGAAGGCAGAAGAGGCCCGGGTCATAGATGGATATCATGACTTAAAAATCTTAGGAGGAGGTGGTGCATATCGCGCTGATGATAGCCAACGTTCGAAGAGAGCATGGCCCTTGAAGAAGAAGATTGTATATTCAGAATTGGGACCTTTTTTGCCTATAGATAGAGGTAAAGTTTATGGAATGTAAGTGGCAGATCCACTGGACGTTTAGAATTCGTGATCTTTTTTGCATATACGTCACTAGTTTTCTGATGGAGGTACGTTTATGAATGCCCATGAAAGGAATGTAAATTGAATACCCACTGGATATTTAGAATTGGAATTTTTTTTTGCATATACGTCACTGGATGTCTAGTGGAGGTACGTTTATGAATGTTCATGAAAGGAATGTAAATTGCACATCCTTTACATATTCAGAATTGGGAACTTTTTTGCATACACGTTACTGGATGTCTGGTGAAGGTACGTTTCTGAATGCACATTAAAGGGATGTAAATTACACATCCATTGGATATTCGGAATTGGATCCTTTTTTGCATATAGGTTACTGGATATCCAATAGAGATTCATTTTATGTATGTCTATACAAGGGATGTTAATTGAACATCCATTAGATCTATGTTCATGTATGTCCATGCAACTTGAACATCCAATGGATAGGCCATGAATTTTTATACGGCGATGGACTAGAAATGTATATCCATTAGATAAACATATCCATAGCTTGCTATGTGGGTTGTCTAACTTTTTTGGCTTCGCCTAAAGTTTTTTCAAAATGGTCGATGATTCCGGAGGAGGAGAAGAACATACCTAAATGTCAGCCTGACTCTACTTCTCAGGGGGGCTTTTGGTTTTCCAGTCATGTTGATGATCTTTTCCTGGGGCTATAATGAGGTGAAGAAGTATTATAACCGTTAAAACAATCCTTATAACACCTTTAATTGTGTAATTTTTTGCCGTTTTTTTCTATTATCTAGATATAGGCCAACAATTACTTTTAGTGTTACTGCTTCCTGACACTAACTTTCTTTCCATATCTGGCTACTCTCATATATAGTTTAGTCTGCAAGTCGCTAGATCGACCAACCCCCGGCTTTGGACTCGGGATCTCGAACACTTCATTTTCAATAGAATGGAATGAGCGATCATCGCTCCAGAATACGAGCTGCGTTCGGCGTGGAATCATTCAGCATAAATCTATGTTGTTCCCTGCTCAAGCCCCAGGGCTCCTAATTCTTGAGCATAGATTACATAAATTTGTGTCGAATGATCCCACGTCGAACGCATTTCATATTTTTGAGCGGTGATCACACGCGCGTAAAATTTATATTTTTTCAACCTAAAATTTCGAAGAGGTTTCAAGGAAAATCATCTTTTTTTCGAGGGATGGGATCATTGTGGCCATTTGTTTAAAACCATGTCCAGTCTATGACTCTCGATGCGACTGTGTAAAACAAAAGGGACCATCTTTATAGAGCATCACGAACTACTTGGTAGCAGTAAAAGACCACTAGGTACCAAAGACAAACCTGTTATAAATTAATATGTGTTTTTAAATTTAGGTTTCTATTTAAAAAAAAAATACCGTTTTTCCCATTCAAAGTGTTACTTAGGCGGTAATAGATCTTATTACATGATCCAATAAACAATTCATAAAGTAATAATTTTTACTCCTTTAGGTCATAGATAAACTTTACGTTCCACAAGGTGCTGGATCATATTCTCTAAACAGTTAAGTATAATAAGATCATATCAGTGAAACATGATAGATTGCAAAAAGAGCCTGCATAAACCTACATAAAAATGATTTGTCGGCTCTTGAATGTAATTTACTACCATTTATAGTTTATGCAAAATATTTATCAGGTAGATCATGATATAAAGGAATGATCATATAATTGTGATTATTACAAAATACTTTTAACTACCCAGGTCCTATCACAGACAAGCTTTTCAAATTGAAAAAGAAAAACACACAAGCTTCTCCACTTACTTCTTTAATGTTTTAATAAGTTAAAGAAACGTTTCGAAACTTAAAAATATCATCATCAGCTTATACTATGAAACCAGCACCTTTACCACAACCCAAATGCAATAGGTATACTTTAAATTGAGCAACATTTTTGACTTGTTTTTTGTGCTATGCCAGTAATGTGCATATGTATGCTCTATCTGTGAAGAAAACTCTTGTTTCTCTTGATTCTGGTTAATTCCGGGTTTACGAGGTTATACGATTTGATATAATGGACAATCGATATAATGGCAAAAGTAAAAATGTGTAAAATTTATAGTTTTCTTAAAACATTTTTCAGAACCCGCTAATGCGATTCAAGATACGAATATATTCGAAAAATATTTATTTACTTGGTACACGCTCTGTAAGTTAAGTAATACTAATGCTTAATTGGTGCAAAGATTTCTATGTGCAAAGCTATTTAAGTTTATACTCTTTTGTGCTTCGTATAGCAATGGTGAGTTTTAATTGTTGCCTATTATTAAATCAAATTAGACCCACATGTGCAATTTAAAAGTAATTTATTTTATTCAAAATATGTTCCTTTCTTAAATATTATAATTTGTGACCATTATTTTTTTTTAATTAAAAAACTCGTTTCTCTTTTTAGTTGTTGTTTGCTTTAAACACTAACATGGGGATGTTCTTACTTAATAAAATGTCAAGGTGTCTCCTCGCTGCATGGGACCTATGGAGACACGACCGACATGACTTCTTAACGTTATAGAAAATTGACGAAATGGATTCAAATCACTTTTTTATTTTTACACTTCGAACCGGTTTGGTAAATTTAATTTATAAAAATTAATGAAATCAGGAAAAAGTGGAAAAGTGAGTCAATCTTATAGTCAAGCCATGATGACCCTTAAAATAATTTTCTTAAATACCTGTTAAATTATTTTTAGATGTGCTAAAATGCACTTTAGTAGGACACGTTTTTTGGTAAATTTAAAGACTGTAAAGAACTTTAATTGAAAGATATTAATACCATCTTTTGTTTTACACACTTTACACTTTGAAAAATTACAATTTTTGTTGTTTTCCGGATAAAAATTGCAAAATAAAAATCATATGCACGACACCACTTAAGATGACAGACAGATGACATAACAAAAATTTTTAATAAACATTTGCCTTAAGTTATGTCCATCTTTCTCTAAAATACTTTTTTATAGCCTGCTATCTCTCTTCAACAACCTTAAAAATTTTTGCACGTCACCAAATTATCACTCCATCTACTTCTAAAATTCTGTCCTCTCTCTCTAAATATTATTCACTTTAACAAAGAAAAAATGTTTTTGGTTTATTCTAGAAATCGAAACTTTGGAAAGAAAGCTTTAAAATATGAGCAATATCATGGCAGTAAAACCTAGTAAAAAATTGCCTCATCCAAACCGCTACCCCTTAAATTATGCTAAAATATTTTAAGCTTTAAATTACCATCATGGCTTGACCATTATAGGCACTAAAACAATCGTTAAAATAAAAATTCATATCTTGGAAACCGCGGAATCGATTTCAATACTGGATATCTGATCGTGTAACAACGACCAATGCAAATATTATCATAAAAACACTGTTAAGTCAACAACCTTCATAACCTGAAGTTTTAATGAAGTTCTATCTAAAATGTCAAAACAAATAAGGTTACTAAGGGACTTTTAAAAACATGTTTTTTTTAAAAAAAAGTGCCTAATATAACGGGACTTATTTTTGATTAGGTACTAAAATTATATTGGATTTATTTAGGTTTAATAAATATTTATGTCTTAAAAATATAGAAAACTAATTCACATTTTTGCGTCAATTAGTGCTGTTATAAAATTAGTTTTATCACTTGTCAAGCCATCTTGTGGTTTACGTATAAGCTTCATTACTATCCTAGGAGCGTAAATGGTCCCTTACAGTCGTGTTGGGACGCTCGTTAAATTAGTATTATGGGTTGGTCGTAGGTAAAAAATATTAAAACTTCTTTTGCAAAAAACATAACAAGTTTAGCGTAAATTTTTTATAGAAAGGTGTGTTACCGCGCACGCTAATAGAGCGCAAGCCGTTTACCGCGAGCGGAATGATCACCGAACGCATTTACAGCGCAATATATTTTTAGCGCGAGTCTTTTACAGACCAAAATTGCGAAAATTTAAAAGCAATTTTTTTTTATTTTTTAAATATTTATTAGCCGCGCGCGCATCTGACGAGGTGTGCAAACGCCTGAGCAAGTTGGGTTAGATTGACTAAATGGTAAGTTGAGGATTTTTTTTTATTACAGTTACTAAATTTGAGGCGTTTGAGTATTATACGCTGTAAAATATTATGCGCTGTAAATTATTACGTGCGCTGTAGAAGTTGTCGCGGTATTTAACTAATGCGGTTTAGGTCTTAAATAAAACGCGCGGTAAGTTACTTGCGCTGTGTTTGTGCTTGCGCGATAAAAAAACCCCGATATACAAAGTTCGCGGTAAATTTTTCGCGGTAGCCGCCTCGCTTCGAGTTTAACGATATCAAGCAACGAAAATATTTCTTTTCCACGTGCATATTGTTAGCTGCCTTTACCACACAGTTTGTTATATTGGTTATAGGGAAAGACATATTTTCCCTTTTTTCGGCCACCCGGTAAATTACACTGGGGTGCAGCAAAAATGTTTCCTAGTCCAGAAGAGCAAAATCTTACTTATTTTGTTATTCTTATTAATAATCTATCTTGCAAAAGTCTCTGCTAATTATAATAATTACCTATCTGCCCTTAATGTATGAAAAACTTCGGGAAATACCTGGATTTACTTTATAAGGTGTTTAAATATTTATAAGATAAATCCTGAATTGCTAGTTACATTTTTATATAACATTGTTAGGAAGAATTAGTCTGCCATCAAAAAGCACCATCTTTTAACATGGAAAACAATTTGGTAGCCTGTATTGACATTCAGGCATTAATGAGAGCTTTAATTCTGGACTACGATTCGAAAGACTGGAGACTTTCTATTAATTGTTAAAAAGTAAGTCTTAAAGCTGTGTGGAAAAAAGTTGTCTTGAGTACCAGTTGGTCATGCAGTCCATATGAAAGAAACGTATAGCAATTTGAAATTGTTACTAAAGTCCATACAATGTAAAACACATAAATGGCAAATTAGTGGAGTTTTAAATTTGTGGCAACTTTGTTTATGGGATATACCAAATGCTGTTGCTTTCTCTGCGAACGGAACAGTAGAGCATGATCGGATTAGTATAAAAGGAAATTTGAACACCAAGAGAGTCTCTTGAGCCAAGGAAACAATATAACCAGCGCGCCATAAGTTTCCCCAGAAAAGATTTTACTACCGCTACTTCATATAAAATTGGGACTTATGAAAAACTTTGTGAATGCCATGGACAAAAAAAGCCATACTTTTAGGTATTTAAAGGGAAAGTTCCCTAGAATCACTGACGCTAAAATTAAAGAGGGAATATTTGTGGGTCCCCAATTAGAAAAGGAGGTACGCAATTCGATTCCATACTTCAAGACAAAAAAAGATGCTTCAGATGCATGTAAGAAAATTATTACAATAAATTTTTTGGGAAAAGAGCAGAAAAGTAAGACTTGGTTGTCCAGCTTCTTCTATGTTACCACAATCAAGGATGTAACATGTCGTTAAAAATTAATTTCTTGGATTCTCATCTGGATTACTCAGTGGCGGTTCAGGGGGTGGGTCTCCAGAAAAAAGTAGACAACAACAACAAAGATGCTGATGGTAATAACAGACGTCAGACCAAGAATATACAAATGCATGATGAACTTACCGCGAAAACCATTGAAAATACAAAACAGTATTACAGAGTTTCTATTTATAAAAAAGTTTTAGACAAAATCAATTCGGACATAAAAAAAAGTATTTTTGACTTAAACACAGTGGCGGATCCAGAAGTCCCCCGGGCGCGCGTCCTCCCCTCCTGAACATTATCAAAGTCCTAAAAACATTAAAGAACCATGCACAGGACAGTCCTATAAAACATAACTAATTTGAAATATGTTGTATAACTAGTGCTGGTTAAAAAAATGGATAATTTTTATTTCGTTTCTATGACTTGAGATATTCGCTATCAAAGTGAGAAAAATAGCCATATATTATTATGTTTCAATTTAAAAAAAAAGGGGCAAAAATTGCTAAACTGAACACAAGCTGTATACAAGAGTCTATTGTTATTGTTGGCGAATACCTAGTTTTTATACGGGGGACAGTTAAAAATAGGAATATTCCATAAGAGTATTCTTCGTGCCTAAAAAAAATACATTAGGTAGCTTAATCGGGTTCACAACATTTTGTGAGCAGCAGAGTTGAGACAAATCACTTAAATATCTGCTAATATGGTCGCGATTCTTCAAAAACCGTCAGAAAATCTCGCCCTTACAAATATCTGGCGATTTTTAAACACTAGTGACGATTTTTAAACAATATATCAGTTTTAATTTTTGTAGGCTGCTTTTCTGAAAAATCTGTTTTTTATTTAAAAATGTGTGTTATTAAGCTTATTTTTTTGTGTAAACAAACCTTTAAAACATTTAACATACAAAACCATAGATAGCCATGGAATATTTCGGTGTCACTGTTCAGAAAAGTCACACAAATTCTGTGTTTCCTTTTACATGGTGAGAATTTTCGACACTTTTTGACAGTTATTGGTACGCGTAGTAACAATTTACCTCCGCCATAAACTAGTCCTGCAGAATATCTTTAAAATATTAAATTTACAAAATGTTATTAAAAAATTACGCAGTTTCTGTTATAACGTTAGAATAAATATGAAGGACGCTTTGTTTTTATTTTAAATGAAGCGATAAGTAAAAATCGCCACTTTCCAGAATTCTGACGGGGGAGATTTTCTGTCATTTCTGAAGAATCGCGACCTATCTGCCAAATGTCATATTTGAATTGCATACAAGAGGCGATCCAAGATATCTCTAAAATCAATAATTTTGATCTCTTTACTTTTTTGATCATTTTTTACAAAAGTAGTGCTAAAACTATTTCTATTACACGTCAAAATGTTATTAACTTTGTATGACTAATTATGAAAATAGGTGCAAATATGATCTGATCAAAAAGACGGCGACGCTGCCCCGACACTATGGGTAGTTTTACACTATGTAGTATTGCTAGTGGTAACAATGTTGTCACAGCCTGTAATACATTAAGGTCCATGCCTTACTGACCAACTGATGTACCTACCCCTCTCAACCTGTAACATCATTGTTACCACTAGCACTACTTTATACAGGGTTCCTAAGCAAATCCTTAGGGGTCCAAGCAGCCGTGTATAAGACGCAGACAAACGGAAAAGCACATTAGACAGAAAAGGATGGGCATAGGGCGATGTTGTCACTACATCTTACACGTAGTAAATCCATTCCAGGTTGTTGTTTTCTAATGTTTTCCATTTTCATACCTTTAGGACTGATTTAAAAATTGTTTTTGCTCGATTTTAATACCAAACTGATGAAAGATATCGTAAAAAAAAATATTTTTCGGCTTTTCATTTTGTAACCATTATCCTTACGCACTGTTTACATGCAAATGCCTAACCTAAAGCGTTCATACACGGCTGGAGAAATCGACTGAGATATTTCCGTAGAAACTTTATCAAGCAAATAGGACGGGTTGACGCCTTCGAACATCCAACCCAGGTTTTGCACTTTGATTCGAAATCAAAAAGGAGGAACAGTCAGATGTGGGGCCGTGCACAAATTACGTAACGGTGATTTTACCAATTTTTGACCCCCTCCTTCTGTAATGTTTTGTAACGGTTTGGCACGCCACTCCCCTAATATTACGTAACGATTTCAAGACCACTACCCCCCCCACAAAAAAAACTTTTCACTTATTTTCATTCCAAATTTTCTTAGTTTCACAAAAATGCAAACGCTGTCGAAAACCCCCCTCCCCCCTACGTAACGTTTTGTAACCCCCCTCCCCCTTATGACCATTACGTAATTTGTTCACGGCCCCTGTAGTCCCGGTGGAGGAGGGCGAGAAAATTGATATTTTTTTCTTAAAAATTATACTCTTTAGACCCATTTCTTTGCGTTCCCGAAATTACGTAATTTTTGAAAAAAAAATTGTAAGCGGCGCCATTTTTATTTCGTGCTTTGTTTTTCTAACATTTTTGCGTTCGGCTAATTTAACTGAAAAATTTTTGCCTGCAGCGCCCTTTATCTTCTCACTCGAAACCAAGATCCCCCGTTTTAGGAAAACTGATCCCGTCTCTGTTTCTAAATTTTTTTGAATAAAAGTAGAGTATGACTATGGGGGAAATAAATTTTTTCTAAGGTATGACGAAAATTTCGAGAAAGTTGAAGAAAAGAATAAAAAAAGTGGTAGAGCTCAAATTTTTCGTAAAAAAACATTTTTTGTAAAGAAACAGAGCAAAATAAATCTTTTCACCCCTTTTTGGGTGTTACAAATATTGGCAGCCCCTTATTTTTCGCTTTTACCCTCCCGCTAGTTTTGAAGAATTGGTTCGCTACATGTTTCGAGATCATGTCATAAAACACCTGAAAATATCAAATGTAGTGTAGGGCCAGCTTTATTTAAAACCAATAATATCGCAAGCAAAAAGCTCTGCAGGAAAAACAGCTCCGTTTATTGATTTCTTTGGCTGCTAGTGCTAGCCAACTACTGCTGAAAAATTACGAGGGATGCCCCAGAGGCTACTGTCAGGCTAAGAAGCGCAAAATTGGTATCTAAACTCTAGATTTAATAATAAAAGTGTGCCATTTTATTGCTTTTGTTACATTAAAATGTATATTCATTGTATCACAAACGAAAAACCTACGATTGTATACCCATAAATTTGGTAGCAAATATTATATTTTTTTTATTGCGAGCCAACTTAAATCTTTAGGTGATCTTTCTTCAGGAAACAAAAAAAAGTTGGAATTTGTTCCCTAGTGATTTGTTCATAAGTAAGTATGACAAAATAATTCTTATATTTATAAAATTGTTTCTAGTTCCACTCTTTGATTTTATGACAATACCTTACAAAAAATAATGAATCATATTGTCGTTGTGCAAGATGTATATATATCCTGGTTATGTCATTTTCGTAATTGAAATTATTAAATGTGTTGAAAAATATAACGTTTTACTTCATCCTGGATCAAAATCTAAAGTGGAATCTTCATGTTAAACATGTTGCACAAAAAATAAGATGTTTAAATATATAAAATATACAAACACCTTATTGTTATCTAATACGCATTAGTACAGTCCCAAATTACCCATGGAATAACAGGATGGGGAGGAGCAAGAGTTTGGCATATTCGACAGCTTAGTATAGTGCAAAAATGGCTAATTAAAATTATATTTGAGAAAAGTAAAGTTTTTCCAGCCGATCTCCTATTTAAAGAGACCAGACTTTTTGATATTAGACAAATATAGATTTATACTCAATTAATATGTATACATAAAAATAAAATAGGTATAAACTCATTTACCCATCGAGCAAATCGAGTACAAGTACCAAAAAAAGAAAAAAATATCGGGCAAAGATATTTTGAATACAAAGCCCCAAAAGCATTTAATCTACTGCCAAAATTTTTACAAAATTTAATGAAGCAAAAAAGCCTTTAAGAATAAAGTTAAAAATTGTACTACACGATTTAGTAAATAATAAATAGAATTGAAGAATAAATTAGGTAAAAGAGAAAAAATGTTATTTGTACTCTGATATGATGGTTCGGATTTTATTTGTTATTTACTATTTTTTGGACGTCTTTATTTTTGATTTGATAACATTTCCCGATTGTGACATCTTTACCCAAATTAGACAAGCTTACCAAATTGTGACCAAATTATCCACACACTAACAAGCTGCAAATAAGTGCAGCTTCTGTAATTTCTTCGTTTTTTTTGTACCCACCCTAGTTATAGCTAGTATACGCTTTATTTATTTATATATTTTTTATTTATTATTCATCATTAAGCTGTAATTTTGCCCAAGCATGCAAAATTTTAAGGGCTAGACATGTTTATTTTCGTAAAAACTTTTTAAAAGAAAAACTTCCATAAGGGTATTTTTAAAAGCCAAAAATAATTATTCTCCTTTAGTTAAGTTAACAATAGACAGTTAAAGTTAATTTTCAGTTTTATCAGCATTCGTATCCTTATCTCTATCGAGGCGACCAATCAAGCAGGTGCACTTTTAAAATCATAGCGAATGCGTGACAGCTCCAGCTGATTAAATGCACGAAAACCTCGTTATGTACCGTCCGACCGTCCCTGCATACGAAATGATGTTTTGCCGCATTTGATCAGCTGAAGCTGTTACGCATTCGCCATTAGTTTAAAAGTACATCTGCTCGATAGGTCGACTCCATAGAGGTAAGGATACGAATGCCGATAAACCCGAAATTTAACTTTAAGTGTCTAATAACCCAAACTTATTGCTTGAAGTGAAACAAAATGCGTAATTATTACCATAATAATATATCTTTTTATTATTATTAAAACCTTTCGATTTCATGTCCCACCCATTTTGCTTTTGCTTGTTTTTAATGGTATACCTTTCCCTATTCACATTTTCACTTATTTATACCGTAAAATTTTTGTATTCACTTATTATCTGGGTCACTTAAGGGTATAATGAATGCTCCCAGATTATCGTTCTCTACAAACTAATTTATTTTATTATTGATTTGTGTCGTATATTTAATTGGTATAATTACACGGTACGATCTTGTATTGAGTACAGTTCTTACTGAATACAACTCGATGGAACAATCAAAAGTAGTTAACGTATCTTACCGATAGGGGGTAACTACTACAAATATTTTGGAAAAACTATGCTTGGCTTCTGTGCTAAAACATTTTTTTTACATACTATGAGTTTTAAATGAAAGACTATAGGTATTTAAAACGTTTATACACGGTGTCCCAAAAGTTCGAGTGCGCCCTAATAACTCCAAAACCAAAAGAGGCAGAGAAATTTTACATAATTAGATGGTTAACAAAAAGTATCTGTTTGGATACTAATCATCATCATTAAGGAGACGGAGCTAAGGTGGCGACGATCCTTTTTTCAAATAAGATACCCTTTATATTTTGGAAAATTTAAATAGAGCTTTTACTTCTCTTTCCAAAGACACCTAATATGTTACGTTTTCTCGAACGGTTTTTAAATAAAATGGGCAAATCATCTCCATAAGACCAATGAGTTAAACAAGAAAACAGATGTTAAAAACCTCCAAATCAGTTACTTCAACCAAAAAAAACGAAAAACTAAAAGATCTTGGGTGGAAATAACGAAAATTCAAACTTGTTTGTTTTTTTTGTAACGAAACAGATATTCGGTGATTCTTTCTTTTTTGTCTTATTTAAAAGTTTAGTTTGTCATTTTATTTAAAAACCGTTAGAGAAAAAGGTAACATGTTAGGTATTTTTGGAGACAGAATGAAAATCTCTATTCGAATTTTAAAAAATATACAGGGTATCTCATTAAAACAAAGTATTCTCTCCGCCCTAGCTCCGTCTCCTTAATGAATGGCGGCAGAATTAGCATCCAAAAAGATACTTTTTTGTAAACCATCTAATTATGTTCAATTTTACTTCTCTATCTCTTTTTGTTCTGGATATATTAGAGTGGACTCGGATTTTTGGGACACCCTGTATATAAACTTTATGTTCTGGAGAACATCACCTTTCCTTATTTGGGTCTCAAAGATTGTTAAATTGAAGATAAATACCATATGTGAGTTGAGATTTAAGAAAATTATTATTTTTGCGCTTTTATTTAAGTTTACTTACCGGCTAGGGATATATTTGTCTTTTATGTAAAAATATTTTTTTTATACCTTCATCAAAAACATAATTTTAGTAACTGTCTGCAAATAACTAAAGCATGGCTTTTTTGGTTACTGATGCAAAAAACTTTTTTTGATCACGGGTGCAAATAGTACATTATAGACCTAGGGACTAAAGTGCCACATTTAATTCCGCGGCGAAAGGTTTGTACAATTCGCTAAGGGATTAAACGAAACTTTATTCCCGAGGTTTATATACTATTTCATGCACTTTAGAAAAAGATCTTTGTTAAAATTACGTTATTTCTACGCCTAATGGTTCGTCAACTACAAGAAAAGATGCTAAGAATGAAATCTTGGCCAAGAGCAAGTGCTGTTTGGCTTGACTGGCCATAAATTTAATTATAATTTTCCAGGGATTACTTTTTTTTAATGCCTGAGGGATTCAATTTACTTCTAATCCCTAAGCTGAGGGATTAAATTTATTTTCAATCTCTTACGAATTAAATTTTCTGTGAATCCCTTAGGAATTAAAAGTGTCACTTTAGTCCCTAAAAAGAGGGAGTAAAAGTACCTATTTAATCCCTGAAGTGCATAAAAATATTTCTGTCCATTTTTTACCCAAAGTTAAAGATAAATAGCGGAAAATAGTAGTATTGAAAAAATCTAATTATTCTTGCCTAAGAATTAAGCCATTCCTGCCAGTTTTCACCAAGTATTTACGAAAAAATAATTAAAAAATATCGTCAAAATATCAAATTATCAAAGATATTAAAATTTCGCAACAGTGCACGTCATCGAGCAAAAAGACACATCGCTATGGAAACGATTGTTATTTCATCACCAGCCGCCTTGATTTATAGTGTAAAAATGGTGTGTTGCGAGAAGTGCTCTTCGTTCGAGATTTTTAAAAGTATTTTCCTGTTTTTCTTGGATTTTTTGATAAAGGTATTAAAAAAATTGGTGTTAACAACTCGCGGCTAAACTGCTCTTTTTTTACTCGCGTTTTTAAATACTTGTAAAAAAGCACTATTTTATCCACCAATTGTTAAAACTACTATTTTACATAAGTATTATGAGTTTAAAATGAAAGTCTATAGGTATTTAAAATGTTTATATATTTTATGTTCTGGAAAGCATCACCTTAACTTATTTGGGCCTCAAAGATTTTTAAATTCTAGTTAAATGCCGTGCGTGAGTTTGGTTTTAAAAAAGAGTATTATTATATTTGCGCTTTTATTTAAGTTTGAGTTCAGAGTAAATAAATATCTGTTAAATTACTGAAATAATAATAATGATAATAAAGTGGTGTGTATTTTCTTGACAAAGTGGTAATTTATAGGAAAGCATCTAAATTTATAACGGAAATCCTCGAAAACGAGAAGATAATTGCACTAAAGAACGTGCTGTTGTAGTAATTTACTGGTTAAATAGGTACGCTACTAATACCCAATACGCCTAATTGCATAATGCAGTAGTTTTGAACAAGATAATTATATATTTAACTACCGAAAGAAATATTCGTATTTTTATGTATATGGCCATTTATAAAAAAAACGGGAAGGGGAAAGCCATAATTTTATATATGCGAAGGAAGTCTTGGGCAATAGCTAGTAAAATTTTGGATTCATTTCGATTGAAATTTTTATTACTTCTCTGATATTACTCTCTCTTACTGCTCTTCTGATAAAGTCCAGGAAATCTTCTGTAGATTTTTGACCTTTTTATGTTCTGTACCTAACATGTTACATTTGGTGGTGGTGGCAATTTGGGTATAAGATTTGATCATCTTTAAAACATATATCAAACTGTAGTCTTCCATACGAATTAAGAAAAACATAAATTATGGTCAGGTGGTGGGTGAAACTCGTGTTTTCTTAAAAGTACCATCATGTTAAGGGCCTGCAAAAAAAAATATTGCACACGTCTAGGTGCGAACTTTTTCTACTCCAAAACTGGAAAAAAAATGGCTATATGCAGTCATTTCATCGCGTTTTTTACAATTGGTCCTGGTTCTGATTGAACCAGAACCGGAACCGGTCCTTTCGATTTAAAACAATGACGTCACAGTGGCAAACCGGTTATGAAATTTTAGAACCAGCCTGGGAGGTTGGTTCGGCCCTTTGGTTGTAAACATAATCCCTACAATTTTGCAAAATTATAGGAAGTCTTTTTTTGAATAAAATCAAAGTTATTTTCACAATATTATAAATGACGTCATTGTGGTCAACCAGAACCTGGATCAATTTTTAAAATCGGAAATTCTTAAAGATAACGAAAAAAATTATGGCACATGTCTAGACGCGGGATTTTTTTGCAGGTCTGACCCAAATTTCGCAAAAAAATAAGTTTATAAAGTCATTTTAGTGTATGTTTTACTAGTCCGTATTTTAAGATCCCCAAAAAGAGAACAAAAAAATGAAACACTTCAAGGTGGGTGCTTTTTTTAACAGGAGGCCCCAAAACTTTTTTATTACTATTTTTTTTTAATGCCATTATGTTAAGGGTCCAACAAAGATGCGAAAAATCATGTAGCCCACGACCAGGTAGGGGCTTTGTCCACTGGCTCATAGAGGTGTGCTTCAATTTTTTTCGTTATCTTTCTGGGGCCTTTAACATAATAACACCTTTAAAAAACGCGATGAAATGATTTTATATATCCATTTTATTCAAAGTTTTGAAGAATCCCTTTATAGAGAAAGCTCCCATCTAGGCGTGTGCCGTTAATGTTTTGGTAACCTTTGTAGTTTCTTTAAAATAACCATGTATATGGCATCCGCGAGGAACCTTCTTATACTTTTGTATATATTATAAGAAAAGTATATATTGCCCCACCATAGACGGGTGTCGTTAGCAGTTCTTTTATTCTGGAGGCGGAAACATGATTTTCCTACGAGCGTGCGGAAAAGTTGTACTTTAAAGAACCAAATTTTAATTCAAGATATATTTTAAATAAAATTACTATCTATGGGTACTATTTTTTATTCAGAAAATTCATAACCTTAACCATTAAATTTAAATAGTCACATGCAAGCACTTTATTTAAAAAAAATCGTGCGGAAAAGTAAAATCGTAGGGAAAAGTAACTTTTCCGAACTAATGCTGAAAAGTTACTTTTCTGCACAATTTTTGTATTGTTAAAAATGAAGATATTTAGGACTAATTAAATGATTTATATAACTATTCTATCTTATGTGGCATTTTGTAGCATTACTATAAAATCTTTGTCTATTAAAAACATTTTTTTTATAAATAAGATGAACAAAAACACTCGTGGGAAAAACATTGTACCTAACTCTTGCAGAAAATGCCTCTTCCACCACTTTCCGCATTTGTTAGGTAAATAACTATTTAATGCAAATTACAGAAGCGATGAAGTCACACACAACCGCCGCCATTAGTTGTTTCGTTATCTTTAGGGTATTCTCATCGAAACCGTATAAACTTCAAACGCGATGAAATTATTTATTTTTTACTGCCACCACCTCTATAAGACAGTTTAAGTTGATCATGACATGACAGACGGACGTTTCTTTCTTTTACATTTTTTTACTATGTATTTCTATCTTGCTCTCTTTGATTCGGCCGTTCGTATTACCATTTTATTGATTTTTTTAGTCCCTTCGGCAAAATTCGCTACATTTTTTCGTATATCTGCATTTGCAACGTTACTGAACGTAAGCTTGCGCCTGGTCTGTACATTATACATGCTAAAGAAGTTACCTTGATGAAAGAGCTGAAAGCTAGACCGCAGAGATTGGATCCTGATATCTGTATTCGAGCGGAAGTCTCGTTTTTTTTTTACAGATAGAAGGAATACAGAATATTGCGCTATGTTTGACGTACGCATACGCTTTATGACCAACTAAAACTGTCTATGAAATGAATGTAATAACATAAAATTTTTCGTAAAATTGTATTTCTCGATTCAGATATTTTTACCAGTGTTTATTTTTGGTCAATGTAACTTTAATATTTTCAAATGCCAATCCTTTATAGTTTTGGCTGATAAGGCCAACGCATTTTTTGTTCCAGCATGAATTATTGTGATACGCTTTCCTTTATTTGATGGAGCTTTAGTTGTGCAGTGACCAGACGAATCTGGGCAACCTTTATCTGGAACTTAATTGGTGTCATTGGGGTAAACAATATCCCTATTACTTTCTCTATACTCGTGTATTGTTAAACATTCCATCCTCCATTTTTTTAAACGGGCCGATTCCATAATCACTTGCCGTTTATTATTTTTTTTTATTTTAAAACCGTTTTTTAAAATAAAAAAATTTGTAAATTAGGAGTCATTTGTTTCCTATACATTTGATATATTTTTCTACGAATGATATCCACATCACCCATGTCCAATTTCTTAGAAGTATTAGAATCCTTCCTTTTTCTTCTCCCAACTATCGGTTTATTTACTACACGCCACACTGTTTTCACTGCACCAAATTTTGATAACCCACGTTCAAGAAGTGTGGTATAAACGTCAAATATCATTTATTTTGAATCAAGTGACAAAATATCGCGTTTAAATTGTTTTTTATCACTTATTTATCTTGTAAACATTTTTCATACAATCCCAATTAACAACAAATAACTTCTTTTGTAACCAAACACCAACTGCTAACTGATTTTCAAAACTACAAATCAACTTGTTATCTTAAGCCTGTCCTAATTATTTTAAGAAAATTAATTTGTAACGTAATCAAACCCTAATATTCTAGCTTTTCGTAATTAGTCACAAAGTTGTTAAATTTGAATTCAGCCAAAAACGTGTACTTATTAAGAAATAATTACACATTTTTAAATCCGCATCTGTAATCCTCAGAAATGGTAGTATGTTTACAGCTTTTTTTTATTTACTTTCACACCCCGAACAATAGATGATTATTAGGGTAAGGGATTAGCATTTATAATGAGTCTTAGATCTATGGTCGTACACTGCTTTAAATTTAATATCCGATTACCATGACGTGTAGATAAAACCACACACAAATGCCATTGAGCAATCTAAATAAATCTAGTATACAAGTTGTACACTTAGATTGTCGGCGAGCGGACACGACAATCGCAATGAGTTGGGATAATCCTTCTTGTGGTACTTGCGTTCAGTCTGTTTAAACGATTAAAATTGTTGTCACTACGTTGGGTAATGACATAAATAACGTTTTTGCACTTCAGAGACTAAAACGTATTTTATTCTTCATTTCCGGGACTAAAATAGTACTTTTTATCCCCGGGAAAAAAATATTTTAGTCCCGCTCTTTATTATCAGGTTATATGAATTAACTTTTCCGCAATCAGTTTCGATTTATGGTAAAGCCATGATGACCCTTAAAATAATTTTCTTAAATACCTGTTAAGTTATTTTTAGATGTACTAAAATACACTTTAGTATGATACGATTTTTGGTAAATTTGAAGACTGTAAAAAACTTTGATTGAAAGAAATTAATACCATCTTATGTTTTACACACTTAACACTTTGAAAAATTACAATTTTTGCTGTCTTTTGGAAAAAAATTGCAACTTAAAAATCATATGCACAAAACCACTCAAGATGACAGACAGACGACATAACAGAAATTTTTAGTAAACATTTGCCTTAAATTATTTTCATCTTTGTCTAAAATACTTTTCTATAGCCTGCTATCTCTCTTCAACAACCTTAAAAATGTTTGCACTAAAATATCTCTCGATCGACTTCTAAAATTCTGCCCTCTTTCTCTAAATAGTTTTCATTTTAACAGAGAAAAAATGATTTTTGGCAGTACTTTTTTTGAACGACAAAAAAATAATGAAAATTTGAAAAATTTGAGTGTTTTATTCTAGAAATCGAAAGTATAGAAAGAAAGCTTTAAAATGTGAGCTAAAAATTGCTTCATCACAAACGTTACCACTTAAATTATGCTAAAATATTTTAAGCCTTAAATTACCATCATGGCTTTACCATTAAACATTGAATAATGAAACAAACGGTTGAAGCTTTGGGGTTTTTGGCATAATCAGCAACATCTTGAGATTGAAACCAATGAAGGAAATGGTTGTACTGTTTTTCGTATATTTTTTATAATTTGGTGGGCAGCAGCGCTTTCATTGCCTCTGCGGCAGCTTCGTTGATGTCCATTTTTTCCACTTTTGGATACACTCACAAAAATCTTGACAGCCATAGGCTTTGTTTGTATCTTACCATTTGTTTTCTAGTACCTTGGCTACACCCTGGTAACTAAGTATTATCAGATAAATATGAATTGTCTTGAAGAGTAAATGATAGTTAGGTTGTCCTCCCTCCGGTCGGGTTACAAACACACACACTTTAGTCCCTAGGTAAGATCCTTAATTTATATTAGACGCTGACATAAAGTTAAAAATAAACACATAAAGCAGTATTTAAAATCATCACTAATCTGCAACCGTATCGAAATGCGCATGTGCAAACACGATACGTCTGCTTCGATACGTTACTTCGATACGCACTGGTATCGGTATACGTAACGCGTTCGAAACAAAGTCAAAATACACTACATTTTTGACTTTTTTATGCGATGTTCCGAACGATGCCCGCTTTCTTGAAGGTTGCGATGACAGAACCGCCGATTGAAATCGTTGCATATGTTCGTGGGTCGGTAACGATACGTACATCGTTCCGTACGCAACGAGATTCTGTCAACACACCCGTCAAAGAAGCAGGCATCGTTCGAAACATGGCATGAACAAGTCAAAAATATAGTGTATTTTGACTTTGTTTCGAAGGCGTTACGTATACCGATACCGATGCGTAACGCGTTCAAAGCAAAGCCAAAAGTCAGCACATTTTTGACTTATTTATGACATGTTTTGAACGAGACCCGCTTGTTTGGAAGATGAGATGATAAACCAGCTGACTGCAATCGTTGCGTACGTTTGTGAGTTCGTAACGTTACGTACATCCCTCCCTACGCAACAAGTGGAATCAGCTGTTCCGTCGTTCGAAACGTGGCATGAACAAGTCAAAAATGTAGTGAATTTTGGCTTTGTTTTGAATGCGGTAAGTATACCGATAACGATGCGTTGAAATGTTTACTTAAAGGGTCTACTTTTAGCTATTTTTTAAACGCATCCGTATACTTATACCTAACGCTTTCAAAACAAAGCCAAAATGCACTGCATTTTCGCTTATTTTTGCCACTTATGGTCAATGAAGTCGATGACCAAACAGCTAAATGCACTCGAGGCGTGCGTTGCTGTGGTTGCAACGTTACGTTCATTCCGACGTACGCAACGAGTGCAGTCAGCTATTCTACTATCGCATCCACCATAAAATCGGTTCACGTTCGAAACATAACATAAACAAGTCAAAAATCTTTGTTTTAAATGCGTTAGGTTTAAGTATACGGTTTAAATATTAGAGGCTAAAGCAGTATATAAATCATCACTAACCGTTTGCGTATCGAAATGCGCATGTACAAATACGATACGTCTATTTTGATACGTTACATGACATTAGACACTTAAAGTAAATATTTCAACGCATCGGTATCGGTATACGTAACGCGTTCCCAACAAAGTCAAAATACACTACATTTTTGAACGATGCCTGCTTCTTTGACGGGTGTGATGACAGAAAGGTGGCAGCAGTGAGTTTTAACGGAATGCCAAAAATTGTAGCCTGCAAAATTTTCTGACAATTTTAGCGCCTTTTCCAACTGCCTTTCATTTTTTATTCCGTTTTATATTTTGCAACCACGTTTATATAAGACGCTAACAGTGAGATTTACTAAGATCTAAAATAGTACTACCCACAGATCTCAATATTTACACCTGTGGAGGTTAGTAAATTTTAAAACCGTCTGAACCCGCTTTCAGCACAAAAAATATATTTATGAGGGCACTACGACGCAAAACAAACATAAGTGAATGTCACTGATTATGCACGAAAAATATACCAAAAAAAAAATCCAAAACAACTATATTAATTTATTTACAAACTGAAATTAAAACATTGAGGTTATCTAAAAGCTCAGGGAAGAAAACTTTCCTTACTCAAAGCCCACTCATGGGTTTAAATGTTTTAATATTTTTTACTCTAAATTGAAACTTTCTTCTTAAATACAATAAAAGATTGTGTTAAGATGATTATTGAATAAACAAATTTATTAAAATGGTTCTTATAAATCAAGCTATGTCCAAAACTCAAGGAGTGATGATTTAAAATGCTTAAAACCAAAAATTTCACGTAAACTTAAGACCGTTTTAAAACAGACTAAACCCTTTTAGTAAATCCCACCGTTAGTGATCAACATAAGTGATACACAACACACAACGCTTTGTGGTAAACAGCTTTAAGGCCTAGTTAGGATAACTTTAAAGTTGAGCTTCTACTGAAATTAATCATAAAGCTACATCTATACGTTCCGATAGGTCCTATGCTAGCTATTCATAATGATTTTTTTAGTTGACCTGAAAATGACCGCACGCACGAAAATACAAAAAGGAAGTCTAATTTTCACTACTTTGGGTTGGAGTCCAAATACTAACGTTGAAAAACCGTCAGGTGTAGGTCAAATATCATCACCACATACATTGAGTACATTTGTCGCATCCCGGACGTGGGACGGACGTCGTAGTTTTTACTGATTGCAACGTTGGCAGCACATACGTTGGACCATCGCAATAAGGGGTATTCGACCAGAAAAGTTCGGTATTAATCGAAAAATGAAACTTAACCTACAGACCAACTGATATTACAAAATATTTGTATATACCTACGTGTATTCATACCAAGAATACATCATCGCTGCGTTCACCGTGGTACACGCAGCGTGCGTGGAAACTTATTCGTTTTATTGGGTGCCTGAGTTGCACTAGCGGAAATTATTGCCGATTTCTTGGAAATATAAAACTTTATTTCAGCATATTTTGCCATGGAAGGGATACCTATAGATAGGGAGGACTTATTTTAGTAATTGCCATTAATATAAAAATTACGTTTTAGTTATAACCATGTTAAGTTTTTAGTCCATTATTAAACATATTTATTTATTTGTTATAGAATGTTTCTAAACTTTTAGTTATATATCGGCCATATTCGAGTACTAAAACTTTGTTCCCAATTTAGCTGAAACAATACTGTAAAAGTCTGAAACATAAAACTTTGCGATATTTTACGATCTTAGCTGTTACAATGTTTTTTAGCTTACACGGTTAACTAAAACTATCTAATATATTGTGATCTTTGGTTATTTTGCCAAAAACAGGAAAAAAAAGTTGCTCTAATTTTACTTTTTATATATATATATCTTGATATTTGGGATAATTATAAACATTTTTTGTTGCGTCATCTGTCTGTCTGTCGGTTAGGTGGTTTGTCTCAATCTCTATCTCTGTAACAGGAACGCTCATATCTCAAAAACTGCTTTACCTATTTTAATAAAATTTGGTACTCGTGTTCCAATTATGCTCTAATTCGTCTAACTTAAAGATGGTTAAAATCAATTTCATGCAAGACACCAACAGGGTGGGGGTAATTTTTGAAAATTATTATTTTTTTATATTATGGCTTGTGCGGTATCAAAGAAAGTATCAAAAAACATTTTACACAAAAACTATAACTTATGCGGTATCAAATGAATGGTAATAAAAGCATATGTAAGTACGTTAGGACATAATAAAAATTACATTTCTTTTATTGTACTTAGAGCGACACAGAGAGCGCCCTCTACAATATATATACATATATTAAAATTATTAACAAATTCAAATTTCTCCTCCAAAAATCCTTACATATAAACTTTTATGCAAAAAATATTGTTTTACAAATATGTTAATATGGAAAATGGCAAAAAAAATTTTCGGACGCCGTATATAAAATAAATGTACCCAATCTACACAATAACATATATAATAAGAATTGTAGTATATTTTAGGTATTTAATCATCTTGCACAATGCAAAAAAACTTTAAAATATTATTGACCAGGTTTTCAGTCCCAATACTCTACTGTTCGTCAGGAAACTCTACTAACACAAGTACTAAAAGTTCAGATGTCGGGCTAACGTCTTACTCTGTACTATATGCCAACGTTCTCCTTAACGACGTCGAAGCGTTGTCGGGAATCTGCACTACTACACCGGCCCCGTTACTCACTTAATGCAAAAAAGTCCTATACTTTGAAAAAAGTACAAATCAAAGATTAAATGTTTGCAAACCCCTAGGATTCGATTGGTCGGTGCATAATAAGTGCAACATATGTTTTTTAAATATTTTCTGTAGTGGGTGGGGCTAACTTGAGGGACTTCTCTTTATTACTACAGTATTTTGTGGTGTTAAATGCAAATTATACCTTCTTATGTTCATTTATTAGCGAATGTAAACACTTTTAATGTTGTTGGCTTTAGAATTGGCAAGAAGTGTTTAAAGATGCATAATAATTTACCCAGCAGTTCATATCCGTTAGAGTACCTTCCTAAATTCTTCATTTACTTGTAAGTTTTTCATTTATATGTATTGTATGTCTTAGGGAGTATTAAGTAAGTACCTTTTTATTTTCCAGTTGCAAGCAGTTTATATTAAAAATAAAAAAACATGGCTTTTATTTCCGTTATTTTGAAATGGAAACCTAAAGCTCCTCCGCCTAAACCTCAGTCTCCGTTAATTTTTTACTTCAATAACAAATTTTTTTGACCGAAAGGCAATTTGCTCAACTTCGAATTAACTAAATAACCACTATCATTTTTTGGAGGTTAATTTATTGGAGCAGTTCGCCCATCACTCTTCGGTAGATTCCAAGGTGTCTGATTCATAGTTACAGTCTCGACTAGTCTTTTTTCTCAAATCATAACTAAAGTGGAGCGCACAAACAAGCATGCAGCACGCTTGGCTTAAAAGGACAAACACAACCATTTATAATTCCCAATTGCTTCAAAAACGATTTATGGCCAATCACACCAATGAGATAAGTAGCCACCTAGTTAAGTCGGGCTGTTAGAATGTGCCTTGCTAAATTTTAGCAAGGCACATTCTAACAGTCGCATTCTAACCATACACCTTAAATTTTCTGAAAGAAAAATAATTCCTGCCCTCGGAAGCAGTTCTAAATTTAACATAAATATTGACTTACAAAATCCCTTAACCCCGAAGTTACATTATTGGTCAAAAACAAGTAATTTATAACAAAAAATTTTACGAAAAAACCCAAAAACATTCTTGCACTGAATTGCAGTTTTAAAGACAAAAGTTGGAAAATTTAATTGACTTCAAAAATTCTTTAACCCCGAACTCACATTTACCGGTCAAAAACAAGTAATTTGTAACAGATCAAAAAATACAAAATTTTCCAAACAAAAAGATGTTAACCTGGAAGCAACTTTTTAGGTAAATTACAAGTTAATTATGCCCGTTCAAAACGTGGGTTTTAAATTTAATTATGTAGTGATATATTGGTAAGATGTAACTATATTTTACAACTTCCTGGAAAAGTTTCCTAAACGTTTAATTTTTTAATTACAATTTGTCTTTTTTTAACCACTTTTGATCGATTTCGCTTACTTTAGGGATGTCATGCCCTTAATTGTATTTTGAGATTATTACCTATTGTAAACAAAATAATCCCGGCAGCAAAAAATGACCTGTAATAAAATAGTATCCATTGGTAGGCAGAGGCGCCTTTAAAATATAGATTATTTTTGTAGTAATAACCTATACAACGTTCATGTTAAGCAGAAATTGCAGAATGCATAACGAAAAGTCCGATCCTGGTAATGAATATTTTACCTGTGGCACTCGATTTTTGTAACCCCGCCTAATTGTTTGCCTGCCCCTACTTAGGACTAAGTGAATAATGACTTCTATATCTCTCGATGTCGACTATAAATTCAGCAATATTTTTATCTCAATATATGCACTCAAAATTGTCATCACTATTAACTATGGCCACTCTGTTGCATATCTACCTTCAGCATCTCAACGAGAGTTACACGGCATCTGGCGCATGTTGCTTTATTTTTACTCGATGCATGGTTTCATTATTTATTGATTACGAACCAAACTTTACTTTGTATAAAAAAGAGGCAATGTTTGCCACCTAAGTAGAAAATTGCACTCTTTGAGGTGTTTACTGAAAAACTCGTTTCGCGGGATCTATATTCAGTCCTTTTATAGTCCAATTTTTTGATGAGCGGACTGACGCCATTTTTGCCTCTGGAAACGTATTTCTTTGTTGTCAACAGTTCGCATGTCAAATAATTTGTTGTTGTCAATTTGAGGTAATAGTTGAAACAATCAACGACATCGCTTTTTTTTACCTATTTATTGACGCTGTCTAAAACGATGTATCAAATAGAGATTCAAAAAAATGACGTCAGTCCGCTCATCAAAAAATTGGACTATATAATATAAATATTAATATCCTGATCCTGAAGAAAAACAAAAATATGAAATTGTACGTCACGCTAATCTCAAAACCGCTATACGCTAGGGTTCAATGTATGTGGCACTTTTTAAAGCCATTAAATCAAGCGGGTGCGATTAAGCATTCCCATCCCTCAATTCTGTTCCATTTTCGAGATATGAATTTAAAAAAAGATAACTTTAAACGCTTATAACTCAAAAACGACTACACCGATTTTAATCCGGTAAAGTGTTTTCCCAATAAGAACAACTTTTCTAATGATTCTTTAAGTTAGTTTTGCGAAATTGTTATTGTTGAAAAAAGTGGAGGGTGGTGGTACATTAAAAAATGATTTACGCAATTTAGATATTAAATAGGTACGTTTCATCCCTCAACAAAAGTGGCGCTTTGAATACCTAAAGAATTTACAATAATAGTCTCTAAGGAATTAAAAGTAAATTTAATCCCTAAGGGATTAAATGTAAATTTAATCTCTCAGCCTAGGGATTAGAAGTAAAGTTAATCCCTCAGGGATTAAAAAAAATCGCTGGAAAATTATATTTAAATTTTTGGCAAGTTAAGCCAAACAGCACTTGCTCTTGGCCAAGATTTCATTCTTAGCCCACTTTCTTGTAGTCGAGGAACCAATATTTTCTAAAGCGTATTTTAATCCCTTAGCGAATTGTAGCCCTTCCTATGGTCGGAAAACAAACCTATCGCCACGGGATTAAAAGTAGCACTTTGGTCCCTAGATTTATAATTTACTATTAATTTAAAAACATATATAATTTTTTTTCCCTCATCAATCTGAATACGTTCTGCTAGTTTTTTTTTTGATCGGACCATTTGGGCTGTTACATGCTGGCTTCATTTATGGTAGTTATGACTAGGGGTTGGGTTAGCTATAACTGTAATTTTTCATGTAAGACTGTGTGCAAATAAATATTAGCTGGAATTTTGCTTGATGTTATAGTTTGAAAAACAAGTTCATATTCACAAAGTGGTGTCCCACACATTTCGTGGGTCCACCCCAAGAGTAGCAAGAAATATTTGGAAGGATGTTGAAGAAAACAGATGTTAAAGTCTTAAGTAAAAGCTTTAGACACTCTAAAATCCAATATATTTGTCGGTACAACATTTTCCGTTAAAGAGAGCTCAATTGTTTCTGCATTGCCGAAGACATAGTTGTGTCATTTGCATTTCTACCTCATTCACTACATGACGGTTTAATAAAATATAGTAATAGTGAAATAAAAGCGGTACGAGTAGTTAGTTTTATGAACCATCCTTTCAGATACGTAAAGAAATATATGCGTCTGTATTTGAAGTGAGACTAGACAATTTGGCGATGACTAAAACGCGAAACACCACCGGTAGCCGACTCTCATCGGATTTAATACTTCTTGAGCTTCAAATTATAATTGTGTTGATGTTTAAAAATGATTAAAGTGCTATAAAGTGCATCAGTATGTAAACCTGTAATTCTTAAAAGTAAGTGGTTTAAACATTAAGCAAATAGTTGAAAAAAGTATTTTCAAATTGTAAATTCGCAATTATTACTAATTTATCGTAAGGCCTATACTTCTCAGCCAACACCTAAAAATAAAAGTTTAACCTAAACTGAGTGAATAGAATATTCTTCCATAAAGAATTAAGTCAGTATTTGACCACTCAAAATATTTTGTTTTTCGTTCGTTCGAAGTTAATAAATGTTCGTCAAAAACAGTATCCTAAATAAAACAATTTACTGATGGCGAAAAATTTTTCAAACAAATATTTTACCAAGCGGATAATTTTCCAAAAATGTTATCAATAATACGTTTTTACTTTAAATTTGTTTACAGCCTATAGACTAGACTACAGAAATGCAAAAATTGGTATCCTTTCGGTAAAGGGACCTATAGTTTCTTATAGATAGTTTCTTATAAACTATGAAGAAAACAGAACAAAAATTCTTAAAAATCTTCGAAAACGCAACAACCTATAAACTTTTTTTAATCTTAAATCTCCACCCGGGCATATTAACCAAATTTTTAAAGAACCCGGTACCCATTGTGCAAATTTTAAAAACATTCTTTCAATTAGACAGCTTTAAGTTTAGAATTACTACAATAAACAATAATTATTTATCAATTTTCCTCACTTCATCATCTCTACAATAAAAATCGTCTAATTATTCCTCAATGGATGCAATTTACACACAATCAAGCAACAAAACATACGTGCAAGCAGCATGTTCTTTCAAGGAAGTACATGGTGCGGATATCGATAATTATTCATTTGCTAATAACAATATTGATGGTCGAAACGTTTAGGCCGGTTCATCAACAGAAGCTTTATTAACAGCTTTTGTAACTGTAACTTCATGTAACTGTTTAATAAGCGATATGCAATAAGTAATGAATACTATTAATGCAAATTAAAATCATTGGAGTTTCTGTTTTGATGTTGCGTTTGACGGCAAAGGAACAGTGAACTAACACAATATCTACTTAATTATTTAATGTAGTGGATCCCTATATATCTGGAAAGGTTAGCAAGTTTTTTTTTGCTTTATACACAAAAGCGTACGGTATTAAAAGTAGCCGGATCCTTATTATGGGAAACTATAAAGGAAATAAAAGGCAGGTGGCGATTTCTTAAATCATCTCAAAATTTTACAATTTACATTACTACCTACTAACATTTAAGGTCAAAAATTACTTAAAATATACCTACTGCGAGGGCACAACATTTTCTGAACAGGTTTAGGAGAGGTAAAATTTATCCTAAACTGCCTGTATTTTTCCCTAGTTGGGAAGAAAATCAAATTAATTATCAACACATAGAAAATGTTCCTAGCAAGTTATTAAGGTCCCTTTTTGGCAAAAATTTTTCCAAAGTTAGCCCAAAGAAAGGGAATTATTAAATTTATATTCTAAACAGATATGAAAATAACTGGACTTGCAAGACAAAATATAGAAATGTTGTCTAAAAAATAAATTATGGCTGAAGATTTAGAAATAAGGCTTAACAACTTTATAATTAAAAAGTGATGTTTTTTTGCAAGGAAATTTCCACGTGCACAAAATGTTTTGGTATAATGAAACGTGGTTACATAGCAAAAAACTGACGCGCCATCAAAAAAAAATGATTTTGAAAAAAATTTCTTTTAGGTTGGGTGTTTTATAATATCAGTTTTCAAAACTAATGACTAATATAATGCTTTTTAACAAGCGTTGGTTTAAATAACAAGCGCAGCGAGGTATTTAAAACGCGAGTAAAAAAAAATCACAGCCGCGAGTTGTTAACACTATTTCTTTAATACCTTTTCAAAAAATCAAAAAATCCAAGAAAAACAGGAAAATGCTTTTAAAAATCTCGAAGGAAGAGCACTTCTCGCAAAACACCATTTTTACACTATAAATCGAGGCGGCTGGTAAATGAAAAAACAATGGTTTCCACAGCGATGTGCCTTTTTACTCGGTGACCTTCATTGTTGCGACATTTTAATCTTTGATAGTTTGACGATCTTTTACAATGATTTTTTCGTAAATACTTGGTGAAAACTGGCGGAAATGGCTTAATTTCTAGGCAAGAATAATTAGATTTTTTCAATATAACTATTTTCCGCTATTTCTTTTTAATTTTGGCTAAAAAACGGACAGAAATCTTTTTTTGCACCCGTGATCAAAAAAAGAAGATTTGTTTCATCTGCCTGCATAGGAAAAACCTATACTATTTATCTATTTTTTTGCCTTTTTGTTATTTTTGATGTTCGTGCCATGATTTTCGGAACCAAGGTAAACTTTCTATCGAGGATTACAGTGACAGTATTAAAACTGGTGAATTAGGTAAATTTCGTACAACAGGTCACGTAAACGGTTTAACTATGGTATATTTTGTTTTATATTTAGATATTGCTATGGAAAACAATTCCATATGCTGTTTTACCACTGATAAAAATTAAAAGCAATTCTTATATTTTTACAACACAAACTTGATTTCTTATAATTTTTATCACACAATTGGTGCTTTTGAGAAAACAAAAACAAAAATATCACACTTTGCTACAAAAATATTGAAACTTATTATACGTAAAAAACAATAACAAATAATAATATAAAAATAATATAAATAAATTGTATTATATATATGCTCATATACGGTTTTCTCTTTTTGGGCAAGTGGCTATCTGCAGACAGTTACTAAAATTTTTGATGAAAGTATAAAAATAGTAGTTTTAACAACTGTTGGCTAAAATATTGCTTTTTTTACAAACGTTGGTTTAAATAACAAGCGCAGCGAGGTATTTAAAAACGCGAGTAAAAAAAGCACAGTTTAGCCGCGAGTTGTTAACACTATTTTTTTTAATACCTTTATCAAAAAATCCACGAAAAACACACCATCTTTACACTAAAAATCAAGGCGGCTGGTAAATGAAATAACTATGGTTTCCATAGCGATTTGCCTTTTTACTCGGTGACGTTCATTCTTGCGACATTTTAATCTTTGACAGTTTGCTATTTTGTAATATACATAAAAAGTTTTTACATGATTTTTTCGTAAATACTTGGTGAAAACTGGCAGAAATGGCTTAATTTTTAGGCAAGAATAATTAGATTTTTTCAATATTACTGTATTCATCTATTTCTCTTTAATTTTGAGTAAAAAACGAAACGAAATCTTTTTTTGCACCCGTGAACAAAAAAGAAAGTTTTTTTGCATCGGTAACCAAAAAAGTCGTGCTTTAGTTATCTGCAGAGAGTTACTAAAATCATGTTTTTGATGAAGGCATAAAAAAATATATTTGTTGTTTTTTATTTTGTTTACAGTCTTAATAATGTCTCAGGAGGTATTAGTAACATACCTTTATATACAGACCGCTTCAAGCTACTGCGAACATAGGGGGAATCAAGTCCAATTTACTCTCCGTGCCGTACGACCGAGGTGGATTCGAAGCACGCTGCAGTGTTATCTTTTGGAAATTCATTTTGTTTTTATTATTTTGTTTTATTTCTGCCTTGCTCGAGAAACAGATGGGTAAGTTCTTAATTGAAATAATACATTTTTAAAACCAAAAATGGATGTCTACGAAGTTGCCGAAAAAGTGCAGATGGTCAAATGGTCAAATCGTCATAACCCAACACACCCCTATAATAAACCCCCAAACTAAATGTTTGGGGGGGGTATTATAGGGGAACACGTAATTGGGCCATTTTTTATTAACGGCAATTGCAATTTGAATGGTCCTAGATACTTGGATCTACTGCAGCAGCACATTATTCCAACTGCTAGGCAGTTGTTAGGTGTAAGATTTGGTGAAACATGGTTTCAACAAGATGGTTGTTCCGCTCACAATGTTGGCCTTGTTAGGGAATATCTTGATAATGTATTTCCTAATCGGGTTATAAGTACACGGGGAACTATTTTATGGCCAGCTCGATCTCCCGATCTTGCTCCTAATGACTTCTATCTGTTTTTGAAGAAGCTTTTCAAATTATCACCCCTAACATGCTTGGAAACGTTAGAAGGGGTTTTTATAGTAGGCTCGGATATTGTCTAGCCGAGCAAGGAGGACTTTTCGAACATTTGCTTTAATTTTTTTTTGACTGGGAGAATCTTTTTGGTTTTTAGAATGTATTATTTTATTTTGAGAACCTGCTTTTATTTTGTTTCTCCTTATTATTTTCATTGTAACACGTCGTCACTGATAAATCTGAGAAGTTGACAATAAAACGCTCTTATTTATCAGTGACAAAAAATAAGAAAATTACGTTATAAAAATTTGCGTATTTATTGACCAAATTCCGGTTTCATTGACTACGCTCCACACAGCACCGTGGTTAGAGGCGTACTAAATACCAAAGGAAAGTCATGCGAGTGGTGATCTCAAGCCTGAGTATTGGTTGCTTCACTGATAGGCGTGCGGTGTCTCTGCATGTACATACACTGGCAAATTAGACTTCTTCCGCCCTATGTTCGCAGTAGCTTGAAGCGGTCTCTATATAACTTTTCACTTGCAAGCAGTTTATATTAATAACCAACGAATTCCTTTTATATATCCAAAAAATCTGTAAAAACACTTGGCTTCCATTTTCGTTTTCTTGATATGGAAACCTCAAGCCTTCACTTTTCGTTAATTTCTATTGGCACGACTAGAGGCCCTCTATACATTTGACAATTATTGTTTTACCAGAGGTGGGCAACTCATATTGCTCTCTCTTTCTATTTTTTTTTCATATTTGCATGTAAAAGCGATTTTATGAAATGGACTGATGTTGGATGTTGTCTCTTTTTATAATTTCTTCAGACAGTTTTGAAAAGATTGATTTTTTTAAAATTAAAATATGTCAAGTTTTGACATAACAAACAAAAACAAACAGTGAATATACACGCGGAGATATTAAAAATGTAAATAATAGGTAAAATATAAAAACTCCTATTGATCTATATTTTTGTTACTTTTTTCTTACAATAAAATACGGAAATATAATGTGCCAAATGCGTATGTTTGTACCTACTACTTACCTCGCAAATTCGGCTATTTTTATTAATTTTCCAGCTTGGTAAATGCATGTTTTCTTTTCCTTTTTTCCTGAGTTTCTTTGTCCTTTGGACAAATTCGTCGAGGCACGTAGTTTTACAGTTTTTGATATAGCAAAATTCCATGTTTAAACCTGACGTTTCTTAATCACAAATCTGACAGTGACAAAGTTATTTATTGTCAGGGGTTACCAACTTTCATTGCCAACACACAATTTAAAACATTTCCCTAGCAACTGTGAAATCCAGTTGCTCACCTCTGGTAAAACAATAACTGTCAAAAATCGTATACAGGGCCTCTAGGCATGACCAAAGACTCTAATTTCTTATAGCGCTTTTGCTCTAAACCCACTCTCGCATACTCCAAGATCAATCCGACGAAAAGGATTTGGATGTTCGATTATGTACTCCTGCTCCGAATAGCCTGTTCGGTTTTCCGAATCTGTTACTCCGGATTTGAAATAGGTCGATCCTTCTGCTCCCGCAAAATCTCGAGGGTAGAGCATTTAGAGCAAAACAATGTCATAACCCAATTTTTTTGACAACATTTTTATTTTATTTTTTTGATATCTATTAACTGTTTCTGGATCAAAAGAGAAAAAAATGGATCGAAAAAGAAAGTTTATTGAATTGTTCCTCAATTCTGCTACTTCCTCTGAGGAAGAAATGTTTTTGCAACTGTTACTCGATAGGGGTAGCCACCAAATGCGGGCCAAAATACAGGTCTGTCAAGCCACCCCGCCCCCCCCTCGAAAGATATTCGAGTTTTGAAATGCTTATAATTTCGAACCAATTTCGAACTAATTTTAAACCACTTTTAAAAAGTTTAAACCACACTCCTTCCTGTTTTTTTTTAATATTCAAAATGGGGGGTGCAGTCGAACGTTAAGCTCATTTAAAGCGTAGAGAAAATTGAATAGCAACTATCCCAAAATTGAGAACTAATTTTGAACTACTAATATCACCAAAAAGAATTTCGAAAAAACCACTAGTAACCCTGTTTTTTTTAAAAAAATATGGTGGAGGTGCAGATTGACGTCAAGCCAAACCCCCCCCCGCCAAAGATATTCGAGTTTTGATATGTTTATAATTTTGAACTAATTTCGAGCTAATTTTGAACCACTTTTAAAAATTTTGAACTACACTCCTTCCTGGTTTTTTTTAATATTTAAAATGCGGGGTGCAGCCAGACGTCAAGCTAAAAAAACCAGGAAGGAGTACGGATCAAAATTTTTAAAAGCAGTTCAAAATTAATTCGAAATTAGTTCAAAATTATAAGCATATCGAAACTCAAATATCTTTCGGGGTGGGGGGGGGTGTGGCTTGACGTCAACCTGCACCCCCCCCCCCCCCCATATCCTTTTTAAAAAACAGGGTTAATAGTGGATTTTTCCAAATTTTTTTTTGTGATATTAGTAGTTCAAAATTAGTTCGAAATTGATTCGAAATTATAAGCATATCAAAACTCGAATATCTTTCGGGAGGGGAGTGGCTTGACTGACCTCAAAATACGCAATTATGTGTCTCAGGTGATCCCCGATTGTACTGAGGAGCAAGTAAGCAAGTTAAGGCCACAAAAACGGCATAGATTTGACAACACTGCTTTGCTATTTTTTTGAAAGATCAGATGCAGTGTTTAGAACACGATGCGAACACCATGTGAAGTAACAAATTTCTGTATTTTTATTTTTATCCCTTAATATGTGTCAATTTATTCCCCGAATGTTCTATTAGACAAGTGGCGGGTGGCTATGCGGAACTTGAATTCCAATACTCCAATCGAACTCACTCAGTTTCCCTCGACCTACCAAATTACGTGACTTTGGCGTTTTCAGAATTCCGGCAGAATCTCGCTTATAAGAAAAAAAAGATAACTTTCTTGTCATCAGATAATAGGATTTCTAAAAATCTACAACCGTATCCAAAGAATTTTTTAAAATTTGGTGTATTTTTTTCAAAAAATAAAAAAAATTCAAAAATTGTTGTTACAGATTTCTGTATTATCGACGAGGCTTAAGAAAAAGTCAGAAAAGATTTTTGACTATTGTTAGCCGTGTTTATTTTATTTCAGGAATGAAAGAGTCCAGCAAAAAACTGTCTGGATACGGCTGTGAGGAACTCAAAAATAAACATTCCTGCCAAATTTCAACAGATTCCGTTTTCTGATTTCCTATATTCTGCCCGGTAAAGATTGGCCCAAAAGCAGTGTTGTCAAATCTATGCCTTTTTTGTGGCCTTAAAAATAATTTTGAAGGCTAAGTACAAACGACTAGACTAGTTTTACTTTTTTTAATTAATTTTCTGTTTTCGTTTCTGTTTGTGGACTCGAGTCTTTTTCAAACGGCTGTCCAATTTCAAAAATATTTAAACTGAAGTAAATAAATAGAAAAGTGAGGTTAAAATGACAATTTTCGAGCAAATAGCGTGTTTCATAAATCACTCTTTCCCGCGGGTAGATTCATGACGTCACTAATCTACTCCGGATCAATTTGAGAGTACGTAAATCGAAAGCGCTATAACTTAAACAGCAAATTTGATTGACCAGAGGGCAATTTACCCAACTTCTAATTGCAAAATAAGCACCATTTTTTTCGAAGCTAATTTATTTATTGCCTTTGTCTGACTTATAGTCAAATCAAAACTTAAACGGATTTGGCGTAGGGGAACAAACACTACCATTTATAATGCCCAATTGCTTTAAACACGACTTACGGCTAATCGCACCAACGATTTCAGTAGCCACTTACTTAAGTCGGGGTGTTGGAATGTGAGTTGTCAAACTTTAACGAGTTGCAGCAAGTCACATTCTAACCGCTCGCTGCCTCTTAAATTTTCTGAAAAAAAAAACAATTTTCATTTAAATAATTCTTAAAATCAAAAACAGAAGTTAAAAAACCTCCAAATCAGTCACATCAACCGAAAAGAATCTAACAACAAAAGATCAAAAGATCTTGGGTGGAAATAACGAGAATTCAAACCTGGATGAGCATCCCACAAGGAACACACAAAGAACCAAAGCGAAATGATTAAACGATGTTTCGCTCTGGGTAACCAGCGTGAGCTCGTCAGTGGTTCCACTGGTCACCCCCCCCCCATACATCATTAAACACCATCATACACTTTGATTTCCAACTTTGAATCACTCACAAATAGGCATCGTTCCGTACTGGCTCTTATCCAAGTTACCTGATACCGATTCGTCCTGGCGTGTTAATATTTCCAATAGGATTATACTCCTAAAGCAATTTAAAATCAAAAAAAGAAGTTAAAAAACCTCCAAATCAGTTACATCAACCGAAAAGAATCTAAAGTTTTTAAAATAATTCCTGCCTTCGTGGGCAGTTTAAAAACATGATTTGGTAAACTTTTACGTAAATATTGACCTAAAAGATCCCATAACCCCGAAGTTACATTTATTGGTCAAGAATAAGAAATTTATAACATATAAAATTTCTAGAAGAAAATACGAACAAATCCTACCAACAAAAGTTGGTAAAAAATTCTTTGATCCCGAAGTTACATTTATTGGTCAAAAACAAGTAATTTATCACACATGAAATTTTCCAAAAAAAGAATGTTAACCTGAAAGAAACGCTTTTGCTTGTTTTTCTATACAATTAAAATTTGAAGTGTGTTTCAGTAGTTTAGCGAACGCAGGAAGTCTTAGGCACTTAAACACTCACTCTCTCCCCAAGTTTTCCTGCTTATAAAATAGTAGTTTACACAACAAGTGGCTAAAATAGTGCTTTTTTACAAGCGTTGGTTTAAAAAAAGCACAGATAAGTCGCGAGTTGTGAACATTTTTTTTTATACCTTTATCAAAACATCCAAGAAAAACAGGAAGACACTTTTAAAAATCTCGAACGAAGAGCACTTTTTGCAACACACCATCTTTACACTGTAAATCAAGGCGGCTGGTAAATGAAATAACAGTCGTTTCCATAGCGATGTGCCTTTTTACTCGGTAACGTTCATTGTTGCGACATTTTAATCTTTGACAGTTTGATATTTTGACGATTTTTAAATTATTTTTTCGTAAGTACTTGGTGAAAAAAAGAATAATTAGATTTTTTCAATATTATTATTTTGTGCTATTTCTTTTTAATGTTGGGTAAAAAACGGACAGATATCTTTTTTTGCACCAGTGATCAAAACAAAAGTTTTTTTGCATCGGTAACCAAAAAAGCCATGCTTTAGTTATCTGCAGACAGTTGCTAAAATCATGTTTTTGATGAAGGTATAAAAAAGGATTATATGTAACCCTTAGAATCGCCTTTAAATTTTATTTTTGCTATTTTTAATAATTAAACTTTATTTTACATCAGCATTCGCGATAGAGTTTTAATTTTTATATTTCTATACAGTATTAATATGTAAATGCAATGCAATTTGCAAGCACCGATTTATTTTATGCAATATTCATGATAAAACTGTGTTAAATATGTTATATTTAATTGGACCCTATCTGCAGTGTAGTGTGGTTTTCTTGAAAGTTAAATTATACAAGGCGTTGCAAATTCGATGCTCACCATGAGGACCTCCTAAAAGATAGGAGATACGAAAAGGTTTCAACAAAAAATACTCGCGCACATCATCGATTCAAAATATTAATTACAATATAGACAATTAAGAAATTACGCAAAACTTGCTAAAGCCAGAGAAAAAATGACTTATTTTGTTCCTCTTTCACACGGGCAGGTTTGAGAATTTTGTGTGACCGCAAAAAAAACTAAATATTTGTCAGAATAAAAATCAGTTTTAAATTCCAGAAAATCTCCAAAACTGCACTAAAATTTGCAATTTTTTTCAAGAACGGATAGTCTATGTTGGGAATTTGGAACCTTTGGTTGCACTAAAACAAAGTTATGATTGTTTTCCACGCATCAAAACCACACTTTTTTGCACTCGACGCGCGTTTCGCTAACAAACAAAACAAGTGTAGTTTTGGTTTGTGGAAAACAATCATAACTTTGTTTAAGAACGGATAGGTTACCACCACATCTCCTCAAATTGCAAATTTTTATAACAACAATAACGCACTAATACACATTATAAATTCTTTCGTTTTGCAGCAAAAATATCCATTAATCTAGAAGAAAGCAATTGTTAAACCTACCTATATAAGAAATAAAAGATCTAAGGCCTGTGAGTTTCCTTCCTGCTGTTTCCAAGATTGTCAGTCGAGGTTTAGGAAACATTACAGTACCACAACTGCGCTTATTAGCATAGTAAATGACGTAACGCATAATGAAGATCAGGGAAATGGTACTTGCATGAAGATGTTACTCGCAAAAATTAAATATTTTGAATTTTCAAGCACTTTCCTAAATCATATGAAAGATGTTTTGACAGGCAGGTTTAACCTCGTTGAAATTACAAAAAAAAAATAGTGACAGCAGTTTCACTACAGAGTTCGGATTTTAAATTAATTAGGCAGGGTGCTCCACAAGGTTCAGTTTTCCCACCAATTCTTTTTTCTTTATATGTCTATGATATGCACTATAGTATAATAAAAGCAAATAAACAATTTGCTGATAGCTCCGAGCTCTATCTACTAATAAATAAGCGTTTCAATAACTTAAACTTGTTTGCAAGAAACCATAACTGAAAACAATCCTCAAGAATCGCAAATTTTAATTGTTCATAAAAACAAAAAACTCGAGAAAACATTGAGTGAAATCTACATAATAATATTGAAAACTAACCAGTCCCAGTTGTCAAGAGAAAGAAAAATTGAGGTGTAACTTTCGATAACTCACTTTCTCTTGACTTTTATATTAAAAATTTGCGTTATCTGCGCATGCAAATTTTACAGATTAAAACGATTTTAGAGATCAAATCAAAAATATTTTCTTTGCAACACGTAAGTTCCTTCTGTTTTTGACTACGCAGATGTGGTGTATGGAGATTCTTTGTCTTGGCAAATCAAAAAGTCAATTCAAAAATAACGAAACTCTGGCATGCATTTCGTCTATAATATACTATATAGTTAGAAATCATACCTCACCGATTCGTGTCTCTTCTTTCCCGGTTGTCCCTTTTGAGGCCTTTCCCTTCCAGTCATGATTAAGCTGCGTATGTATAACCACAAGAACACGCATTGTTCTAAAAACAATTTATGATAATTCTATAAAAAAAATCAAATATATGTTACTGTTATAATTTAATATTTATACCTGGTTAACTAGAAATAGGTATATGGTATTCTTGTTGGTAGGACTTAATAAACTTTTGCGTTTCTTGATAGTTTGAGACAATGATATATTTGAAATTAACTCTGTGTTTCGGACTTCCATTGTCTATATTTTATTTATACACGACATTTCAATCAGTACAATCTCTGATCGTCTTCAGGTGCAAACTACAATCTATTCCTAAGGCTACGTACATATATGCTATGAGAAAACCACTCAACTGTGAAGTTTAAGAAGTTGGCTCCGCCCAAGGAGGGTCTTCCAAATATTTGGAATTTCAAAACTTGGTTTACAGGAAAATACCGTGATTCCGCCCAACAAGGAGTTTTTCGTTTCTTCCAGTGTGACTCCTTGCTTCTGTCCAGTTTATTCGGTGTTGTTTTGACCAGGCGTGTTCGGCGATTCCTGATTTCGTTGTTTCACCTCTTTGGCTACTTGTCTGATGTTCCCTATGTATGATTCTTCTCACTCACAAGGAACTTGGTAAATACATTCTTTATTTTGTTTGTTCTCTGGTTTTGTTTTACTAAGAAGGCTTCGAATTGTATTATTAGATTTAAAAGCTGTTTTTATATTAAAGTTGTTCGCTACTTTTCAAATTTTCTCTGATACTCCTTTAATGTATATTGTAAGGAATGCATTTGCCTGGTTTTGGTCTTGTAATCTCTCTCCTGTTTGCTGAAATTTAGAAATCGTATGTGTTATAAGTTTGCGGTTGTAACCATTCTACTGCAGATCCTTCCTAATGTTTCTTATTTCGATTTCCAAGTCATGAGAATTGTTACAAATTTGAGCGGCTCTGTTTTACAAAGTTTTTATTATGTCTCGTTTGGTTGTAGCAGAATGATTTGAACCTTGATTTAAATATTGTCCTGTGTGAGTGGGTTTACGATAGACTGTTGTTCTGATGTCGCTTTCTACTCGTTTGACAAGCGCATCAAGAAAATAAATTTGACAATTTTGCTCTAACTCCATTGTGAATTTAATGGTGGGTCTTATGTTATTTAGGTGGTGAAGAAATTTTGAAAGTTGTTGGTCATTCTCGGTCCAGACAATAAAAGAATTATTAACATATCCCAGGCAGAGCTTCGTTTCGGTGTATATGTTGCGGTATCAACCGCGTGTGATTCGAACCGCTCCATCTAAATATTGGCCACCACCGGCGAAAGCGATGAACCCATTAGGAGACCGTCATCCTGAGCATAAAACCTATTTTTCACCTGAAAGTTATGTAGACAACACTCAACTCCATCACTCCCTCCAGCGGCAGACTGATACGTTCATAAAGGAATTCGTCATCAACCAGTCTCTGTCTAATAATATCTAGCGACAAATCTATCCTCGGGTCCTAAAACAAAAGTAGTTTTTATCAAGTCGAATCTTCCTAGGGTATTTTTGCAAAAACTCTTTTTGTAAAAGAGTAATTCCTAGCGGTTCTATACAGGGTGTCTTAATTGCCATGGGGCATTATTGCTATCTCGGTAACTATAAGAACTACAAGGTTGGGCAAATTAGACAAAATGTGCAGTTTTTGGGAGAAATTGAAAATCTGGTTCCAGATTTTAAAAAAATATCTCGAGATACGGGGGTTTTTCGAAAAATTGCTGAAATCTATTTTATCAAATATTTCAAAAAGTATAATTTTTACAAAAAATTTTTAAAGGAAAAAATTTTTGCATTTTTAACGTTCTTCAATTTGATAGTTTTTCAGAACATTTGCTACGTCTAGTTTAGACTAGACGTCTGGACCTGTATTTTTTATTCCACCTTTTTAAAGACTCCTTTGATATTTGTTTCATCTGCCCCGTCCTCTGCCGGTTGCTCCCCGTTCGGAAGGATTTTCAAATGATCCGGCAACACCGTACTCAATCCGTGTAGTAGCAAATTTCGCTCTAGCCTTGTAATTTTATTTTTCGATTTGGTACGCGTCTTTCGGAGTGCGATTTGGAGCTCTCTTTCAGCATTTCGAAATGCTTCTGCATAACAAAAAATTAAATCTAATTTTTTACCCTTTAAAAACGCTCCCATGTTGATTTAGATTTACCTTGACAGACGTATTACGCAACATAGGCTTTTATAAGCAATTGTTTCTTTTTGCTTTCTAAGCCACCTTTGATAAAACGGCAAAAGTGCGAAAAAATATAAATACCCATTTTTTACCAACGTGTGATATATCGTTAAAATCATAAAAAAGGGAGATTTGTAGAACGTCAAAAATGCAAAAAAATTTTCTTTTACGAATTTTTTGTCAAAATTATACTTTTTGAGGTATTTGATAAAATAATTTTCTGCAATTTTTCTAAAAACCCCCGTACCTGGGGATAGCATATTAATTTTTTTAATCTGAAACCAGATTTTCAATGTTTCCCAAAAACTGCACATTTCGTCTAATTTGACCAACCTTGTAGTTCTTATAGTTACCGAGATAGCAATAGTGGCCCATGGCAATCAAGACACCCTATATAATCGAAAGTGGATTCTTTTTTCAACTATTTAGTTATAAATATTGTGTATTCAGTTATATATTTTTGACAAATAAAAATGATTGAATTGAAAATTGAATTATTGAATGAAATAAAAGCTATAAATTTGGGTAGTTTTAATCCTCTACTTTTTCTCGGAACTTAATTAAAAATATATAAATTTTCTCTTGAAATAGAAAACTACAGTAAAATAATTTTATTTTGGAAATTCAGAAAAAAAGTTATCGTTGTCGGCGAAGTTATTGGGCTGTAAATTGACACAACCAAAAACTAGATTACTAGATTGTAATACAGCATTTGATACTTTTGTCTACTCTGCCACTAATAGTACGAGATCCGGCTGCAAATTTTTTGACCGATCGCGTAAGCACTCAAAATATTTAAAAAGTTGGAGATTAGTACTCACCATTCCCAGAAAGCTTATGGTGCCAGTCGGCATTTGGCCGAAAATGTCAAAAAAAAATTGTTTTCACCCATTTTTTTGACATTTTTTCTTTTTGGGCATAACCAAAAAATACTTGTATTGGGACTTGGATTAGACTTAGGCGATGCCAAATATGCAATGGTGCCATTCCGCATCCGGCCGCTTTGCCGCGGCACCCGGGTACTTTTTTTAAAGCAAAATCAACCCATAACGTAACCACTTGATTGAGGTGCCAAACTAAAGATATTGATCTCTTCGATACAAATATCAAATGGTGCCACTCCAAGTCTGGCCGGAAGTGCCCGGCACCAATGATTTTATACTCAAAACTCGCGGGCCGTTTACTATAGAGGCGAGTTAGTTATTGCTACATATCTTCACAATTTTTTTTATAGGGATGTTAGGAATACCAACCTTATTATTCCCTAATAAGCTCTCAAAAATCCGATTATTAGCAACACCGCCATATTTAAAAAATTGTGGAAATAGGTATTTTTTGGGTTTGTCTCGAGCTTTTTACTAATTATCTCGAAAACTGTTTGGTCCACGACAAAACTTATGGTGTCAACCTAAAAGCGTATGAAATTATATCTTAAACAGTGTAACAACTTTTAGACTCGGACCACCAGTGGCGGAGATAGAATATTTTTTCTTTAAATATGTGTTTCTCCTTCTTTCCAAAATATCTCCAAAAAAATATAGGTATTGAAAAAATAACTAGTTTTTTGCGCTCTCTAAAGTATGACAGATAACATGTTAATATATATAAAATAGTGGCGCACTTGAATTTTCTTACCATAATTTTCTAAACAACAATTTTTGTTTTTCAAAACAAATATAATGTTCTTAATATGACATGTTTAATTTTATATTTTATGATTAGTGCGGTTAACATGTTGTCTCTGATAACTCTGATTGTCCTAAGTTATCCACAATTGGCTTTAAAAAAAAATACTAAGAAAATCACCCGATTACCAAATCTAATAGTTTTGTACAAAAATAGACAACGTATATACCTACACAGTCGCATATTATATGGTCGTGTCGTATGTACGAATAGGAGCTCCATCAAATGAGCAAAAATATAATAAACATAAACGTTGAAATTTAATTTTGCCAAAAGTAAATTGATCGAACAACAATTTAATCGCATCGTAAAATAATCGAAAATACGAAGCTCAAAAGTAATTTCGTCAAACCCTAAAAAAAACTTTTAATGTTAAATAACCGAAAATATAAAATAAAAAAAATTTGATTAAACCGTAAAAAAGTCGAAACGTAAATTAAACTAAAATACAAAAAATATATATAATTTGTTCAAATCGCAAATCGGTCCCATCATATGTTAGAATCGCGACTTTGTGAAGCACAATTTTGCAAGGGTACATCAGATATTCGTGTTTCAGGGTAGAGTCACAGGGTACAAATCCGAGCTCAACTAAGTATTTGTCTTACAGTTTGGCAATTCTGCAACGTCGTTTTCTCGTAGCCCCGCCTTATGCGACCTTTCCGCGTTCCGATTAAATAACAGTGACGACTTTATTTCATTTTTTACGGTTCCAAAAAATTATCGTTTATTTTTAATTTTTTTACTGCTCGATCTTTTTATTTTACATTCGACAAAATAACGATTCGATTACATTACGGTTTGACTTTTGGATAGAGTCCTATGTTTAAATATTTACTTACTCAGTATTATACTAGTTTATTATTAAAAAAAAATAATTTTTTTAATAATTTTTTCTGTTACTAAACACTAAAATAGTAGCAACGAAAAGAAAATAGCCAAATTCAGAGGCTCATCGAGAACTACTTGTTCGATAAAATTTGGTAAATAGTTTGTTTATGTTTAAGCTGTCGTAGGTGGTTATTTGTCATTTATAAATTATTAGTATCCACCTACATCTCCTAGAAGCCGAGAAAGGGAGATGGGCTAACTAAATATATTTTAAAACTAATAGTGCATAACTTAGGGCAATCAGGGACAACATGTTAATCACTGAAAATAAAATATAAAATTAAAACTTATATTAACAAAATTATTTAAGAAACTTCAAGTGCGCCACTGAAATAGTTATTTTTTTAACTCCTATATTTTTTATATTACTAGGAGATATTTTGGAAAGAAGGAGAAAAATATTTTATCTCCGCCAATGGTGGTCTGAGCCTAAAAGTTGTTACACTGTTTGAGAGATAGTTTTATGCGCTTTTAGTTCGGCACCACAAGTTTTTTCGCGGACCAAATAGTTTTCGAGATAATTAGTAAAAAGCTCGAGACAAACTTAAAAAATTACCTATTTCCACCATTTTTTCAATATGGCGGTGCTGGTATCAGTCGAAGTTTTAAGGGCTTATTAGGGAATATTACGGTTGGTATTCCTAACAGCCTTATAAAAGAAATTGTGGCTACTAATCTTTTTCTCGAAGATATATAGCAATAACTAAATCGCCTCTATAGTAAACAGCCCGCGAGTTTTAAGTATAAAATCATTGGTGCCGGGCGCTTCCGGCCAGATTTGGAGTGGCACCATTTAATATTCGTATCGAGGAGATCAATACCTTTAATTTGGCACCTTAATCAAGTGGTTATGTTATGGATAGTGCCGCGGTAACGCGGCCGGATGCGGGATGGCACCATTGCATTTTTGGCATCGCCTAAGTCTAATCCAAGTCCCAATACAAGTATTTTTTAGTTACGCTCAAAAACAAAAAATTTCAAAAAAATGGGTCAAAAAATATCTTTTTTGCCATTTCCGGCCAAATGCCGCCTGGCACCATAAGCTTTCTGGGAATGGTGAGTACTAATCTTCAACTTTTTAAATATTTTGAGTGGTTACGCGATCGGTGAAAAAATTTGCAGCCGGATCTCGTACTATAAATATACTAATCTCATTTAAAATCTTATTTTTAGAGACTTTTGAATGCTGACAACTACAGAGTTCGATGCTAAAAATCAAACAGTCACATTAAAACCTTTCATTTTTGCCATATATGTTGCCAATATGAAAAAATATGTCAAATTTTATAAAATGACGATTCTTATCCTTTGGTAAGTACATAAGCTGAAGAAACAAATATTTTGCTATGTAGAATTCCTTAATTTAAAACTCCAAATCGAATTCTCTTAAAAGAAAAAAAAAAAAGTTAAAAAACCTCCGAATAAGTTACTTCTACCAAAAAGAATCCAAAACGAAAAGATCAAAAGATCTTGAGTGAAAAAACAAAGATTCAAAATTGGGTGGGTGTCCCACATGGAACACACAAAGGACGAACGCGAAACGAGAAATAATTAAACAATGCTTCGCCCCGGGCAACCAGTGGGGGCTCTTCAATGGTTTCACTGGTCTTCAGTATTTTAAAATATTTAGGTTGCCAATAAAGTTATCCTCCAAGGCCCTTATATTACGTCTAAAAATAATTGAATTCCCAAAATTAAATTCAGAAAACCCCTAAAACCTCCAAATCAATATATTACATGTCGATACATCAATATTTTTTATATTACTCTTAAATTAACCCTAACATATATTTAGCCACAAAAATGGCCGCCACTCAGGGGTGGTATAGTGGCATTAATCGGATTCGTAAAAAATACCCCCCAGCTACCAAATTCAGTCAAAAAACCATTTCCGAGATATAATTGGCCATTTTGCGTCCTGTCTATAAAGGTAGTTTTTACAACTGGCGACTAAAATAATAGATTTTTTTAATAACGAGGGCAGCGAGGGATTTAAAACGCGAGTACAAAAAAACATTTTAGCCGTTTAGTAAACACTATATTTTTGTAAACATTTATTAACTAATTCTAAAAAACAGGAAAAAATAACAAAATAAAACTGAAACATAACATCTGAGAGCTCTCCATTTTTATACATAACAATAGTTTCTATGGTAATCTTTCATTGTAGGCCATTTTAATTTCTGCTTTATCGTATTTTCAGAATGATTTTTGCATGATTCTTGAAAAACAATAAAATGGCTTAATTTTTAGATAAGAATAATTCAAATTTCTCGATATTATCGTTTTACGCTATTTTTATTCAAATTTAAGTATTACTTAGGGGGCATACCTAAAAAAAATTGGTTTGCGTGGGCTTTTTGATGAAGATTTTGCAAACCTTATTTTAATCGATTACTAATGGACCCACCAACACTGCCTAACCTTTTAACAGCCCCAAAAATGCTGCAGTCAAAAAGTAGGGTTAGGGTGCCATTTTTTTTCTTAAATTCAGGCGGTTTAAGCTACAGCAATAAAATTTGGCACATATATTGGCCTTGTGGCATCGTACCTTCGTGTGTTATAAAAAATTACATATGTGGCTTCTAGGGGGGTTTAGCCCCTGTTCTTAGCTATCTCTCATACTTTCTATACTAATGCACTTGCACATCTAAATCTCAGTCAGTTGCTAGCTCATACTATTACCTACAAGTTTGCTATAAGGAAAAAAAATCGTGACTATTAAACAGGCCCCTAGGGGCTAAAAATTTTTTCGATTTCAAAAAAAAATATATTTTACTTTCATCCCATCGCAACAAAAATGCATCTCTAAGGGCACAGTGGACTATTTCTCAATTTTGAATACCTCCAACTTTATCCCAGCCTCTAGAGGCTATAAGGGGGCGGGATCTAATTTTCACCATTTTCATAATCCAGAAAACACCCCATATGCACATTTAAAACTCATGAATTTAATGTAACAAATATTATAAAATATAAAAACTCCATCTTCAGGAGCAACTCCTAAATAGGGGCTAAAAATTTTAAAACTCACCCTAAGGTTTGAGATTTTTATATTTCAAACTATTTGTTACACTAAATTCATGAGTTTTAAATGTGCATATGGAATGTTTTCTGGAATATGAAAATGGTGATAATTAGATCCCACCCCCTTAGGGACTAGCACAAAGTTATGAGTATTCAAAATTGAGAAATGGTCTACTGCGCACCTAGTGGTGCAATTTTGTTGACATAAGGTAAAAGATAAGTCAAATTTAATTTTTTAATTGAAATCTACAACATTTTTAGCCCCAAACCTAGGGGCCTAGTTAACAGCCATGAAAATGTTTTCCTTATAGCAGACTTGCAGGTAATAGTATGAGCTAGCAACTGACTGAGATGGAGATGTGCAGGTGCATTAGTATGAAAGGTATAAGGGAGAGTTTAAAAACACATTTTGGCCCCTGTTGCCCCCTAGGTGCCATAAATGTAAATTTTTATAAAACACTAGCGTACGGTGCCGCAAGGTCAACATATGTGCGTTTTGTTGCTCTAGCTTAAACTGTTTTAATTTAGGAATAAAAAATTGACACCCTAACCCTACTTTTTGACTGCAGAATTTTTAGGGCTCTTAACAGGTTAGGCAGTTTTGTTGGGTCCATTAGTAATCGATTAAATCAGGTTTCGTAAAATCTCCATCAAAAGTTTTACGAAATACGCTAAGTATATAAAAAGGATATGACTTTTTTTGCAGCCCTAACCAAAAATAATTTTTTTTGCGTCGATAAACAAAAAATCCATGGTTTGATTATTTGCGGACAACTACTAAAATGTGTGATTTTAATAAAGGGTAAAATTTTGCATTTTAAATTTGGTATACTAAATTTAGAACAAGTTGTACGAGATTTAAAATGTTTAGCTTCTATTTAGGGGTCACCCCTGAGGTTTGAGATTTTTATATTTCAAACTATTTGTTACACTAAATTCATGAGTTTTAAATGTGCATATGGAATTTTTTCTGGAATATGAAAATGGTGATAATTAGATCCCACCCCCTTAGGGACTAGCACAAAGTTATGAGTATTCAAAATTGAGAAATGGTCTACTGCGCGCACCTAGTGGTGCATTTTTGTTGACATAAGGTAAAAAATAAGTAAAATTTAATTTTTTAATTGAAATCTACAACATTTTTAGCCCCAAACCTAGGGGCCTAGTTAACAGCCATGAAAATGTTTTCCTTATAGCAGACTTGCAGGTAATAGTATGAGCTAGCAACTGACTGAGATGGAGATGTGCAGGTGCATTAGTATGAAAGGTATAAGGGAGAGTTTAAAAACACATTTTGGCCCCTGATGCCCCCTAGGTGCCATATATGTAAATTTTTATAAAACGCTAGCGTACGGTGCCGCAAGGTCAACATATGTGCGTTTTGTTGCTCTTGCTTAAACCGTTTTAATTTATGAATAAAAAATTGACACCCTAACCCTACTTTTTGACTGCAGAATTTTTGGGGCTCTTAACAGGTTAGGCAGTGTTGTTGGGTCCATTAGTAATCGATTAAATCAGGTTTCGTAAAATCTCCATCAAAAGTTTAACGAAATACGCTAAGTATATAAAAAGGATATGACTTTTTTTGCAGCCCTAACAAAAAATAATTTTTTTTGCGTCGATAAACAAAAAATCCATGGTTTGATTATTTGCGGACAACTACTAAAATGTGCGATTTTAATAAACGGTAAAATTTTGCATTTTAAATTTGGTATACTAAATTTAGAACAAGTTGTACGAGATTTAAAATGTTTAGCTTCTATTTAGGGGTCACCCCTGAGGTTTGAGATTTTTATATTTCAAACTATTTGTTACACTAAATTCATGAGTTTTAAATTTGTATATGGAGTGTTTTCTGGAATATAAAAATGGTGATAATTAGATCTCGCCCCCTTAGAGACTAGGACAAAGTTGGGGGCATTCAAAATTGAGAAATGGTCTACTGCGCACCTAGTGGTGCATTTTTGTTGACATAGGGTAAAAGATAAGTAAAATATAATGTTTTAATTGAAATCGACAACAGCTTTAGCCCCTAAGCTAGGAGCCAAGTTAACAGCCATGAAAATGTTTTCCTGATAGCAGACTTGTAGGTAATAATATGAGCTAGCAACTGACTGAGATTGAGATGTGCAGGTGCATTATTATGAAAGGTATGAGGGAGAGTTTATAAACATATTTTGGCCCCTGTTGCCCCCTAGGTGCCACATATTTAAATTGTTATGAAACACTAGGGCACGATGCCGTAAGGCCAACATATGTGCCTTTCGTTGCTCTAGCTTAAACCGTTTTAAGTTAGAAATAAAAAATTGCCACCCTAACCCTACTTTTTGACTGCAGAAATTTTGGGGCTGTTAACAAGTTAAGCAGTGTCGGTGGGTCCATTAGTAATCGATTAAAACAGGTTTCGTAAAATCTCCATCAAAAGTTCCACGAAATACGCTAAGTATATAAAAAGGATGTGAATTTTTTGCACCTCTTTGCATGGTTTGGTTATTTGCGGACAGATACTAAAATCGTGATTTTAATAAAGGTATAAAACATATAATTTTAACTATAATAATATAATAAAAATATCACGAAACTTCCTTTTGTAGGTACTTCTTTTTCTCTTAGTATCGATTATTGTTTGGTAATTCTTTTTTTTTAGTTTTCTCTATTTTCTGTTATTAACTTCCACCCACTACGACTCACTATAGTTTCCCAAATTGAATTCCGGCAGAGAACTAGATGGTCCAAGTCTTTTCTGACATTATATATAATAACTTAAAAAATTATATTGAAAAAGGTTTTGACCGATTAACAGAATGACTTAATTTATTAATTTTTCTTTGCCGGAAAGGTGGCTATTGCCTGTAGCGAAATTCTTGAAATGTGCACGATGGATATTTTCATTAATTAAAAAAAAAACAACAAGACATTTTGCCGTGGGTATATGGTTATACTCATTTATAATTAAAGAAGGATTTATGGTCAAATAAATATACTTTCTCGTCATGTATAGAAAACTCCCAACAGACTTTACCAAGATATTTGTTCTTGTTTTAAAGGTGACATCGTTTATTTAATTGTTTGGAAAATGTTGGTCCATTTTCTGCTCTAAGATACCATTCTAAACTGCGATGCAGTTATTTTTATTATCATAAACTAAGGAACTACTTTATGTTATTATATTGCAACTGTTTTGATCCAAATCAAAAAAACTTTGACGGGTTTCAGAATGTTGTGGCAAAGGCTAAGTGCTAGAAAATGTTTAACAACAAAAACTGGGGAATTCAACAACCTTTTTTTAATTTATGCAAGGAGATTTGATATATTTCCAGAAGATAACTTTTCATGCGCAGTCTAGTTGAAAAAAACAATCGCTACCTATAATATGAGTGGGAAGCTGCAAGAGATATTGACCAGTTAATTAGTAAACCATAGTGTCGGTAGATATGAAGAAAAATAGATGTTTAGTCAAATTTAATTAAAGATTGTTAGGTGCTAAAGGTTACATAAAATATAGAGACTGTAAGATACTAAAATTTACATCAAATACAGTTGATCCTTATAGTGACTTGTGATACAGTTAGCATAAATAACAACAGAGGAATTTCTAAATTAAGTAGAAAACTAACAAGTTTTTCATATCGTCCTTCAAATGAACCTCTCATTACCAATGGATGGGTAAAGAGATTTTTGTCTTTCTTGCTCCAGCTGTTCATGAGATTAACGAACAAAAACGTGCATTAAAAGTTATTACGCAGAACAGATTACAAAACAAAATTATGCAAAAAAATTAAAACTGGTATGTTTGAAAAAGTGGTAACAATATATAAATTATGGACCGTTTTTTTTTTTAAATTACTTTAATGCAACAATGAAAAACCAGGTTACATATAGGTACACCGTTTCATATGTAATTAAAGTAACTTTATTACTCAAAGTTATGGTAATGGTTTTGTTTATGAACAAACTGCAGTTACGCTTAATACAGGAAGAAAAAGAAATGCGACACTTTCTGCCCGACAACCGACACTAAAACACAAAGGAGAGTTTAAATGTTTTTTATTAAATCTTTATTTTAATACAATTCAATACATCAGTATTGACTTACGATTATCGAAAAAATCGCCTTGTTTACAACTAGATATGGATAAAATCCTACCTTATCCTAATTAATGAGGATGATGAAATCCATAAATATTTGGACAAATCTTTCGGTTTGCTAAGAATCCATTTCTGGATAAAACAATAAATTTGTCTTCAAATTACTCCACTTAAGTTTCTCGACCTAAACAGTTTCGATTAATTCCAGTAACCTTAGACCTATTATGCGTTGCCAAGAAGTTTCATTTTAGTAACCTTATACTATGTTTTACTAGAGAATTTATTTTCGTGGGTAATACCATGATATAATAAAAGAAAGGTATGATACGTAGCGGTTCAAAATTCATCTAGATCCGCGCATGACGTCACCTGGCGAGATACACACAGATAATACCAGTTCACCTACAAACATAAAATATGAAGATAGCTTGGGTAGATAACGGAGGAGCTCACCAAGAAAATATTTTTTATTATTTTACCCCTGAAAGGGTAGAAATAGGGGTTGAAATTTTAAAAGGATTTTCTGTATCTCAAAAAAGCAACATAGGTTTAAAAATTGGTGTGTAGACTCTACTAATAAAATAAGTAAACACCTGCTTCGGCATTTCTTAAAATTCAGACAGTGGATTGAGAAATAAGGGTGAGTCGAATCTTTTTTGAAGGGGGTACAAATAACTCACAATTACTTAAAAATTTGCATTATGTTTTTCTTAAAACATGAACGGATTTTTGTAAAATTTAAAGGGGTGGTTGCAACCCCCCTGTAGCCGATAAATATTTTAATCTGTCAATGTATGGGTTGTGGGGTATCAAACTAAAGGAAATAAAGTCAGGAATCTAAAACAATGTTTTCTTTTCGAAAGTAACAATTTACGGTGGGAGAGGGCTTGCAGGTAGGAATGGTTTTCCGTCAAAAAGTACTACAAGGTTTTAAATCAAACGAAGGGGTGGGGTTTGTGAGGGAGTAAAGCTGGAATTAGAGTTCTATAAAGTAAGCGGTATAACGAGGTAAGACACAAGGAAAATAAATTACAGGGCGGGGACTTGGATGGAATATTGGCCTTAACGGATTAGAAATTTGTTTTTTAAAAAATCTAAAAACACATTAAAAAACATTTTTTGCAGCTAAAATTTTCGGCACGGACGCTTAGAAAGGGGTCTATTCACATGCAACTTTTTTTTTTAATTAGAAGGCCCCGCTACTTTTTTGGTGTGTAGCCAAGCAACTCGTGTTTAAGGTTTCGCTCATAATCAATATCACTAAAATGTTTTAATCAAATTCGAGCATAACTCACGTTAAAGTTTTGATCCCGTCCACAAAAATGCTTCCATATACCTTCCATTTTCTTGTCTTTTGGATATCTCAAAAACCTAATGTCACGCGGACAACCTTTTGTCGACACCACATCCGTGTACACAGCACCTCATTTTGTTAATTTTTTCCACTAAAAAATTATTAAAACTAATTGTAAACAGACGACCACCTCGTAACAAAAATGGCGAGTGAATGCTGTCTCTCACGTCTATCACCAGGTGACGTCAGTTAGCCACGCCTACTCCTGTGCGATATCATATCTGTTTTACTTTTATCATGGGGTAATACCACTAGAGAGCTTCAAAATTATTATGTGTTTTCTCTAATTTTACGGAGATTCTTTCGCGAATAAACACGCAAAAAAACATAAAATAAATAAAAAAATTTAATAACCGGTTTACTTTTACCAAATTTTCTTGATGTCTTGCTCTTTAACAGCTCTAAACCGATTTATTTTACGAAATTTTAATGAAAATAATAAAAATCAGGAACTGTAGTTTTTGTTATAATAAAGTACGACCTTTGACAAACGCAAAATAAAAAAATTCTCATTAGTAATATAATTAGTGCATGTCAAATTTCCGAGAAGGAAATCTGCATATCACGCGTGCATGTCAGATTTCCTTCTCGGAAATTTGACACGCACGCGTGATATTTTGATAGAGAATATACCGAGTAAAACTGCATATTTCCATCACAGAACAAATTTTATTGAAAACATTAGAAAATCTAATACAAAGATATCAGATGCGATTTCCGTGGAAAAAAAATTTCCAGTTATTAATATGCACAAGGTATATTCTCAATGTAATTCTTATTACTTTATGTAAGTGGAATAATCGTAAGAAGTTGTATAGGTATTTTTAATTCTCTTGGAATAATTGCTATTTTATGAATACCAGTCCTCCGTCATTAACTCGTTCCCTGGGAGTCGACCAAGCGTGGGGTGTTTTCGAGCTCACTCACTTCCTGTATAAGCTAACTTTAATGAATCCTTGCTTGGGGCAAAAGTAATTTTAAGCCATAGGGCGTAAGAGTATCCATCATTTTACCAGATTTGATTGTTTATAACTGGAACACTCAATAATTTTTTTACAATTGAAAATAAAGGGCATACTTAAATTGGAAAATTTCTTGATAAATTGCAACGATATTTTTGTCGCCATAGGTATACAAGGTGCGTCAAAAAAGTATTTCTACGTTTTTAAATTCTTTAAAAAAATAGCTTCACAAAGGTATCAAACAATATTTGGATATCTATTGTAGTTCCCGAGATATTTGCGTTTAAAATTTTAATAATTGTCAAAATGAAAATGTATTGGGATCGACCAACTGAGCAAACTACGAAGTAGCCCATAAATGTATTTTCCTACGACCACATAACAAAGTAACCAAATCTGCACTCTATAACGCTTCAGAAAGTTTTATATTTCACACGCATATCAATTTTATTTTCGTCTCAAGAGACGAAAATGTTTTCTTCTCTAGTGACGAAAATAAATGACAAAAACCATCCAAAGAATGTAGGTATCTAGTAGGTTATGATTTGTAGAAGCATCAGAAATAGACCGAAACCATTTTCGTCCCTAGAGAAGAAAATACTTTCTTCTCTTGAATTGAAAATGACAAAAAATTAATAATATTAAAAAATACGTATTAAATCCTAAAGTGGTCGTAGGAAAAATAGCGTACACATCTCGATACAAAGTATAACTTTCTTACACTCGCGCGTTATTTCACTCGGCTAGCGCCTCGTTCACAACATTATCGCTCGTGTTAAATATTCCACTGTCTTCTCTCGTTATATAATAATATAGTATTCTTTATATCAAACAAAAAATAGTGACTTTGGAAAAAAACGATTGAAGGCAAAACCATTTGTCGAAAACACTTAGTTGTCTACTAATAGTAGTTTTAACAACTAGTGGCTTTTTTTACAAGCGTTGGTTTAAATAACGAGCGCAGCGAGGTATTTAAAAACGCGAGTAAAAAAAAGCACAGTTTAGCCGCGAGTTGCTAATACTATTTTTTTTAATACCTTTACAAAAAATCCAAGAAAAACAGGAAAATACTTTTAAAAATCTCGAACGAATAGCACTTCTCGCAACACACCATCTTCACACTATAGATCAAGGCGGCTTCTAAATGAAATAACAATTCGGTTTCCATAGCGATGTGCCTTTTTACTCGGTGACGTTCATTATTGCGACATTTAAATCTTTGACAGTTTGAAATTTTGACGATTTTTTAAAATTATTTTTTTCGTAAATACTTGGTAAAAACAGGCGGCAATGACTTAATTTTTAGGCAAGAATAATTAGATGTTTTCAATATTACTATATTCTGCTATTTCTCTTTAATTTTGGGTAAAAAACGAACGGAAATCTTTTTTTTGCACCCGTGATTAAGTTTTTTTGTAGCGGTAATCAAAAAAGCCATGCTTTAGTTATCTGCAAAGAGTTACTAAAAATCATGATTTTGATGAAGGTATAAAAAAAAGATTTTTAAGTTAAAATAACGAAAAATGCATCTCTATTCAAATGAAGAAAAATAGAAAAGTCTTCTAATATTTTCGAAACATAATAGAGTGCACCGGCAACCATAAGAGAGTATAGAGAACCATATCCTGGAAGACCCTGTCCAAGTAAATCAACACTAATTCGCATATACAGAAAATTTCGAGAAAGTTCTTCCTTATGAAAAAGAAGCGAGTTGTCCTCGAGTTATCGCTTTGAAACTTGTTGCAAATATTACATCAAGGACAGGAGCGTTGCAGATCTCACTGAATGGTAAGAAGTGTGCTGAAGAATAATTCTTTCTGGGCTTATAAAAGACGATATGTTCAAAAATTAACTCCAGAACAAAGAAAGAAAAGAGTAGCGTTTGGCCAACATATGCTTTAAAGAACAGTCGAAGATTCTAATATCGCTAATCGCATATATGGTCGGAAAAATCCAATTTTCCTTCTTGCGAAGAAGTGTATAAGCAAAATAATAGAACAATCCAAGTTTTACAAAAGTAATCAAAACTCAAGAAAGGCAGTGAATGTTTGGTGTGGTACTTTAAATAATCGAGTTATTGAACTGGTTTTCTTTGAACTCTCGCCAGCAGGAGATATTTATTTGGGCTTTTTAGAAAATTTCTAGTCAGATTTTTTGGAAACTCTGCCACTAGAGCAGCTAAGAATGTTAATATATATCTATATATCAGCAAGATGGTGCCTCACCCCATAATGTTCGTGGGGTTCAAAATTTTTTAAATGAAAATTTCAAGGAATGAATCGGCAAGAATGGGACAATACGTTGGCCCCCAATTAGTTATGATTTCATATCACTTAATTTTTTTTATGGAATCACGTAGAGGATAAGTTTTATTAGTTTGATATCAGAAACGTTCAACAGATGAGAGAATTAATTGTGACAGCAATTAATTAGTTACGAACACGCTTATGTCCATTTGCACCGCAGAATTAAAACCAGATTTAAATTTAAGACGCCGATTTTCATTTGCACGGTTTTAAGGGTCGTTAAACCCGGTTTGGTTAACACCTCATTCGACAAGGCTTAAAAATTCTTAATTCCAGATTTAGCATAAAATTTGTTTCCTATTGGTCAGATTTTTGACGAAAAATGTCAAATTTAGTCAGCTGTTGTTTTGCTTTGATATTTGTTCAGTGCGTTGGTGAAGACAATGAATTTTAAAATAGAAGGGCCCAACGATCTGTCACGATCATGTTAGTCCAGTCATTAGAGAATACTAGCTTACAAAAGGTGGGGTAGTAGCGATGTTGACATATGTTGTTTAGATGTGGCCTCTAAAATTTTTTTTAAGTTTTCGACCTTGGCGGTGGGTGAGCTCATTCCGCTATCTTGGATTTAGGGTGCATAAATTTGTTTTTTTTAATAACACGAAAACTATAAACTTTAGGACAAAAAGTCTTATTAGGAAGTTGAAGAGGATAAACTTGTAGCTGTTAGCTGTAATGAGCTACAGCTTTACAACTCCAGATTTTTTCTGCTTTTTTTCCCTTTTTTTAGTTTATCCTGAATAAAAAGCGACGAAACTTACGTATTTCACTAACATGTGTGACACGTTTAATGTATATTAATTTAATAGTATATATTATAAGTAATATATGCCTTATGTAATATAATGACTATATATAATAAACACTCATTTCCGCACCACGAAGAGGTAGAGTAAACGGCGCGTTTTTTTTATTGTGATATCTCCAGTAGACCTAATCTACATGTAACATTAGCTAAAGAAACGAATTCTCATTATATGAATGTTTTTTTTTTCATAGAAAAATCTTGAACAAAAAAAAAGTTAAAAGACATCCAAATCAGTTACTTCAATCGAAAATAATGTAAAAATAAACAAAAGATCAAAAGATCTTGGGTGTTTTTTTTTATTACCTTAGGAGCATAAACCTATTGGAAATATTAACACACCAGGACGAACCCGCATCAGGTGACTTAGATAAGTACCGTGACTTATATAAGTGCTAATGCGGAAGGATGCCTATTGTGAGTAATTCAAAGTTGGAAATCAAATCATATGATGGGGTTTAATGATGTTTGGGGAGGGTAACCACTGATGAGCCCCGAAACATCGTTTCTTTTCGCTTTGGTCCTTTGTGTGTTCCTTGGTGGGATACTCATCCAAGTTTGAATTTTCGTTTTTTTTTCACCCAAGATCTTTTGATCCACAAAAAATGGAACATTTGAGGCCCGCTTCTCGGCAACCAGAAGCTCCGGTGCAATCTTTTTTGCAATTTCATAAAATTACTTTTAATAAAGTGTCCATCATTTTAATTGGAACCACTCAACTCAGGCTTTGTTTCCAGTCCCAATCTTCTGGTTTTTTTTTGTTACCGCTCCATTTTTAGATTTGGTGGTATGTTTGCAACGATTCTTGACGGGCAGAATCTTTTGTAAGTGGTAACGATGCAAGGTTGACTTTATATTTTATTGGAGATTTGATAAACCGTTGGTATTTGGTATCGGACTGTCTCTAAGCTGAAATATTACCACAATACAATACTACCAGAAATCGTTCGCCAGCTTTTGCAACTTTGTCAGAATTAGCATTTGGGTTGTTCAAAACTTTAATATCAGCACAAAGACTTCATTTTTTTTACGAGGGGTAAACATTTTGTTTTTTTGTAATTAAAGATCGCCGAAGTTGTGTCACATCCACTAAATGCGTGCAAAAAGCAAATGAATTCTGCTAAATTTTTCTGCTTTTTGAGAAGGAAGATGTTGTCTTAATATGGAACCAATTCCGTTGGCAATATCTTCACCAGCAATAAACACAGAACCATGATCTTAGCAAAGCGTGGCGTATACCTCAGGGTAACGATTCAAGGAGACTGACTGCTACTGACTTCATGGCCTGATACTCTGGACGAGAGAAAATCTCAGCATTGCATTGCAGCATTCTCATTATATAATAGGTATTCTTGACGACCAGAAAGCTACATGACCAACATGAAAAATAGAGACAGACAATATCCAGAAAAACTGCCATATGAATACTTGATGCGTTCATCATTTAAGACACGTAGAGAATCTGTGTCTTGTTTGTTATCCAATTTTGTGGGCACTTTTATGATGAGCTTCGGTTACGCTCTTCTAAGAAGGCTTTGACAACTACTGGCTGCTGGCAGTTCCTTGGTTTACGTTTTTACGTCCGGAAATGGGTATTCTGGAAATTCTATGTTATTGAAATATGATATACCTATATGTTAAATTGGTATATTACATCGCGTCGGTAAGTAAGTATATAAAACTGTAATAATAGATACCTGCCCTATATAACATATAACTCAAAAGAAGTTACCAAAAAAATAAACATAGCTCATTTTTTATAATCTCGTATAGTATATATATAATAATCAATGTTTTATATTATATATCACTGGTTTTATATATATAATATATTGAAATATGTAAACTATATTAATATATATATTAGTTATTTAATATACTTCACAGTCAGTCAGTTGTCAGAAACAACAAAAATGTATGCAAAACCTTAAAAAACCCCAACTTTTTTAAAAAAATCTGGTTTTGTAAAGCTGTAGCTCATTACAGCTAAGAGCTACAAAAAAATTTGTATATCGAAGTTGTAGGAAAGTTTATCCTCTTTAACTTCCTAATAAGACTTTTTGTTCTTAAGTTTATAGTTTTCGTGTTACTTAAAAAAAATCAAATTTATGCACACTAAATCCAAGATGGCAGAATGAGCTCACCCCCCTCAAGGTCGAAAACTCAAATTTGTTTTTAGGGGCCCAATCTGAATAACATATGTCAAAATCCCTACTACCCCAATTTTTGCAAGCTGATGCTCTTTTGTAATCTCTAATGACTTGACTATGTATTGTGAAGGAAAACAAACGATTTGCCAAATCCATTTAACTCGTGATGTTCTGCAAATTACAAAAGTTTTAAAAAAATAAAACTTTCTCCTGAAGCGAAAAAAGAAATGTCATTTTTGGGCAATACCATGATAACTGACGGGACAAATCTTAAATAATTAACTTGATCTCATTTTTATCCCTTTTTAAGATATTCCAGAATGACCACATCTTAATGCATTATGTAGAGGGTTTGTCAGGATAATTTAAAATTAAAGGCAAATTAATTTTTTATTAAGGATCTAAGATATAACAAAAAATTGGTGATATCTGACGGGACATCAAAAACGGGCAGAGAAAAATCATGGACTTTAAAGTACTTTTTCTCTTAATCTAAGAGTAGTTTTAAATCAGTTGTTTGCCTTGATTTTAAGTTAAATGTAATTTTAAGTTTAGTAACCCAAAATTTTTGAGAAAGCTTTAAATAGTCAAATTTCTGAATATTTTGATATAAATAAATTATTTGCGTAACACAATTTGGTTTTCGGAAAAATATGTCCACGGAAAAAGCAATTAATAGGCTAGTTGAACTAATCAACAAAGGTTTTGACAGCTGTGAGTATGTGTCAGCACAATTTTTGGATTTAAGTAAAGCTTACTGTTAGAAAAACTACCTTTTGGCTTTACTCTAAAAAGTCAAAATCTTATTACGCAATATCTAACCAAAAGATTGCAATATGCGTTATATGGAGGATCAGAATCTCAAACTCTACATGTTCCTTACTGGGTTCCGCAAGGGCCAGTTTTGGGTCCAACTCTATTTTTAATATTCATAAATGATCTCGCTAAAGCCTTTCTACTGATTTTGTTAGATTTGCAGATGACAATACCGCATTGCTTTCTGACCTTCTTTTAGATGAAGTAAACATCTTAGCAATAAATGCCCTAGCTGCGATCAAGGAATATCGAACAGACTAAGCTTATATGACCAAAAAAATGAACGACTAACATTTACACTTAAAAATATTAAAAAATCGGCGATATTGATGCCAAAGAAAATGTTTGGATTCTGAGCGTTTATTTGGAATAAAAGTTGACTTGGGAGGATCATATTTCTCATGTTACCAACGTGACTTCTCGTAATACATATCTCTTAAGATCTCTGTCTCAAACGGTGAATCAAAACACTCTAATAACTTGCTACTACGGCTTAGTCCACTCGATTATCTCTTATGCACTGCTAGCATGGGGGTATTCTTCAAATGCAGAGCTAGCTTTTAGGGTACAAAGACGTGCTATTCGGACATTAGCAGGTTTTAAATACAGAAACGATTGCCGGGAAGCATTTAAATATTTAAATATACTTACTCTGCTCTCTCAGTATATACTACTTTATCTGCTAGACATAAAGGAAAACATTTCGAAATTTGTAAGACATATTGATGCACACAACATTAAGACCCGCACTTTTCAAAGACTTGCAAAGACCAGAAACGGAACAAATTTGTATCGTATAAAACTCTATAACACACTTTCTGAGAGTACTAGGGGCTTGGAGTACAAAATTTTCAAGAAAACTATGAAATAATTTTTGATGGGTCATATTTTTTACCACCTGGATCAATTCTTTAATGCCAATTTTTTAGTTCTTTTTCTTTTGTGTATTTATTGTTCAAATATTTTTTATTTTTAAATTGTTTTTTTAATGTGTTAATATCCCAACTAGGTATTGTTGTAGATCTTTTTCTTTTGAGTATTTATTGTTCAAATATTTTTCGTTTTTAAATTGTTTTAAATTTAATATCCCTACTAGGTATACTTAGGTTTTATAACTGACATGTTTTTTTATACTTTGCTTAGTTATTTTAATTTTATATTTTTAGTTTTGTGATAATTTTCATATTACTTTATTAGATATTATTTTGTGGTGTAAACTTGTGGAAGTGCGAAAGCATATTTAACACTAATAAAGGAATCTTGGATCTTAAGATAACTGACAGGACATCCCTTATAAAATGCTAATATTTTGTTTGCCTATATTTTGGCTAGTGGCTGTTATTTTATGATTTCAAGAAGAGTTATTACATTCTAATGAGTGTACACGTTTACCTATACGTCAGACACTTCTTTGGTGGTTATAGTTATTTGAATACAAAAATCTCAAAAATGCCAAAAACCTTTATCGCTCGTGGAATTGCCCTTTTGTATCCTAGTTAGATGATGCAACACAGATTAATCAATTTGATCACATAAAAATAGACACTTGAAGTATTTACTTCAACGCATCGGTATCGATATACCTAACGCGTTCAAAACAAAGTCAAAAGACACTACATTTTTAACTTGTTTACGGCATGTTTCGAACGAGGCCTGCTTTTATGGTGAATGCGGTGAGAGAACAGCCGACTTCACTCGTGGCGTACGGAGGGATGTACGTACCGTTACGGACCTATCAACGTACGCAACGATTGGAATCAGCTGTTTAAGCCTCGCGTCCACTATAACAGCGGGTGTCGTTCAAAACATGGCATAGACAAGTGAGAAATGTAGTGACTCTTGGCTGCGTTTTGAATGCGTTAGGTATAGCGATACCGATGCGTTGAAATATTAGGGATATTTTGGAACGCTGATTTGACACTTCGTAGTGATTGTGGTAATCACTGCGTCTGCGCAATATCTAAACGTCATTCCGTTGTGGTAATTAACCACTACCACTGCCGTAAGCTACGAATCTATTTCGTTGTGGTTGTGGTTATTTTTCTAGTTAATTTTAGAGAATTTTGGTGCAATTCATTTTAAAAATAATAAAGTATTACCACGTTCCAACATATAAAATACTTATTTTGTAAAATTAAGCCCAGTTTTTTGTTTTTTCTCATCTTGAAATTTTTTTACAAGTGACAGTTTTTTAATGTGTTCCAAAAACTCTGGTAAAATTGATGCGAGGTAGTGGTAGTGATTGTTAAATACTACGACAGCGGCTGTCAAAGTTTTTAAAATTTGAAGCGTTCCAAAATATCACTATTTACTTTAACGGTGGGATTTACTAAAAGAACTTAGAACGGTCCTAAGTTTAAGTGAAATTTTTGGTTTTAAGCATTTTAAACCAACCCTCCTTAAATTTTGGACATAGTTTGATTTAAAGGAAGAATTTTAATAAATTTGTTTATTGAATAATCATCTTAACACAATCTTTTGTTGGATTTAAGAAGAAAGTTTCAATTTAGAAGAAAAGACGGGGTTTAAATAGTAAACAGTCTGTAGAACAAATTAAAATTGGGGTTTAACTTACCCTTGTTAATTATTTTTCCAATTAATCACAGACGATTTTGAGGGGTAATAATAAAATAAGGAATAGATTGTATTTATTTATAAGGTGTTTTTATTTATGAAATGTATTAAAAAACTTAAATGCAAGTTTTATTTACATTTCTGTCTCTGTCGAGTGGTGAGTTTCAAAATATTAGCTGCGTTCAAATCACAAACAGCGAGTTCGAATCTCTTACTTCTGCTTGTACCTTAGCTTGCACCAACCTTTACTGATGAAAGCTACAGCTTTGAAATGAATAGACTTTGAGTAAGGAAAGTTTTCTTGAGTGATCTTTTAGATAACCTCAATGTTTGTATTTCAGTTTGTAAATAAATTAATACAGTTGTTTTGTGTTTTTTTGTTTGGTATATTTTTCGTGCATAATCAGTAACCTTCACTTGTGTTGTTTTTTGCCTCGTAGTGCCCTCATATATTTTTTACTGAAAACGGGTTCAAAATATGGCGTTTTTCTGAAAAAAATTGGAGGTGTGTTATTGGTTAATGAACAACTTGTGATATTAAATAAGGTAAATTTAAATCCTTGTAAAAACGGTTACTTAGGGAAATTATAAACGAACTTATTACCAATTGCCACAAAACAATCCATTCTGGGGGCTATAAATTTAAACCACCCCCCAGAGGTGGTCTAAAAAATCACCAACTTTATAACCTCAAAAACTATTATGTGCCAAATTTTTGGCGTATTCACCATTTGCCATTTTGAAACCTGTAAAAAAAAATGAGTTTTAGGGCATTTTCTCCTACAATATGGTATATTTTGAGAAAAAAGCAGTTTTTCAGTGGTATTTTGAAATAACTATACAAAATAATCAATAACTTTGTGAGTTTTCTGTATGGGTAAGTGTTTTTTGAAAATTGCTTTTAAAATTTAGTACCCCCCACAAGTATAAATATTTAGACTTGTGGGATGTACTATTTTAGATCTTAGTAAATCTCACTGTGTATAATATCTATTTATAGTTAGTTATTGCCCGGGACTTCGTTCGCTTGTTTAAAATTGTAGTTTCTCCCTCACGCTCCACCTTACCACGACCATCTTTAGCGCTTTAAATCCTTCCATCCAGTCGAGTACCTGCCGTTTTTATTTTTTTTGTTTGATGATGATCAAAGCTCTTGTTTCCGTTGCTGAAATAAACAAACAAACAAACAAACAGATAGACAAACAAGCTCACAAATTTATAAAAATTGGATTTTTGTTATTCATTTCATTTGGTTAGAAGCTAATACCAAAAAAAAATCAAATTCAAATAAATAGAAATTAAAAAAAAAAACTGATTCAAGTTTCAAAAAAAAGGTAGGTTGATATTCCTACCTTCTAATTTTTTTGTGGAGAACGAAAGGCTTCTTTAATGTACCTTCTTGGCTTTTTTAATACTTAAGTATGCAGTTTATACATTAGAGATTTTGTCGTAAAAGTGGTGGGCGGGACTAAATGTGAGCTCTCTAAAGCAAATAAAAATAATTATTAAAATCGGTTGAGCCATTTGGTAGTTATGTCGTTTTTGAAGTAGGACGGCAATTTGTTTCCGAATGGTGCTTTTTTTGCGAAAACTGAAAACTAAAGAATTCTTCAAATGTTTCTAAAAAAATATTCCGGATAGTAAATTCTTTATTTTTTTATTACTGAAGGCTGTGAAAGAAAAGTAGATATGTTATCCCGTTAATCCCGGATCAATGCAGGGGTCGTTTATTTTGACTTTGTGGACTCGGTTTAAAAAATTTTATTATTTTTCTCAGTACAAAATAAATTCTAACTAAAACATAGGCATGCTAAATGCCTAGTTTTATTGATGGTCACTTTAAAGAATTAGAATAATTAGCTTTACTACGCGTAATGCCAATAGGAAAGTGCGCACCCAGAATTAAGGTGTCAACACAGGGTGTTTGTTTATAACTGGAACACTTAGTATCTTTTTTATTATTGAAAATAAAGGGTAGGATTATATTCAAAAATTTCTTGGCGAATTGCAATGAACTTAAGCACCATAACTACTTTTTTGCACTTGGTAAACAGGGTGTGGCTATAAAGACAATTTTTTTTTAAATAGAAAACCATGTATATTTTTGCATCTTTAAATTTTTAAAAAAATTGCCTTTACAAAAATATCAAACACTATTTAAATATCGGTTGTAGTTTCTGAGATATTTGCGTTTAAAATTTTCATAACTGTCAAAATGAAATGTATTGGAAACGACCATCTGATCAAGCTACAAAGTAAGCCATTTTTTTATTTCCAACAATATAAACTCAACAGTCTAGTGGCCTTGAAAAAAAAAACAATTGAAGGCAACATTATAACACTTGTCAAAATCACGTGGTGGTCAATAGGTCAATGCTTATCTCTATTATAAAGCGCACTGGAGTGTTTTTTTGAACCAATATTTTATCTAACATAAAGAGATCTAAAAATAATAACATTAAACAAATATTCTAAATCTACAAAATGCCTTCTTCTTAGACTTTTTTAATAAATTTTTATAAAGGCGATTTTAAATATAAATGGTGTGTACCGATGCCTCCGATATTTAATAGGCCTTTCATCTACTTGCATTTTAGTGAAATTTGAACGTATGTGGCGGCCATTTTGACCATTAATCAATGTATAACTGTCAACAGTGTCAAAAATGGCGACGGAATACGTGTAAAAGGGTACTAAAACGGAAGGTGTTGGCTGGCCTCCATGTCGGAGGTATCGGGTGTACACATTGTCCACTCATTGTCATGTTTTGTTGTCACAGTCTTGTCCAACTCAAAAATGTCACGACAGCTATAGCGGAATTCGATAACTAAATTTTATCAAATATAGTAAGACTAAAAAGAAAATACAAAGAAGAAGGATCTGTACCACGAAAGGAAGGAACTGGCTTCACCAAAGTCAGCACACCCTAACAGGATCAGCAACTTAGGTAATCTTCCAGGAAATTAGTGCCTGGAAGATTACCTATTTTCCACGGCCAGAGAAGCAAAATTAACAGTTCATTTTCCTGGTACGGTAAGAACTGCACTAAGGCGAATAAAGAAGTCGAGACTGAGATATCTTGTTGCAGCTAAAAAGATACGGCTAAGTAAAGAGAAAAAGGAAGCCAGATTACTTTTTCGAGACAGAAAAACGAAACACCCCAAAACTGAATTTAGCGGCCTAGAACCCCACAGATTGATGTATCACACGTTTTTTTTGTTATGTACAATCCTCTATTATCCTCCTAAAGCTCTTAAGTTGACGTTTGAGTTTGATCTAGTTTCTGTCCCTAAGTCATCGTCGCCATTTAGAATATTTTGAGTTTTACACGGGAACCAAAGCGGCATCAATCGAATTTATAAAATGTACAATTTAACAATTAAAACACTCAACTACGTAAATTTATATAGTCCATTTTTTACCTGTTTATTTTTTTAAATGTTTGCTTTTACAACTGCCCTGACCCTCAGCCAATACGCCGCTCTTTTACTACTACTAAACAAAAACTGAATTTGTTTTTATTTATTTTGTTCGTTAGTCCTGGCCCCATCGTATACCCCCGCAAAAGAACCTAGGTCCGGAGATTTTAACTTTTGATTCATGTTTTTGGATCACTGTAGCAGTAATTTATCTTGAGTAGACATTGAATACCCGGGCCAAACAATTTTAGTGACCACAGTGACCACCCTGTATTTTTGTATCAAAAAGCTTAAAATTTGTATTTTTTGGTGTGTTTCCCTTGTGGAAAAACGCTAAATATCAAAAAGTACTTGGCCGATCTAAAAAAAAACCACGGATCGAAAGATAATTTCTTTCTGCGTTTTCTGTAGTATGCTCTATGTCTATTAAAGATAAGGGTTGCCATGGAAACCAAGATAAACAGGATGGTTACACCAAATTATGTACGTTTTCCAAAAAAAATCGCAGATTCAAGATAGCTTTTGTAAGTGTATTTATTTTTGGGGATTTTATTCTTTAAGCCAAGATAAACTATATTTAAATCAAAGTAATTTTCAATATTATACAGGGTGTCCTAAAAACGACTTTAAAAAAGTTTTTAAAATATATGTAAATTTTTGTAATTTTTTAATATGTGATAGAGAAGGGCATAACAAACATTTTTTGTAATTACCATTTTCCTGTAATTGGACAGGGTGATCCAGCAATGAAGGGTAAATTTCCAAAATTGGCTGTTTTAGACCTTGGTGTATGAGAAAACTGTAAATTTTATAAAAAAAATTCCATCGAAATATGATTGTACATACCATTATCAAGAATTTTCATTTGGCACTTATCTTTGTATATATTAGGGATGACTGCAAAAAAAAACGTTCGAAAATACCGTTAATCGCACCTTTTAAAATTCAGTTTCGAAGAAGATAAACACAATAATAGTAGTTTTCACAAGTAGTGGCTAAAATAGTGCTTTTTTTACAAGCGTTGGTTTAAATAACGAGCGCAGCAAGGTATTTAAAAACGCTAGTAAAAAAAAGCACAGTTTAGCCACGAGTTGTGAACGAGTGTGAAAAATTTATATTATTTAAAAAAATTTAGTGCAATTTTTTGACTCGCCCTGTATATATAAATACCATTCCTCAGTAACATAAAGAAAAATAAGTAGATCGTGGTCAAGAAAATTCACATAAATAATTGTAAATGGGATTTATAATTTATTGAGCCTAAGGTCCTTTTTTGGCTCAACATTACCTTTGGAAAAAATATATATTCAGAAAGAAAAAGAAAAAACTTTTATTTTGTTACTCCACTTCGAAAACTAATTTTAGGGAGAGCGATTAAGGGTATTTTCCAACGTTTTTTTGGGTCACCCCGAATATATGCAAAGATAAGTGCCAAATGAAAATTGTTGATAATGGCATATACAATCATATTTTAAAAAGCCTTTTTTTATAAACCTTATAGTTTTCTTATAAACCAAGGTACAAAACGACCATTTTTGGAACTTTACCCTTCATTGCTGGCTCACCCTGTACGATTATGGGAAAATGGTAATAACAAAAAATATTTTAAGTTGACCAATATTTAAAAAAATTGAATTTAAAGTCGTTTTTTGGAGACCCTGTATAGTATTGAAAATTATTTAAATATATTTTATCTTGGCTTAACGAACAAACTCCCTAAAAATAAATAAAATCAGAGAAGCTGCGAATTTTTTTGGAAAACGTACATAATTTGGTGTAACCATCCTGTTGTAGATTGTCGAATCAGTCGTTTCGGCTGTGCGGCCACTCGGCACTGGGGGGCTATTCCAGTGGCTCATACCGATATCGTTACGTAGCGAATTCGTTATCGCGGCAACACCGCGGTTTGTTTTGTTGTTTCACAATGGCCGCGGCCGTGTCAATGCAACTTTGACAACTAAACTCGCACAAAAATATAAGTTTTGATTTGATTGAGAAAAATTAACATGATTTCTTCTGCGATGGTTGCAGACATCGGGAAACAAAATACTTTTTATAATTCCTGCTGCCTAGTTTCTTCTGTGATCTTGTGTTCTCCAACCACCCGAATGGAAGACGAAAATAAGTTTACACCATATTTGGAGCCCACAAAGAACGGCACAGTAAGTAAAACTCGCTTTTGTTATGGGGAAATATTTGTTTTACTTATCCCAAACTTGTACATCACTGCTATTTTAAGCTGGGTTTATATTTTATATTCTTCTGTAAAGGGAATCGCAAGCCTTTATGATAGAATATAGATAAGCATGACCCAACTAGTTGACTTTATCACTCACTTAAATTAAAGTCAGGCTTGGCAAGAATGTGATACATTGAGATAGTTTATTTAAAATGAAAACTACTGACTTAGATTCTTGCAGTTCACCAAAGAAAAAATAACTACTTAAAGCTGAGATCAGATTTTGGATAAGTACTATTTGATAAAACTTAAAGTGTATACTTCTTTTTAGGTATAACATGCTAGGGTATGTGAATGGAGCTACATGTAAGAATCATTCTAGTAGGATAGTACCACACAAGACCACAACTCGGGCCACAAATTAACTATGGATAGATTCAAGTAAGACACAGACCAACCTTCCAAGGCACTAAATGAAACTAGACAAAGATTCGATGTTCAATAGACATAGTGAAACTAACTTTCAGAAGAAACTGATGCAATATACATGTATGCTAAATGTTATTTGTTCTCCCATTAAAAAATAATAAGATAACTTTTAATGAATTAAAATTTGTTTAAATCAAAAAATTTAAATGTCACTTAAGTGATAGTTATAGAACATTGGACCTATTGTAACTACGATTTTAGAACTTTTTCAAAAAAATTCGCAGATTTTTTGGGGGAGTCATCGAAAAAGTGTGGGCCACTATATATTATTTTAAGTTATTGCAAACTTTTTAAAATAAGGCAGAGTTTTTTTTCAAGAGCCTTTAGATTGGTTTGGTGGGGTAAGTTAAGTACAGTATTAAGTTATTTCACGCTCTGATTGCTATAAAAAAGAATTAATGAAGATGTTTTAAAAAATTGGACTGATGTGATTTAATATTTACCTAAATGATATTTCTTCATTATTTTACATCCATTTTTAAATTACCTAAATGATATTTATTTCCACACACACATAGCATAGCTTGATATTTATATAGCAGTTGTCTAATTAAGCAAATTATTTTAATTTTTAATACCTGAGTAATATAATTTAAGAAACCTACTTAGTACCTACTTCAAATAAAGGGCCTTAAATGTATGCTGCATTTTTAAATTAACTCTAAAGTTTTACTGACTGACATGGCAAGTTTTTTACAATGCATTTAGATAAATTTGTTTTTTTTGGCTAGATTAATACTTTATACTAGTTTTTAATTTAATATTACCAATTTATTATATTACAAAGAAAAAATTGATTTTGTCACTCTTAACATTGCTATTAAAAAAATAATAAAATTTGGGATAAAAAAACTGATTTATTTTACTTATTGGTTTAAATGTTACTTAGAATTACAAATTGTTTTCTAATATTTCAATAATTAGTGGATTGCATCTTTTCTTTCATCAGCTTGGGCACTGATAACCTGAAACAAAAAATAAGATGTATTTCAAAATGTAAGCCAGTGAAATGGCTACTTAAGATTGAAAGCTTTCAGGTTTGGTTTATAAAATCAATCAATTACACCAATAGTAACTTTAAATCACCTCACCCTTTGAATAAGAGTATAATCCGACTTATTAGACTTACATCAACTATTGCTATGTTTTCATGGGTATTGAGTTCGTTTTCAAAACTCATTGTATCTTTTTCTTTTATATAGCGTGTTCTTTATCAAGACCAAGAACACGCTATATAAAAGAAAAAGATAGAATAAGTTTTGAAAACGAACTCAATACCCATGAAAACATAGCATATATCTCACGAATTTTTTGGCCACCAGTTTTATTGCTGTCTGCCAATTTAGATTCTTTTAGAAAAGTACGGACCAAGTTTTACATTACATTCTACTTTGAAAATTTTATTATTGACTATCTTTTGTTTACCCCACATCTTAATATTTAAGGTAAAGTAGAAACTTAAGTGATGGTCAATGCTTGTGTGAATTTGGTCCAACGCACTTTGATTTAGAAACTAAGGGACAGGATAAAAAAACTTTCTGGCTAAGGTCGTAAAAAAACTTGCCTGTTAAAAAAAACGATATGAATTTGGTCCTTGTATATATTATTTAGAAAAAGTAATGTAAACTGTCGATCAAAAAAACTATCAAGATAGTGAATAATAATTAAAAACTTTGGGAAAACAAAGGGAACAAGTTCAGAAAATCTAACAAGTTGGGATCCAAGTGGAAAAAGACTTGAGTTTTTCTTGTAAATTAACGAAATAAGTGTGGCTTATCCCCTAGTTACCCCAAGATCTTTAATTGTTATTTAATGTTTTTTTTTTTAAATATCCTGTGGACATAAAAAGTTACCTTAAAACTTTATTCCTCCTTGAATTTTACTAATGAAATTTGAAATATTTAGGTTTTGGTGGCTAATAAAAATAGTAGAAAACAAAAATTTAAATTACAGCAATAAAGAAGTGGAAATTTATGTGTGGTTGAAACGAAAGTAGCCAATTTTTTTTAATTTTACTGATGAATTTTTGGATTTTAAAATGTTTTCTTTTTAATGTGAAGGTAGCTTACCATATGTGTTTTGTCCTGCTAAAATGTTTAGTTGCGTAGGTGGGGTGGGGTGCTGCCTGCTTAAATGTATTCATCATACATCCTAATAATTACGAGAAATCATTGATCTGAAATTAAATTTAAAGTAATTTATTATAGGTGTGATGTATGCAAATCTATAGTCTAATCAGCTAACCAGTTAGTTCACTTGAATTAATACTTCAGACAATAGCAATACCATGTGCTATTTTTTTTTTGTTTTTTTCCCAATATTTTTCCAATTTTGTGCCAAATTTAAAGTTAATCTTCTCATCTAGGCCTGAATCAAAATGAATGAATGACCTTTCAATACGAGGAAAAAAATGAGCTAACTTTTTCATGTAAAAAGTTTAGATTTTTATAACATATTTTAGGTACTGTATTATCAATTTTACTTATTCTTTTTATTAGTGACATCCATAAAATCTGCATAAAATATGTAACGTCAATTAAATAATCCAATTTTTTAAACGTTATCTAACAAAAATGCATAAGATTTGTTATATAGGTGTATATGGTTACCCAGTGGCGTCCCAAAGGAAGGGGGAGTCGAGGTAAAAACCCTCTGATACCGGTTAAAAAAAACGAAATTATCTGAAATTATCCCAATAAAATGATTTCTGAGTAAAATTACAATTTATTATTATTAAATCTTTTAAACTTTACTAATTTTGTGTGATGATGGGTCAAATAATTTACTGATAAGAACTAGTAAACTTTGTAAAACAGCAGATAAAAACTAAAAGAGTTTTTAAGACAGGAATTTGATCAAAAGTAGAGAGTTTGAAAAGTTAAAAGTTTTATGCATTTTGATTTTGACAAAGGTGAGAAACTTGGTCTTAAAATTATGTAGAAACGCAAAGGTTAAATATTTAAAAATGACTATTTATTACTGACATAATTGCGAAACTTAAAATGATGTTTCGTCAAAAACCACAATACTCTACTTTTACACAAAAATATTATATTTACACAAATTTTTTTGTTTACTAGATTTAAGTAAACATTTTTAAAACTCAGAATCTAAAACCGAGAGGCCAACACCTCCAATAGGTGTACGAAAACTCGATAATACCTGACAATACTTGACTGTATGGGACAAAATCTCAGGATAGTTTGCATTACTTGACAATAGGTGTACCTACAAATTTAAAATCAGGTGTTGGAATTGAAAACTTACCAAAACTGATTTCTATGGATAATTTATCAATATACATTGAGCAGCTACGGTAAGTGTTTATTGGGTTTATGGGTCCTGCTCTTGGAGATTTTCAACAGTTGACCTAAAAAAAGAACAGTAAATTACATTACATTAAAACATTAAAACTTTGAAAACCTTAAAAAAAGAAAATGTGTACATCAAAATTTGTTTTAGCAAAATCAATTTGAATATATGAAAGTTAGGTACATGACTCTTATCTGTCTGTCAGAGGGAGGGAGTTCAAAAGATCTACTATCCTGTGCAAATAAAATAATTGAAGAAGGGGGGACAGTATGAGCAGGGATGCTAAATTTTTACTTGATCGTACATAGCAGTTCAGAATCAGCCGCCTCTCTTCAACTAGGTACTCAATGCGGTCTGTTCTAAGTACTATTATTTATACAAGGCATAATATTTAGTAATTTGGCTATAACCTCAAAAAATATAAACATAAACTGTCCAAATAAATAATATTTGATTTTTTCTCGATATATAGGTAGATATTAGTTGATGTCAGATTTTTTTTAATAAAAAGTCATTGTAATAACCTTGGATCAAACAAATCCTGCATTCTTGAATTTCCAACCTTTTTTTCTTATAATGTATGAATATTTTGTAAAATTATTTTTCGGTTTTCTGGCCACTGGCTCACGTCTTTTCAAAATGTATAAACTGAACTTAAAACGGACCTACTATATCTTTTTATTTACATTATGTAAGTAGTGTTCTTTAAGCACCAAAAAGAACAGAATAGAATATAAGATAAAGTAAATATAAGTACTTACCCAAACGAAAAATCTGGAGGCACTTCCACACAAGGCCCATGTGGATTTTTCTTCACAGAGAACGTGGCTTTTCCAAACAAAATTCAATAACGGTTGACCACCATCACATTGTGATCAGATTTTTAGTCCATATTGCGTGCAAAAAGCTCATGAAAATTATTATTTTTCCCGAAATTTCGCCGCAACAAAAATCTAAAAATCTAAACAAACTTGACTGACTGTCGGCATTTGACAGTTGTTTTGGGAAAGTATTGCTGGTTGCGTACCATTTAAGCCTTCTTTTTAATTAATAATAAGCGATGTTGCCGTAACAGTGAAAATAATGGCGATAGCGATCGTTATCTCATAACGATAGCCCACTGGAATTGCCCCCCTGCTACTTTGTACATGACTCTAAATCTTAGATTGCATAAAATCCATCCTGTTTATCTCGATTTCAATGGCATCCATTATCTTTAATAGACATAGAGCATAATACACAAAACGCAGAAACAAATTATCTTTCGATCCGTGGTTTTCTTTTTCGGCCGTGCGGCCGCTCGACACTGCTACTTTGTACATGACTCTAAATCTTAGATTACATAAAATCCATCCTGTTTATCTCGATTTCAATGGCATCCATTATCTTTAATAGACATAGAGCATAATACACAAAACGCAGAAACAAATTATCTTTCGATCCGTGGTTTTCTTTTTCGGCCGTGCGGCCGCTCGACACTGCTACTTTGTACATGACTCTAAATCTTAGATTGCATAAAATCCATCCTGTTTATCTCAATTTTAATGGCATCCATTGTCTTTAATAGATATACAATAGATAGACAAAACGCAGAAAGAAATTATCTTTCGATCCGTGGTTTTCTTTTTTCGATTGGCCAAGCACTTTTAGATATTTAGCCTTTTTCCACAAGGTAAACACACAAAAATGCAAATTTTAAGCTTTTTAATACAAAAATACAGGGTACTAAAATAGTTGGGCCCGGGTGATCAATGTCTACCCAAGATAAATTACTGCTACAATAACCAAAAAACATGAATCAAAAGTCAAAATCTCCGGACCTAGTTTTTTTTGCGGGGATATACGATGGGACCTGGACTATGTGTGACAATAGTTTGTCTTTTGTGCCGATAGTCACGGCAATGTATCTATGTAAATATGTTTGTTCGGGTGGAATCTTGCAACTTTATTTTGATCAACTTCCCGACATCCGATCGACTTCAAATTTGTCATGCTTATATAGTTGTAGTAACAACACAAGAATATGTGATGTCACAGTGTGTGTTGGGGCACTAGGGGATGGAGATTTTTATTAAACATAACTTTTAAAGAACAAGCTTTTATTGAATGCACTCAAAAGTAGAAAATAATTTGTAATCTTTCTTATACCGTAATAAAAGCGATAGGCGCAAATTAAAATTTTTAACTATACGGTGACAAAGAGAGAACTACAAAAGAAGAACTAAATTATTCTTCTATTCGAATGATAAACATATGCTTTCATCTAAAGAAGCTGAGAACGGGTGAGATTGCCGTGCTTGCCAAGCCTTCGAAAATGTCCTTAGGTTATAGAGTAATACAACTGTTTCTTATGTGAATCGTCGATGTGACCGATATACGATACCTAAAGTTAAAATTTTTAATTTCCGCCCATCGCTTTTATTATGGTATAAGAAAGATAAAAAATTATATTTTACTTTTGAGTGCATTTAATAAAAGCTTGTTCTTTAAAAGCTTTTTTTAATAGAAATTTTTATTTAGTTTCCGATGTAGTTAACTTTTTAGTGTCATTTAAAAGACTATTTTGAGATAATCAAAAAAAAATATAGTAAAAAAATTGGTGTTAGAAAGCGCGGATAGTCCACTATACAAACAATTATTTTATGTTGAAAGAAAATGAAAATATCTCACAAACTGTAGCTTTGAAAGATTTTAACCTTATACCAATTTTATTTACTTCTAAAGTTATGAATTTTTTAGTCCCCCATACCAATATGGTATGGAGCACTATTAAAATCGTGAAATTTTGACTTTTCTTAATTTTATCAAAAATGAGTTACCAAGGTTCTAAAACACCATAATCGACGAAAAAAAAAGTTGTCTATCGGTCTGTTTTCTGTTGTCTGTTGTCTATCTGTATACACGATAACTCAAGAACGCCGTAATCGATTTTAACAATATTTGATACAAAAATCCGTTATCGGCTGATCATGAACTGATTAACTTTTAGGTAGGGTGGTGTGGGTTGAAGGGGGGACATATAGTTTTCAGATTTAAGTTTTCATGAATATGGACTATAAATTTTGTTATAAAGTCCAAATTCGTGGGTGCTTTAGTTTCCGAGATATACTTTTAAAAAAAATCATAACTTTAGAAGTAAAGCAGCTCATTACACGCTCAGATAATAAATTAAATCAGATAAATTAAGACACTCGCCCGCGGCTCGCGTCTCAAACTTGATCTTCGCGTTCGACGATCATCATAACATGCTTCTTATGGAAACTACTATTAAATACTCATGTAAGGAGTGTAAGTACTAGGTTACTGTTCTAAAGAAAAGGTTTACATTTTATTTAAAATTCATCAAATTTCTGTTTTGTTTTTTTACAATTTTGAGTAAAGTGTAACTGGAACTGTTCTTACTTATTTTTAAGGAGAATATATTAGAAAATAATTAAAGGCTCACTTAATTGGATTAAGAATGACCAAAAACCTTTTTTTTTCATTAAAATTCTCGGTCGGATTTTGTCTCGAATTTGTAAACCTCATTGTTTCCCATTTAAATTCCCTGGCCAGCCTTTTTGATCTAGCCTGTATATAGTCTATTAAAATCCAGCAAAAAACGCACTAATCAGAAGTGTGCAACTGATCATTTTTTAATTTAGATAAATTTTGTAGTTAATTACTTTTGATTAATTAATCTCACGTACAGCGAGAAAATTAAGTTGGTCACATATGGATGATGACTAAAAAAAGTTAATATATACCTAATGGTGCTTAGAGTAGATGAAAATAAAGCTATTAGTTCTGAAATTATAATTACCTTATTATTTATGAAAAAAATACGTTGTTTGGCTAGTTGAATAGTACTAGAGGAACTCTATACATTTGACAATTCTTGTTTTACCAGAGGTGGGCAACTCATATTGCCCTCTCTTTCTATTTTATTTCATATTTGCATGTAAAAGTGATATTATGAAATGGACTGTTTTGTTGTCCCTTTTTATAATTTCCCCAGACAGTTTTTGAAAGATTGATTTTTTTGGTTAGTAAAATATGTCAAGTTTTGGCAAAAAAAAAAACAAAAACAAACAGTAAATATATTAAAGATATTAAAAATGTAAATAATAGGTGAAATATAAAGAATCCTATTGATCTAATTTTTGTTACTCTTTTTCTTACAATAAAACAGGGAAACATAATGTGTTATTTATTAACAAAGTACGTGCTAAATGCGTATGTTTGTACCTACTGCTTATAGCTTTATTCTCAACTCTGTTTACCTCGCAAATTCGGCTATTTTTATTAATTTTCCAGCTTAGTAAATGCATGTGTCCTTTCCACTTTTCTTAAGTTTCTTTCTCCGCTGGACAACGGAACAATACAAATTCGTAGAGGCACGTGTTTTTACATTTTTTGATCCAGAAAAATTCCATTTTTAAACCGGACGTTTCTTAATCAAAAATGTGATAGTGAGAAAATTATTTATTGTCAGGGGTTACCAACTATCATTGCCAATACACAATTTGTTTTTAAACATTTCCCTAACAACTGTCAAATAAAGTTGCTCACCTCTGGTAAAACAATGTAAAAAATCTGTATACAGGACATCTAAATAATACTAGTACAAGCGTTCGCAGTAAAAATTATGATGGATAGGTAACCCTCGCCATTTTTTGATAATATGTGCATTTTCTCTCTGAATACGAAATGGACAATCCTGTACCTCAAAATTGTGGATATGGACTCGGCACACCAATCCAAAGGTGGGCAATTTTAAAGGTCAACCCCCACCATTTTCACATATATGTTATAGTAGTACCACCAGACCAAAAATTACTGGGGTGCCGAACCCCATTCATGGATAAGGGTTCGACACACCACTCTAAAAGTGGGTATTTTTAGAGTGGTGTGCCGAACCCTTATTCATAAATAAGGTCCGGCACAGCAATTTTTGGTCACTACATCATATATGTGAAGATGGTGGGGGTTACCCTACCCCTTCTAAAATTGCCTACCTTTGGATTGGCGTTCCGAGCCCTTATTCACAATTTTGAGGTACAGGATTGTCCATTTCGTATTCAGGACGAGAAAATGCACATATTGCTCTATACCTACACAGTTGAATATTAAAAGGGCTATAAGTAGGTGATTAAGAGTCGATATAACGTTAGGTCTAATAAGTCAAGATTTAGGATTCCATTTTTAGAATGGTGCGCAAAAATCAGCATATTATATTTTACCCACAGGAAAACATCTCAGTTTTTCTTTTAAATTTTACGAACTCCACAGTATTTGTTTGTGAACTTGGAAACAGGTGCACCAATATGCATCACCATTAAGACTTTTGGCACCACTTTCTTCGAGAAACTACAGCCACTTCTATGTGGGGGGGGGGGAGCAAATGAACGCTGCCTCCCTCTCCCTCTGATATTCCTGAAAAAAAATATTGCACCAGGCTGCACTATAATATCACTTTTTGCACCCCCTCCCTTGAATAGTCACAGCTGTTCATTTACCGTGAAGTTAGCCCCTTCCATTGAATGATTTTGAAGAGAAATATATTGCAACAGACTGCACTATTTATGCACCAATATGCACCACCCATAAAAAATTTTCCACTCCCTCCCTTGAGTAGCTACAGCTGATTCTTTACCGTGAAGTTAGCCCCCCAATAATATTTTTCAAGAAAAATATATTGCACCAATATGCACCACGAACAAAACTTTTTGCACCCCCTTCTATGAGTAGTTGGATTTGTTTCTTTACCGTGAAATTATCAGCCCATTTTAATGATATTTTTGAAGAAAAAATATCCTTCTAAAATGTAAGGCTTTCTTGTTTTCTTGAATGCAGTAAAGTACAAATTTCCGCACGCAAACATCTAAAAGTGTCCTTTACCGCACGCTAGTAGACAATAGTTATTTACTGCATTTTTATTAAATAAGTTTTAATAATCATAAATTTTATATTTATTTCAACACGTATTTGCGAATTCTAGTATTCCTTAAAATTCAATTACTTAATTTCCAAACAAAAAAAGACTTATATTACAACAGGTTTATAGTAATTTACCTAACAAGTGGGGAAAGTGTTTTTTTTTTCGCACGCGATGGCAGATAACCGAACGACGCGATAGACGAGTTAGACCAGCAATCGAGTGCGGAAAAGTTATTTTAAAAACGTGTTAGATACAATACTTTTTCCACGACCACTGACATTGCAGTTAAACGAGCGGATTTAAAGGAAAAAAATCTCTAATAAAAAATTCTCGAGGTAGAGATTGCTTTACATACACAAATGAGTATCGAAAGTAAGCTATTTCCATACTAGAGTAAAGAAAATATAAAGTATAGTACAGTTTTTGATATGTAGTAAATCTTTATTTTATAAGTTAAAATTTGTGAAAAATGTATTTATTTTGTTGAATTTTGTTCGCACTTTTCTATGAGTAACTATGTATGCCCATTTTTAACTTGCAGTTTGCTCACGTCATGGGTCATATCAACCGGCCACATCCACATCCTTCTGTATAGGTATATATCCGCATCTATGTCACCCTTAACTCGTATTTTACTAAACTAAAATATGCTCTGCATTTTTGGTCATTCAGAGCGAATATGGAGGCTATTTGGATCGTTAAATTTTTTTTTTATTTCCTCTAAAAATAAGTTATTTGGGTAAAAAAAGACCTAAAAACAAAACTTTGCCATGGTGTTTGTCTGTCTGTCTGTCTGTAACACGATTACCCAAAAACCTCTAAACTACAAAAGCGTAGAAGGGCCACAAAGCAATTTTTATTTTAATTCCGACTTTGAACTCGGAGTTCCGAGTTATAACTCGGAATTCCGACTTAGAACTCGGAACGATTTTTTTTCTTTTACTATTTATCTACCCGAGATAATTTTTTTATCATAATCCGTTAAATATAACTTATTTCGAGAAAACGACAGAAATAAAAAAAAAATTCCTACATTTTTCCAATATATTATTTTTTAAATATATATTTTTTTAGTACTCTGTAAATGTCAAAAATCAGAGGGGGCCGGTGTTATGAAAGTTAGACTTTTGAAAAACAATAACGTTTATAATATCACGGACTCTTCATAATCTATTTTTCTGGGTGTTTTTAAATTTTTTATCTTTTGTGGACCTTTCATATTCATTATCAGAAATAGTTGTAGATTGCTCGAATCGTATTGAGAATTCCAGTGTTCATTATATCAAATTTTTTTCTTTATAAAGTTTAAAAGGGGGGGTTTAATTTTTTTTATGTTTTTTTTTTAAACTGGCGATCAAAATATTTTTTTTGTATCTTTGGCAACAGTCGTATGCTATGATTTTTCATTTCATGATTTCAACCGTTTCTATTTGAAAAATTACGCTCATCCTCCCCCCCCGATTTTTTTTTGGTGCGCGACTAGCCCCATTATGGTTGGCAAAAATACAGAGACTTTAATCCTTTTCTTTCAACGCCACTCGTTTAGAATATATCGAATTTTCGATCTTTTTTTTGGGGGTATTTTCGACCTTTCTCAAGAAAAATTGATTAGTTGGTCGCCAGTTTAAAAAAAAGCATAAAAAGATTATAACCCCCCCCCCCCTTATAGACTTTATAAAATAAATTTTTAATATAATGAGGACTGGAATTCTCAATACAATTTGGGCAATCTACGACTATGTCTGATAATGAATATGATTTTTATTAACCCCCCCCCACCGCCAAACGATTAAAAATTTAAAAACATACAGAAGAATAGGTTATAAAGATATTATAAAAATTATTATTATTCAAAAGTTTAACTTTCACACTGGCCTGTCATTTTTTCGAAATAACCTATATTTCACGGGTTATGAAAGAAAAATTATCTCGGGTAAATAAAGGGTAAGAGAAAAGAAAATACTATTAAATGAATTTTTTCCCCATTGAAAAGACTTTCATCGTTTTTGTTGAGTGTGTAACAGTTTAACAATTAAAAAAACAGTTTAGGACTCCCCCCCTCAACTTTTTGGTGTGTTTAAGGTCAAATTTCGAGTTTAAAGTCGGAATTCTGAGTTGTAAGTCGGAATTCTGAGTTGTAAGTCGGAATTCCGAGTTTTAAGTCGGAATTGCGAGTTTAAAGTCGGAATTCCGAGTTGTAAGTCGGAATTCCCAGTTTAAGGTCGGAATTCTGAGTTTAAAGTCGGAATTCTGAATTGAAAGTCGGAATTCCGAGTTTTAAGTCGGAGTTCCGAGTTCTAAGTCGGAGTTCCCAGTTTAAAGTAGGAATTACGAGTTTAAAGTCGGAATTCTGAGTTGTAAGTCGGAATTCCGAGTTATAAGTCGGAATTCCGAGTTTAAAGTCGGAATTCTGAGTTTTAAGTAGGAATTCCGAGTTCTAAGTCGGAATTCTGAGTTTAAAGTCGGAATTCCGAGTTCAAAGTCGGAATTAAAATAAAAATTGCTTTGTGGCCCTTCTACGCTTTCGTACTAAACCGATTCTTATTAAATTGGGCACAAAAATTGATTGTTACCAGACGCAGTGCTGATTAGTTTGTGATGGAGGTGGGGGGTTGGCAAGAGAATAGGAGGGTGGAATAAACTTTTTTTAAAATTGTCACTCACGGAACGTAGCAGCTAACGACACATGGTTTTTATACTAAGATAGATAATAGCATGGTCAAACAAAAAAAAAAAATTTTTACAGAAATTTTTCAAAAAAATTTTATTTGTTTTAAGATTTTGTGGATGGCTATACGTCCTTGCTGGCGCCATTTTTTTCATTGTCTACAGGGTGTCCCGCTATATTTTGACCACTCAGTAGCCACCGTTATTATTAATGTTAGAAAAAAAGGTTAAATGCAAAACTTGTATATGACGGTTTGCATACTTTAAGAGTTACTTGTCTAAAATAGCCAAATGTCATTGCAAATGTCAAATTTGGACACCAAGTTTGTTATTTTAAATGAAACACCCTGCACACACTTTACCTCTTTTTATATTAATTTGCAAGAAAAATGCAAAAATCCTCACCATAAGGCCAATGTGCTAGAGAGAGAATAATCTAAGCTTTAATCTCTTTCTAACACGTTATGCTTATGGTGGATTTTTGCATTTTTTTCGCAAACTAATATAGATAGAGGTAAAGTAGTATTTTTGAAATTAGAAAGGAAAGGGTGTTTTATTTAAAATAACAAACTTGATGTCAAAATTTGACATTTGAAATGACATTTACCTATTTTAGATATATAACTCTTAAAGTATGCAAACAGTTATACAAGTTTTGCATTTAATCTTTTTTTCTAACATTAATAGTAAGGGCTAATTTTACAACCAAAGGTAAAACTCCAGTTTAAACTTCAGTTTAAACCATCGGTAAACAAGTTGCTCAATTTTGTAAGTAGCAGTTAAACCACGGACAGGAAGAAAGACATAAAGGGTTAATTATGTTAACCACCAACTAGAGAGACACAACAGATTACATTGCAACTACATATTCCTTTATTTACTAAGTGAAATAAAAAACTAACACACAATGTTGGCGTAAAATTTTTAACACATGATTTATGAATTTATTCAATCAAATTTTTCTTTTAACAAACTTTCCAAAAAGGTGCCACAAATGGTACCTCCTGAGGGCCCACAAGTAGTAAATAGAGAAATATGTAGTTTATTTTAAAGGTAAAACAATTGACAAAAAATTAGTTTTTTTTTTTAATTTTTGACACATTGGTTGACAGATGTCAAAAAAAACTAAGGCGTTAAATTTATTTTTCATCAAGCTTTCCAAAAAGGTGCCACAAGAGGTGCCTTCTCATTTAAAAAAAAAATATAGTTGGTAGGCCCTGGGCCTCCAGTTCGGGGCCCCAATTTTTTTGTATCATGGGCGCAAAGTACGTCAAAAATCATTAAAGATTCGCTGTTAGCTTTCTTTAAAACCTGTTCCCTAAAGCCGCTAGAAGCACTGTTCTATTTAGAAAATCCACTCTGTATAATTGGAGGAAAGGGGCAAATTTACGGTAAAAAACAGGTGTAACTACTCAAGGAAGGGAAAAGTGTTATTGGTGGTGCACATTGTTGCATAAATATAGCTGTCTATTGCAATATTTTTTTCTTCAAAAATATCATTGGGGGGGGGGAACTTCACGGTAAAGAAACAGCTGTAACTACTCAAGGAAGGGAGTGGAAAAAAAACTCAATCTGTTGCAGTCATAAAGGTATAACTTAAATAGAGACATTATTTTTACCACAGTTGCGATCAGACATAAGGTAAACAATTTGGCGACAATGCCAGATTGCCCTGAATGTTGTATCTCTATACGTAATGTTATTAAAAACATATTATTTTTATAACCTTATCATTTACATGCAATTATGCAAATTCTCCGGTTTGTTTTTTTAAACATGCCCAAGTAACAATTGTATGACCTACTGGTTGTGATGACTAAAAACTTAATCAATATTATCGTTGTATTTGGTGGAGAAATTGGTTATTTTCGGGACGACCTTAGTTAACGAAATAATTACCGACGCCTAAACGTTAATTTTACCCTGAAGTTAAACTGCATCGTTTTGTAAACATTTTCGTATGACTAATGAGTTTTCGTTATTATTTTGGTGTCAAAATAACTACCACCAAACGTTAAAGGGTACACGTCGCACATTCTACGTAATTCTTCGTCAAATTTACGTTTTTTGGTCGTTATGTGGTAAGAGCACGGAAATAGGTCTATTTTATGCAGCAACCATTTCGGATCGTTCTGTGCAGAGAATGAGAATCGTTTGTATTTCAACACAATAGACAACCTCACTTTTTTATTTTTCATTTAATTTTTTACTGTAAACTTTATTTGTTTCATAAGGCCTATTTACTGAAGTTTTAATGGCTAATCCTGAACGCGTAATTTTTCTTCTCTCTCTCTACTTTTTGAAGGGAAATAGACAGAAATAGAAATTTAAGCATTAGGCAGTAAAATTTCAGTAAATTGGCCCTTACTTACGAATCCTTGAATATTAAAAAAAAAAAACTATGATATCTTTTTTTTTGTAAATGAAACTAGAAACTATTGCTATTGTATTTGTGTCAAACTTTTAAAAAATATGCATTTATTAAAGAAAAACAAAACCTTTCTTCTGACCAATTTTAATACAAAATACACATTGCACAAACAGTACAAAACATAATACAAAACACAAAGTAGCTTCTTTAAAAGTACAGAACACAACTAATGAGGACAACATTTTAACGAATAAACTAGCAGAAAGAAAAACCTTTTTTTTTCTTAATCTAAATAATTATAAAACTAACCTAAACAAAAATAAAGAATTTGAAAAAATATTTCAAAGCTTTTTTAGTACGTACAGTTACCTATACTGTACGTACACACAATACCTACATACTAACATCGCTCCAATATTCAGCACTAAGAAGCTGATAGCCCCCATTGTGAGCCGGCCCTGGGATGAATATTGTAGCTCTGCAAGTATTTATTTGGGTAGTGCACCTACTTATTATTTAGAAATCTCAACTAGTTATGTAAAACAATACTAGTATCTACTTAAATGATCAAAGGATTATCCCCTTTTTCAAGTTCTTCATCCAAAGTATTGTTTTACTCTTTAGATCCAATTGATATTTCATCATCCTTCAGTGTAACTCTCTTTATTTAGGTCTTTAAAGTGGTCCAGTTTTATATCCATATTGTCAATGTCTTTGCACCTAAGAAAATAAAAGAAAAGTTAAATAGAATTAAAACAAAAAAGCAGTACTCAGGGAATTTTTAAATTAAATTAATTAATATAAAACTTCCATGACTGAACAAGCTCTGCTTAGCTATGCTTTTAATGCTCATAAAGCAAAAATTCTGAGAGAATCGGTGTTGAAATGTGATGTTTTATATTGAAACTTTATTTGTCAAGACCCATTTCAAACCCCGATTCGTGTTAATCATGATTAAAGCTTTATGACTGTATCTCATATGAATCTGTCATTTAAGCCTTGACAGTCTACCGTCAATAAAAATCAAACAGATGGATACTGAGTGTTTACTAAAAATTAAAAAAAACCAGTAAAGTTACATGTAGCTATGAGGTTGTAAAGTTCGTTAAGCTTCTCCAGAACATCTGAACTTTTGTTACAATCATCAGGTGTGCGTGTGGGGCTTCATTATATAGTGTTTCTGAACTTTCTGTTTGTTGACCATTAACTTTGCATAATGATTCCATACGTGTGGCTCTGTCTCTGTGTTAAGCCTACAACAGTTTTTACCAACTTTTTCTGGGAATGAATCTGATTTTCTTGCAGCTATTGCTTTGATCATCCAGATTAGGATTTTATAACTTTATTCACACCGGCAGCTTCTGTAACTTCCACCGGCAGCCTCGCTCTGTAACTTCCTTTTTTGTTGAGGTTTTTTACAACATACGGGTAGGTACTGGTTTCATGGGCAGAGCTCCGGTACCATCAGACTGAAGTCTTCTCAACAACCTCAAAGGTGCCGGCGAATAGAGGTGGCCCTCGTTTCCCACGAATGTGGAACAAGCTCCACTTTGTCAATTTCCAAAATATGGACCACTTTAAACTAGCTCCGGTCCATTTTTTTATTTGGCAAAAACCATCCAGCAAAAAACATTTTTTTTTTAATCGCGGACAGATGAAATTTGGCACCCAAGGAAAAGATTTTGGTACGTTGACATTAGGCGCCTTTTGGTTAAGCAGCTGTCGAACCTGTTACCAAAGGACGTTTTTTGGTTGACAAACGGTAAGTACGAAACGACGGATAAGCGCCATGTTGCTTTTTGCAATCAACTTTTTAATTTGAAGCCATATTGTCAAACAGAATGTAAACAAACGCGTTAGGAGTCTTTTATTAGTTTTTCCTAGCAATTCGTAGCTATTATTACTGTTAAATCACTAATTTAGTTGTATACAGACGTAAAAGTAGTTCTGCAACAATTTTTTGTCTTATATAAAATAAAAAAAAAAACATTTTTTCTAAATCTTCCATATATTTCAGTCCCGCGGTTTTTTTGGACCTAAAAATATCATATTTGACAGTACACTAAGTTGCGTTTCCGATTTTAGTGTACAGAACGCCTTAAAAACGTACATCTTGTTCATGATTATTAATTTGAAAAATTTTGATTATTATTACTCTGAATCTTATGATAGATGTTTTTGATGGAGAAAAAATATAAAATGTTGACTAAAGGTTATATTTTGGGCAATAATAAACACCTCTGGCGCACTTCTAACAAATAACTTATTGTAGGTGGCGCTGCAGACAAGGTTGTCATCTTGGTCATTTCTTGACTTAGATGCATACCAAAGGTTGCGAGCAACGTTAAGACAACTCGAAAAGTATTTACCAAATTGGTGTAAAATGGGGTTGACAAAACGTTTCCTACAACGTCACATCGCAACGTCGTGGTTGCGTTTGGAAACTTTGTTGCATCGACAAATTGTTACTTGGATGGAGAAACACCTTATTATTATTCAAATGTATAAAGAAATTTAGGTATATTATATAAATGCATTTAAATTTCCTTGAATCTTCACATTTTTAAATCAATAAAGAATTTATAATGTAGAGGTACATGTTATGGTACTTGAAATATACCTCATGTTTTCGATCGAAATATCATATAAAATACCTGATATTTTGACCGAAAGAATAATTCTTTTTATTTCTCAATATATATCGGGAATAAAACCTACAACAATGTGACAACCTCGCATTTGTGGCGGGTCAGCCATATAAACGTGTGTACGCTGCTCCAATCATAATTTCTCTACGGCGTTGTAGCTTTAGCATAATCGAGGTTTTGGTATATTTTACAGATTAATCGAGAGTTTCTTAATATTTTTTCAATATTTTTAAGTGTTTGTGGCAAAAGTGATGTAACAAAATGCGTAGTGTGAGGAAAACTGGAGATTGCAGGTGAAAACCAAACATTTCACAGGTTTTTTATCATATGTTTTTTCGACGCCATCTTGTGATAAGCCGCCATAGGCGTGCAACTAGTGTTGCAATAAATACAAAATGTAATTAATAAATATAGGAAAAAAAAGGTTTTTTTGGGATATTTTTGCGAATTTGTGATAAAAACAATATGGTAAGCACTTATAATTAATTACACTATATTTGCTATAATGAACCAACCCCAGCTGCGACACTTTAAATATCCTACATGAGTATCAGGAAAATGTAAGATGTGCGTATGATATTTATTTATAACTACATTCACAGTTTTGATTCGAGTTACATAGGTAGATACTCCACATAAGATTTTTTTGTATTTATTAAAAATGTAAAAATACTTACGTATTAAATAAGAATTATAGTAGAGTGTATTCCATCCACAACGAAAAACCATCATATAGTACCTATAATATAGGTATTATCCTTTTCCGAAATACCACTATTTTTAGTCGAATTTGCTTATTTTTTCCACATTGTTTTTTTGGTAATTTGCCTAAACAGTGCGGAAACTGATACTTTTCTGCACACGGTGGCCGTTAAGGGCGAAAAAGGCACTTTTGACACGTTTTTAGTATAACAATTTCCTACTTGGATAAAAAACTTCCGCCTAAGGTTATATATATTTGGTATTTTTAAAATTAAAACCAAAAAATATTTTTTTTTCCATTTTTAACTTAATCTAGTTTATAAATGCATCTAAAAACTCCAATTAGACTTAAAAGTCACGCCATGCTAAAAAAAATCTTTTACCTATGCTAATTTTTTAATAAAGTTTAATAGGTCACTTGACATTAAATAGGTAAAGAAACTGCTTCGCAAATGCGTGTGAAAAAGTCTACTGTTACATATCAATTGTAATGTAGAAAGTTCAACTTCTCACACGCCGTGCGTAAAAAAATAAGCACGGCGTGCATAAAAAACTGTCATAGCGTGCATGAAAAAACGTTTAACGCACGCAATTTTTTTTTAAATAGTACTTTATGGACAAAATTTTCAAATTTTGAGTTAGAAATGTGTGTTTTAAAAATTACTTTTTGATCAAGAAAGTCATCATAAACACTCGTAAAAACAATTGTACAACAAGTGTCTTTCCCGTCCGAACTCCTCCCGTGCATAAAAGTATCACTTTTCGCACTAATTAGGCAGATAACTATTTGTAAAACATTAAAAAAAAATAATATTTTCTATGTTATATCTTTACATAAATATTTTCACAATGACAAATATAATACCTCTCCATACCCTCGGTATCAATTATTAAGTATAAAAAAAATAAAGATTGTATTTCCAAAAAAATTTAAAAATAACGAGCCGCTTCTGGCTGCTGCTAAACGTAAGGTGGTTGGAGCATGTGTGAGGAGGAGCATGTCTGGTGCATCGTTGCCAGTGGAACATAAAATGGTTTTCCCTAAATCTAATGACTGCTCGCGTTTCAAAGCAATTTATGAATGACTTGATGGATCTATTTTAGTTAAACGTCTTTGGTTGCAGTACTTTTTAGTCAACTATACCAAGATGGTATGGGGGACTATTGAAATCGTGAAATTTTGACTTTTCTTAATTTTATCAAAAATGAGTTACTATGGTTCCAAAACACCTTAGTCGACGAAAAAAAAAAAGTTGTCTGTCGGCCTGTCGGCCTGTCGGTCTGTTGTCTGTCTATATACATGATAACTCAAGAACGTCTTAATCGATTGTAACGAAATTTGGTACAAGAATCCTCTATCGGCTGACCATGTACTGATTAACTTTTGGGTAGGGCGGTGGGGGGTTTAAAGGGGGATAAAATATTTAAAAAAATTGTAGCTTTGGAACAAAAGCAAGTAGCGATATAAGGTTTTCAGATTTAAGTTTCCACAAATATGGACTATAAATTTTGTTATAAAGTCCAAATTCGTGGGAGCTTTAGTTTTCGAGTTATTTGAAAAAACGTTAAAATATATTTAAAAAAGAATCATAACTTTAGAAGTAAAGCAGCTATTGATATAAGGTTTTCAAATTTTGGTTTTCGTAAATATTACCCAAAAATTTTGTTACAAGGTTCAAATCTTTCAAAGTGAAACTGTTTAAACCCGGGACTTGTTAAATTATGAAAACTTATACGCATGACGCACTCAGATGCTTTCATACATTAACTACCTTATGTGGCCTTGAGATCTTTATTTTATTATTTTTTTCTTAAGGACGCTACGTTGTGTTTGTAGTATCTCCCTCTATTTTTCTTCTTTTTTTACCAAGGTTCTAAAGAGTTTGACACAGTTGACCTCCCACCAAAAGTTAAATAAAACCACACCATTTAAATTAACATTACAGTTATAATGAATAAAAAAAATATACAAAAAAGTGAAAAGAAAAAAATATACCACCATTGAAATATAAAAGGTAACACGATTAAGCATAAAAGTGTGATAATTGAATCATAAAATATTAAAAGTGAATCCTAATTAGATACGGGTTTCTTGGTACCTAGAGCATATTGTTTATTTACCATCCAAGAATCAAGAGAGTAACTCAAGCTCCCCTTATGATTGTTTCCACCATTCTATGTCTGCTTTGAGTTCCAAGAGAGGGAGTAAATGAGCTGTTTACGTGAAATGCCTATAATAGCCCAGTACTTTGACTAACACACTATTATAGAAAAACATTCCATTGTTGGCTATTTTCTAGAACGAATAAAAACGCACTAGGTAACCTGTCCGTAGAGGGGTTACACAGTTATATAAAAGATAATTTGCCATGTGATAAAGACTGCTTGTTAAGCAAATGCAAGGTTCAAGACACTTCGGATTACCTGACCTCCGATCACAGCTTTATCATTATCAAGCTTTACTAAATTTATTTGCTTACAAAATACACCAACAAAAACACGGCCACGCACCAACATACACAAAATATTCATAATGCGGTTGGTTTATGGTCATATCAATACACCCATTTTAAAAGAGTACCCTTCTCGAGCCAAAATTTGTTAACAGAGACAATAAATCTCTTTGAAATCTTTCACCTGAGGAGTCTACTTTTAATATCTGAGAAATGGTACAAATAAGTTTAAATTGAAAAAAAAAACCTTTAATAAAAATAATTTTTGTAGAAAGTAAAAGAAAACAAGAACTAAAATAATAATTGTAAAAAATAAAAGTAACACTAATTGACCTCAATGTGCTATAATGAAAAAATGATGCCGTGCCAATTCCAATTTCCCCCTAATTTCCCCTTTCCCCTTTTTAACAAATTACCTGCAAAATTTTGCCTCCCTTGACGAATCTTTATCTTTGGACCATTATTTTTTTCTTGAATTTAGAATAGAATCATAATAATCCCCAAACAAACAAACGCCCCAATATATGCCAAAGGAGCCAAACTTAGTACAATGCAAAAAATGCAAATTTTGATAAAGCTTGGTGACCCGGGCGAACATTGCAACGATTATCCTTCGGAAATTATGATGACTAGTTGTTTAGAGTTTCAACCTAAGGCAAACTAATTTTTTCGTTTCGACGCCCCTTTAATACCATTAACCTGTCAACATTGATGCTTGCCGACCTCCGTCGCAGAGCATCCCCCTATTGATACTTAAAACCCCAAAATTTTGAATGTTAGTCTTATTTCTTATGATACTTGTGACACCCAAAAAATATGCTAGCCGGCCACCGTCGCTAAGCATCCCTCTTTTTCAAACAGAAAAATATTACCAGTTTGATTTATTCCCCCCCGTGAGCCCTATGAAACCCAAAAATTAATGCTAGCCGGCCACCGTCGCTAAGCATCCCCCCTTTTTAAATAAAAACAAAAAAAACCCAGAGATACTTTATTCCCCCCGTGATCCCTGTAAAACCCAAAAGTGATGCTAGCCGGCCACCTTCGCTAGCATTCCCCCTTTTAAAGTTACTTTATAAAAATTCCCAAAAACGTTCAACCTACGTTCAAACTGTCTAAGCTTGGCAAAAATCTGAATGCCCTCTTGACTGTAGGACTTCTATTTATATGGACCTGCTCATCCCAGATGACGCATTTAGCACCCCTTTTTGTAACTGCCTAACAAAGAAATCCTAGATAGATGCGCGCATTTCTGGATATTTTATTTAAAGCCCTTTTGCCTTAACCGGACGTACTCACTTTAAACAGAAACATCTGGGGCCTAAATTTTTGTCGCCTATGCCGTGCATTTTTTTCTTAGTTTTGAAATTTTTTATAAAAAATTTTCTTTTTAACAAGCCCCGGTCTGAATTGTTTCAAAAGCTACAGTTTTCGAGATATTTTCATTTCCCTTCAACATAAAATAATTTATTGTATGGTGGACTATCCGTGCTCTCTAGCACCAATTTTTTCTTCAAAAATATCAATGGAATGGGGGGGGGCTAACTTTTCGGTAAAGAAACAGCTGTAACTACTCAAAAGAGGAAGTGAAAAAAGTTTTATTAGTGGTGCATATTGGTGCATAAATAGTGCAATCTGGTCCAATATTTTGTCTCTGCAAAAATATCAACGGGGGCCAACTTCACGGTAAAGAAATAGATGTAACTACTCAAGAGAGGGGCTGCAAAATTTTTGATTGGTGGTGCATATTGGTGCATAAATGGTGCATTCTGGTGAAATATTTTTTTCTTTGAATATATCATTTGGGGGGGGGGGGGTAACTTCACGGTAAAGAAACAGCTGTGACGACTCAAGGGACGGGGTGCAAAAAGTTTTATCGGTGGTGCATAAATAGTGCAGCCTGGTGCAATATTTTTTTTTCAAGAATATCAGTGGGGAGGGGGGGCAGCGTTCATTTAGCTCCTCACATAAAACTCGCTGTAGTTTTTTGGAAGAAGTGGTGCAAAAAGTTTTAATGGTGGTGCATATTGGTACATAATTAGTGCATTTTATTGAAATATTTTTTCTTTAAAATTATCACTGGGTGGCCAACTTTACCGACCTCTTGAAAACGTGCGCCTCCACCATTTGCTGTCGGGATTTATTCAGTTAAGATCCTTCTTACTTTGGGGGGCATATTCAAATCAGTCGTTTTATTTTCGGCAATATATTACGAATCAGCAATTTTTTTTTTGGATTTGTATAGGGACCCAATAAAAAGCCAGTTTAAATGTTCAAAGCACATTAAAACAGTGAGGGCAGGCAACTAAGATTACAATAGTAGTTTTAACAACTAGTGGCTAAAATAGTGCTTTTTTTACAAGCGTTGGTTTAAATAACGAGCGCAGCGAGGTATTAAAAAACGCGAGTAAAAAAAAGCATAGTTTAGCCGCGAGTTATTTACACTATTTTTTTAATACCTTTATCCAAAAATCTGAGAAAAACAGGAAAATACTTTTTCCTACGAGCGTGCGGAAAAACGCTTTCCTCGCACTTATTCCGTGCGGACAAGTCGCACTTGGCTGTGCGTAAAAAAAAATTTCCGCATGCTGGCGCGAAAAAAAATTTTTACGCACGCTGTTGAGCAAAAAAAATTTTTCACGCACGTTGTTGAACAAAAAAATTTTTTACGCACGCTGCTGAGCACGCTTGTTGTTGAGCACGCTGTTGCTCAGTGATGAATCAGGAAGACTTGAAGTCGACGATGGCATTAAGCAACATGAGCAGTGGTACTTTCAATGTTACCGTGATTAATAATTACCATAAAAATTAATTTTTTAAACTTGTTAAAGTTTATTTCTGAATAAAACATAAAATTCGTAGTTTTGACTATTTTTTCATTTTTAGTCTGGTAGGTTTAACTAAAATAATGACAAAATATTTTGATATTCCGCACGCTCGTAGGAAAGATGTTGTACCTAACGCGTGCGGAAAGTATTTTCCGCACTTACGGCTTGCCCGAACTACGCTGGCGCGTCGTTCGTGTAAACGCCGGTGCGTACAGAGAAATATAACTTTTTAGGTAAATAACTATTAAAAATTTCGAACGAAGAGCACTTCTCACCACACACGTAAATGGAATAACAATGGTTTCCATAGCGATTTGCCTTTTTACTCGGCGACTTTCATTATTCCTACATTTTAATCTTTGACAGTTTGATATTTTGACGATGTTTTGAAATGATTTTTTCGTAAATACTTGGTGAAAACTGGCGGAAATGGCTTAATTTTTAGGCAAGAATAATTAGATTTTTTCAATATTACTATATTCCGCTATTTCTCTTTAATTTTGGGTCAAAAGCGGACAGAAATCGTTTTTTTGCATCGGTAACCAAAAAAGCCATGCTTTAGTTATCTGCACACAGTTACTGATATGTTTTTTTATGAAGGTATAAAAAAAAAATCTTTCGAAGGACGAAGTGCAGATGGAAATGACACGCGTTAGTAAGTAAGGAAGCTGATAATGAAGGGCTTCTTCATCATCTCAATTAATTCGAAAAAATCGTTTTAAATAGAAATTATAGGGCGCGCCACAAAAAATGAGACTTTCGATTACCTATAATTTCGAAACCAGTTGGCCAATTTAAAAAAATAAATGTGTGTAAAAAATGTTCTTTATGTTTTTCAAAACAAGTGTCAAAAATAACATTTTAATTCACAAACTAACAATCAAAATCACTAAAAAAATTTTCGTCGTCGCTTTTCTACTACTACTAAACAAAAATTGAATTTGTTTTTATTTCTTTCATTATATAATTCATATTAATTTTTTTTTGACGATAGTAAATTTTTTTAGTGTCATAAAATACTATTTTAATATATTATTTTTGAAATCTTGATCCAATATGAAAATAAAAATGTATCGCTTATAAAAGTCGGTGATAAAATAAAAAAATTACTTTAATAGGTGCCATCTTGAAATTTCTAAAAATGCCAAATTTGACGCTGAATTTTAAATTTCAAACGTATTGGCTTTTTTAAATGCTTAAGTTTTTTATAATCGGTTAAATTAGTTAAAGTACAGACTTAATTTCACTTAGTTGAAACAATACCTAGCAAATAAGGCAAAAATACACCAAGAACGAAGACCCCCATTGTTAATTGTTTACCGATTTTTGCAATTGAGACATTTTTGTATTTGTATTTTTGTATTTGGAAAAAATACATCTTTCAGAGTAAAAAATAATTTTTATCCCAGTGGCGCACCGAAAATGTTAAGAAATGTAATTTCCGATACCTGTTTTAAAAAATATAAAGTATATCCTTTCCAGTTATGTAAATCTTGTTTGAATCCCGTATATATTATAAAAAACTTATATATTATATTATAAAAAATAACTGCAAAACGCTAAAAAAAGAATATAAATGGAAAACAAGAAATGATTTTTGTTTTTTAAACTCAATTATTTTTTACTGCTAGTAGCGAATTCTTTTGAGAAAATTAGTACACCACTCGTGACGCACTAACATTATTTTGGTGCTGTGAAAAATTTTCCCGGGGCATCTTCAATAGCATTCGACTGGCGCAATGATATTCTCAAGTGAATACGGAATTAAAAAATATACACTGTGTAAATCATGTTTATAATGAAGGAATTATTATGTGGGGAATTTGGAACCTTTGGTTGCACTAAAACAAAATTATCATTGTTTTCCACAAACCAAAACTACACTTTTTTGCACTCGACGCGCGTTTCGCCAACAATGTTAGCATCATCAGGAGACGATAAACAATGAACTAAATTAATCTACGCTCTATCTTATATACAATCCTTTAGTGGGCGGAGATAAGACTAATAATTTGTGATTGATCACGATTTTTAATCCTTTCTCCCCTCGACCAAAGAATAAAGTGTACTAAACGGGATGGGTCCTCTATCTTTATTTAAACTATTTCTGGATTTAATGATTTCCATACTTTCATATGCCTTCAAAAGTCTTTTGTTTGGTACACTTTTTAGAAGTTTTAGGTTATCTAATGTGAATCTATGATTGTTTTCAAAAGCATGCTCGGCCACACTTGACTTTTCTGTTCTTCCGTATTTTAAGTGTGCTAAGTTTTCTTTAAAACGTGTTTGAATAGAGCGTCTCGTTTGGCCAACATATTTTTTGTCACAATCCATGCAACTAATTTCGTAAATTCCACTTTTTCCTAGAACTGTAGTTTTATCCTTGGGATTTCCTAGTAAGCTTCTTATTGTGTTACCGGATTGATATACTAATTTAAGACCGGTGTTATTAAATACTTTGTGTAATCCTTTCGTATAATTAGGATTATAAGGAATTGATACAAATTTTGAGTCGCAGGTATCTTTTTGTCTGAAAAAGGTAGAATTCCGAAAGGTCTTTTGAAAAGAATGTCTATTTATCAGCTTATTTATTAAGCCTTCGTCGTAACCGTTTTCGCCAGCTATATTCCTAATCCTATTCTTTTCTGCTTCAAATCTTTCTTTGTTTAAGGGGAAATTTACTAATCTTTATGTTAAAAAGTGCAAACTTGCAAGCTTATGTTGTAAGCAATGAAAAGAGTCATTTGGAATATACCTGTTGGTGGCCGTGCCTTTTCTGTATAGGTCAAAGTCCAATTTATTTTTATTTCTTATAACTAAAGTGTCTAGAAATGGCAGTGTACCGTTGTTCTCTGTTTCATAAGTAAATTTAATAGTGGGATAACTAACAAATAAAAATAAATAACAAATTTCCCACTATTAAATTTACTTATGAAACAGAGAACAACGGTACACTGCCATTTCTAGACACTTTAGTTATAAGAAATAAAAATAAATTGGACTTTGACCTATACAGAAAAGGCACGGCCACCAACAGGTATATTCCAAATGACTCTTTTCATTGCTTACAACATAAGCTTGCAAGTTTGCACTTTTTAACATATAAATTAGTAAATTTCCCCTTAAACAAAGAAAGATTTGATGCAGAAAAGAATAGGATTAGGAATATAGCTGGCGAAAACGGTTACGACGAAGGCTTAATAAATAAGCTGATAAATAGACATTCTTTTCAAAAGACCTTTCAGAATTCTACCTTTTTCAGACAAAAAGATACCTGCGACTCAAAATTTGTATCAATTCCTTATAATCCTAATTATACGAAAGGATTACACAAAGTATTTAATAACATCGGTCTTAAATTAGTATATCAATCCGGTAACACAATAAGAAGCTTACTAGGAAATCCCAAGGATAAAACTACAGTTCTAGAAAAAAGTGGAATTTACGAAATTAGTTGCATGGATTGTGACAAAAAATATGTTGGCCAAACGAGACGCTCTATTCAAACACGTTTTAAAGAACACTTAGCACACTTAACATACGGAAGAACAGAAAAGTCAAGTGTGGCCGAGCATGCTTTTGAAAACAATCATAGATTCACATTAGATAACCTAAAACTTCTAAAAAGTGTACCAAACAAAAGACTTTTGAATGCATATGAAAGTATGGAAATCATTAAATCCAGAAATAGTTTAAATAAAGATAGAGGACCCATCCCGTTTAGTACACTTTATTCTTTGGTCGAGAGGAGAAAGGATTAAAAATCGTGATCAATCACATATTATTAGTCTTATCTCCGCCCACTAAAGGATTGTATATAAGATAGAGCGTAGATTAATTTAGTTCATTGTTTATCGTCTCCTGATGATGCTAACATTGTTAGCGAAACGCGCGTCGAGTGCAAAAAAGTGTAGTTTTGGTTTGTGGAAGGAATTATTATTACTAACAAAGATATATAAATAACATCTTAATTTAAAAAAATTATTTTGGGAATATTTTTCTTGCCACTTAATATCGGGCCAAACTGACTCCATTTTTATAAAAATTGAGTGCACCACGAGATCTTATTGGAAAATCAAAATAAGAAAAGCGCCCTCTAACCTAAAGCCTCCAACTATCCTAAGGCCCCCGATACCATGGCAACTGCAGGTGTTTTTTCAACAAGGGCCACAGTAGGGCAGAAGAGTATTTTAACGTTTTCTGACAGAAAACCATTCGAGGTTGTGTTTATCTTTCAAAAATATGTTTTCAAAAACATTGTTCTAAAACGAATATAAAACCACTCCGCGTGTACGGTCGCCCGCCGAAAATGGCCTAGCGCTGCGCGGACATTAACCCGATTTTTTCAAAGAACCTAGAGAATTTTACTGGCTCGCTGGAATTACTAATTCGGCGCCCATAACCCCACATAATTTTGTTTTTATTTTGATTCCATTTTTTTTAAAATTTAAATTATTGCGGCACAGTTATGTGCAAGTTTACAGTTATTTGCAAGTTCTTAACAGTAAGTTGTACCTAATTCCACGTATGGGACCTGGTCACTTGTAGTTATTTCAAGGAAAACCTTATAAAGACATTAATACTTATTACAGTTTTAACTTCTGGAACTTGTAGTTTTTCTCAAAATTACAACAAAAATTTATGTTGTCCACCGATAGTTTTGAAATCTCTTATGGATTCAGCGATTGTTGACATCGATGCCCACTATTGTCCACCGACCCAAAAGGTTGGTGGAAAGTTTTGATTGTATGATGTAACGTCAACTCAACTACCAGCTGAGTTTTTTTGTTTTTTGTTTTTTAACCAAGAAAGTTTCTTTTTGTGATCATAATAACACAAATTAAAAGGAGTGGCTGCACAAATGGTCATGAAACTCTCTCAAGAAATTAGTTCCTCTGATGATGAGGAACTGGATTTAATTTTTACTTTGCGACGAAAAAGACATGCTAAGAATGAGGGTAGTCAAAATATGATTTAATGGACTTCAAATCCCACAAAAGATGCTCTAAGAAATCATAATCATAGATATCGTAAGGTCATAATGTTGGCTTTAATTTAATGATTCTTTTGCATTGTCTGTATTATTTTAATCTATGGATTTTAACGGTTACACAAGGAAGGATAATTTAGAGATATTTTTAACTAATTTTTAGATTATTTTTTTAGCCTTGTTGTTTTATTTTTCAGAAATAAGAATGCTGTGGATGGCCACATTAGGGGCCATATTGTTGTGGTATTCAGTTCCGTGCGTCTCAGATCTTCTAACTCAACGTAGACAAGGTAATTATAAATAAAATTTATATGTTTGTGGCGGATTCATAAAGCTGAAACTACTTGTTTTGTCAGATTACTTAGATTAGATTCTAGTTAGGATTTGCGAGGGTGTACATATATTTATTTTTTGGAAATTTCCTTAATTTCGTGGCGAAAAACCCAAAAACAGTAGTTTCAGCAAGGTAATTAGAAACAGTAAGGGCATAATTTGCCAACAAGTTCAGGTTTTGGTTTTAAAAATATTATTAATATTTTTTTAGTAATTTGGATAACGATATATCAAAATATGTCAAAAAAAAACTTAACACCGCCTTTGTAATTTTCTTTTAATAGTGCGTCTAATTTTTACGTCCTTTTTTTAAAAATATTTGAGGTCGGGTAAATCAGATTAAGGGATTGAAAATGGATTAGATAGATAGATGGGTAGACTGAACTAAAATTGTTTAATATCTGTAGAAGATCTTTTGCCTAGTTAATGTCATCGTCAGCATCATCGTCAGGTACAGTGAGTATAATAAGACAGCCTTAAAATTATACACTCGGTTCACTAATGACTAAAATTGTAAGACGTGGACATAAATGACACTCTATAAGAAACAAACAGCCAGCTTTTAAATGTCAATGAACCCAAAAAATTTAACAAAGGTTCTCTTATTTCTCTATTTTTTTTAACCATTATAATTAGTAGTAGTATTAAACAGGGGGCGGCCCAAGACCTGGCAAGTAGTCCCAATCGGTGACTTTTTACCTTATCCCAGCCCAGCCCCCTAATCCACTACCTGTACCGCTTGTACGGTAGTGGGCTCTTCGGGCCTTCCTGTTCTCTTCACGAAGTCCAGTACTTTAGCCCACTTGAGAGCTCGTAAGTCCTCCGCATCTAGGTTCGGTTGCCCGACTACCTGATGCTTCATCCTTAGGTATGCATCACACTCCGCAATGAGGTGCCGGGATGTCTCGTCCGACCTCACGCAGGCCTGGCAGATAGAGTCATTCCCGATCCCGATTTTGCATCTGTCTCCTTGTTATTCCTAAGAGTGATTACGGCCCCACGTATTGAGTGCTGACCCCAATCCGAGCGAGTTCATCCACCTTATCGTTACCGACACTCCCGTGTGTATCATTACCCGACACTCCCGTGTGTCCCGGTACCCACATCAATGTAACTCTTATGTCTTGACTCAAGGCTTCCAGTGCTTCGACGCACTCTTCCACCAGTGTTTTGGCATTTTTTGGCGCACTAAGCGCGTTTAGGGCCGCTTGGCTGTCGGAGCTTATGTACACATACTCCTTCAGACCATTGCGAGCCTCTTCTAGTGTGGTCGCCAGTATAATGGCCTATACCTCGGCTTGGAAGACCGTAGCTTGCTCTCCGACCGGGTAGCTCATTTGAACTTCTCGGTCTTGCTTGGAGCCATAGGTGTAGCATATCACAGCGTTCCTTTCGAACTGTTGACGGAGGTTCTCACTCTGCCAAAATTCCCTATTGGGAATTACGACTTTGTACCTCTTATTGAATCTCCAGGGAATTCGAGCGGCCTTGATCTCAAAGGACGCGAGTGGCATCTCCCTGCGACTAGGCGACCTTTAAGTGTCCAACGGTTTCCATTCTTCCTCTCCACTGACCAGAGTCCCTCAGACGCAGATGGGACGCCATCGCTTCCTTCTTGATCCAAGTCGGTAGCGGAGGCAGTCCCAGAATGATCTCGAGAGCTTGGATTGGTTCCCCTGCACATGAGCCCCTGCAGGCTTCTGAGCTTTTGGGATATGGTGATCCTCTCCACTACCGGCCACCAGACGATGGATCCATATTGGATCCTAGGTCTTAGTATTGCCTTGTATATCCAGTGGATGTTCTCCGTCATTTGCATACGAGTGGCCGTCGAATTCTTCCTTTGTCAGTTTTTCCAGGATCCATAATTAGGCACCATACGTGTGGAGACAGGCAGCTGCCTTGTGGGCATCCTACAGCATCTTACCTCTCTTCTGGCTTCTCAGTACTCCTCCCAGGAGCTCTCATCCCCACTCTTCGTCGCCCTGTTTTGGGCCCTCCTGACTTTGCGACGAAGTTTATCTCTCTTGCAGCTCCAACAAGGTACCCGGGTTTTAGGGGGCATGCCTCCTCGAAGCTGGATATGATCTTCCTTTCCAGGTTGCCGACTGTCTCTTTTAGTTCTTCTCTTGTGACGATGTTTTCACCCATGGGTCCTTTGTTCTAGTTCAGGATCGCTTGGTAGTGTCCCATGGCCGTGTTACGCGGGTTCCTTATGAGTTCCTGGTGTTTCTCGCCGGTATCCATCTCGAATCTGATCATACAATGATCACACGTAACGATCTCCTGCGTTACTCTCCAGACAATGTCTTGATATATACTTCGTGAGCCCAATGTTATATCAATGACTTCCTCTGGGTCCTCAATGACTCACATCACTTTTTTGCTATTTCCAGGTCCGTGGTGATGAGAAACTCAAATAGAGCCTCCCCACGTTGGTTCACATTACTACTACCCCACACTAAGGAGGTGGCTTTTTGCTATCGTACGGAAGATACGCGCTACAAACTACAACCTTAAGTCTATTATCTCTCACCTTTATCTCTAAGTTTAAGTTGACGCTGCGCTGATGTGCAATCGACGGACATACTTACAGTACTTACATGTCTGGCTGTCTCAGCTTGCAATGTCCAGCTCATTGAGTTTCCCGGATTTCTTACTGCAGGGTTCGGTGATAAACTGTTTGGAATGTGTCAGTTTCGGAATATTGCCGCCAGTACTGGCGAAACCTATTTTCTATCCAGTTAATAAAGACGGTGGAAGCTGCTTCGCGCACCACTTAATCTGCGGCTTCAGTTTCTTTTATAATTTAAGGAATTTTTATTGTAGCTTAAAATAAAAAACTCAATCTGATATGTAAGAAAATGTCGCTTCAGATAAAGTTAGTGTACCAAAGGGTTTTCATTCGTCTCTCTCGAAGTAGAAAAATGCAAATTAAATCTTTTAGCTAATAAGAACTCCCGTATTTTAAAGATTCCTTTTAAGCCATAGGTTTTGGTAGGCGTTTGCACTGCCATCAATCTAAACACATTTAAAAAACTGTAAAATATTTTTTTTAAAAATCAAACTTGTCAAAATGACATTTGGCTGACACTAATAGATTTAGAATGACTTCACTCTTTTTAGGTAGGATGACATATACAAGGTGTTTCATTTAAAAATCAAAAGTAAGCCTCATTTTCATGAAAACTGTAACAATTAGACATGCAAAAAACAAAAGATCAAAAAGATCTTGGCTGACATGTGACAATAGGACACAGTTCTGAACTGAAAATTTTTCTATTCTTAAAAATGAAGGTGCTAAAAGTTGCCACACCTATCCCTTGTTACAACCGGTATAATCAAGCTAGCTTGACATTGGATGCTTGTTAGTTTGGCTCGAGTCAACCTTTGTTAGGTCCGTCAAGCCACACCCCCCCCCTTAAAAGATATTCGAATTTTGATATGCTTATAATTTCGAACCACTTTAAAATATTTTGAAACTTACTCCTTTTTTATATTCAAATTTGAGGGTGCAGCCGAACGTCAAGCTACACCCGCCTCATTTAAAGCGTAAAGAAAAATGAAAAGCAACTATCCCAAAATTAAGAACTAATTTCGAACTCCTAATATAATCAAAAAGAATTAGATGGTAGGGGGGGTGCAGATTAACGTCAAGCCACATCCTCCCCAAAAAGTATTTCCATCTTTGTTGGATATTTATTGGTACCTATGGACATGTGTAAAGCAGGACTTGATTTTGTCATTGGCTTAAAAATGATGCTGTGCTAATTAGCCATGGATATTGCGTAGACTTAAGCCGATCACACACAAACGCTGCACTGCGTGCACTTCGGTGGCATAAAGGATTTTCGATTTACAATTGGTCCTGGTTCTGGTTGAACCAGAACCGGGACCGGTTTTTTCGATTTAAAACAATGACGTCACAGTTGCAACCCGGTTATAAAATTTTAGAACCAACCTGGGAGGTTGGTTCGGCTCTTTGGTTGCAAACATAATCCCTACAATTTTGCAAAATTATAGGTAGCCTTTTTTTGAGTAAAATCAAAGATATCTTCAGAATATTATAAATGACGTCATTATTTTAGAACCGCTGTCATAAAACAATGTCAAAGTTGTCAACCAAAACCAGGACCAATTTTTATAATCGAAAATCCTTATAGAGGTATTAACCAATCGGCTCTCCAGAGTTTTCAACATGGCGTTCTGAAATCGGGCGCTAATTGGTTGGACCTCTATGACACCGCAGTGCACGCAGTGCATCGTTTGTGCGTGATCGACTTTAGCTGATGCTTTTCGAAATTCTTTTTGGTGATAATAGAAGCTCGAAATTAATTCTTAATTTTGGGATAGCTTGACGTCTGGCTGCACTCTCCATTTCGAATATAAAAAAACCAAGAAGGAGTGTGGTTCAAAATTCTTAAAAGGGGTTCAAAATTATAAGCATATCAAAATTTGAATATCTTTGGGAGAGGGGAGCTGTGGCTCGACTGACCTCCTTTGTTGGTTGGTAGAAGTGTGAGGACGTTGCTTAAGCCTATTCTACCTACTAGGTTGCTTGGTGTTAGTTCTGTTGATTTTTCGGGCTTAGTACACATATCGGTGAGTGTTTATACGGTGGGTCATAAGAATGTCACCTCTGATGTGCAAAATAATCTTACCTCGAGAAAACAAAAATGCACTGAAACAATTTTTAAGCAACAAACCTTTGGGAAGATTCTCAAAAAGTTTCCCACTCCTAGTAATATTACTACATATAATTAATTAACTTGTTAATAATAAACGACTCTTTAACTTGTAAATACATGTACGGAAAATTTACGCTTAATTTATGTGCCTAGCAACTACTTTTTTATTTTTTTTTATTTTAGGTTTTCAAATCAACCCCAAACCTTGTTGGGTAGACGGCCAAGAGGGAACGTGCATGTTTGTTTACGAGTGTTTAAAATCCGAAGGTTACCATATAGGTATGTGCGTAGATACGTTTATGTTCGGGTCGTGCTGTGCGCATAACTTTTCCGAAAAGGCGGTAGTTACGCATGCTACGCAGCCAAAACCTCAAGTACTATATAGTGTCCCTAGTCAAGCTACTAATAAGCCAGTCCAGTCATCGATGTTAGTTAGCAATAATGGATTAAGTGGTAAATCGAAACCCTCCAGGTAAGATTTTATTAATAGAAGGTTAATTTTTCTCTACCTACGACCAACGAATAATACTAATGTTACGATCATCTGAACATGATTTTAATAGCTTTTTTACGGTCCTAGCGTAATAATAAAGCTTAGACGTAAACCACAAGATGGCGTGACAAACGATGAAACCTTTTATTATAAGAGCAATAATTGACGCAAAAATGCGAATAATTTTTCTATATTTTTAAGATAATATATATTTATTAAATGTAAATAAAGCCAATATAATTTTAATACCTAACCAAAAATAAGTCCCGTTAAATTGACATCCCAGCAAACACGGTTCCCTAGGGCCTTTGTCGGCCCGATGTCGATTGCCGAATTTGCCGTCATCGGCACGACGTCGATTTACGACATCGGACCAGCAGTATTTTTTGTCCGCTTTGCGATGTAGGCCCAATGTATGTTTTCCGATGCATCGTTAGACTATAGCCGCCGTCGGACCAATGGCAAATTTTTCTTTTTGCTGACATCGGCATACTGTCGCCGAACGATTAAGGTCCGATATGGTTTAATCATATGGTACCGACCATCCACCCATAGCTGTTTAATTTGGTCGGTCAACTTGGTCTCGGCACGACATCGGTAAACTATTCAAGTTCGACATTGGTTTCCTAAAACGCTCCAACGTCGGCGATTGACGAAGGTTCGTCGGTGGTAGCTTAAAGCGGTCCGACAATGGCAAACCAGAAAGGTCCGATAATGGGTGGATAAGGCCCCACATGATTGACGAAGGTCCGTCTGTGATTGCTTGACACGATCTCACATTGGCAAACTACAAAGTTTCCATAATGCGGGTGCTTAACCAGTCGGGCTGGTTTAAGTCGTAGAAGAGGTGATTCTTGTAGAGAAGTACCACCATCTTGTCAAGCCCGCATTCTAGTTTTGAAATATCTTTGTACATTATATACAGGGTGTCCCAAAAGTCTTAGTCCCCCCGCTATATCTCCAAAAGCTTTTGAGACAATGTAACAAAACTTTGGGAACTTCAATAAGAGGCGAAATGGAAAAAGTCTAGAGAAGCTGTATTGCCGTCCCTTTTTCTGGGGCGGCCTGGGGGCGGAATACAAAAAAAAAAGTTAAATGGAAACACATATCGAGTTGCACCACATTTTAAAGGTCTCCTAAAATGCTTTATCCTAACGTCAATATTATTGCCGCCTGTCACTCCTGTCAAAAGTTATTGGGATCAATTTGATATTATGATATATCAAAAAGCCTTAGTCGCCTCCTATATCTCCAAAAGCTCTTGGGATATTGTAAAACTACTTTAAGGACTTTAATGAGAGGCAAAATGGAAAAAATTTAGAGGGGCGGCATCGCCATCCCTATTTCTGAGGCGGCCTGGGGGCGGCTTACTGAAAAAAATAAAATTAAATAAACACATATCGAGTCGCACCTCATTTTGAAAACCTCTGAAAATGCTGCTTCAACAGCAATAGTATTGACGTCTGTCACTCCTGTCAAAAGTTATTGGAAACAATTTAAGGCTGATTCCATGGCATCATAATAAAACAAAAGAAAATCCTGTCAAACAAATATTACGCACAATTCAAAAAAGTTTTTCACTAGTTTCAAAAGAACAAGTCCTTGGGACAATGTTCGTGGAACCAAACCAGTCGGTAAGAACAGTTGCTCATGAAATTGATATCCCCAAATCCTTAGTACACAGGATTTTAAAAGCTCATAAATTTCACCCCTACAAAGTTAGGTTAGTTCAAGAACTTAATGAAGATGATTTCGATCGAAGAGTTCAGTTTACGGAAGAAATGACGAACTTAATTACAGACGAGCCAGATATTTTGACAAAGATATTCTTTAGCGATGAGGCCTCTTTTTTTTTAAATGGAACCGTAAATAGGCACAATTGTCGCTATTAGGCTAATGAAAACCCACACTTTTTAATTGAGGGTAACCTTAATGGCGATAGGTACCTTAGGCTTCTGAAGGAGCAGATTATTTCTGCTATAAGAGAAATTGAAAACGAAATTGTTGAAGTTGGCAGTTGCATTTTTTAACAACATGGGGTACCTCCACATTTTTATCTACCTGTTAGACAATTACTTGCCACCCAATTTCATCGTTGGATAGGTCACCGGGGCACTAAGAAAACGAATAATTCAGGTTTGTCGATCTATTACTCCTGAGATACTAAGAAACGTCTGAGGCGAATTCGAAAATAGACTTTAGTTTTGCTAGTTCAAGGGAGTCACTTTCATCAGTTTTTGTAATTTAGTCAAATGTATTATGGTGTTGCCTTTACAATAACCCATTATTAATGTTAATGGCTTTAATAATTAGTTTGACCTGAATAATTTTCGACGGAAGTGACATACGTCAATAATATTGATGATATTATGTAGCATTTTTAAAGACCTTTAAAATGAGCTACGACTCGATATGCGTTTCCAGTTAACTTTTTTTGGTAATCCGCCCCTAGCCGCCTCAGAAATAGTGGTAGTGACACCGCCCCTCTAGATTTTTTTAATTTAACCTCTCAATGAAGTTTCCAAAGTATTTTTATAATACCTTAAGAGCCTTTGGAGATTTAAGGGGGGAGTTTTTAATATATCAAATTATTCCCAATAACTTTTGACAGGACTGACCGATGTCAATAACATTGACGTTACGACGCAGCATTTTAGTAGACCATTAAAATGTGGTGCAACTCGATATATGTTTCCATTTATTTTTTTTAACATGCTGCCCCCAGGCCGCCCCAGAAAAAGAGGCGGCAATACCGCTCCTCTAGATTTTTTTCATTTCGTCTCTTATTGAAATATTGTTAAAATATCTCAAAAGCTTTTGGGGATATAGGGGGGACTAAGACTTTTGGGAAACCCTGTATATAATATTATCTTCCACTGTACAGGAAATATAGTGACATTAGCGCCATCTCTACATACTAGGATGAAACTATTAAGCAGTTTAAAAATTTTAAGGTGACGTAATCGGACCATCGTCAGTTGCCGATTCTCGTCCGATTAAAAAAAGTTCCAATCGGACCGTCGTCGGCCCTAAAGCAGATAAAGTGCGCGTCGGCATAAAGTCGACTATAGTAAATCTGGCCATCGTCAGTTGCCGATTTTCAACCGATTAAACAAAGTTCCAATCGGACCATCCTAAAGTGATGTCGGCATAAAGTTGACTGTAGTAATGTGGACTTCTGTCGGTTGCCGATTATTGACCGAAAACTGAAAATCGCTATCTGTCCAACATCGGGCCAGCGTGTAGTCGCCGATGCTGACACACTGCCGACGTTGTAGACATTGCTGGAATATTACCCATTTTTAAGAAAAAATAACATTGTTTTTAAAAAGATATAATAAAAAGTCCCTTAAAATGCGACTAGCCTAGGAAGGCGCACGGAAAGAATTTGTAAAAGAAAACAGTCTCTATCTATCTCCCTCTTATTCTTATCTATTCTTATTCTTCTAATTCTTATCTATCTCCCTCGTACGGATACCCCGGATGCCTTCCTGTGCTGGTCACACTTTAGTAACGGGCGAATTTGTAAAACCACCGGTTGGTCCACCGGTGCCAACAAAAGAGTTCACAAATTTTAGATAAATTTCACCAGTTCAACAATAGAGTTCTTAAATTTTTCGATGGATTTCACAAATCCAGCAAATATTGGCACCGATCACCACCAGCTTCGGGAGTCGGTGGAAAATCGTCGTTGCTTTAAACATAACCCTACTTTATGGTTATTTATTTTTTTTTCGTTTTTTTTTTATGACTTATTCAAGCCAAGATATTTTTTTATGTATTTTGGGTAATATAAGTTACAGTACAGTGTTGGCGTTTGATATTTTTAATAATTTCTGATATTTAGTATGACAGTTTCATTGATGGTACGTAAAGTATAGTACACTAACTCGTATATTATGGTCATTACACGCTCAGAAAAATTAAGTCACTCGCCTGCAGCTCGCGTCTCAAACTTCATCTTCGAGTTTAATAACTATTATAACATGCTTGTTATGTAAACTTCTATTATTAGACAAAATCGCATTTTACAAGTTGTCAACAAAAAACGGCAACATGATTTTAAACTAAACCCTCTGTCCAAAAAAATTATAGGAGATTTGTTTACATTTTTTGCTACGGTAAAAAAAAATCCTGTTATGGGATTAAAAGGCGCGTTTCTGCGAGCTTAACATATTTACTAATATTCTCTTTTTCTAAATGCATTCGTCTGAGAGAGACCCAGCATACCAGGAACATACCGCCTGTACACTCTTCGACCCCGCTGTGAGATAGTTATCCCCTGATAGATATGCGGGGTCGAAGGGTGTAATAAAGGCGGGTATTTTTTGTGATGGTGTAGTATGCTGGATCTCTCTAAGATGAATGCATTTAGAAAGAGAAAATAATAGTAACTATGTTCAGCTCGCAGAAACGCGCCTAAAGTATTTTTGGAAAAATAAGGCATGTTTTTTTCTAGATAGTAAGTAACAATTTTTCCATAACTTTTGCCAGTATTCGAATTTTGTAAGACAATGTTTCCCGAAATAAAACTTATGATATATTATATAGGTGCATTCAATTTAGGTCGGTTGTCATCTTTATATTTACGTTAAATAATGAGCTATTGTATTCCGAAACTGTCATAAGGTTATTGTTTTGTGGTAATAAAATTTTTATCGACAAGATATTGAATCAGTTAAGTGAAAACTGCTTATTTAAGAGCAGCTGTGCGACCTCAAAACTGTTTAATACTGATTTTCTAATAGATGTTGTTTATTTATACAACCTTTAAAGGGGCGACTAACCAAACTTTTTTACTTTAATTCCACAGTAAAAATGCTAATTTTTTTCACTAAGAGTGAGAGCTATAAATATAAATATCCGATATCCTCATAATTATCTGTTCTTCGGAGTTTGAAACGTTTTCTCGCGTTGAAATTATTTTGAAATATTATTTGAAACTATTTAGATGTGACGTCATCATTTAGAACCGAGAAAAAATGAGTAGTTCAAAACGCTGACGTAGTTTAGTGTAACCTCACTTTTTTTCCGTTTTTCTGTTTATTTTTTTGGTGTTTAAAATTAAAACGGATAAACTGCTGGTTTATCTAACAAAACCTTCGACTGTACGACCCGTTTTAGTAGCATGGATGGCAAGCAATGGAAGCTACAAGGATAGTGAAGTTTTTTTATTTACTGTTCTTTTAAGCCCAGAAAATCATATAAGACCACAGGGATACCATGAAGAATGGCCAACAAGATATCTAGAATACGATTTTTCATACATTTTCACGCAAAAACAAAAAAAAATCGGTTAAAACAAGATTTTGACGTATCTTCTACGCACGCGTCAGTTTTGAAACTAGAGTGGATTCCGTTTCAAAATATTTTTAACCCGTTTCGATGTGACGTCACCGTTGCAACGCGAGAAAACAAATGTTTCAAACTTTTTAAAAACATTTTAAACAATTTCAACGCGAGAAAACGTCTTTGAAATTCAATAAAAGATGGTTGTCAAAATCTGAGGGTTTCAAGAAAGTACGGATTTATAAATATACCTAAATTTTAATATATTATACCGCAAACACAACATAGAAACATTGTTCTATTGTGGTAGGCATGAATACGCCCCTGCGCAATGTTATTTGGTCTCCTGTTGGGACTCGATAAATGCATATCGGCAATGAAAAATAGTAATGAATTTGTTAAGAACCTATATCATCTTTATTAACAGTCACTTTGCACTTGCAAAGTAATTACAACAGAGTAACAAGAAATCAACCATACCAATAGTGTTAGTTTCCGGGCTACGTGGAAAAAGCGACGTTTTGTAATGAAAGCAACAAACTTTGAACACTTGTTCTTTGGACGAAAATATTCGATGTGACCCTCAGCTCTTCTTCCAAAACCTGCTTTATTGTCGATATGGTTATTGATTTACAGGTTAAGCCAATTGGAAAGTTTAATGTTAAACGGTAACAGTGGGATTTACTTGCTCTAATCCAATTTTCAAAATATTTTTCGACCGATTCAAAATACCACTGAAAAACGACTTTTTTAAAAAATGTGGCACAGACAAACTACCCGGTGGCCCACAAAAAACCGGAATGATTTTAAGTGGCTATTGCTTTGTTAGTTCTTTACCGATTTTAACTAGTGATAGCTCTATTAAAAGCGCATTAAATTCCCCTTCGACAAATTTAAAAAAGTTGGCGGCCTTCTTAAAATCAAAGGTGGTGGACTTGAAATCGTTTAAGTACTTTAGGATTTATACCCAAAAATTTGGTTCCAGTGCTCTATATGTAAATAATGACTATATTCATATCGCCGCAACTTTTTTATTTCTTAACTGATTTTAATGAGTGTATTTAAACGATTTTAATAAGCGATATGTCGATCGCCTTGGTAGAGACTAGGCTTTTGAATACTGATAATATTTTAATTGTATTTAATTACATTCCTTAAAAAGAAAGGAGTTGAAATATATGCTTTAATTTGACAATGGTCACCATTTTAAGATGAACGCAACCTTTTTTAAATTTATCGAAGGGAAATTTTATGCGCTTTTAATACAGCTATCACTTTTTAAAATCGGTAAAGAACTAACAAAGATATAGTCATCTAAATCATTTAGGTTTTTTTTTGGGCCACCTGGTATGTTATTTTTATTCTAAAGTTTGTCATTTTTTAAACCACCTCTGAGTGGTGGTATAAATTTATCGTCAGTTCGTATATATTTATTTAATATCCCAAGTTGGTCATTAATCGATAAAACACCGTCCATTTTGCTCAGGAAACTCTATATATTGAACTCGTTTTTCGAACAAAAATTATATTTGTGAGAGCAGAGGCTTAAGATAATATACGATTAAAGTTGCACAAATAGAGAGTGCTTAGTCGTCTCACACTAGGCCGCGGGTAAAATAGTGGACAGCCCACAGCTTGAATTACTCCAACTATTTTTTTTTAATTGTCGCAATCCACAGTTTTTGATTTAAAGCAACTCACGTGCGTGGGTTAGTTTTTTAATCCAAATTAATGGGTTACGGCAACCTACTATGAGGGACTGTGAATATCAATATCTATAGTTGGGACAGTCCTACCTGCTGGGCTGGAACAGCCTGAAGTTGGAGCTGGGTTGAAGACCTTATTTTTTAGTGCCCCATCAATTGTGTTGGTACAGCACAAGTTTAAGGCTGGAATAAGGAGTTTATTTTTTTGGTACCCTGTAGATTATATTGTGCTTTAATAAAGAGTTTTTTTTTTTGCGCCCCACCAACTGGGTTGGTTAGCCCAGTTAGTTGGACTGGACCAGCACATATTTTGGGGCTGCAATTAAAAGTTTATTATTTCTGACACAGTTGGTCTAAGCTTATACATATTGAAGAAACAAAAATACAAACAAAATAGCTTTTTTTGGAGAGGCACTTTTGAGGGAAACCTAATTTTTTTTCTCATAAAGTTTGCTTTTATGCATAATTAATTTGTGAGTGAAGTGAAAGAAACTTATTATCAAAAGTTGTAATTTTATTTATATTTTTGTATTTGGAAGACGCAGGACAAGACAAAAATATAAAATTGGTGTGAAGTATACTCCAAATGGACTTTACTCGAGGAAATTGGTCATTAAAGAGATCGTTATGACCCCCGGTTATTATTACACAGTCTTTATTATTTAGATTTTTTGTCAGACTTGACAAATTTTCTATGACGCTATGGAAAAAGGCTCCCGGCTTTATTATCATTTCCACTTTAAAGTTATGTAAAGATGGTATCCGATTAAGATAGTTATATAGATGTAGTCCATTTTGGTCGCATAAGATTAAAAGTTTTGGTTTGCACGTTTGCACGTTTGTGCCGTCTGATCGGGACATTTAACGTTTGGCTGATTTTGTTGATCTGAGCTTTTGTCTAGAGGTGAATCAAAACTTGAAATAGGCGAAGAGTTCATTTCTTCCTGTAAATTTGTTTTGGAGGAAAGGTTGAGATTCTGGATCTCCTTACTAAGTTGTATTTTCTCATTTTCAAGCCTTTCTATTATAGGTTTTTGTTTTTGTATTATAGTATTATAGTATACAGACACAACCATGAGACAAAACCACAAAGCCACAAAGAAGAAAAAAAAAAGAAGAACGGCAATAGTGCCACGTGAACTAAGGAGATATAACATCGATATCACTGCTCTCAGTGAAACTAGAAGAGCAGGCGAAGGCCAACTTAAAGAACACGGAGGAGGCTACACATTTTTCTAGAAAGGAAAAGAAGAAAACGAGCCACGTATTCACGAAGTGGGTTTGGCTATGAAAAATGAGATTGTGCACCACCTAACCGAATTTCCATCCGGAATAAGCGAAAGATTGATGACATTGCGCCTAAACCTTAGCAACCACCAATACGCTACTATAATCAGCGCCTACTCTCCAACTCTTGCACCTGAAGAAAATCAAAAAGATGAATTTTATTCTCAACTTAGTGAAGCCATAACATATGTACCTAAATCTGATAAACTTATCGTCCTAGGTGATTTCAATGCTTGAGTTGGTATGAATTCAAACCTATGGAAGGGTGTCATTGGCAAGGAAGGTGTTGGAAATACAAACTCAAACGGACTGCGCCTATTAACCTTATGTTCGGAATATGACCTCATAATCTCGAATACAATTTTCCGACAAAAAGACAAATTCAAGACCTCCTGGCAACCTCGAGGTCAAAACACTGGCATCTGATTGATTACATTATTGTACGTTCCAGAGATCAAAAAGACTTAAACATTACAAGAGCAATAACGAGTGCAGGCGACTGCTGGACAGACCATCGCTTGATACGAGCCAAAATGAACTTGCAACCAAAAAAGCAAATCAGAAGAAGATTCAATGTAGAATGCCTTAAAGATGAACAAACCAGAACAAAATTCCAAGTCTCCCTGAATCAAAAGTTGGGTACTTTAGAATACCCAGAGAATATTGACGATCACTGGAGAATGTTGAAGAAAGCAATAACATCTGCCTCCGAAGAAACGGTCGGCTACACACAAAGAAAACATCAAGACTGGTTTGATGAGCACGACAAAGAAATTCAAGACTTTATTGAGAGGAAGAGAAAAGCCAGCCTAACTATAACGAAAAGAAAAGGCATTATCAAGAAGCCAAAGCAAAGTACAAAGGCAAACACGTAGGTTGAAAAACCAATTGTGGACCACAAAATCACATGAAATGCAACATCTAGCTGAGTCCAACAACACCAGAGCCTTCTTTCAAGCTACTAAGATGATATATGGTCCCACTACACAAGGTATCAATCCCCTACGATCCAAAGATGGAACAAGGCTGCTTAAAGACAGATCCTCTATCAATTCACAATGAAAAGAAAACTTCCAAGAACTACTCAACAGAGAGTCTCAGGTCGATAATGACATCTTCGACAAATTTCCGGAGAAAACTACACAACAGCACCTATATTCCGAGATTAGAGTAGGTCGAAAAGGCAATCACACAGCTAAAGAATAACAAGTCAGCAGGCACAGATGGTATCGCCGCTGAACTCTACAAACAAGGGTGTCCCGCACTTAATTCCCAAATGCACACTCTAATAAGTAAAATATGGATCACTGAGACCATTCCTGCCGAACTCAGAGACGCCTCTATAGTTACCATATTCAAAAAAGGCGACAAGGCCCAATGTGGAAACTACAGCGGTATATCTCTGCTTTCTGTTGCTGGAAAGATACTTGCACAGATTAGTTCTGATTGCTGAACAAAATCTTCCAGAGACACAGTGTGGATTTAGGCCCAATAGAGGCACAGCTGACATGATCTTCAGTGCCAGACAAATGCAAGAGAAATCTAAAGAACAAAATCGCCATTCTTCATGGCCTTCATAGACCTATTCAAAGCATTTGACTCGGTCAACAGAGAAGCTCTTTGGCAAATACTGGCAAAAGCTGGATGCCCTCAAAAATATATTCAAATTCTTAGACTACTACATGACAATATGAATGCAACGGTCCTGAGCAACGATTGACCAGGAGAGTCATTCCAGATTACGACAGGCGTTAAACAAGGGTGTGTTATTGCGCCCACCCTACTCTCTATATTTTTAGGTGCCAAGCTTCCCCTTGTTGAGGAACATCTACCGCCAGGAGTGGAAATTCTATATAGATTCGACGGTGGCCTACTTAACCTAGGTAGACTGCGAGCCCAAACTAAAGTCTCGACGACCTCGGTAATCGAACTGTAGTACGCCGATGACAACGTTGTTATGACCGATACAGAGGAAGGTCTACAGCTGGTAATCAACGCATTTAACCAACCCTACAAAAGTATTGGCCTAGAGGTCAATCTTGCCAAAACGCAAGTTCTTCACCAACCAGAATCAGGTACGAATCCCCAAGATCCAAACATTTCCATAAATGGCCATCCTCTGCAGAACGTGGAACATTACCCATACCTTGGGGGCCACCTATTATCAAACGCAACTATTGACGCAGAAATACAGCATCGCCTAAAATGTGCTAGCGCAGCATTCGGACGGCTTTCGGAGAGTCTTCAACAATCACGACGTCAATGCGGAGACCAAGCTACGTCTCTACAACACAGTTATAATACAAACTCTAACATACGGATGCGAAACGTGGACCACCTACAGAAGGCAATTCAAACGACTAGAAAAATATCACCAAAGTTGTTTAAGACGAATCCTGAGAATCAAATGGCAAGACGGACGAACAAACATAAGTGTTTTAGAAGAAGCCAGAACAACTAGTATAGAAGCCCTTATCTTCAAGCACCAGCTTCGTTGGACTGGGCACGTTATCCGCATGCCCGAAATACGTCTCCCAAAGCAGATATTTTATGGACAACTGAAGGAGGGAAAGAGAAATCAAGGAGGTTAACAAAAAAGGTACGAGGACGTTCTCAAAGGCAATATGATGAAGGGTCACATTGATATAAACAACTTCGAGACCACGGCAAATGATAAGGCTTCATGGCGCCGAACAGTCCATGACGACCAACAACACCCGGCTGCTGCCGGAGACTGGGTGTGCCAGAACTAGCCATCAAAAAACGCACAACAGATAGCGACGATACAGAATAGAAGAAAATCATACTCGGTATCGAGTGATTGCCTATGATGATGATAGTATTGTAGGTTTTTGTTTTAAAAACGTCCCTAGAAGACGTTCTGGGGCGGTCGAAAAAGTATACTTTTACCAAAAAGAAAACATCCCCGATGTATGTGTATATTCCCGGGACGCCGACAAAGTTCCTGTGAGACGTTTTAAAAACGTGCTTGTACTATGCTAAATTTTCAGTGAAGGATCCCGCATTTTCCGACCTCAAAAACCACCTCAATTATTTTTTTTCTGCCACAATTTTTTAAAAATTTTGATTTGATATTTGGTACTCAAAATGGCAAAAAAATCTCGATAAAAATGTGATATTTACACCAATGTCATGCAATATATCATTTTAAATCAATATGGCGACGATTAAAATACAAAAAAAAATTATTTTTCTGCGCGTTAGCATTTTTGCACAAACAGAAGCAGTCTTAAGTTGCGTATTTGCCAAAAAAGCGAGCAAGAGCGAGGCATTTGTTCTTATTCGTGAATTTTTGCTCGTGCTCGCTCGACATATTGAAACCTGGTCCACATTAGAGCGAATTTGTTCAGGTTCGCAGTTGATCCATCTATTTTCCGCGAGCATTTCAATATGGCTGAGTCAGAAATTGTGCTGCTTTCATCGTATTTAGTTTATCAAAAAAGAAAAAACAGAAAAAACGGTTTTGGCAAGCAACCTTATTTAAAAACAGATACATCTATAGTGGCAGTAGTCTACTGCGTGATTTAAATGTAGAACATGAGTAAGGCATGTTTCAGAATTTTTGAAGAATGAAGAAAGAAAGACGAAGAAAACCGGCCGAATTTGATATTCGGTTATCAGTTTCAAAAGACTGTCATTAGATCACTCCAAACTGAACGCACAAAAAACCCGATTAATCGCAGCGATATGAAATCCCTTCCACACCGAACGAGCAAGAACAGGCATTTCTTTTGATGTACCGCCTTGCTGTCATTTTTTTTGAGCACGAACAAACAAACGTTCGATCGCTCTCTATCCCGCTCGCTCGTGCTCGCTCTTGCTCCCTTTTTTGGTGAATATGCACCTTTAGCATGAGCTAAATTTAATTTTAAATTTTTGTGTTAAACTAGATGAGATTTTAATAGCACAGTTATAATGGATGAACGCTTAAGTACAAAAAAGAGTTTTTTTGTTTTTTTTTCGGCAATCTATAGTCTCAGTGGTGGCGTTATTGACAAGACTGCAGTCAGGACATACAAAATACTGTTGTTTTTTGTGCGAGTGGGACAGCCGCGCCAGAGACAAACATTATAAGATTAATGTATGGACTCCACGTAAAACAACAGAAGTTGGCATTAAAAATTTCACAAAAGTATATTTACCTCCACTTCAGATTAAGCTAGGCCGATGCCTCCGATATTTAATAGAACTTCTATCTACTCGCTTTTTAGTGAGCTTTGAACGTATGTGGCGGCCATTTTGACAATTAACTAATGTAAAAACTGAAGAAGAAAAGATGTTGGCTGGCCTCCGTGTCGGAAGTATTGGCTAGGCCTGATCGAAAATTTTGTCAAAGCACTGGATAAAGAAAAAAATGCTTTTAAGTATTTAAAAGACAAATTTTCACGTATAAGTGACGCCAAAATTAAAGAAGGAATTTTGGTTGGTCCCCAAATTAGGCAATTGTTTCAAGATACGAATTTCAGACAAATTTTAAGTGACATTGAAAGTGTTTGCAATAATTTTCTTGAAAAAAATAAATCAGAAAATTATAGCGAACTTGTGCAAGAACTACTCACATCCTATTATATTTTAGGGTTCAACATGTCAGTCACTTTCTCCATTCTCATTTGGACTTTTGGATATTTCGCCAAGATATTGCCTCCATAGAGAAAAGGTATACAGGAAAGTGGAGTCCGAATATGCTAGCCGACTATTGATGGACCCTAACGACGTCAAGGAAATAAATAATTAATACGTTTTTATTTGTTTAATTTTAATAAATCGACATTGAAGGGAGTTTTTATTGAATTTTTCTCAATATCAAAGAATACGTCCCTCCCTCATCATTGGAGGCTAATATCGGAAATCTGAGGTCAGATCCTAATCCAGTAGGCCAAAATACATAAAGTCAATGTACATTTCAAAAATTGGATTGGTTTGGGAGAAGAACTACAGGTAAAATCGAGTATTTCGGTCCAAAGTTGCATCACAAAATGGCGCCTTTTCCCCATTACCCATCGTAGCCTAGTAAAGATACCATAATGCTTAAGTGAGAGTGAATTTAATATAGCTATACTTAATATACCTATACATAGTTGCCATCAGTATACACCGAAACATCAGATTTCTAAAATATTTCAAATAAATTGTAGTACCTCCTACGCCACCCCAGATTAAATCTTACACATTAAATCTAAAATTACAATTTTTAATCCGAAAAGAATATTTATCTTTAAAAGAAATATTACTGGAATTTATTTAAATCTGTGCCGTTTTCTGCAAGAAATGTTGAAAGTAATTGTTTATTAGAAAGAAATAATTAAATGGTAATAAAAATAAAAGTCACCTACAAGCCAAACATTACCGACACAACCAAATGGGGTAGCGTAAGTGACGGTAGCGTAGGTGACAGTTTTATAGAAAATATTTATTTAATAAAATGGGTAACTTTTGGGAAAAAAAATAAACATGTTTCAAAATCTTATCATAATCCCGCAAAACCCATTTTTTCGCAGGTGAATACTAAAAAGCATTCTCCCAGTTTTCTGTAATAAAAGATCGGGACTACGCAAACTGGACATCAAAGACCACTTAACCTGTTACCTTTCAATCAGGGAGTCTGGTGTTTTCTCACTCCTACCACCAACCTGTTGCCTAAAGAACTTTCGGTAACATAGGTGATGAGGTGCGAATTCAGCTCATTCAAAAATAAAATAATGTAGATCATAAAAGACTAATAATTTTTTTACATAGGAGACATTTTTTTTGGAGGACAACTTTTGTTGCTCGTAATTATGCTAATTTTATTAAAAAATATGTACTTTCTTTTAAAAGGGACAACCTGTTTGGGTGATGGGTGGTGTGGGTGACAATGCAATTATTTAAAAATTTATAATAATGTACTTACTTACTTACTTTCTCGTTTATTGCCTTTTATGAAAATTAATTCATATGACAAGAAGGTTAAGTTTCACAAATAAATGGGAAAAAAATAGTTAAATAATAATATTTTCACAAGAAATTGAAGTAAAACAGAAATAATTTAAAGAAAGAAAGAAAAACTTTGATTACAAAAAAAAAGGACCCTGAGATATTACTTAAAGAGTAACAATTACTTAAACAGTATCAAAACAAAAGTTAACAGAAAAAGAAAGTTACAAAAAAATGAGCACTTTTGCTGATATTCTGGTTTATGGGTACAAATTGAAATAATGGATTAATATTACTATATATATATATATAAAGGACTTTAGTTTTAAAATATTAACTAGTAAGGAACACAAATGTTTTAAGGATTTTTCACTAAGGAAATTGATAATTTCATCACTTGAATGAAACAGTTCAGCAGTTACGGGCGAACGAGGACTCTCATATATAGGGCATACCAACAAGACGTGGCAGATTGTTTCTGGTTACAAATCGTACATAAAAGTTTTTGATCGATTTTATAGTTAAATTTTTAAAACAAAAGGCCACTTGATATTTTAACGCTATTCTAAGATTGGCTACAGTCCTAAAGTCGACTTTATGATAGAAGTTATTTATTGCTTTTTTTAGATTTCCTAATGTCAAATTGTTCCATATATGTTCTTTGTTTATTTCTCTAAAATTTGCTTTACGTCACTCACCCAATTATATTTTGACTGTTCGTTTTGGAACGAAAGTAACTTTTCATTCAAAACACATGCGAGGGTATCTTATTGTGGGAACCATGCCTAACAGTTTTTTAATCCAGCTCTAAGGCAAAGCTTAGAAAAACAATATAAAAAGGAAATATCTTAGTCTTGGATGTGTTAATAGTTGGTGAATTTTCTGACATAGTCTTCGAGAATTTGAAGTTTTCGTGCGAGGCCGTACTCAGAAGTAGCCAAGATAATTAAATCATCAGCGTACAAAAGTAGTATGACGTCATACAGATGATTAATTGAAATTCCAAATACCCCTTTTTTCTAAAGAACTCTTCTATATCATACAGAAAAAGAGCAAACAGGATTGGGCTTAAAATTTCGCCTTAAAAAACGCCAGCATTGATAGGATATTCCTTGGTAAAACTGTTGTTTGTTTTGACTTAAAAAAATACTTTTTTGTGTTGATTGTTTATTACACGTTTAAATTTGGAGCTTAGTCCAATGGAATGGAGCTTACGCCACAGCAAATTATGATCTAGAGAATCAAAAGCCCTTCTAAATTCCATAGAAGTGTGCTCGAAGTTGAAGGTGAATCAAGGAAGTAAGTATAAAAATATTGTCAGCACAGCTTCTTTTTTTTTGTAAATCCTGCCTGGATCTTTGGTATCACCGAATATTCGTTGCACCAATTTTCTAAGCGAGTTGACAGTATTTGGGTAAAAATTTTTGTTAGCGCGTTTATAAGTGCTATCCCTCTATAATTCTCCGGTAACTCAATGGGACCTTTTTTATGTAGCGTAAACATAATGATTAGACCAGTCGGAAGGAAAAGTTTCATTTTCAAGAATTTCAGTTTTGTGGCAATTTTTTCTAAAACTCGTGACTGATACCCTCTGTCCCGGGTGCTTTTCCCTTTTTACACAAGTTAAGTGCATTTTCAATTTATTCAAGAGTTATGTCTAGGTCAAGCAAGGGACATCCTGCATCAAGGAATGGTGGACAAGGGTTATTCTGTCATAAAAAAGCTCCCATTTTCGTACAGTTAATTGTGTTTCATTAGATGATCTTTTATTTGTTTTGTAGTACCTAATGGTCGACCATAATTCTTTTTGATTTTTTACATTACTGTGTTTTGTTGTAATATTTTTTTCATAGCTGTCTTTAGTTTGTTTTACTACTTTGTTATAGTTTTTTTTTGTATAATATAGTTATCCACAAATGGTTTGCAAAAGTTATTTTTTTTTGCATACTTTAAGTTCCAAATTCAATTGTTTTTTTAGGATTATACAGTTGCTATCAAACCACGGTTTAGACTGACGCTTACTGCAATTATTATCGATATAATGAGATTTTACCAAAGCGAAAAGAGAAACAATTAAACGATGTTCCCCAAGTCACCCGGGCGAAACATCGTTTAATTGTTTCTCCTTTCGCTTTGGTCATTTGTGTGTTCCTTTTTGGACACTCACCCAATTTTGAATTTTCGTTCTTTGCCCCCAAGATCTTTTAATCTTCCCTTTTTTTTTCGTTCTTTGCCCCAAGATCTTTTGATCTTCCCTTTTTTAGATTCTTTTCGGTTGATTAACTGATTTGGAAGTTTAACTTCTTGTTTTAATTGTCTTAGGAGCATATTCCTATTGGAAAGATTAACACGCCAGGACGAACCCGTATCAGGTCACTTATAATAAGTACCATACGGAATGATGCCTATTTGTGAGTGATTCAGAGCTGGAAGTCAGGGTGTGTGCGATGGTGTTAAATGATGTCTGGATTGAGGGTGACTAATGAATCAACTGACGAGCCCACGCTGGTCACTCCGGGCGAAACATCGTTTAATTGTTTCTCCTTTCGCTTTGGTCTTTTGTGTGTTCCTTGTGGGACCCTCATCCAATTTTGAATTTTCGTTCTTTTCCCCCAAGATCTTTTGATCTTCCCTTTTTTAGATTCTTTTCGTTTGATGTAACTGATTTGGAAGTTTAACTTCTTGAGTATTATTTTTGTACTGAAAATACTTTAATTATTTCAAGTAATTATTTTTTGGTGTAGTTATCCTTAAAATACATATTATTTTCTAACATGTAGTTCTGAATGGTGAGTTTTGTGTCATTTGAATACGGAACTTTATTTAGCCTTCTACTGTGGTAGCCCCATTATCCAGCAAATTACACTATTTGGAGGTATATTGGGTAACAGTTTATTTTTGAACCAGTCTTTAAATATTTTCGTTGTGGTATCGTCATGGTAGTCAGTATGGCAATCCTTCATATTTTTGACTGATAAAGCCAACGCATTTGGTATAAACCCATTTTTTGTTCCAGCATCAATTATTGTGATACGCTTTCCTTTATTTGATGGAGCTTTAGTTGTGCAGTGACCTGACGAATCTACCCAACTTTTATCTGGAACTTCATCGATGTCAAACCCAGTTTCATCGAGATAAACAATATCTTTATTATTTTCTCTATACTCGCGTATTGCAGTTAAATATTCCATCCCCAATTTTTTTAAATGGGCTGATTCCATAATCACTTGACGTTTATTAATTTTTTTTTAAATCGTTTTTTAAAATATATTCTCTCAGTGTCTCACGGCGACCCTGTATTACTGTATCATCTTTTTTTAATCTTTAAATTAAGGTTTGTAAAGTAGGAATTATTTGTTTCCCATACATTTGATATATTTTTCTACGAATGATATCCATATCATCCATGTCCAATTTCTTAGAAGTATTGGTCCTTCCTTTTTCTTCTCCCATCTATCGGTTTATTTACTAAACGCCACACTGTTTTTACCGATCTTCGTGTTAAAGCTGCCGCTTTCTTCACTGCACCAAATTTTAATAACCCACGTTCAACAAGGGTGGTATAAATGTCAAATATCACTTTTTTTATATCAAGTGACAAAATATCGCGTTTAAATTGTTTTTTATCAATTATTTCTTTTGTAACACCATTATTCCCCATATCTCCACGTGACGTACTCGGTTGTTCCTCCCACGGGCGAAACATTTTTCATACAGTTAACAACAAATAACTTTTTCTCTAACCAAACACCAACTGCTAACTGATTTTCAAAACTACAAATTAGCTTGGTATCTTCAGCCTGTCCTAATTATTTTAAGAAAATTAATTTATAACGTAATCAAACCCTAATGGTATAACGTTTCGTAATTAGTTATAAAGCTAATAAATTTTAATTCGGCCAAAAACGTGTACTTATTAAGAAATGATTACACATTTTTAAATCCGCACCTGTCATCCTCAGAAATGGTAGCATGCTTACAGCTTTTTTTTATATACTTTCACATCCCGAACAATAAGTGATTATTATTAAAATTTGATCACCTCTAGGATTTGTAACTTTATCTAGACTACGTCGACATGTATGTAGGTAAGTACCAGTAAGAAGCTCAGCTTCTATTACATCATTCTCACCCACTCTTCCGTTAAAATCACCACCTATGAGGATCGAGATATCAGTTTTTTGAAACGAGTCGAGAACAGAATTGAGGACTAAAATTTGTTTAAAATAAACATTACAAATAATAAGCATAAGATCATTACAAGAGATAAGAAAAATTAACCAGTACTGAGACTTGTCAATTAATTCAGTGTTAAATTTTGGATTTATAAAAACTATAAGCCCTTCGCTCGCTCGCTCCTGAGCCCTCTCTTTAGTTGCAGGTGATGAAAGTATTGTAAAATGGTTAATTTGTGCAAAGTGATTTATTTCTCTTGATAATCATATTTCAGATACGCATTTAACATCTATATTTTCCATGTTTACATTCTCTAAAAGTTGTGGTATATTGTTTGAAAGTTTCAGACAATGATGTGTTAAAATTAACTCTGTGTTTCGAACTTTCATTGTCTATATTTTATTTATACACGACCTTTCGATCAGTACAATCTCTGATCGTCTTCAGGTGCAAACTACAATCAATTCCTATTTGTGATATATTATTAGCACCCTGACAGTTCCAGAAAATCAGCGAAATTGTTTGCTATATGATTTCTTGATACCCTTCATTATTTCTTGAATATTTTAGTTTCACAATCTTCACGCCTCACTCTATAATAAGGTACTAAATTAACACATTATTGTCATAACACCACTTTACCACTACTGCTAATTTTAGTAAGGTTAAAACAGTGGAGTACGTAGATATTATTTCTGAGAGGGGGGGACTGAAGCAACAGAATAGTCTCAGATTACCTTTTTATTAGTGATTTTTGGGGATAATTCAACCTTTAGGAGTCGATATTTAGTGGATCTGGGGAGTGGATTGAGCGCCTAACTCCTTCTCCCTAATGCGTATGCCGGCGGTTAAAACATTTATTCCCAAATCAATTAATACATTTTATTTCAGTCGCCCTCAATCCCACGTGCAGATGAGAAATGCGACCAGTTCCCAATGGGCCACAGCTAGACCACAACTAGTAGCGGCTTCTATGAGCGTAAGACCATATTCGTCGTCCAGGCAACCAACACAGCCTTCTCGCCACAGCTTAAGGCCGATGAGCACCGATGCCTTTTCTGGATCAAACAGTATATCTTTAGGTATATGGTCCAAATTCCTTTAGTTATTATTATCACACACCAACACACACACGGAGAGCCATTTTTTTAAATTTGGTTTTTTGGGGCTCTTAGTTATTTCGTACAATCTTTATATTTTGAACTCAATTTTTTAATTTAATGTACCAACTAACTATTGCTGTTAAGTTATTAACATTAAATTTATGTCAATTATATTAAGGCAAAACGTCTTTACTATGACTTTTATCTACTTAAATCTTTAAATTTGAAAAAGGCAACCCTTGTAGTAGCAAAACATCCCGGAAAATGAAAAGGCAACCAATATAATGCCAAGTCCGTAAGTGAAATACTAAAACATTCCCAGATACTTTTTAAAAGCAGTTTTACTTACTTCTCCAACAAGAGTAGTTATCATCTAACAGTTCTTGGTCCTTAAAGCTGATTGCGACTAGCCTTCTTGGGGTGATTATTTGGCTCCTAAATACATATATAATATAAAGGATTTTAGCTCGCGTTTTTAAATCTCTATTTTTTATTACATGTTTCATTTGACAATTTAAGTGTATTATAGTTCTTTTAAAAACGAATATGCCCCCCAATTATCCAAAATAGTTTTTTACTTAGTAAATCCAAAGATGCAGAGATTGGAAAAACGCTGGTATACAATTTTTCTTTTAGAAGGCCAAAAATTCATTTTAGTTCTCGCCATGAAGCTTGTGAGCATCGTAAAGGCTTATTTACATCAAGCCATCGTTTTATTAGACATTATACGAAAGAAAGCAGATGCCGAAAGTTCTACACTTAAATAAGTAAATACTTTAATTACTTCTGCTGTTTTTCATTATTCTGAAACGGACTGGAAATATCTTAAAAGCGATTGCCCAAAAATTTATTATGTTTATCTGTTTACTTAAAGGCAATATTTGTCCGCATATTTTTGTAAAACCTGAATTTTTTTGTTAAACCCGCTTAAAAACGCTTATTAAAATTAATACATCTTTGAATGCCAATGAGGAAGAGCGCAAAGTCCAGAAAGTGCTCGAAGAATACTTCAAAGGAGCGAAAGGACCAATATTGCATGCAAAATTATAAAAGATAAAACTTTTTATTAAAAAACCTCTTAAAGAACAAGCTTTTATTAAATGCACTCAAAAGTAGAAAATAATTTTTTATCTTTCTTATTTAGGTATCGTATATCGGTCACATCGACGATTCATCTAAGAAACAGTTGTATTACTCTATAACCTAGGATTTTTTAAAAGACTTGGCAAGCACGGCAATCTCACCCGTTCTCAGCTTCTTTAGATGAAAGCATTATGTTTATCATTCGAATAGAAAAAGAATTTAGTTCTTCTTTTGTAGTTCTCTCTTTGTCACCGTCACCCCTTCCCGAAAAACCCCTGTATCCCAATTTTGATTTAAATCGAACAAACTAAATCTTTTCCTCTCTCCACTTCTCTCGTTAGAGGGAAGTGTGTACCTAATAATACCATATTATTCTATTGTCGCCGGAAATATAAACGTATTCCAAATTTGATCAAATACCCTTAATTTTTAGATTTTTACTCTTAATCGTCCATTTTGTATCCGCCATATTGAAATTTTCAAATCTGATCAAAAATTCATAATCTTCCTCCTTAAAAACCTCTGTATGCCAATTTTGATTGAAATCGAAGAAACTAAATTTTTCTCCCTTCACTTCTCTCGTTAGAGGGAGGTGGGTACTTGAGAATACCATATTATTGTATTTTCACCGGAACTATAAACGCATACCAAATTTGAACACAATCGGATGTGGATAAGTCAGTTAAAATTGAATCCGCCAAATTTCCTATTCCTTATCCCCAAACGCCCCAGTATACCAATTTTGGTTGAAATTGGACAAACTTAGATGTTTTCCCCCCCTCCACTCCCCTCCTAAGAAAAGGGTGTCTAATACTGACATATTATAAGACCATCACCGGAACTATACATGCATGCCAAATTTGAAGGCAATAGGATGTGTATAAGCTAGTTAAAATTAGTTAGCAAAAGATAAAAATCGTTTCTGTAAATCAATGTATTTTAATTATTCAGAAAGCCACGTCTTTTCAGTGTACAAAGATGTATCATTCGTAAAAATCGAACAAGAAATAAAAAAGCTTTGCTTAACGAAAAAGGTGCTGTTTTTAACCATGTAAACAATGCACCTAAAAACACTATTCTAATAAATCCAATCTAGTACGCCATTGCTGTTTTGTCAAAACTACGTTACCATGTCATCTTAGTTTTCTGGACACTCGTCTATAAAATAATAAATTCTGATAAATAATTAATATATCAGCAAAATAAAAACTTTCTGCATTTTATCTATTTTAACAGGATTAAAAACAGCACCTCTTTCGCCAAACAAAGCTTTTTTAGTTCTTGTCCGATTTTTACGAATGATACCTTTTTGTACACCGAAAAGACGTGGCTTTCCGAATATTTAAAATCAGGTAAATTACTTTACAAAAAAGTTTGGCAGGAATGAGTCAAAAATATCTAAGTTTCAAAAGCACGCGCCGTTACCAATTTTCATAAAATGTCAAATTTGACAGATAGCGTATAAATGGAAAATCGTCTGCACCGCATGCGACTAGATCGAATCTGCCAAAAGTTGGGTGCCTCTCGACTTTTGCCGGGTGACCGTAGGTCGCATGCGGCGGGACGACTAAAATCGACCGTGTAAAGGGTTCATTGTTAGGCGATTCACCACCGCTTGAAGGTTATTTTCGTTTTTTTCGTTATTATTATTCCTGAAAATTTATTTACTTTTTGAAAATGAACAAAAATATCAATAGAGGATCAGTGGTGTAACTTTCTCTAGTAAATAATTAAACTGCTCGGTGGTCATTCTCAAACGTTTTCGAAAACAATTTGGAACTTCTAACCTCCATTCCATCAATAAGGTATCCAAAGCACCCAAAAGTTTGCGTCGAGAAATCCATCGGCAACCCCAAATTCTCGTTTTTTTCTTTGTTTCTCTCTCTGTTTCTTATTTTCTCTTTGTTTTTCAAGCAATTCTTGAAGAATTGCTTCATTCACTATATGAATTCCAGCACGTAAAAAAACACTTGTTCTGTTCAACATTTTTAACGAATGATCAATTTCTTGCGATTTTAGTCGCCTTGTGCAAATGAAGTAGCGATGCGACTAGCCGCACGGCAAGTCGAGGCCACTTGCCGCACGGCCAAAATCGACCCATGTAAATCCCGCTTTAGCTTTCCGCAGAGCTCAAAATCTAGAATCGAGTAGAGTGGCGCACATAACACTTTGGCGGAGGGGTGGATTTTAACGAAAGTTGCATATAGTCTAAAGCTTTAGCTTTTTGCAAAAGCTAAAATCACACAAATCAAGCTTACGATAGTAAAACCAAATCCAAAATAAAGATTTACGGTTTTTTTGGCCCACCTTATATATATGATACCATCTGCCATAAATTACTTCATACGAAAGTCAAATCTTACGTCTTTACAGCAGCTTAAAATTATTAAAGAACCACTTGAGTGAGCGAGATCAAAAAATTATCTTTAATAAAAGTTTACTTCCTGTTACTTCAGGCGTCTTGCAAGTCAATCCTTCTTGCACCGCTATTTTTCAATCTTTATTTAAGTGAAACTTTAAAACCTGTAGAAAACTGTTCACCTAATCCTTAGATGATAATAGAAACTTCAAGTAGGGCTTCTATCCATAAGAATAAACGGCCCAAAAATATGATTTAAATTTAAATCCTGAAAAACCCCAATAAATTGTTTTCGATAAAAATGCAGATCACATTCAAAACTTAAAGCAACATGAAATCAACAATCAACCATCAAACAATCAAACCTTAGTTAAATGTAAAATCTATAAAAAAAGCGTTTTTTATGGGTGCAACTACCAAAAAACTTAGAATGTTTTCAGAATCACATTTTAACTATAAAACAGAAATAGAAAATTCTTGTGTAAAACTGCATTAGATACTAATCAGTGTTTAGAATGTGCTGTTTTGTATTGAAATTTTGTTTGCCAAGGCTCATTTGAAACTCCGATTAGTTTTAATTATGATTAAAGCTTAATCGGAGAAATAATACTAACTTTATTTGTGTTAAAATTGGTTTTACAACTCTTTAGATAAGTGATTTCTAGAAGCAAGTTTATTATACTTATAAATTCAGGAAATTCCCCACTTATGTACATGGTGTCCCATTTTCGATAGGGCCTTTTGGAAAACTCCGTTAATATTAAAGATATCAAGGTGCAGTTTGCACATTACTGCCCTACTTTTTCGAGACTTGATGGCCCTTGTAATTTCTGAGCTACGGGGGAAATCGAAAATTTGGCAATGTTAATAATTTGACATATCTTCCTTAATATGCAAAATATTTTGATTCTCTAAAAATTTTTCATTGCGACTTTTGAACGGAAACAAAATGGCGCACTCAAACACTCAAAATTTTAATTCAACTTCTCGTTTTTAACTGACCATTATCAGGACCGAAAACTTAAAGTCGGACCTAAATTTTTTTTTGCTTAATGTTGTATGGTTTTTAGTGCTTTTTTAACTGGTTAAACTTACATTTTAATTTTACGACGTTTCGACACCAAAAACCATCATCAGTGCTATATTTTGAATTTTAGTATTGCTGACGGCCCTGGAAAATCGAATCTGGTTTTTATTTGAAAGTTATTGTTTTGGATGCTTTAAACTCCATGTAATAATCCAACTATCCACCACGGAGATATTTGTTTGTTTAGTTTTATTAATAAAAAGTACCTATACAATAATTTAGGTATGAAGAAACAAATAGAAAAAAAACTAACAACTTAATTTAATTCAAATGTTCAAATTGTTGTCCGTTGACGTCAATGCCCATCTCACATTTTCTTTGAATTTTCCTGAGGGCATTTATTATTAGCATTCTTCTTGCTCTGAGGAAAATTCAAAGAAAATGTGAGATGTTCATTGACGTCAACAGACAACAATTTGAACATTTGAATTAACTTAAGTTGTTAGTTTTAAATAAAGTTGTTAGTTTTATGTAAGCAGGTTAAGTTTGTTTCTGTTTGTTTCTTCATATTTATATTATTAATAAAACCAAACAAAAAAATATCTTCGTGGTGGGTAGTTAAATTACTATATAGAGTTTAAAGCGTCCAAAACAATAAGTTAAGAATAAAAAACAGATTCGATTTTCCAGGGCCGTCTTCATCACTAAATCTCAAAATATAGCACTGACTATGGTTTTTGGGGTCGAAACGTCGCAAAATTAAATATAAGTTAAACCAGTTAAAAAAGCACTAAAAACCATACAAAATTACGCAAAAAAATTTTTAGGTCCGAAACGTTGCATTAAAATTTTGAGTCCGACATTTTGTTTCCGTTAAAAAGTTGCACTGAAAAAGTTTTTACGGAATCAAAATATCTTGCATATTAAGGAAGATATGGCAAATTATTAAAAGTGCCAAATTTTTGATTTCCCCCCGTACCTCAGAAACTACAAGGGCCATCTAAAATCTAATAACACCATTTTTCAATTCTTGAAAAAGTAGGGCAGTAATGTGTAAAAGCCATCTTGATATCTTCAATATTAACCATAAGGAGCCATCGAAAATGGGACACCGTGTACACCAAATAAAGTTAATATCATTTGGGGTAGAAGACCTTTGAGTTACAGATAAAGTTTATACTAAAGATATAAGACACATAAACCATCTATTTTATAAATACCTTCTCACACAATAATAATAAAAACAATAAAAGATTCCAATTTTTAGGCTATTACACAAGAAAACCTACTATTAGCACTACTACAGGGGCAAACTTTATCTCATCCATGATCGATGAAATATCAGTTCATCCTGCGAACACCAAAGGATCGAGTTGGACAACTGAACCTGGCTATATAACCAGGATAAAAAAACCAACCATTTATAAAACGAAACCAAATAAACCTACCAAAAAACCAATACCCAGTAAGAGTACAACAAAGTATCCGACCAAACCGCATAAGACTACCACAACAGAAAAAGGGTAAGATGAATTAAATGTTGTGAAGCTACTGGTAGCTAACATCTAAAACAAATTTAAGATGCAATGATTCGGTGTTGTTGATGTTTGCTTGTTGTTGCGAGTACCGTGAGAATAGTAGTTTTCCTAACAAGTGCGTGAAGTGATACTTTTCCGCACGAAAAAGCAGTTAGACGAATGACGCGGAACGGAGTTTGGATAATCTTTAAATGCGGGAAAGACCCTTTGCCCGCGTGTTAGGAACGATAATTTTTCTACGAGTGTCAAGAAAAATTAAGTTGGATTAAGACATTTTATATTTTGTTAAAAGCAAAACAGAAGTAATATTACTTATTATTAACAACATTAAGAAAGTGTGCGCAAAATTAAATAAGTAAAAGCGTGCGCTAAGAGTCTCCGTGCGCAAATGCCTGCGCATTGGGCTAGGTTTTTATTCGGACTAATTTTCTAAATGCGGGTTGTGAAAACTCCAGTTTTCGTTTTAATTTTAATAATTCTGATTTTTCCATCTGGTCCTGGAATATTTTAGAATTTCTAGACATGTTATCTATCATAATAACCACTACACTAACAACTGTTAAAGAGTTCTGTCTGTAAAGTTGGTAAGTAGTCACCAAACTCCGTCCACAATTCACTGTTTTTAAGTTGACTCCAATAAAATAATTTGGTGTAAGGTGTTACTTTCAATTTGATCTAAATTTTTGACAGCTTTTCTTAGTTCTTCGGAAGTTCTTAGGTTTGTGCCATTGTCAGAAAATATTTTTACAAATAAATTTTTTCTGATAATAAATCTTCCTAAAGCCATTATCATTGAATTAGTTGTTAGTTACTGAATGGGCGACTTCCAAATATAGTCCACAAACAGTCAACCAGATAAAAATGACTCCCCATCTATTCCCATAATTGAAATTGTTTGTTTGCATTTTTCTCTCCTACATTTTTGGCAATGACTAAAGACGGATTTAACTTCGAATCTTTCATCCAAAATCCAGAAATTATTCCTGCATTCATTTAATCCCCTGATAAGTGATTGGATTGATTGATTAGGATTTTTGGCAGATTGTGATAACGTAAGGACTAAATTTGGGCTTCCACTAATAATAATCATGTCTCTTGAGTCCAAAAATGGATTTAATTTTCTTATGGGACTTTGTTCATGTAACGATAGCTTATCCTTGAATTTTTTATATTCCTCAATAAAAACTTCTTTTTTGAATTGTTTAATTAAAATCGATCTTGCAGCGGAAAATAACAGGTCACTCCAATTGGAAAATTCTTTAGTGTTAACTATAGATTTTTCTCGACAGCTTGATTTGTCTTTATAAAGAAATGGTGGTTTATTGGTCTAAAAGTCAATCAATGATCTCAATTTTTGCAGTATCGTCGTATGTTCTCCTATCCTATATGAGATTCAAATAGCATCGTTTTGAATTCAGTGGTATAGAGTTTTATAGTCCGTTCAATAAAAACTTAAGTGGTAATTATTACGTCAAGTACCTTTTTTACCATTTTTGCTATCCTAGTTTTGAGAAATACTGCTTGGAGTTCCAAATGTGGAATTGTCAAGGATTTATTTAGAATTAGAGACACATTGATATCATTATCGTCGTAATTTTCTCTCAGATAGGCAAATGCATTTTTGCTACTCTCACAAAATATATGAAGCTGTATTTGCTTGGTTAATGGATGGGGCAGCACCAACATAAATCCCAGGTATAAGCACCTTTTTTCTGCTAGAGGATAGATAAATTAGCACCAGCACAACATCTACAAAAATCATATCAAAAAACCATTTAAACAGTATTGGTCTAATGAAAAAAACCAAACGGAGAATACTGCAACGATGAGAAGGAAAGCTTAGAGGTATTATTAAAGACTCATTTCCCTGGTTTGAAAATCGTAGAAAACCTTCACAGTGAAGGGTATCAAAACCCTAACGGGAGGAACAAAATACTATCGGAAAAATCTTCACAGTAAACCGAATAAAATACAAGGAGCCCGGCAAAGATAGAGTCTTCCTGGCGCTACAGCAAAGCGGCCACGAAAACCTAAAAGTGTATCTACAAAAAGTTTTCAGAACAACCCTTTACCTAGGATACATACCAAAGGCTTGCAGGGGGGCTTACCACTCAAAACAAGCTAAATAAGGTACAAGGCTTATCTGTCAAGTAAAACGTAACCCACAACCAGGTAACCTTAATGTGGGTGCCCGGTCACCGAGGTATAGCGGGCAACAGAAAAGCAAATATTTTTGCAAAACAAACCACATCAAAAAAAGAAAGAGCGTAAAAGCTCATATACATTGACAGGAAAGACATCAAAATAGTTGTCGGACTACTCACCGGACACTGCCAAGTGAATTATTACCTAAAGGTGATAGGGACAGACCACTGCAGATTTTGCCTGATCGCAGCAGAGAGCGCAGAACACAAACTCTGTGAATATCCCGCTCAACTCTCGAAGAGGCTTAAGCATCCCTTAAGAAAATAGCTTCCTTTGGAAGAAACCTTACATTCCTCAAGACTTAGATGAAAAGTCGTTCACATAATTTCTGTCAAGGAAGCAGTGCCCAGCGGCTAAAAGAGCCGAAACGACTATCCATGTAATCTACAGTCTTGTTTGGTAAACGAATTTTTTTCTGAGTGGCATCTTCGAATTCAGAGGTTATGTTTGGATTTAAGGTCTTTAATACACAATTTTCAGTGTTTCCAAATTTCGCCATTTACAAAAATATCCAATTTTATACCAGTACGCCAGATATTCTAATCAAACGTCCTCCTATCGTGAAGTTGACATCACTATTCGAAGTACTTGTCTTTTGTTTTGTCTTTTAGCAAAAATATCACTATTCTATTTTTTAGCATCCCAAAATATTGCTAAAAATCGTTAGTTTAAATTGCTGCAATCAAGGTTAAGCTCTTTTTTCACATCTTGCTCTATTTCCATTACTTTAGTAAACCCTTCGGAATAAAATGTGGTCCAGCTGACTAACTCAATTCCTGCGTAATTTTAAATTTACAAGGTAATCGTCGACTTAGTGATTTCGGGTTATTGCTTAGATGACTCTAGTTATAATTTTCCTTTTAATTTGGCATTTATATAGTTGGAATTTGCCCACATGCTGGAGCATCATTTAAGCTTATATCTTCGCATTTCGCTGCACAGTCAAATACAAGTCTTACTTTCTCTGGTTTATTGGGAAATGTTTTTTAATGTGTTAGTTTTCTAGCATTGCCTTTATCTAGATACTTTTGAATGTTTTGGACATTTTTTCTCCAAACTTAGGGTCTCTTTGCATTTGGTTTTCCATTGTTTGCAGTCTTTTTTGGCATATTGTATAGTGTTTGTTATGATATTAAATGCTCTTTGATTTAATTTGGTTTTTGATGCTAAGGAGCTTCCAAAGACGTCAAAAGGAAAGAATTTTTTAACAAGTTGGTGTAGTGTGTTATCTTCTATATCTTTTTCAAAGATGCGAAAGAAAATGTTGACTTCTTGAGTTGTTAACCTATCCATACTTTTTAACTACCATTTTTTATCGTTCTTACATTTCTCATAATAAATTCTCTGGAACCTGTATAGTAAATTTTCATGTCATAACATTTGGAGATTTCATGTGCTGATGTAACGTGATTCGTTCACTGAGACGTACCATTTTTATTCAACTTTTTTAACAAACCTTCAGCAATTAAGGTTACGGTGGAATATTTGTCCAAAGTGCTGTTCTGTGAACTGAAAAATTATCTGGTTCGGTGAGTTAACCATTCTAAAAAATACAATTTTTTTTTATTTTGTCCTAGGGCCATAAAATTTTGACCAAATTGGATAGATGATGGTTCTGTTGCTTGAGAAGGTTTTGCCGCAGCTGTGGTATTTATTTTTTGTGTCTCTTTTTGGGAAGGTCTCAGTTTCATTGTGTAGCATTTTATTATGGTTTCTTTTGCCCCCTGGCACGTTACATTGTTGTCTTTTTTTAGAGTTGTTTGTTGTGACCCCTTTAGGTAAGAGAAGCATAATTTATTTTTAGTGAAAATTTGCCACCTTGTCTCTACGTCGTCGGTTCTAACTTTTCATGGCAAAACTCACAAATATACACCCAAAATCATTTAGAAAAGTTCATAATGTTAACTTCTATCTATCTTTTTTGGAAATTTCTCCCCCCCCCACTTTAAATTTAGTGTATCTGGTAGTTTCGTATTCCTAATATGACAAAAAGATTTTGCTTTATTTATTAAAATGTCTATAATTAAATGAGGATGTCCAAACCTTCATCTTTTGCATGTGTATCAAGGATTCCTCGTTTGAATATTGACACATACTTGGAATTTTTCTAAAGTGGTAAATAAACATTGGCGAATCTTCTGGTTTACCATCATAAAAGGAAAAGTATTTTTCTACTAAATGTTGACAGTCTGGTTTACTCTCTGTCTATCTTGGGAGGTGTTATAGTCTATATTGCACTTGCGATGGTGTCTCATAGTTTTTTTTTGCAATTTCTGGCTTTGTACTAGAAATCGGTTCAAGATATTCATGAAAGTTTTCCTTCTGTTTAATAATCCTGTTTTTAGTGTAACTGTTATCTAAATTTTGAGGTAAAATATCAAATTTTGTACTTACCGACTCGGATTTTTTTGTTTTAGTTCTTTATGTTCCTGCCAAGTTTCATTTTATTGCATACTCCTTGACTTTGCACAATAATTTTAATAATTTAAATTCATTATTTTGTGTTTCTACTTCTCTATTTGTCGTTTTCTTTTTTTTTTATTTCTGAAGCAGATTGTTTTGACTTTGTTGTTGCAGTTTTATTGGAAAAACTTTCGTTTCCCATAATAATCGACTTTTCTTTCGCTGTTTTTGCAAAAATTTTCTAATTCACCTGGTTTGTATAATCAACTGATTTGATTAAACATACCTCTGATTGTGTTCTCTGGTAGTTTTAGATGTTCCAAAGCCGTGTTTCCATTCAAAATATTTGTCCAAAAATTTTGAGCCATGATTTGTTTTACCTCTTGATTGGTGGTCTAAAGTCGTCGTAAAACTTTTTTATTCCAAAATTATATTTGACAATAAATATGACAAAAGTAAAAACAAAAACGACATTAACAAAAAAAGACACGTCGTCAATTAATCGGGGGTTTTTGGACGGCATACAAAAATAGCAACCTCAGTGGTCATCGTTATTTGACAAGCCATCAAGAATAAAGTTATTTCGGTTTATTTTTCCAACTATTTTATCTGCGTAATCAAAAAGTAACCATTTTAAGTTTTCTTTTTGCAAAATTTTCCAGAAACGTAAGCGCTTTGACTTGGATTCATAAGTAAATATAAACAAAATAAAGATAACAAGACAACAAGATTTATGCTACATTTACATTGACTTCCAAGTCAAATTCAATGTGACATTTGCAAACCAGAGCATTTACATTGAACAAATTTTGAGGTTAAATTTGCCGTGTTTGTTTTTTTTTAAAGTGGTTTTAAACTTGTTTTTTACTTGAGATGGACGAATTATTGCAGATTTTGATGTTCGGCTGTTTGGCAACAATTATAACTGCCATTTGTATAAAGAAGCAAAAAAAAAAAGTGATAGGTAGAAGAAGTTACAGGAGAATGTGGATCCGAGAAATTTACCGTAAAAGGCGTGCTCAGGGGCTCTACCACAACTTAATAGCAGAGTTAAAAATAAATGATCCCATTTTATTTTTTAATTTTGCGAGAATGACTCCAACTTCATTTGAAAAATTATTAAACCTATGTGGACCATTTCTACAAAAACATTCCCCAAGAGAAGCTATTAACCCAGGACAACGTTTAATCTTGACTTTACGATTTTTGGCTACCGGCGACTCATACCCAAGTTTGGGTTATGCATTTCGAATTGCACCATCAACAATTTGCAAAATAATTAAAGAGACATGCAACATAATATGGAAAGTCATACCAATTAAACCGTTATCAAAAGATGACTGGTTAAGGATTGCTGAAGATTACTATAACCTTTGGCAATTACCAAACTGTGTAGGAAGTATAGATGGGAAGCATATTAGAATTAGATGTCCAGCAAATTCAGGCTCTCGATTTTTTAATTATAAAAAATATTTCAGCACTATTTTACTGGCTATTTGCGACGCCAAGTACAATTTTATTTATGTTGACATTGGGTCCTATGGGGCTCAAAGTGATGGAGGTGTTTTAAGAAATAGCCTATTTGGACAAAAGCTGGCTTCAGGAGAACTAAATCTTCCAGGAGGAAAAAATTTGCCAAACACTGACATTATGGCACCATTTTACTTTGTTGGTGATGAGGCCTTTCCTCTTCAGATGAACCTCTTCCGACCATTTAGTAAAAGAAGAAATGTGGCCATGCCTCAAGATGAGAAAATTTTTAACTATAGGTAGGTTAATGTTGTTTTTGTGTTACTGTTGCACCTTTAATAAAAAGCTTAGCAGGCTGTTAGTCACCTAACTACTGGTAACCAACCTAGTACAAAATTATAGTGTTTTTATTCTTGATTAAAATGTGTGTTTTCTTTTTAATCAGATATAATAATACCTATTAATTTTTTAATAGGTGAGCATGGTATTAATTCAATAATATAATATTATCTTTTGTTTTTTCAGATTATCCCGTGCTAGAAGGACTATTGAAAATGCATTTGGGGTAATGGTGGCTCGTTTTAGAATTCTGCTAAGGGAAATAAATGCAAAACCTGAGACTGTAGATTCAATTGTAAAAGCACTAACATGTCTTCATAACTATATAAAAAAAGAAAATAGAGACTTCTATTGCCATAGTACCTTTGTAGATCGGGAAGTAAATGGTGAAGTAATACCTGGCCAATGGAGGCAAGAAATTGAAGGTGATGGAGCTTTGGAAGCTGTAGAACTTCGCTTTGGAAACAGAAATGCTCCAAGATCTGCATGGAGGGTAAGAGATATGCTTAAAGAATATTTAAATGGAATAGGTAGTTACATTTGTCCTTGGCAAAATGAATATATTAATAGGACACATTGACACGATTTCTAATTAAGTACTTTAAACAGTGTGTACACTTAAGTTCACAGCATATGGGAAACTCTCAGGGAAACTTTTTTATTATTAACCTATGAAAAAGTTATTCCTCATAGAAAGTTCTGGTCTGAAACCTAAAATGCAACCATCAGATATTAATTTTTTTCAGTAGTACCTATACAAGGTGGGTATGTCAAATAATATGAATTTTGCTCAAGAATAAAGTAATTTCAGTTGTTATAATATCGAAAATTATTTTTAAATAAATATGTATGCATGTATTTATCACTCAATTAATTTCCCACCCAATACCATGGCAATTTTTAAAAAAATCCCATATTTTATTCTGCAAACTTAAGTGGGGCATCACTTAATAATAGCATGTATAGGGTTGCTTAAGAGTCTGTTTTGTTTTATTTAACTTTTTAAAAAAAATTTTATAAGTTATAAGTGTTTTACCATTAGATATTTGCTACTTAAAAATAACATTTTTATATTTTACCATGTAAGTATTCAGCATTTTAACATAATCACATATTCGAGGGATAGGACACTCCAAAATTTTTGTGAAATACATGTATTTCACTTTTTTTTTCGTTATTTCAAAGTATTTTAATGTATTTCAAACCAAATTTGTACACCTATTTCAGGGGCGTCCCACCCCTCGGGTATATTAGTTTAATAATAAGATATAGGTTTGCCTAAAAGTGTATTTATTTCTACCATTGCCTGATCCATGTTTACAAAGTTTCTACTTTTATAAACATTTTGTATAACTGTTTGTTTTACCATTAGATAATTATGTATAAGTTTATAATAAAAAAAGTATTTGCTAATTAAAACGAATCTTTCTATATTTTTCTATATACTGATAAGTAGGTAGGTATTTAGTATTTTAACATAATCACAAATAACTTAAAGAAATGAAAAAACAAGTTTTTTGTACTTCAGTGCAATCGAAATCCAAGAAGTTCATTTTGCACTGAAGTACAAAAAACTCCTGTTGACCACAGCCATCTTCCTTTGTTACTTAAAGAAATACCTAAGCTATGAACTAAAATATCATTTTTCCATGTACCTACTTTAACATAATCACAAAAAACTTAAAGAAATAAAGTTATGAACTAAAATAGAACAACATTTAGGAACATATATTTTTTATGACATATTGCTTTGCAGTGAGCCTCAACAAATATTTAAAAAAAATAAAAATGTTAAAGTCTTAAAAATATAAAGAAGAAACAAAACTTACAAACAAATAGAACACAACATCTTTTTTAATGACGATCCTGTCAATCTTTGGTAAGAAAAGAATATTTTCTAATTTGTAACTATCTTTAAATCTAAAAACTTATCACTGTTACTTAAAACTCATTTTTCTTAATTATTTATTTTTTTCTTTTCATTTGCAACATTCTTATAATTGTTTCATCAATAAATTCCTCCTGTCTTTCTTTGGAAAACTCTCTTAACTCTGCACATAAATAGTTTGCAAAATCATCTATTTTGCTTTCAGTCTTTTTTGTTTGTTTAGAAACTGCTTCCTCCATTGTGTTGCTAACTTTATCCAAAATGCTTACAAAAGGATCCACAGGAACCTCCGGTGCTCTGCGCCTTTTATTTGCCTTATCTTTATCACAAATATTAGCAGTGTGAGGAGGCTTTATGTTCCTTTTATTTATAGTTTTTGGTGTGCGTTCATTTCTACACAAATTGGTGTTCATTAATATATTTTGACAATTCTCCGAAGGCTTCTCAGTTTTACTATTAGCAAAAGAAGCACTGTTTTCTTTTTGCATTTTTTTTCTTGCAAAAGGTAAATTTCTTGGTAAATTTTCATTGATCGAAAAATTTCTTTTCAACATTGTATCTTGAGAACTTACCATTGTTTCCTCAGTATCACTATCAATATTTGAAAAAGTACCCATTGGAATAGGGTGATTTAAATTGAAGCTACTGGTTGTATTTTCAAACAAACTGGTTGTTGTGCTAAAAAAAAGATAAAGCTTTATATAGAAAAAGGATATTTTATTTGAGATAATTTTGACAAAAAATAGGTATGGTTTAGGTGTAAACGGTTATAATTATTTAAAGATGTGAATTATTTATTGCGTTCCTGGATAAACCCGCCTTAAGTTACCTAAGAACATCACTGAAAATACAGTAAAAATAAAACATGCAATAACTTACCTCCTGGGAGAAATGTTGTCAAACATGTATTGAAAAAAAGACATATACGGCCATTCTACTAATTGTGAAGCTGGTGCGCCACTTCTCGTCATGGCTTCAATTTTATTTTTCTGCCGGTGGTACTTCTCCCTTAGCGACTTCCACCTTTTCTTGCACTCTTCAACTAAAAAAAAATAAAGGAGCCACCTGACATGGAAATAACCTGCTTTTTCCCTTTCTTACCAGTCATGTCCAATGAACGGGCGATATTTTCGAATGCAGTCTCCTTTAATACCCGATTGCTGTAGGCCCTCGATTCAGGGTTATAAATTGCGGGATAGTTGCAGACCATCCTCAGAAATAATTCGTTATTTGTTTCATACTCTTCTACATCCGAATCCATGTTGCTTTACGAAAAACGAAATTAATTTATATTTAACCCAAACAAATTTATATTTCTAACCTTAAAATTGATGAATTTGCTTGCCGATCGCAAGCCCTCGACCAAATTCGACCTTGACTTCAAACTTGAATTCGATTTTTTTTAAATGTAAATGATTCTGTGGGTTCCCATATGGTAAGCTGTCAAATTCAACATTAAATTTTAGATCGAATTCAATGTAAATGTAGCATTACTTGTTTACTTCTGTTAATTCACGTCAAAGCTTGCGTCAAAGTGTTTCTATTTCTGGATTTGTTTTTAAAGAATGTTTAGAATTGTTACTTTTTGATTAGGAAATATGCATAATATATTGCTTTAGGGGTAAGCGTAAAAACAGTTAGGAAAATAAATCGAAATATTGTCCCGACCCAGTAAAAGCCCATGTTACTCAAACTCTATTTAAGTATGTTTATCCATAACAAATAAAAACTGATTAATTTTAGGCCCATCGAGGTTACAAAAACTACCATAATTAATAACGATGTAGATAATAACCTGCCAACTGATGTAACAACTGCCATCTATGACAGTTTTTTAGAAAGTCAGAAATTAAATAAGGATGGTAAGTAAAGGACAAAAAAGGTATTATGTTACTGCCCTTGCAAAGAAAAGGAATTTATGACGAAAAATGTCATTTCTTATTTTTTTATTAGTCCCTCCGGTTTTGTGCAAAGAGATCAGGCAAATTTATAAAGTACCTCCTATAAATTAACAAACAAAATGTAAATAAATTGAAAAAGGGTTTCCGCGAGTAAAAATTAACAAAACAAAAGAATTTTGAAAGTTGTCTTCCCTTCGGAGTGAAGGTGCTTCTGCCGATTCTGCAGACTGACAGTTGGTTGTCTTTCACAACTAATAAGCACCACCAGTGCGAAACTTGAGTCTACGGGTATCATTACCTTTTTTGAGAAAAATGGATTAGTGGTTACATTATTTCCTCAGAAACACGAATTAGTGGTTACATTATTTTTTATTTTGCAGGGCGACGTAGTTCCATAGTAATAATTCCAAAAATATGTCATTTATAAGATACTAGAATATTATTACCATATCTAAGGAACGACGTGTAATATGAATTACACTATAAAATCTTCTTAATGTTACAAATTTAGTTATTGCATACAAAGTTTAAAAAGGCTCTTTAAGAACCACATTAGTTTTCCACAGTGGATTTTCTTTTTGCCAATTACTTATTTCATGCACTTAACATTAATTGACGAATATGTCAACTTACCTACTAGTAACAACTTAACTAGGGACTTATGTTTATTTAATTTAAAACCATGATATCAAGTATTTTCGCAAACCGTACGTTTGGCTGCATGCTACCAGCTAATATGTTCTTTTTAAATTTTAGGATGCGGTTTACCCCAAATGTTTTCACAAGCCAAAACAAGAATAGTAGGAGGCAAAAGTGCTTCTTTTGGAAAATGGCCATGGCAGGTATCTTATAGCAAAAATTATTAGGGAAGAACTTTGCAAAAACATATTAATAGCTGCATTGGTCTTCTATTTTAACATAGTGCTTTTACGGTCGCGTTTAGAATAATTTTTTAACTAACATTGTTTTAACTTTAAATTTTTTTCCGTTATGCATGATGTAAACTTAATCACTTAACTTTGCATTAAAAATTACCTAGTATTTACATCACCTCTCCTCAAATCAGTTCGGACGCCTACCGTTTATCAGAATGTGCAAAAAACCCGATAAATAAAAGAAAGTTCAATTATAAAATCATTCACTATAGGAACCCGTTTTTAGTCAAACTCATCAAACTCATTCAATATCAAACCCGGAATTCGTAAAACCCGTAATTTATCAGAAAATTTTTGCTAAATTAAATACGCATTCGCCAATACCATGAACCGGAGGCGTACATGCATGTCGCTTTTACGCGTCCATACTTACAGGTTGCGTTCAATAGTTTGTGTATAGATGTCACTTGCATTCATGTGATGTTGGCGAATATCAACGCCATCAATTTAGCAAAAATTTTCTGATAAATTACGGGTTTTACGAATTCCGGGTTTCATATTGAATGAGTTTGATGAACAATGGTTTGATTAAAAACGGGTCTGTTAAATTTCGAATTTATTATTGAATGGGTTTGATGAAATAAGGTTCGGATAAAAAATTGGTTTGACGAATTGCTGTTTCTCTAGTGAATCGTTCTTACGATGAATTTTTTTATTAAATACGGTCTGATAAATTAACTTTTAAGATAGACCAAATTAGTCCTAATTATCATCCGCGTGTTCTGAAACGTGCGGAGATGCACGCGGACATTTCTCTACTCTGTGTGTGTGCGACGGGCTTTTACAGACAGGCAGTATCCCGAAAAGGCTCATTTTAAATAATCGGCACACATGACTTTTGGGCTGATAAATGTCAAATTTTACATTGGACATTTGACATCTATCGACCTAAAAGTTGACAGGTTTCAAGTGTACCGATTATTGATGAGCCTTAATTTTAATCGGCTACAATTTTAAAAGTACACCTTACCTGTTTTAGGGACGGACGCGGAATATCTATTCTACTGATAATTGACTTTAAGTACTCTTATATACCATCTTCATTACTCAAAGCAGTTTTTTTCTGAAGAATAAAGTTTTATATTATATTTACAATTAATTTGTAAAAACATAATTTATTTAAAAAGAGCGAAACAATGCGAATATTCAAAGGGACCACACACGAAATATAACACATATTGCAAACCTAGAGAATGGTCGTTAAAGGCTCTTTTAGAATAGCTTTAGAATAGAATAGCTTAAGCTAACATATATCAAATTTTTAATTTGTTAATTTATAGGTCAAAAATTAAAATTTTTGAAAAGATGGACTCTGATTTTGAAAATACCGTGTAAATAGAACTTTACTTTGGGTCGGTGATATACTGTACTCTTATAATAGCGATATAATGTCCAACTAAATTTGACCACCTATGAGCTTAATTATTTTAAATTACTCTTAAATCTGCAACATTCAAATTTTTGAATTATTCAGTTTTTAACATTTGTTTATAATCCCGGTATATTTTACAGGTTTCAGTTAGAAGAACCTCATTTTTTGGATTTTCTAGCACTCACAGATGTGGTGGTGCTGTTTTAAATGAAAATTGGATAGCAACTGCCGGTCACTGTGTAGACGAGTAAGTAGTTTAAAAATTATTTTACTAAGATAAGATTTATTGCCGATCAACAACAACAACAACATTATATTTTGGACAAGAGAAAATTCTACCTTTAAAATAAAATGTTTCAAACAGGCATCAAAACATGATACATACAAAATATAACACTGTTACAACATTTGTCTATTTACACCGTAATAAGTTAATAGCGACTAGGGACTTATCGGTACATAAAGTCGGCATAGACTAACATTCATAAAGTCGGCATTATTTTTGACAATTCCACGCGAAGGTTAAAAGTTTCTGACATTTTTGTAATAAGGGTCGCGATCCTTCAAAAACGGTCAGAAAATCGCACCCCTACAAAAAATCTGACGATTTTAAAACACAAGTTTACACTAACTGCTTTCTTAATACTATTCTGGTAAATAAGAAATATGTCAATTTTAATTTTTCTGAGCAGTTTTTGTGAAAAACCCTTTTTTTATTTAAAAATGTATTTTATTAAACTTATTTTTGTGTGTAAAAAAACCTTTAATACTTTTAACATACAAAACCATAGATAGCCATGAAATATGTTATATTCACTGTTCAGAAAAGTCACACTTTTTGCAGCGGCGTAACTAACTCTCTGACCTGGGGGAGGACTAGGGTTGGGCCTAGCTGACACTGCTTGATAGTGAGAAATAAAAGAAAATGAAGTTTTTATCAAAACTGTTTGATATTATACATTATTACCTTAAGTCGTTGTATGAATAAATTTGAACCGTAACTCTATATAAATTAACTTAAATTAACTGCAACTTCCTTGTCTTTTGTGAAAATATTTCCAAAATGTGGTCTGCTGTAATCTCTTCTTTAATTAAATAATTATCGATGTTAATAATTGATACACTGGAAAATCGGGTTTGTCCCATTGTAGATCAGGTCCAATTTTTTATTCCGCGCATCGCAGAAAAGCTTCGTTCAGATCTAGCAGAACTAATGAGAAGGAAAATAGCAATCTGAATTAATTTGTAGAGGTTCAGACAAAAGTCTTGTCTAATAAACTCTTTGATAGATTTTTGAATAAAATTTTGAATAAAATCTTGACTTTCTAAATTATCCATTATTTGGTAGTGGATGTTTATTTTCCATTGTTCTAAGCCACTTACATCTGATGGCAATTATATCGCACTGTCATATCCAAGAGTGCTTTCCACTATATCATCCTTAATTTGTGCAACAATTTGCCGTTTCCGTTTTTATACTTTGAAAAATTAAATTAAGTTGAAAAATTAAAATTAATGCCGTCCTTTATTAAAGGCAGGCACAACACTATGTTAACTCAATATTACTTTGGCAGCACCGCCATCGAAAAAGCTCTGACTGGATAGCCCAAACGTAGGTTTTGAATAGCTTTAGCAACCAAAAAGAGCGTCGGATCGGGCCGTAGCGGTCCCATAACAGAGGTGTAAGTGCCTAAAAATATATATTAATTGTTTACCTTTAAGTAAAACTTCCAAGAATAGTGCCGACTTTATTAAAGTCAGTCTATAATGTCCGATAAGTCTCTATTAACCTTGTGATTGGGGAAAAATTATTTTTACTTTATTATTTATTTTTAGTTTACTTACCTCCCAAATTCGTATACGAGTCGGTGAGTTTGACTTTTCAAGTGTCCAGGAAGAACTGCCCTACGTGGAAAGAGCAGTCACTCGCAAAGTTGTACACCCGAAATACAATTTTTTTACTTATGAGTATGACTTAGCTTTGGTACAGTTAGATAAACAACTGGAATTTGCACCCAATATTTGGCCGATTTGTCTGCCTACTTCTGACGCTTTACTGATTGGAGAAAATGCCACTGTAACGGGGTGGGGAAGGTTGAGTGAAGGGGGAACGCTTCCATCTATACTTCAAGAAGTAAGTAATATTATATGAGAATAATATGTTTTTGGTACTTATGACTTTTCAAACGACCATATTCTTACTAGATTTTTTTTTATAATGTTCTTAGGAATATTCATATAGTGCCCTTATATAACAAACATCCACACGGATGTATGGGCGAGTTTATAAATTCACCTATAAGGTCACCGATGAAAACAATCGAGTTACTACAGTCATCTACGTTAACTGTTGACATTTAATGGGTTATTAGTTATCATAAGTAATGTGCCAAGTGCATAGAAAATCGTCCATAAAACACGAGATCGTGAATCTACACCAGGCAGTGTTGGGGTAAAAATTATCAAAGTTTACTCTTGCACGAGGGATATTCCGCGGATTATTTCAAGAAGACAGATATCACGTTTTCTTTATCAAGTTTCAAGTTAATATTTCAATCCATATTTTCTAAATAAAAAGAAAAAATCATTAAAATTCACATCACGCACTGACCTTAAAAAAGCTGGATTATGCTTCTTTTTTACGTTACCATGAGTATGATGAATATCCATACCAATATGGTATGGGGCACCATTGAAATCGTGAAATTTTGACTTTTCTTAATTTTATCAAAAATGAGTTGCTAAGGTTCCAAAGTACCTTAATTGGCGAAGCAAAAGTTGTCTGTCGGTCTGTTGTTTGTCTGTATATACGATAACTCAAGAACGCCTTAATCGATTTCAACGAAATTTGGTACAAAAATCCTATATCTAAAAGGGGGATAAAATATTTTAAAAAATTGTAACTTTGTAATAAAAGTAAGTAGCGATATACGGTTTTCAGATTTAAGTTTCCATCAATACAGACTACAAATTTTGTTATAACGTCCAAATTCGTGGGAGCTTTGGTTTCCGAGTTATTTGAAAAAACGTAAAAATATATATAAAAAATCATAACTTTAGAAGTAAAGCAGCTATTGATATGCGGTTTTCAGATTTTGGTTTTCGTAAATATTACCAAAAATTTTGTTACAATGTTCAAATCTTTTAAAGCTACAGTTTTTGAGATATTTTCGTTTCCTTTCAATATAAAATAATTGATTTTATGGAGGAGTATCCATGCTTTCTAGCACCAATTTCTTTATAATGGTTACCTGTACTAATGAAAAGTTGCATAAAAACCTTATCAAAAACTACTTGAAGAAAGAAGAAGAAAGTTCGATAATTGGCAAAAAACTCCCCGAAAAAAAAACGAAAAAAATAACCGAAAAAAACCCAGGGGGTTGGCTTGGGTGGATCTAGCTTGAGTTGGGTTAGTTCCCCCGTAAACTCAAACCTTGCGGACCATAAGCGCGTGCCCGCGGTTTGTCGAAATTCCGCTTTCCTACCGAATATGGCTGCCGCGGCGGAGTGCAAGCGGTAATGTCCGCGGATTGTTGCCAACACTTACGAGGATAATCACTTAGAATCGGTTGATTAGCCGCCAGTATTTTAAGTAATTGGCAGAAAAGGCGTCGAACTACTAGAGTGGCTGTAAGACGGCCCACGACCCAAAAAGCTGATCAAAAGTATCAATCATGCATTCAATTTTTATTATTTTATTCTTAGTCACCTATGTTGTGCTTCTTTCCATCGAAGTAGGTCTGGATTTTTAATAATGCTGTTTTGGTTAGCTATACACGTCACAACTTAGACAGAATTAAATGCAAAAAGAAGCGGCTAATTTATTGCAAAAAATATGCATATTTACATTAGTGTACTCTGTTTAATTATTAAAAATAAATTTTTTTTGGGGATGGAGGAAATGACTGAAGGCACGAACATAAAAAATATGTTATATATTTTTTAATATGTTGTTTTATAATATAGATAAATTAATTTACCAAAAACTGCAAAAAAAGTTATTTCAAAAATGAATTATTGGATTCTCGAAGATTTAAACTATCGAATTCCACACAATTCCACAGAGTTTTAATATACAGAATATTCTGTGAACATTAAGCTTTTAAATGATGCAAAAATTGGCGTCGCATTTGTGCAATATTTTGAAATTTTTAAAAAATTAAATCGGTTTTATTGTTATTTTATTCATATACTTGTAAATTTTACTTGTAATAACTTTTAAAATCATTAACCGATTTTGGTAAAACAAACTGCGCTTTAAAGATAATTGATAACAATTTTCGACTAAATTATACTTTGCGGCCATCTTCCAAGATTCAAGATGGCGAAAGAAATCTAAGAAAAATAAAAACTTTTTTTTAAATTTTTTAGATGGCAAACAAAATATGGTTTTATTTAAGTTTGACAAGACTTTTACCGTTTAGTTTTTATAAATTTAACAAGCCACTAAAGTCCGTCAAACTTGTAAGGCTTTCTTTAGCTTATAATAACTTTCATTAAAACCTTAGTGCACAAAATTTAATCCGCGCTCCAAAAATTATCCAACATGCTCTGCTGCCTATTGGACAGCTAACCCAAGATGCTCAAGAGGCTCGCAACAAGGATATTAAAAGATATAGATATAGATAATCCAATCAGGACGTTCTAAACTTATTAATAACATAAAAATTTTAAAGATTTCGATAAAGATGTACAAAATTTATAAAAACCACCAAAATTGCCGATGTGAAGTCATGATTCAGTAGATTTAGTATTAAATTAAAAAATAAATGGGTAAGACTTTTTATTTAAATAATAAGTTAAAAATAAATTAATTATTACTGATTTTTTTGCCAGATCATGCTAATAGTACATTAGGCATAAAGCTCTAGGCATTAAAATGGCACTTTTTATCTCGACTTTAATTTGTCGAGTGAATTAAAATACACTTTAGTTACGTGGTTTATGTACTATATTATGAACTTAACGGTACTCTATTTACAAAACGTTTATAAATTAAAATGTAATTTAAATCCCTCGTTTCAAGCATTAAAGTAGTATTTTACATACCTAATATAATCATTATAATTTGAAATCCTCAAATTATTTTAAATCCTTAGGGAATTAAAGTACCACTGTAACCTCTGAAAAATACCTTTTAATTCTTTAAAGACGCATATAGATAATCTAGCTTTGTAAGATTTTTTAAAGATATTACCCAATGAGCATTTTGTCTATATAAAAGTTACAGCAAATAATATAAAACCTTCATAAAATAACCAAAAGTTATATTATTTAGTGTTGGTGATAATTTTATAACTCTAATATATCTCTTAAATGAGTAAAAAAGACTTGAAAAACAACTGTTCAACACCAGAATGGATAGAAAAACAACATATAGATTTTATAAAACTTTCTTATGAGCCCTCAAGTATAGAGATTATTATAAAAAGGTTTTACAACTGTTCTAACAACACTACATAACAAATTAAAGGTTTTTATGGATTTAGAAATATAGATTTTCCATCTTTCTTCCCTTTGCTTGTTATGTATTGTTCCTTTTCTTTTTACAATAAAAAAATTTATAAAATGGTGTTTAGCAATCTTCTAAAATAAATAAAAATGAAAGTGAGATAAGCTGAAGCAGAAATATGAATATTTATACACTATAGTCAAATAAAAGCTGATTTTCAAGTCATCCTACTCTGAAAATCAGGTGCGGTCCCGTGTGTACTGTATAGTTTTCGAATACACTCACGTAAATTTCATGGGCTCCAAAAATACTTAAAAAAACGGGAAAAAATATTCATTTAAATATCAGTTTTTTTTTTCATACGCGTTTTTTTCTTTCTGGGACAAATATTGAATTTTTTATGTTGTTCTTAACCCTAACAAGCAATATTTCAATTGAAACATATGTTGAAACCCCATAAATAACGTTTTTATTTAGGCCAAAAACCTATTTTTGTAATCCAAAATGGCGAAAATTTCCGACAATTCTATAAAAAAAACAATACAACTATACCACTGTTTACCTCGACAAACACTATTTTATAACCGCATAACTGTCAGAGGTAACTATCTCAAGAATATAGTTAGATTGCGGGGTCGAAGGGCGTACAGGTAAAGAGTATTTTCCGGGGTATTCACATTTGCCGCCGACCAGCAGTATCAGCGCATGCGCTCGACGTTTCACTGTGCGTTTTTGCGACCTTATCACGGTTACTATATTGTTCTCTTTTTCTAAAACACGGTTCCCATTTATGCGTTTCTCATCCCTGGGTCCCCCGAATCAAAACACGTATCACGTGGTCTAAGCGAGATTTGCCTATACAAGTTCATGTCCGACCACGTGATGAGTTTTTTGAGTCAGGGTGACTACGCATGGGAAACGAGTCGGATGTAAAATGCATTCGATCCCGATATCTGTCATCGGCAACTATCTCAAGAAGATTTAGATCTCTTATCTCTCTCAGATTGATGTAATTAAAACAAGACAATAATGGTATGGTATCCCGCAAAAAGGCGCTTTTTGATGTCGCAAAAACGCTCCTTTTGATTTCGCAAAAACGCTTCTTTTGATGTCACAAAATTAACCTTAAAAAATCTTGTTTGTTTTGTTATTGTAATTGCCAAAATAAATTAAAATTGTTTTTTTTTCTAAAAACAGTTGTATTATAATCACTATATAAAGAAATTAATAACAACATTATAGAAAAAACCTTATGGACAAAAAAGGTTTATGAATGAGTTCATAAGAATATTACAGACACCAATTTATATAACTATTGTGTGTGAGTTCCCAAGTTTTTATAAGTGTCTCTCGAAATATTTTCATTCTTATCTTATATAAATTTGATGTTGGTTAATTAAGTTTTTTAAGTGGATTGATAGCAACATTTTAGAAACCAATCTATTATATATCTTTAATTGATAGTTACTTACGGTTTTATAGGTGGGTTGACAGAAAGATTTCAAACACCAATTTATATAACTTTCATCACTGATGACTTATATTTTTATAAATATGTTGGTGGAAACATTGTTAACACCAATTTATATAACATTTGAACCGATGACTTTAATTTTTATAAAGATGTCCGTGGAAATATTGTTAACGCCAGTTTTATGTTATTTTAGGGTACCATCAATTTAGAGTGTTTAATAAAACAAATATATAAACCCAATTCTTGTAGGAAACTTCTAAATACCCTAGGGTATCAATGGAACCCTCTTTATAATACTTATATAAATATCTGTTACCCGAAGTTTCTGAAAATTCTCATTGGGTATACTTTATTGTAAAAAAATCGAACGCTCATATCATTAAAACTGTAAAAAAAAACCATTTTGACAATTTCATTTGCGGCCGCAAGGACATCGCCGCTTGCACGCGTTCATGTGTAGCTAGAAGGCTAGAAAATCACTAGAGGATAACCTGCGGATGAGTGACGGCCTGTCGTAAAATGATGGATTGCCGCATTCGCACCTTTACCGGCCGCCAGGGAGCTGATTCTTGAATTTCGTTAGAAAGGTCGCACGAAAAGCTCACCTTCCTGGGGCTTAATTCTTGAATCATTAGAATTTCAGTCGAATACGGATTACATTTTCGCAAAAATTTCACGAAAAAAAGGATTAATTTTCACTGATTAAGATACCAAACACAAAATCAAATTTGAACTTGTATGGACCTTGCACAGTATTCAATTAAAAAAGGTGCAAAATTAAAACTTTGCGTTTCTGACGGGCAAAATAGAACGATTATTGACGCTTAGATGTCATTTCCACTCGACTTTGCATCGAATGGGTAAAAGCAACCACCGCAGATCTGAACGATTATGACAGAGGAATGCAGAAACTTTCTAATATTAGCAAAATAAAAATGTTAATTTTAATTCTAGGGCGAATTTAACTAAATATTATACAATGATCTTGAAATTAGCGGGTAATAGGACAGGAGAAAAAGAAACTCTTATTCTTTTTTAACGGCCAACATTTCGACCCTTTATTGAGATCTTTATCAAGGCTGCAACAATGGAGAAAATTACAATAGTTTTTTATTAATATAAACACACTTTCGCTCAAATATAGGTAGGTAATATTTCCTAACTTAGTGATCAACGGATCTACAATAATTATTCTTTTTTTCATGTTTAACAATAGTAGTTTTATAAACCTAGAAGTCTAAGAGGTAATAAAACAGCACTTTATGTATAAATTAAAAAAAATCAAAATAAAAAACAAAATGACACTAAACCATAAGCAGAAAACTTTAAAATGGAAAATGGAAATATAAAACATTGAAATCATTTCGTTTATTGATGCAAACATTCAAACTAATTCTTATTTTCTACTTCCATTCACCAGTACAGTGGAATTTAACAATAGTTCCAGACAATTTTTATTAGTTTTTTAATTATTTACACAGAATATAAAAATAAATAGGGAAACCATACGTATTCAGGCCAGGTACCCACAAAAACACGACATATGATGTTTTTCCGACAATTAAAAATAGAAGGTGGGCAATAGGTACTTACCAATTAAGTGGTTATAAGAGTTTTGTCATCTTAAAAATATGATTTTGTCTACAGTCTACACATTCTGTTGGATGCAGCAGTAACACGTGAAACCATATGTTTCTATAGCACATAACTTTCTTTTTTTTCCCACTTTCTCCAATAACACTCCGTAATGATCTTTTTTATTTTTTTCTCCTTAACTTTTTTATAATGTTACATTTTTTCTTATTACCAGTTCCTTTGAACAAAAATAAATGTCAGTATCAAGCCGAATAAAACCGAGACTAAAATTAGGTTGCTTATCAATGCAGATGCACGGTTCGATTTTTCGTTTTATTATTTTCTTCTTGATCTCCGTTCCTTTCAGATTTTTTTTGTGGTTCTTTTTATTTATTTATTATTTTAATTAATTTTGCGTTGATCTTTGGTTATATATATATATATATATAGTGATTTTTTTGAAATTTATGTTGTGCTACGGCTGTTTTATCACTTTTGTTACGATTGTACTCCCTGCAATCATATCGGTGTGGATTCACCCTATTTTTTAAGTACTGTCGGGTAGTACCAATATAACATTTATCGCAATTTAAGCAGGGTATTTTGTATATGAGGTTTGAACATAATTCTGGAGGAGTTTTATCTTTTAGTTTACTGAATAGTAAGTTAACAGTTTTAAGATTGTAAAAAACAAGCGTACAATTGGGATTTATAAGTTTAATTTTTTCCTTTAATTTGTACGAGAGGCCTGGGATATATGGAAACCTATAATATTTTGTTTGTGTTTCTCTTTTGTTCCTATTTTGTGTTAATTTTTGTTTGTATGTATTAATTGTGGAATTAATTAAAGATGTTGGATAGTTATTGAACATTAATAAATTTTTTATTTTTGTTTCGTTATTTTTTTGAAATTCAGGACTGCTGAGACAAATAGATCGATAGTAAAGATTTTTAATTGTACTAATTTTGTGAGTACTAGCGTGTGATTATAAGAAATTTAAAATCCGTCCGGAGGCCGTGGGTTTTTGGTACCAATTAGTAGATATAGTACCATCATCCCTTCTTGTTAAATGAATGAATCTGTCTATGATTCTCTATTTCAATTGTAAACTTTATTTTTGGATGGTAACTATTGAAATATTGAGTAAGTAGGGTGGCGCAATTTTCAGGACAGGACAGAATTGTGTCATCTACGTATAGCTTTATGAATCTAATTTGAAACCTTAGTTTTTTTAATGTTTCATGAATTAGATCATTCATTATTAAGTTTGCTAAAATAGGGCTAGCTGGGTTTCCCATGGCAGACCCATCTAGCTGTTGGTAAAATATATTGTTGAAAGAAAAGTAATTTGAATTAAATAAATATTCTATTATTTCACAGATTACCGCGCGTGGAAGTGTAGTGTAGGCTGAGAAAAAATGCCACTGTTTGTTAACTATATTTATGACCATTTGTTTGTAAAAAGCGAGGTAAAATCTAAAGAAACTGATGTGTAGTCATTAGTTAATTTTTGTTGTTGGATAAAGCTCACAAACTGAAAAGAGTTTTTTATGTTATATTCAAAAGTGGTTATACATTCAGAGAAAAATTCGTACAGAAAGACAGCTAAATTATAAGATGGTGCATTGAGGCAACTCACTACTGGTCTCATGCTTAAATTTTGTTTGTGTGTTTTTCTGAGCCCATAGAGTTTGGGAGAGGTTGAATTAAAAATTTTAAGTTTATTTGATATGCTTTCATTAATATGAGCATGTTCTAAAAGTTTTTTGACAATATTATTTGCTTGTGTTTGATATTTTGATGTGGGATCTGATCTTAAAATTTGATACGTTTGTTGGTCGCTTAATAAGTCGTACATTGCACCAATGTATTCCTCTTTTTTCATTATAACGGTTAAGTTCCCTTTATCCGACCTCATGACCAGTATTTCCAGATGACACCTAAGAAATTTTTTTGTACATTTAAAATCTTTTAAAATGCTGTTAGACTTGTTATGACTAAAAGTGTTCATATTATGTAGATAATTCGTTACTATGTTAAGGGTTGACGCGCGAAGGTCATTTTTTGGTAGGTCGTCAAGGGGTGGCAGGGAAATACAATATTCAAGATCTTTGATAATTGTAGGAACACAGATGTCACGCTTCTCCAAAGAAATGGCAAACCGTGGACCTGCGCATAAGATTATTTCTACAGCGGAAGGAAGTTGTAGCTCAGTATAATTAAATAATGATCGATCTATTTCTCTCAGCAGTCCCGAATATCAAAAAAATAAAAAATATATTAAAGTCCAATAACTATCCAACATCTTTAATTAATTCCACATTTAATACATACAAACAAAAATTAACACAAAATAGGAACAAAAGAGAAACACGAACAAAATATTATAGGTTTTCATATATCCCTGGCCTCTCGTACAAATTAAAGGAAAAAATTAAACTTATAAAGCCCAATTGTATGTTTGTTTTTTGCAATCTTAAAACTGTTAACTTACTATTCAGTAAACTAAAAGATAAAACTCCTCCAGAATTATGTTCAAACCTCATATACAAAATACCCTGCTTAAATTGCGATAAATGTTATATTGGTACTACCCGACAGTACTTAATAAATAGGGTGAATCAACACCGATATGATTGCAGGGAGTACAATCGTAACAAAAGTGATAAAACAGCCCTAGCACAACATAAACTTCAAAAAAACCACAATTTTGATTTTTCTGATATAAAAATTTTAGACACTGAACATAATTATACAAAAAGAAACCTTAGCGAAATGATTTACATTACTTTAAATGATTGTGTTAATTGTAGAACGGATACCCAAGGACTCAATATACAATGTAACCACCTTTTAAATATCTTCAGTAATTCAATCCTTCATTAAATAAATGGCGCTAGCAAGCACGAATAGCCATCCATATACAACCTTTAAATTATAAAAAAAAAAATTAAAGAAATATTTTCTCGGGTTTTTACAAGATATCTTTATTTATTTTTTTTTCTACCGCCTTTGGAAAACTCTACACCCCCATCAAAAGCTAATTAGCTGATTGCCCCGTCCCAAATAATTTTTGTGCTGAATTTCAGAAACATCGGTTAATAAATTAATTATATATATATAACAAAAGATCAACGCAAAATAAATTAAAATAATAAATAAATAAAAAGAACCACAAAAAAAATCTGAAAGGAAGGGAGATCAAGAAGAAAATAATAAAACGAAAAATGGAACCGTGCATCTGCATTGATAAGCAACCTAATTTTAGTCTCGGTTTTATTCGGCTTGATACTGACATTTATTTTTGTTCAAAGGAACTGGTAATAAAAAAAAAATTGTAACAATATAAAAAAGTTATGGAGAAAAAAATAAAAAAGATCATTACAAAGTGTTATTGGAGAGAGTGAGAAAAAAAAAGAAAGTTATGTGCTATAGAAACATATGGTTTTACGTGTTACTGCTGCATCCAACAGAATGTGTAGACTGTAGACAAAATCATATTTTTAAGATGACAAAACTCTTATAACCACTTAATTGGTAAGTACCTATTGCCCACCTTCTATTTTTAATTGTCGGAAAAACAACATATGTCGTGTTTTTGTGGGTACCTGGCCTGAATACGTATGGTTTCCCTATTCATTTTTATATTCTGTGTAGATAATTAAAAAAATAATAAAGATTGTCTGGAACTATTGTTAAATTCCACTGTACTGGTGAATGGAAGTAGAAAATAAGAATTAATTTGAATGTTTGCATCAATAAATGAAATGATTTCAATTTTTTATATTTCCATTTTCCATTTTAAAGTTTTCTGTTTATGGTTTAGTATCATTTTGTTTTTTATTTTCTTTTTTTTTTATTTATACAAAAAAGTGCGGTTTTATTACCTCTTAGACTTCTAGATTTATAAAACTACTATTGTTAAATATGAAAAAAAGAATAATTATTTTAGATCCGTTGATCAGTAAGTTAGGAAATATTACCTACCTATATTTGAGCGAAAGTGTGTTTATATTAATAAAAAACTATTGTAATTTTCTCCATTGTTGCAGCCTTGATAAAGATCCCGATAAAGGGTCGAAATGTTGGCCGTTGAAAAAGAATAAGAGTTTCTTTTTCTCCAGTCCTATTACCCGCTAATTTCAAGATCATTAGTACATTCCAAGGACGCTAAACACACCCAAAAAAATATTATACAAGTTAATAGTGGATTGAAGAACATGAAACCCTTTTCTCGTGAAATTTTTGCCAAAATGTGATCCATATATGACTGAAATTCAAGTGACTCAACAATCCGAAATCTATCAGACTACAACCGAACCTTACTCAATTGCCGTGTGTAGAGGAAACCTTCCTTCTTCCTATACTTTCATACATCTGCTTCTGAGCAGGTGAACGGGCGCTCTTGAAAAACGATTATGGAATCAGCTTTACGCATGCACCATACAATCTTGGCGGCTTCTGAGCCGAAATGGAGGGTGTGACCATTCTCTCGAAATTCAAGAATGAGCCCCCAGAATGTTTCTGACAGATCTATCAAAATTCGCGTGTGGCGAGAACGCTACATAAACCACTATCCGCGGATTTTCGGCCTACAAAGACGTTACCGACAGATTCATCGGCCAACCGATTGATTACCTCGTCTGGCTAGAAAGATAATATGTATATGTATGTATTTAAAACTGGTGGTTAGCTCTCTACCGAAGGCTGAACCATGCAGTGTGGCCTCAAATGGGCCTATTATGCCCAGGTATCTACTGAGATTTTAAAGATCGCAATTTAAAAGAAAACTAAAAAATCCTGTAGACTACAAAATTTGATTTAGTTGAAGTTGGAGCTTTAGTGAAAGCCATAGAAAGATAAGTGCTATTTATCAATATGTCAACTTTTAGGAATGTTTTGTAAAACCATCGATAATATATCAATAGCCACATATGCCACCCTTTGGAATTGTGTCGTAAAGCCATCTTAATCAATTATTGGCAGCACGCTTGATTACCTTGTCTGGCCAGAATAATATCTGGGGCTAACCACTAATATGCCACCTTTTGGAATTATTTTTTAAAGCTATCTTAACCAATCAATGGAAGCGCCTCGCTTGGATATAATGATAGTATATCAAAGCGGCTAGCCATTTATATGCCACCTTTCGAGATTCTTTCGTAGAGCCAACTTAACCAATCATTGGCACTACACTTGATTACCTCATCTGGATAGAAAGATAATATGTCGAAACTTTACGAGTGGCCACCAGTACCGCTAAGAAACCGCTTTCTTGCCGTAAGACTTTAATTTTTTCTTGGGTTTTTTTCCGGGGATTTTTTCCCCATCAATTTCTTCTGGGGGCTTTTTTCCGGAAATTTTTCCTAGATTCCAAAGACCAGAGATTGTTGCTGGTGTAAGATGGATATTAAAAGTTTCCGCTATTCGTCTGAAACGCTACACAAGTATGTTTTTGTTTTCCATTGTAAAGCAACAGACTTTTTAAAAAGCACAATTTTCTCAAAAAAAACATCAAAAATACAAATAACATATCGGTTACTACCCATGAAAATGCATTGTTAAATATATATTCTTCATAATTTTAGGTACAAGTTCCAATTGTAAGCAACGACCGATGCAAAAGCATGTTCCTTCGAGCAGGAAGACACGAATTTATACCAGACATATTTCTTTGCGCTGGACATGATAATGGAGGAATGGACTCCTGTCAGGTAAATATAAAAAATAGTTATTTTCCTACTTGCGTCTGGAAAAGTGGTATTTAACCACGCGTTTCATGGCTACAATGGTAAACAATAAAATACTTGTTTGAAAGTTTGAGACAATGATGTGTTTGAAATTAACTCTGTGTTTCGGACTTCCATTGTCTATATTTTATTTATACACAACGTTTCGATCAGTACAATCTCTGATCGTCTTCAGGTGCAAACTACTAGTTTGAGTTCGAAACACAGAGTTAATTTCAATAAAATACCTCTTACATTTATTGAAGTAATTGGACAAACGCCGACGCTTGCGGAGTTCGGGCATGCCACCAAGGGCGAAAAAGGCACATTTTTCCTTCTTGCGTAAAAGAACTTCAATTAACTTTGTATTTCCAAATTGATTTGAATGCACTCTATAAATTTTCTGTTGCCGTTACTTTGACATTTAATATTTGTTGTTGGTATGTAACTAATATCAAAACAATGTGCGTAAAAACCACTTTTAAGCACACAAGTAAGAAATAGTTATTGACCCATATTGCATTTTATTTACATATTACTTGAAAAATATATCAAAAGCCAAATTAGACCTAAAAAATCGGTAAAAAAAAGCATGCGTAAAAGTATTTTTTTCGCACACTGTGCGCAAAAAATTCTTTTCCGCACGCCATCCGAAAAAGACACAGGGTAAATCCATTCCCGCACGGCGTGCGGGAAATGCAACTTCCCACACGCAAATGATGCCTAAGAGTACCTATAATATTAAAACAAATATTTCGTGTCCAAGAACTTTTTGGTACTCGTCAATATTTCTTTTTCGTTTAATTTTTATTAATTTTTAGGGCGATAGTGGAGGACCTCTTCAAATAAAAGGTGAAGATGGCCGATATTTCTTAGCAGGGATAATTTCTTGGGGAATAGGATGTGCTGAAGCAAATCTTCCAGGCGTTTGCACTAGAATATCAAAATTTGTTCCGTGGATAATGAAAAATGTATTGCCGGTCACCTAAGACAATGCCACTACAAATTAATATTGGGATTTCACTTCAACCTTTGCTTGCCCTACTTAAACGCTCTAAGTAGCTTTAGAGTTTGCAGTTCTTAGGAGCGAATACAAAAGTGTATGTCAGAATCGAAAATCTTATATTATAATAGATATTTTGTAAATAAACAACTACCTTATTATTACGACAGTTTAATTTAATTTAGAGACTTAAAGAACACTGCATGAACCCTAAATGTCATAATTTTTTATTTGATCACTTGACCAAATAAATGCAATAAGCGAGGTAGGTTGTAGCATTAGTTTCTGAGATAGAATGCTTTAATGATGGCGTGTTTTTAGGCAATAAATTAAAACACGGGCTCAGTTTGTTTGTAGTTGATGGTAGGTATGATGCGTTTAGGATAGTTTGAGATCGCCAGTAAGAAACATGGAAACATTGCGCCGGTAACTTTTACTGTTTTTCCACAAGCGCGCGAAGAACTGCACCTTTCTAAACTACCTACCAAACTCAAATAACAAAAATGTCAAATCACATGCATGGTTTTGAAGACCTCTTCTCGGTGTACGTAGGCTACTTTAGAAATTATCTGCCTGGCCACATAACTATGAGATAAATGGCTCAAGTATCGCAAAATGTGTAACAATAATAACTTTCAAAAACAATGAAAATATTTTAAAAATCAGACCTGGATAAAGCCAAAGGCGCAAATCTACCGTGCATGCCTGACGCCATCTACTCGCGTTCAGAATAATTTTTGGCTCTACATTTTTTCTAGGCTAACTTGATAGAAAGAGCTATTATCGCTACGGTTTTTTTTTTCGGAAAATGTAAGAGCAGGGCCGTTATATTATTTGATAGTTATATGATTATAGTGGTCTGGTTTTAATTCCCAAATAGTACTAAATTTTTCATTGTATGCAGAAAGTACGGAATTTGGCACCTTTACTTACAATTCTTTAAGGTTTTACGTCTATTTTTAACCGACATCAGAAAAAGACAAGGTCGTTGACAACCCATCGGAACCTCAATATTTTAATTTTGCGTAATAAAACATACCTACTTAAAAATCCTAGATACAGAACCATGAACAATCATACTGTTTGTGAAATAGATTTTATTCATCGCTTTTTATAAAATCATTCAAAAAATACAAAATATCACTAGATTTTCGAGTTAAGTTTTCTAAAGAAATTTCATTATTTTCCGCCTTGGAAACTTCGCTTTCAAAGATGGTAGGATTCGTGATTTCCATATATTTTTGAAGTTCTTCCATAATTTCCACTTTACTACCAAATGTTTGTGCTTCTGAATCAATGTAACCAAAAGAAATAGAATTCCTTTTAAAATTTGTCAAAGAAAAGATATTTGATAAAGCTCTTTTTAAAACTACTTCTTGCTCCAGATGTGAGCTTTGATTTTTTATTTCAGGTTTTTCCTCACTCACAATATATTTTTTGGTTAAGGAATTATGTTTTAAATGACTTTCGACAAGAAATTCCGTATATTCATCGTCCATAGTTGACTGAATTATTTGATGAACTGAACTGCTTGATTTGGCGTTCATGGTTGCACTACGAGTTTTATCTACTACTTTTTTAACTGAAGCTTTCCTGGAAATATTTTCTGATTTACTTGGAGCATCTGCTTCAGTGATAGATTCCTCACTATATAAAATATTTGATGTATCTATAAGATTACACCTTTGTATTTCACCTAAAATGTTAGGTGAAACTTCGGTAATTTTGCAAAACTCGATGGTATCAACCAATACATCTATGGCTTCGCAAAGATTTGTGTAGACAATTAGGTACTTTTCCTTATAGTTCAACATGTTTTCTAAATTATCAATATCTTTCGATATTGGTTGTTTATTTACAAAAGTATTTTCTAAATCAGCAAAGTCTTCTGAAAATGGATGAAAATCTTCCCTTACGTCCAGTAAAATGGGATTCTAAAAAGAAATACAGTACTACAAGTGCAACATAAAGTCCATGAAAATGCTGTCATCACATGGGACACTTATACATGTACCACTGGGTTCATAAAATTTATTTATGAGAATAATATAGCTACTCAGTGGTTGAATTTGGTGGATTTTAGGTTAAATAAAACTACCAATTTTTTGTAAAACTCTCCAACGTTTCGTCTAATTTATAGACATTTTCAAGGAGCTAAAACTACAATAAAGAGATTACCTTAGTACAATTAAACAAATTGACAAGAGATAAACAGATTTAAAATATTAATGTGGCATACATGTTACAGGTTTAAATAACAAACATAAGAATAAATAAAAAAATAATATAAAAAAACTATTTAACACTTAAAATATAATTCCAAAAAAATACTAGAAATGTCAAGAATATATGTATATAAAAAACAATCATTTAAAGGATGTTTTAAAAACTTTACCCTGTAATATGTTTCTGTTTCAAAATATACGTAATTGTCTATTTTTGTTTTAAAAGTTGTAGGTATAAAATATGTAGTAATGATTGTTAGTTGTTGTGGAGATAATTTAACGTTTCATATGTGGGTAATTACGTGTTTACGTTAATTGGTGTTTGTCAATAGATTCCCTATTCTAAGTGATGTCACTAGAATATTGCAACTTTCACTGAACATTTTGTCATAGGTTTAAACAATAATCATAAAAAAAAATTTATATTGCCGCCGTTGTGTGTTTATTCTTTTGTTATTTGAAATGATCTAAACAAGTGTATATAGTTTTTTCTTTAGTAATTTGATATGTAAAAAAGAAAGAATTTATTCGTTAGAAATGTGTGATGTTGACATATTTTTATTACCAGAGTTTTATGATGTTAACATATTTTTGTAAGTTTATATTTTTGGGTGGCCAGAATAATTTTGTTTTAATTTGTTTATTAAACCGTGATAACAAGCACTAAGGTTTTCAATCTTACTTCTCTTACATACCATTTCCTGTATGAGTCTTTTTTGGAAATGTTGTTGGCTGGCTATTATTTTTGTGTTCTTAAATGTGAAATAGTGAGAGTTTGTGACCGCGTGCTGAGTCAGAGCCGTACAGTTAGTTTTTAAATTTAGTTGGCTTGTGTTCCGTTAGTCTAGTTTTAAAATAGCGACCTGTTTGACCAATGTACACAGGGTATCTCATATACAACATTTGATTTTAGTTTTTGAGGAATTTTTGTTTTTGTTCTTGAAAATATATATATGGAATTATAAGTCTCGCCTTTCTTTCAGTATTTACATCCATCGTCTTTTGTGTTGATGTGGTCTGAAGAGTTTTATTGATCATGTAGTTAGAGGAACCGTTCGTTTCTTCGCCGATCGGATCGAATTTTAACTTTTTTTTATTTAAAGCTTCTTATGAATTCAAGATGTAAGTGGCTCGATATATGAGACATTTTGCAATTCCCAGTTTGGTTGATATGGACTAGTTTGATTTGAGGTTAAGATATTGTTGCGATATATGAAAGTGATTATGGTTGAATTATTTTTGGTGACTAAGACGTCAAGAAAAGGATCTGAAAACTTTCTTCTTTTTCCAGAGTGAATTTGATTCTGCTTATTATGCTGTTGACATGATTAAAGAACTGTTCTAGTATGTTGCTGTTCTTTTCCCATATGATGAATATGTCGTCCATGTATCTGAGCTATAGTTTGGGCCTCTGCCATGATGTTCCCAGAGCTTCGTTTTAAAAGGATTTTATAAAAATGTTGGCCACTGCCGGCAAAAGTGGAGATCCCACAGGTAGACCATCTTTCTCGAGATATCGAAAGTATCTGTCCTTTTCCTCGAAGTAAAAATTCTGCAGACAGGATTTTAACAAATCCATAACAGATTGATAGATTGGTTCTTTCAGAGAGGTGGTTCTACTTGAGTAGTTTCTGTTCAATTAGTTGGATTGATTCTTCCAGTGGTTCGTTCGTGTAAACACTTTCGACGTCAAGAATTCAAAATTTAAAATTCAAATCTTTATTAACGCATATAGCAATTACAGTTAAAAAATATATAATAGTCCAGTATAACTTAAATAAATAAATTTTCACAAACAGCAATTATACAAGAATAATGCTTTACAATTTTATACAATATAAGTATCACTTTTTATCACATAAATTATCACCTATTTATTTATCTATCTATCAAGATGGCGGTTCAACACACAGACAAAATTAATAATTAACAATAATAAAAACATGACTTGAACTATCACAATTAAAAAGTAGTTTTACAAGATTAAGAAGATATAAAGTTAAGCAAATAAAATGTTTTTAGCTTGTTTGCAAAATACATTATAAGTAGAGTTAAAAAAATCTATATTATTATTTTCTTGGATTATAAAATTTGCAATTTTGCACATGCGATTTATAGGGTTATTAGTGCCATAATTAGATCTATGAAATTGTAGGCTAAAAAGAACTATATTTCGAGAATTCCTAGGAGGAATGTGAAAACCAACCTCTGCCAGAAGTTCTAGAGTGTCCAACATGCGGTTCAAAATTTTAAAAAGCGTACAAATATCAAAAAAATTTCTTCGGTTTTCCAATGAAGTAAGATTTAAAAGTTTCATTATCTCATCACAATCAATTTTTTCGTAGGGAATACCCATTTTGAGTCCCACTCTCCTTAAAAACTTTTTCTGCACTCTCTCCAGGCTCTCTTTATACACAGCATAAAAAGGCTGCCAAACTGAACTGGCATATTCGAGCACCGACCGAACCAGTGCACAAAAAACATCCTTTAGTACAAAAATATTTTCTATCTCCTTCAGAGTGCGAAAGAGAAACCCCAGTAATCTCATTGCTTTGTTGGTAATTTTTTCAATGTGTGTGCTAAATGATAGATCACTATCTAGCCATACTCCTAGATCTTTGACTACCGTTTCTCTTTCCAACTCCTCAGAATCAATAAAATACTTAAACAGGATTGGTTGTTTTATTTTGCTAAAAGTAATAATATTACATTTTTTAATATTTAAAGTAAAATTATTTTGTGTGCACCAAGAAGAAATCAGATTTAGTTGATTTTGCAGAGTTTGGCAATCAGTAGGATTTACAATAATTTTGTAAATTTTAAAGTCATCTGCATAAGCCCTGAACTGGCAGTCATAAAAAATACTTTTTACATCATTCACAAAGATGTTGAACAATAGAGTTGACAGATGTCCTCCTTGGGGTACACCTGATGTTACAGTGATTTCTGAAGAGATGTAGTTTTTGATTTTGACAACTTGCTTGCGATCAGTTAGATTACTTTCAAACCATTTAAAGAGATAGCCATGAAGACCCACTGCCTTTAGTTTTGATAGTAAAATTTTTTGATCCACTCTGTCAAATGCCTTCGAGAAATCCGTGTAGACAACGTCAACCTGATACTTATTCTCAAAGGAACCCAACAGAGTTTGCTCATAAGTCAAGAGATTAGATACAGTGGATCTTCCTTTCATAAAACCGTGCTGCTCATTAATTATAATATTTTTAAAAAGAGGAGTTAATCTGTCAGCTACTAATGATTCAAAAATCTTTGCAATCAATGAAATCCTACTTATAGCTCTGTAATTTTTTACGTCAGCTCTGTTGCCATCCTTAAAAATAGGAGAAACATACGATCTTTTCCATAAGTCTGGAAAAACACCTGAACTTAAAGATAAATTAAAAATGTTACATAAAACGTCAGATAAAATATACTTACAATTTTGTAACAAAGATAGAGGGATTCCATCAGGACCCATTCCTAATTTTTTCTTTAACATATCAATTTTGTTAAAAACATCAATTTTGGACAATTTTAAGACACCTACACTCAGACATTTATCATAATAAAAATTATAATTAAAATTTTGCCCCGTCAATGGCCCATCAAAGTTCGAGTACACAGATGAAAAGTGAGACTTGAACATTTCCGTAATTTTTTGCCCATTATCAGATTCACACCCATTAAAAACCATGCACTTTGGAAACTCTGCACAATCTTTTTTAGAATTGACATAGTTCCAAAAATCTTGTTTGTCATGTAACTGGCTTTCTAAATTTTTAATGTAACTTTTATGTGATGACTGAGAGATGTTACGACAGTCAGCTCTTAGACTAGTAAAATAATTATAGTCATCTTGAGATTGTGTACATTTGTATTTTTTATGTGCAATCTTGTTCTCAACAATTAAATTTTTAAATCTTTTGGCATCCATTTTGGAAATTTTGGCGGTTTGAATGTTGATAAAGGGGTGAAGGCCTCAAGAATACTATAGGTGATATCATAAAACTTAGAAACTACTATATTCACATCTGTATACTCGAAAATTGAGCGCCAATTAACACAGGAAAGATAAAAATTTATTTTATTGAAGTCAGCATGTTTAAAATTAAGATAAAAATAGTCACAAGAAAGATTAGACTGCTTTCCTGTCATGACAAATGAACATTCAAATGCTGGATGAGGAACATCTAATTTTAAAATAGGATTTTTACATATATCAACTTTTAAGTCACAAACATTAGAAAACAAGAGATCAAGAAAATTTCCGTATATATTTGGTATATCTATTATTTGAAATAATGATAAATATGCTGCACAATCAGCCATACATGTTACTTCTTTAGAAAGCTGTCCCACAGGTACAGATCCATCTATAGAATTCTCCCATTTAATATTCGGAAGGTTAAAGTCTCCCCAAATGAAAATGTTTGTAAAATCTTTTTTCTCCATAAGATTAATTAAAGAAAAACAAAAACTCTCATAGATATTGAGAGGTGATGTTCCGGGTATGTATACATTACCAACTAATATTCGCTGTGTTTCAATAGTAATTAAAATGAATAGATGTTCAACATTTTCAATTGGTGTTATTAATAATCTAGATGAAAGACAACTCTTAACAGCAATTAACACACCTCCCTGAGATTTACATGAACTGGTTTTTATTGATCTGTCACATCTATAGACCTGATAGCCCTCCAAGCCTAACTCACTCGTCAAAATGGTACAATCCAGAAAAGTTTCTGTCAGCAATATCACATCATAATCTTCAACTAGTACATTACACATAAGATTATTGATTTTTGTTCTTATTCCTCTAACATTTTGGTAATAAAATGTTAGAGCTCCCTTTGACTGTTGGGAGGTTGAGGCGACTGAAAATTTTGTTTTGGTTGCTTCTTTCTAAATGTAAATGGTCTAGAGATTACATTTTCTGGCCAAAAACTTTGAACCAATAATTGATCATAATAAGTCTCTGTCACTCCAATTTTAAAGGATTTTGAATTTGCTTTCGAAGGGAGTTCGTGAATTAGCAGGGTATTCAATTCCTTAATGTTAGCTTTTTGCTTTATATAATCATCAACAATCTTTGTTGTGGCATTTTCTCTTACTCTACCCAGAAAAATCCACTTTTTACCAGGTACACCTTGAAAAATTTGATTTGTGGGTGCATTACCCAACAAACCTTGTTGTGTCGAGTTTTCAATATCCTGCATTTTTTGCATGTATGGTTGCAAAGTTTGGGCAACTGCCGCATCGATTGCCTTGGAAGTTTGACTAAGGGTAACTTCAGAGGTAGATTCCAAATTAGTTGGCGAGGGAGCATATCCATTATTTTTGTGTTGCTTTTCAAATCGTGATTTTTCACCAATGTTTTTGTTTTGGTTCAAATTGGGGTTAGAAACAGATGTTTTCCTTTTTGACAGCTTCGAAGTTTCCGCAATACGCCCAGCTGGTCATTCGGCCATAGGTGAGAAGACCGGCGCAGGAGGGAACATAAAAGATGAAGTCGGGGACCGAGGGGGTCTGTTTACATCCAATCTAACCTCACTTTTCTCCAAAATATCAATTTTTTTGAATAAAACATCCATTTTCGCCTCCATATCAAGCACTTTTGCATGCAGAAGCCCATTATTATCCATCAGGGTAAGCACCAGTTTGTTTAACAGCTCATTTTCTCGACTCAGTTCATCTTTACAAGCGCCATCATCAGCTGATTTAGGCGCGCAGTCGGGGCACAAAACAATACCCAACCCCAGGGTTTTCGCACCCTTCAGCCGCACTAAACATGCTGGATGAAATTGCTTAGCACATTGTTTACATTTAAGTTCAGTTTTCACTTCTCTTTTACAAGAATTACACAATATTTTACTCGAATTCTCGGACGAAAAATTTTGTTGACCTTCACTATCCGCCATCTTGATCTACTCTAACTAACAAACTGGTCGTTAGATTGTAGGCTCCAAGGAGATCCAAGAAGTGCTTTGAATTTTTGACGAATGATGGTGACTTTCCTTAAAGAAGCTGGATGATTAGTACAAGATATTTAGCAAAATTATAAGTCGGAGAATTGCGAGAACTGGTTATTGGTCACAGAGGCATGTTTTCCTTATACATTTTTGGCAGTCCATGCATATGCGGTGCTTTGCTGTAGTGCGGTGTATGGTGGTTTTTGGGTCCTAACTTATTTCTTTTTGTAGAGCCTCTTCAATTCTCTGGTCGTAGGTGATGGTGATATTACTACAGTTGCATTTCCTTTGACTGCAGGAAGAATTTCTGAAGAATTCAGAAAAACATCATTTATCCTGAGGAACCAGAACGTATTTTCTCAACAAAGCGTCACCATCAAGGATACCGGGAAACCCGTACTTTTCGGAGGCAATAGATTTCAATTGCGAAACAGCGGAACCAAGAGTAAACTTCATAGTTTGGAAGGCTATGTCTCCTCTTGGCCGTTTTTGAGTTAAAGTTCCGTTTTCTAAAGTGTCTTGTAGGGTTTGACTCAGAGATCAATATTTTCCATGGTGGAGAATGACACATGGTGATAATTAGATCTATTACGTCATCAAAGATGGCGGTCAAATTGGTCCAGGAATTTGTCGGCCTCGAAAGTTTTTTTTTTAAGTAGCTGCTGACTTGCTTCACCTATAAACACCAAAAGTTACACGGTTTTGCACCAATAACCAAAATTAATCTTTAGAAAAGGAGGTCGCACACATTACAATTTCGTATTAGTGAAAGTACTTTAAATTTTTATATGTTGTAGATATTGAAATTCCCAAAAATGATTAAATTACCCTAAATCTTATAGGTCTTAAGGTTTTCGAGATATGATTTTTTAAAGTTGCGGTTTTTGCGTGGATAAACCATATTTAGATAATTTGACATCGTCATTTGGCTTACGACATCACATTTTTTAGTAGGGGTACGTTATCCGAAACGAGAATTTAGGAATTATATAATACATAAACATTTTTAGAAAGTTGAAAACTGAGACTTTGTTTTAGTTACCTTTTTTTGTATAAGACACATAAATGGTCATAAAAAAGAAAATATTCAAGCAGGTCTGAAATATCCATCTCTTTTCTGCGAATGCAAAAAATAAACTTATATCTCCAAAACCTATTGACCGTTAAACGTTTGCAAACGACTCGCGGCAGAACGTTTTCCCATCAAAGCGGTCCGCGGCGAAATGTCTCCATAAAAGGTAAGTATGCTGTACCGAATGTTTTAATTAAATTGGTGAAGTAGCTCTTATGATAAACTAAAATACTTTACCAAAAATGGGTTCATTATTTTACATTTGGCGACCTAATGACGCTATATGAGATGGGGCGTTCAAATAAGTGAATAGCTCATCCATGATATTGATTTGTTTATTATAACGGTTAGTTTAGCGAAAGTTCTGGAGGTATTTATTTATTTATCCTCTATACCGTGTCCTAACAAAAAGGTAAAGGAGTTTTTAATTCACGTGATTTGCTTTTTTATATTTTTTGTCTATTTTTTCTAATCACCATAATCATCATGACGGTAATGTATTTTACTGACTTTGTTGAGTACCAAAGTCACTTATATAAGCGTCAATTGTAAAAATGGTACGTGGATTTATTAATTCAAATGGTCATGCTTTGCTAAAAAATACCTCCCAAACTGAAAAAATGTATTAACTGTAACACATACTTCTCCCAACACTTTCCCGGCGAAACGAAAAAAACCTAAATTCCCCGATTAGACTTTAATCATGATTAAATAATAATCGGTGTTTAGAATGGACTTTACCAAATAAAGTTTCAATATAAAACACCCCATTCTAAACTCCGATTAGTAATTATTCATGATTAAAGCTTAATGGGAGAATTTTTGCGTTGGTGGATACCAGCATCAACCTTCGAACATAAATTTAATGCTCGAAGGGCTTAACCAATTTTCATAATTCTATTTTTATTCGGTTCAAGAGAGTTTCAACTTGATCCCGTTTTACTAAAAAAACATAGGTACATACTATCCCTACCACTTTCACGGTAAAACTAAAAAATCTATAACCTCCCAAACGGCTTAACCGATTTTCATAATTCTATTTTTATTCGGTTTAGGGGACTTCCAACTTGTTTGAAAGTTTGAGACAATGATGTGTTTGAAATTAACTCTGTGTTTCGGACTTCCATTGTCTATATTCTATTTATACACGACGTTTCGATCAGTAAAATCTCTGATCGTCTTCAGGTGCAAACTACAATCAATTCCTAAGGCTACGTACTTATATACTGTGAGAAATCACTTAACCTTGAAGTTTAAGAAGTTGGCTCCGCCCAACGAAGGGCTTCCAAATATTTGGGATTTCAACACTTGGTTTACTGAAAATACCCCGATTCTGCCCAATAAAGGCAGCTTCAGGGAATTTTCGTTTCTTCCAGTGTGACTCCTTGTGCAAAACCTTTGCTTCTGCCCACTTCATTTGGTGTTGTTTTGACCATGCATGTTCGGCGATTCCTGATTTCGTGGTTTCACCTTTTTGGGTATTCGTCTGATGTTCCTTAAGCCTAACGGATAGTGGTCTTTTAGTTTCGCCTATGTATGATTCACCACACTCACAAGGAACTTGGTAAATGCATTCCTTATTTTGTTTGTTCTCCGGTTTTGTTTTACTAAGAAGGCTTCGAATTGTATTACTAGATTCAAAATCTGTTTTAATATTAAAGTTTTTCGCTACTCTTCGAATTTTCTCTGATACTCCTTTAACGTATGGGATTGTAAGGAATGCATTTGCCTGGTTTTGGTCTTGTAATCTCTGTCCTGTTTGTTGAAATTTAGAAATAATGTCTGTTATAAGTTTCAGGCTGTAACCATTCTGCTGCAGATCCTTCTTAATGTTTCTTATTTCGATTTCCAAGTCATGAGAATTGTTACAAATTTGAACGGCCCTGTTATACAAAGTTTTGATTATGCCTTGTTTGGTTGTAGCAGAATGATTTGAACCTTGATTTAAATATTGTCCTGTGTCAGTGGGTTTACGATAGACTGTTGATCTGATGTCGCTTTCTACTCGTGTGACAAGTACATCAAGAAAAGGAATTTGACAATTTTGCTCCAACTCCATTGTAAATTTAATGGTGGGTCTTATGTTATTTAGGTGGTGAAGAAATTCTGAAAGTTGTTGGTCATATCTCAGCCAGAGCTTAGGTTTATATGTTGCGGTATCAACCGCGTGTGATTCGAACCACTCCATGTAAATGGCCACCACTGGCGAAAGCGATGAACCCATTGGCAGACCGTCATCTTGAGCATAAAACCTATCTTTCACTTGAAACTAAGAGTTATGTAGGCAGCACTCCAACAACTCCATCACTCCCTCCAGCGGTAGGCTGGTACGTTTATAAAGGGATTCGTCATCAACCAGTCTCTTTCTAATAATATCTAGCGATTCCTTTATTGGGACATTGGTGTATAGACTCGGTTCCTAAAACAAAAGATTTAAGAACATTAACAAAATGGTTGGAATTTTCTACAAATGAAGCGGTCTTGCCTGCAATAGGTTGAATAGTTTTCAAAAGGAATTTAGACAGATTGCTTGGTGAAAAATTTCTGGAACTTGTAATTGGGCGTAAGGGCATTGCATCTTTGTGAATTTTGGGAAGCCCGTATAGATGAGGAGGCTTGCTATAATGTGGTGTAAGTTGAGACCTTGTATTGTCCGGAATATATCTAGAATACTTTTTCAAAATTCTATAAACATTACTTTCGATTGATTGCGTCGGATATTTTGGGAGAAGTTTATAGTTTCCTTTAGCAAGTACTCTTTAACTTTCTGGTCATAGGTTTCCGTGTCCAAAATCACTGTTGCATTGCCATTGTTTGCCGGTAAGATTTTAATTGATTTGTCCTTTTGAAGGTTCTTCAACGCGATTTCCTCTGTCTTGCTTATATTAGAGGTATGCTTAATAGGTTTGTCAATAATAATCCTTACCTGATGTCTGAAACCCGTCGGCGTCTTGTCGTGGAAGAGGATGACCTTCTATGGCGGTGATGATCTTCTTAGGAGTGATGGAAAAGTTAAGTCCTTTGGCAAGTAAGTTTTCTTCTATGGGTGTCAATGTCTTCTTTGACCCATTAACGATAGTTTTTACAGCGTCGGTGGTCGATTGGCTTTGTGGCTGTTGATGGGCGAATTTCCTTTGGTGCTTTGCTTGCCAATTCTGTCGTAAATGGTCGCAGGTTCGTGTAATTTTGTCCAGAATCGGTTGATAATCTTCCTCCATAGTATTTTCTCGAATCTCCTGAAATCTCAGTTCTTCTGTCAGTAAGGACTTGTTCCAGCGATGAAAGCTGATTTGAGACCGTATAAGCACTTTACTGGCGTCATCTAGAATCCGCTGAACTCTTTGTCCTGGAAATGATGCCTTAAGACGAAATGCAACCGGAATAATGTTAAATCTTTTGTTTTAGGAACCGAGGATAGACTTGTCAGTTTTGATGTCGAAAGTCTATAAACCAAAGTCCCAATAAAGGAATCGCTAGATATTATAAGAAAGAGTGATGGAGTTGTTGGAGTGCTGCCTACATAACTCTTATTTTCAAGTGAAAGATAGGTTTTATGCTCAGGATGACGGTCTGCCAATGGGTTCATCGCTTTCGTCAGTGGTGGCCAATATTTTCATGGAGTGGTTCGAATCACACGCGGTTGATACCGCAACATATAAACCTAAGCTCTGGCTAAGATATGTTGATGATACTTTTATTGTCTGGACCGGGAATGACCAACAACTTTCAGAATTTCTTCACCACCTAAATAACATAAGACCCACCATTAAATTCACAATGGAGTTGGAGCAAAATTTTCAAATTCCTTTTCTTGATGTACTTGTCACACGAGTAGAAAGCGACATCAGAACAACAGTCCGTCGTAAACCCACTCACACAGGACAATATTTAAATCAAGGTTCAAATCATTCTGCTACAACCAAACGAGGCATAATCAAAACTTTGTATAACAGAGCCGTTCAAATTTGTAACAATTCTCATGACTTGGAAATCGAAATAAGAAACATTAAGAAGGATCTGCAGCAGAATGGTTACAGCCTGAAACTTATAACAGATACTATTTCTAAATTTCAACAAACAGGACAGAGATTACAAGACCAAAACCAGGCAAATGCATTCCTTACAATCCCATACGTTAAAGGAGTATCAGAGAAAATTCGAAGGGTAGCGAAAAACTTTAATATTAAAACAGCTTTTAAATCTAGTAATACAATTCGAAGCCTTCTTAGTAAAACAAAACCGGAAAACAAACAAAATAAGGAATGCATTTACCAAGTTCCTTGTGAGTGTGGTGAATCATACATAGGCGAATCTAAAAGACCACTATCCGTTAGGCTTAAGGAACATCAGACTAATACCCAAAAAGGTGAAACCACGAAATCAGGAATCGCCGAACATGCATGGTCAAAACAACACCGAATGAAGTGGGCAGAAGCAAAGGTTTTGCGCAAGGAGTCACACTAGAAGAAACGAAAATTCCTTGAAGCTGCCTTTATTGGGCAGAATCGGGGTATTTTCAGTAAACCAAGTGTTGAAATCCCAAATATTTGGAAGCCCCTTCTTGGGCGGAGCCAACTTCTTAAACTTCAAGGTTGAGTGATTTCTCACAGTATATAAGTACGTAGCCTTAGGAATTGATTGTAGTTTGCACCTGAAGACGATCAGAGATTGTACTGATCGAAACGTCGTGTATAAATAAAATATAGACAATGGAAGTCCGAAACACAGAGTTAATTTCAAACACATCATTGTCTCAAACTTTCAAACAAACGTTGGAATCCCGGTATCAGCGATCTTTTTCGAGGCTACGAGAAAACTTTAATTAAGCATACCAAAGAAGACACGCACATCGAATTCCTATGCCAAGCAAGAGAGAGCAACATTATTCCGGTTGCATTTCGTCTTAAGGCATCATTTCCAGGACAAAGAGTTCAGCGGATTCTAGATGACGCCAGTAAAGCGCTTATACGGTCTCAAATCAGCTTTCATCGCTGGAACAAGTCCTTACTGACAGAATAACTGAGACAGCGGTTTCAGGAGATTCGAGAAAACACTATGGAGGAAGATTATCAACCGATTCTGGACAAAATTACACGAACCTGCGACCATCTACGACAGAATTGGCAAGCAAAGCACCAAAGGAAATTCGCCCATCAACAGCCACAAAGCCAATCGATCACCGACGCTGTAAGAACCATCGTTAATGGGTCAAAGAAGACATTGACACTCATAGAAGAAAACTTACTTGCCAAAGGACTTAACTTTTTCATCGCTCCTAAGAAGATACCCACCATCGATATCATCACCGCCATAGAAGGTCATATTCTTCCACGACAAGACGCCGACGAATTCAGACATCAGGTAAGGACCATTATTGACAAACCTATTAAGCATACCTCTAATATAAGCAAGACAGAGGAAATCGCGTTGAAGAATCTTTAAAAGGACAAATCAATTAAAATCTTACAGGCAGACAAAAGCAATGCAACAGTGATTTTGGACACGGAAACCTATGACCAGAAAGTTAATGAAGTACTTGCTAAAGGAAACTATAAACTTCTCCCAAAAGATCCGAGGCAATCAATCGAAAGTAAGGTTTATAGAATTTTGAAAAATTATTCCAGATATATTCTGGACAATAAAAGGTCTCAACTTACACCAAATTATAGCAAGCCTCCTCATCTATACGGACTTCCCAAAATTCACAAAGATGCAATGCCCTTACGCCCAATTACAAGTTCCAGAAATTCTCCAACAAGCAATCTGTCTAAATTCTTTTTGAAAATTATTCAACCTCTTGCAGGCAAGACCGCTTCATTTGTAGAAAATTCCAACCATTTTGTTAATGTTTTTAAATCTTTTGTTTTAGGAACCGAAGATAGATTTGTCAGTTTTGATGTCGAAAGTCTATACACCAATGTCCCAATAAAGGAATCGCTAGATATTATTAGAAAGAGACTGGCTGATGACGAATCCCTTTATGAACGTACCAGCCTACCGCTGGAAGGAGTGACAGAGTTGTTGGGTTGCTGCCTACATAACTCTTATGTTCAAGTGAAAGATAGGTTTTATGCTCAAGATGACGGTCTGCCAATGGGTTCATCGCTTTCGCCAGTGGTGGCCATTTACATGGAGTGGTTCGAATCACACGCGGTTGATACCGCAACATATAAACCTAAGCTCTGGCTGAGATATGTTGATGATACTTTTATTGTCTGTACCGGGAATGACCAACAACTTTCAGAACTTCTTCACCACCTAAATAACATAAGACCCACCATTAAATTCAATTGTCAAATTCCTTTTCTTGATGTACTTGTCACACGAGTAGAAAGCGACATCAGAACAACAGTCCATCGTAAACCCACGCACACAGGACAATATTTAAATCAAGGTTCAAATCATTCTGCTACAACCAAACGAGGCATAATCAAAACTTTTAAGAAGGATCTGCAGCAGAATGATTACAGCCTGAAACTTATAACAGATACTATTTCTAAATTTCAACAAACAGGACAGAGATTACAAGACCAAAACCGGCAAATGCATTCCTTATAATCCCATACATTAAAGGAGTATCAGAGAAAATTCGAAGAGTAGCGAAAAACTTTAATATTAAAACAGATTTTAAATCTAGTAATAGAATTCGAAGTCTTCTTAGTAAAACAAAACCAGAGAACAAACAAAATAAGGAATGCATTGACCAAGTTCCTTGTGAGTGTGGTGAATCATACATAGGCGAAACTAAAAGACCACTATCCGTTAGGCTTAAGGAACATCAGACGAATACCCAAAAAGGTGAAACCACGAAATCAGGAATCGCCGAACATGCATGGTCAAAACAACACCGAATGAAGTGGGCAGAAGCAAAGGTTTTGCACAAGGAGTCACACTGGAAGAAACGAAAATTCCTTGAAGCTGTCTTTATTGGGCAGAATCGGGGTATTTTCAGTAAACCAAGTGTTGAAATCCCAAATATTTGGAAGCCCCTCCTTGGGCGGAGCCAACTTCTTAAACTTCAAGGTTAAGTGATTTCTCACAGTATATAAGTACTGATCGAAACACACGACGATAAATAAATATAGACAATGGAAGTCCGAAACACAGAGTTAATTTCAGACTTCCAACTTATTTAATTGATGAATAGGCTAAAACTGATATCGGTGCCTTAAAATATCCATAGGCGCCAAAATTAAGAAAGTGATGGTTTTTTTATAAAAATTATTTTATTTTACCCTTTTTGCTGTATTCTTTAAAGTCGGTTCGCTTTTTTTGAGATTTTACATTACCAAAATTCCTACCTGTATATTCTTGCGCACTTTTTTCTTCTACGGTGCCATTCTTTCCCATTCAAAAAAAGTATAGGTAAGCATTATTTTTTCAAAATCTTGCCTGTGGCCCTATTTTCAAACAACGTTACATTATTTATAAGAGTTTCTTCCCCGGCAGAATTTTCTGTGACATAGGTTTTTTTCGTTCTTGCCCCCCTCCCCTCCTTTTTCATAGAGCTATTCGAGCCAGATGGCTATAAGCGGTTGGCATTCCATAAGCGCTTTACATATATATTCATGATCGGTTAACCCTCTCGACCAAACTAAAAGTTTCGCAACGCCCATCATCCTGCACTCATTCACCTCAACAAACCTGACTAAATCGTTTATTCCTTGCTCCCAGCGCTCCATAGTCGCACTCACTTTAGGCGCGCTTAATTATCCCGAGCCAACTCGTATACTATACCAAAATCCAAAGTATGATAAATCATGCCAGCACCAAAAACAGGTACAAATAAAAAGTCTGTATGGTGTTATATTTATGCCATTGTGTATAGCCTCACCACTTATACATATACTCAACTCTGAACTTATATTTATCCCATTTATTTAGTTTCCAAAAAAATATTTTGGTGGTTGGGTCCTACGTTAGCAGTTATTTGTCATGTTTTGAGGTTGACAAAAGGGTAGACAATCATGTCAAATTGAAATCTTTCATCTGCCCAATATCTCAAAAATGCATGGTATTGGTATTCTTGTTATTTTTTATAATTATTAGTTATTTTTTAGTAAAAATATGCCTCTAAAACCGCAAATTTAAAAAATAATATCTCAAAAACCTTAAGACTTACAAGATTTAAGGTAATTTAAACATTGTTGGGAATTTCAATACCTACAACATATAAAAATTTCAAGCACTTTCACTGATTCCTTTTAACCTAATTGGTCCAGTACTTTTGGCTACCAATGATGTTGAAAATATATGACACTCTCTCACCGGTAGCGGTTGAGACATATGTCATTAAAATAAACATTTTTATTTTAAGATGGCCTTCAAATTTAACATTTTTGACGGTGGAGTTGCGAGATGTTATTCATAAGGCGCCTTTAGCGTTATTGTAAATGGAGAGAATGAAAAAATATATATTAATTTTCATAATCCTTAACCAGCTTTACCTAGAAACACCAAATTTGGCACAGAACTACAAGATGTTCCATATTTGATCACCACGTAATATTATTCCATAAATGTACCAGTGACGTTCAAAAAATAAAAATAATTAATTGAAATTTTAAAGTGCCACCTCACCAGTAGTATTTGCCACATAGGTATGTCATCAAAATAAACATATTTGTAGTGAGATTGGACTCAAATTTAATCTTGTTTATGGTGAACTTGCAAATTAATATACATAAGAGAAGAAATAATAATAAAAAATAATAACAAAGTTTATTTAGTGTGACGACAATACAATATAAACATATTATGGAAAAAAAAATGAAATATACACTTTTGTAAATCTTTTGTTATTACACTAAACAAACAAAGCTCCACGTAAGGTAAACTTATCTGTGTGTAGATAAAAGTTTAAAGTAGGTACCTAATTCCACATTTGACGAAAATATAAAGAAACATTTGTCCATTTATTTCTACAAACAGTGGTGTTAGAATTTTAATAATAATTTGTAGAGTTTCTTTTTATTTCTAAATGGCACTAAGATCCTTCCTTTAACGAACAAGGTGCTCTTGGGCGAAAACAGAATTCGCAGTTGCGAAAGGTCTCTTTCTGCCAAGGTTTCCTTTAAAAAAGGACTATGAATACGGCCCTAAATAAACCTAAAGTTTATAATTTAATAAATCTAAAAACACAAGCAATGTAGCCATGGAATCTCAGTACAGTTGACAGTTTCTATGTCAGACAAATAAACTACAAACAAAATAAATAAGAATAAGTAAATTGGGCCAAAAGTAAGCTGCAATATGTGTTTTTGCTTCATATTTAAAAACGATCTACTTATATTCTTAGTGAATAGGTTATACTAAATAACATAATTACATAAACAAACGACTTACCTTAAGAAAGTTCGTTTCCAATTATGCTAGTAGTCTGTATTATATTCCCAAATTGAGCAGGTTTAAAGAATGATTCATCTAAAAAGGTCTTATCGCCAGCTCACCGGCGAATATTATTGTTATCTCTCTACTTTTTATTTGATTTTATCATTTGGCATTACACAACACACAAGAACTTCTGAAAAATAGAATTTAAGGGAATGGTAACCCTAAAAGAAAACCATATAATATCTGGGTGGGAGATATCTATTTGGACCTGTCATACTAGCATAATTGAAAACGAACTTCCTTAAGGTTAGTCGTTTGTTTATGTAATTATGCTACGTTATGACAGGTCCAAATAGGTAGCTGTTTAAAGACCAAACAAGTAATTCTATTTTGTATATATAACGTTGCATATCCGTGTAATAAATAAACTTGTCTTTATATATAAACATGTGCAAAAAATAAATAATAATAAAGCGTGTATAGCATAACATAATATAAGAACAGTCATCACTATAATAATAAGAAAAACAGTAAACAATAATGTTAAACAGATACAAAAAATTAACCTTAATTTTTGAATATTAATTTAATAAAGTTTAGTTTCTCGTTGGCCAGTGATCTATTATAAAAGTTTGAAAAAGCACGAGATTTCGTAGACCAACCAATAGTAATTTTGATGTAATCAATGTTGACATTTTTTCGAAAAGCCGCTGAGAAAGTTATCATCATCATAGGCAATCACTCGATACCGAGTATGATTTTCCTCTATTCTGTATCATCGCTATCTGTTGTGCGTTTTTTGATGGCTATGTAAGCCAATTCTCGAGCCGCGCACCTTTCGACAGTCCTGACACACCCAGTCTCCAGCAGCAGCCTGGTGTTTTTGGTCATCCATTCTTCCATTTTGTCGCTCCTTTTTACGTTGTCTCTTTTCCGTCTCTAGTCTACGTCGTTGCTCTTCAAAAGTTTGTGCTCCCTCATGGATTGTTCGGCGCCATGAAGCACTATCGCTTGCCGTGATCTCGAAGTTGTTTATATGAATGTGACACTTTATCATATTGCCTTTGAGAACGTCCTTGTACCTTTTTTGTTGATCTCCTTGATTTCTCTTTCCCTCCTTCAGTTGTCCATAAAATATCTGCTTTAGGAGACGTGTTTCAGGCATGCGGATAATGTGACCAGTCCAACGAAGCTGGTGCTTGAAGATTAGGGCTTCTATACTAGTTGTTCTGGCTTCTTCTAAAACTCTTATGTTTGTTCGTCGGTCTTGCCATTTGATTCTCAGTATTCGTCTTAAACAACTTTGATGATATTTTTCTAGTCGTTTGATATGCCTTCTGTAGGTGGTCCACGTTTTGCATCCGTATGTTAGAGTTGGTATTATAACTGTATTGTAGACAGGAAGCTTGGTCTCCGCATTGATGTCGTGATTGTTGAAGACTCTCTCCAAAAGCCGTCCGAACGCTGCGCTAGCACATTTTAGGCGATGTTGTGTTTCTGCGTCAATAGTTGCATTTGATGATAGGTGGCTCCCAAGGTATGGATAATGTTCCATGTTCTGCAGAGGATGGCCATTTATGGAAATATAATTCGTATCTGGTTCTGGTTGGTGAAGAATTTGCGTTTTGGCAAAATCAACCTCTTGGCCAATGCTTTTGTAGGATCGGTTAAATGCGTTGATTACCAGCTGTAGACCTTCCTCTGTATCGGCCATAACGACGTTGTCATCGGCGTACTGCAGTTCGATTACCGAGGTCGTCGAGACCTTAGTTTTTGCTCGCAGTCTGCCTAGGTTAAGTAGGCCACTGTCGAATCTATATAGAATTTCCACTCCCGGCGGTAGATGTTCCTCAACAAGGTGAAGCATGACACCTAAAGATATAGAGAATAGAGTGGGCGCAATAACACACACTTGTTTAACGCCTGTCGTAATCTGGAATGACTCTCCTGGTCCATCGTTGGTCTGGAATGTTGCATTCATATTGTCGTGTAGTATTCCAACAATTTGAATATATTTTTGAGGGCATCCAGCTTTTGCCAGTATTTTCCATAGAGCTTCTCTGTTGACCGAGGCAATTGCTTTGACTAGGTCTATGAAGGCCATGAAGGAAGGGCGATTTTGTTCGATAAATTTTTCTTGCATTTTTCTGGCACTGAAGATCATGTCAGCTGTGCCTCGATTGGGCCCAAGTCCACACTGGGTCTCTGGCAGATTTTGTTCAGCAATAGGAATTAATTGGTTTGATAGTATCCGTGCAAGTATCTTTCCAGCAACAGAAAGCAGAGATATACCTCTGTATTTTCCACACTGAGAGCAGCGATATCTATGTTATATTTCCTTAGTTCACGTGCCCCTATTGCCGTTCTTCTTTGTGGTCTTGTTTGTGTCTATAATCATAAGTGTACGGATATTCCATGTGGCAAAGTTCATTGTAATACTTTTTTTTTCTTTTTCTTTTGTTTTGACCGCATGTGGTATACTCACTGGATGCGGTTGTCCAGTCGGGCTATGTTTAGGGTACCTTTTATAGCCCCTTCCCTTTCAGGGTGAGTAGAGTGGGTCCTAAATAGGGCTGCTCAGTCACGGATGCAGCACACGAGTTGCTCTACAGCCAATCCTTGAGCAAAACGGCGATCACGCTTCCGCCGCTTTCGTGCTGGTTTGTCGCTAAGAGCTTCCAGACTACACTGTCCCGCTCCCGTCTCAACTTGCCGATCGCCGAAAGACTTTTGTGTGCTTGGACTTCATGGTCTTATGTGTTCTAGAAAGTATAGGATCTTAGAGTAGAGAATGCCTGTGCGAGACTTTTATTAACGTGGAAATATTGATGCACAGTCAGCAAACCCACGGTCCCTAATAACGAGTGACGAACCAATGGCGTAAGGAATACTACGATTGGGTCCCTTGAGATTAGGCCAGCTGATTGCACGATTGAGCACTAGACTCGAATTGTGGGCGGGGGTCGCTACATTCCACCGCCTACAGGCTACAGGTAGTATGGTTCGCCCAACTTCCCATAGCGAACAGATTCATGCCACAGTGGCCTGATCTGTCCGGTCTGACACAGAAAGTAACTGAGAAAGTAGCGTATCTAGTACTGTGAGTACTAAGTCTTTATATACACGCCACTTTCTTGTAAAACGGTATTAATCCATCGACTTACGGATTACACACTGGCTGGTTTGTATGGTTTTTTATATGTTAAATGTAAAATATTTTCATTTTTTCTTAAACTTTTTGTTTTTTCTAATAAATTTGAATAATTGAATTATCGGTAATTTTAATATTCTGCAAATTAATTTTGGAGAGGGTTCGAACTCTTTGTCCGCTGGCCACAATTAATAACACAACTAACTTTTTGGACAATTTCTCAAGATAAAGTGAATGCATTGGATACCATTTTTTGATAAATTCAAGTACTACAGATGGATCCCAAGTTGATTTGAAAGAAAGATTTGAAGAACAAAACACTTTGTTCAAAAACAAATTATTAAGAAATGATATAACATGTCCAGTATTCGTACAGTATAAATTAATATTTTGCCCTTCACAAAATGACCACCATTTTGTATAGGTACCTGAGTACTGTTTAAGGGTAGAGTCACTTAACGATTCGACGATCCTCTGCTTAAAAAAGATCCCCTGATAACTTTCCAGCAGCTAGGACAAGACTTCCCCAAAGTTTATGGGGGGTCCCAAAAAGGAGATAATAACAAGTTTTTATTTGAAGTTAGAATGATGGGTTCCCCTATGTAAAGTTTTTCAAAAAGGGGGTACCAGGACTGACTATGCCAGAACGGTACCACTAAAATACCGGTGGCTTTATGGCTCATAATTTTATTTAACTCTCGCCCTACAATGAGAGACGGGGAAAACGCATTAAAAAAAAAATTAAAATCATTCCATGACAGTGTAAAGGCGTCACATGCAATCGAGACATAATTACTGCATTTTTTATTGATATTGGTAGCAAACAAATCTACTACCGGTTTTCCAAATTTAGTCGTTATTAACATGTAAGCTGAGTTCTTCAAAGAATATTCAGTCTCAATTGATAATTTCCTTGATTCCAGATCTGTTATGCTTTTCCCCCCAAAACCCATGTGTAGATTTTTTTTCGGTCACTGCCCCCCATCTGGTTTTTGAAGCATCTGAATAGATTTCTAAAGAAAAATTCTGAAAATGAATATTGTTGCTTGTTGTGAAAATCTTGTTTTTCCACCAGGTTAGTTCAATTTTTACAGCTTCTAAAATAACCATAAGGGCATCATAAGAATCCCATTGTTTTAGAGCAAGATATTTTGCACGTTCACATTGTTTAACATACAGCCATACGTGTCTTACCGCAGGACAAGCTGCTACAAGTGTTCCAACTAATTTTGAAAAGTCACGAATGGAAATTTTATTTTTATTTTCCAGCTTTTTAATTTTAGAAAATATATTTTTCCTTTTTTTGTCAGGGAGCTCTAAGTTCATAGAAATACTTTTACAAATAAATCCCAAATATTTACAATTAACTGACGGTTTTAAGTTGCATTTTTTAAAATTTCATAAAAAAACCTAGTTTCTCAAGTATAAAAATTATTTGTTTTACATTATTTTGATCTAAAATACTTAAAAATAGGTTTCAGAATTTTTGTAAAAACATAAGGGGCTGTACATAACCTCATTGGCATAGCATTATATTCATACAAAATCTGGTTATGTTTATATCTTAAACATTTTTTAGATTTTGCAGAAATAGGAACGGTATAATAGGCGTCCTTTAAATCGATGATGGCCATAAAACAACCGACCGTTATTAAATCCTAAAGGGATTTATAGTTTTCTAGTTTAAAATGAGGCGGTTCCAAAATAAATTTATTTAGATATTTTAAATTTAAACTAAAACGGTATGATCCGTCAGATTTCGGCACCAAAAAATACGGTGATAAAATTTCAACTTTAATGTGTTTACACCTACTAATGATTTTTTTCACCATCTTTTTAATTCAGGGGAATTAAAAGACGGTTTTTGAAAAACTGTTTGTGTCGGCGAATCTTTAAACGGAATTTGATAACCGTTTAGCCAAGAGAAAATCTTGTGGCTATTAGTAAAGTATTCCCAATTTTCTAAAAATAATTTAAGTCGTCTTTCAAAAGCACCTACTTCTATCATTCGACCTATTTCCGATAAGAGCATTTCTGGTGAAACGATGGCTGGTTCTGTGGTCATGCTGATTGCCTGTATTGTTGGCCCTTCGTCCTGGACTTAAAATGAGGGCCCCGGTAGTTTAAAGAACTACTACTATTGGCTCTGTTGTTTCCAGATTTTGCTGACGTAATTGTAGAGATAGGAGGAATAAACCGCTTATGGCTTAAAGCTGTAGTCTTGAGCTCTTTCCCTGTTTAAAGTTGTTGCTTTACCTCTCTTTTTCGGCGAAATTGGAGCCACATAAAAATTTATCTGGTCTACTTTCCCAGACAATGTTTCGTACTGTAGGAATCAAGCCGGATTTCAAGTTAAATTTTCTTGAATTTGATTCCATATTAAAAGCAGTACATATTGGTTTTCCTGCGTCAATCAGGTGTGGTAAAAGTTCGGTTTCAGGCGCGTTAATTGAACTATTGTCATTATAATTTAGTAACTTAGTTAAACTCTGCGCAAGGGAAGCTAACCCGCAACCCATCATATCTTGAGTCCCCATTTTTTTTTCTGTTTTTGTTCGCTAATGGAAACCAAAATTTCGGGGTTTAAAATTGGGCTAACTAAATAGGGGATGTTTTTTTGGCACCGGGTATTTTTTTAGCAGAGCATCCTTTTCCGTTTTATCTATGCCTGAAGATAAATATTTTTGCCAATATTTCTTCAAAATGGGGTTTGCTTCTTGTCCCCATACCTGTTCATTACCCATTGGTTCCTCCCCGAACAAGGTTAACAAATCAGTGGAAAGGGATGACGTAATAATATTTTCTTGTATGGAAATTTCGCCGGTTTGTTTGTCATCTTTACTATTTACAATATCTAAATTTTAAATATCTTCGTTGTGAATTTGCACTTCGTGAAACTCAGAGTGCCGCTGAGACAAATCGGCTAAAAAAATGCAATAAATGCATGAACTTGGAACTACAAATTTAGTTCCATGAGTTTTTGCCAAAGCTTGCGGTAAAACCCAAAAAGTTTTACAGAAATAGCTACTCACTGTCCGATGAAGTAGATCCATTATATCTTCGTTTTTGCTTCCCTTCTATTTTTCCTAATTTTTCTATCAAATTTTGTCATTTCCTTTCCAATCTGTCTCCATTAATTTCACGTCTTATTTTCGGCATTTCCTTAATTAACCACAAACAATTTTATAAAAACGAATCCACAATTGCGCGCGATAGAACTATACACGCGCTAAACACCTAAAGGGGGGAGTGTTTAATATTTAGTAAATAAAAATTTTAAATATAATTTTTAAAATTTGTTAACGAGTCTGGTATAAAAACTAACCCACATATTTGGTCGAAAATTTGCAAAAACCAAATTTAAAACAGCTTGTAATAATGTGCTATATTTCGTGCCCGTAAGTACAGCATGTGAAGGACTAGTCAAATTAATATACATTTTGGGAAAATTGCACGGTTAAAAAACGAACGCGATTTTTAATGACACGCAAAATCCCTTATGAATATCTTTTTGTAATGCCACCATAAAAAATATTTTTAATTCAATCTCACTACAAATATGGTGAGAAGTTGTTACCTATTTGGAACATTAAAATATTATTTTAAAATTTTTAATTTTTGAATGTCACTGGTATAAAAGTTTACACATATATTTGAATAAAATTTCGTGGTGATCAAATATGGTGTGTGTAGGTAAAGCTGGTGAAGGGTCATCAAAATCAATATATATATGTTGGACAAATTACATGGTTAAATTGTGACCTCCATTTTCAATGACGTCTTTTAAATAACATCTCGCAACTCCACCAACGAAAATATTAAATTTGAAGGCAATCTTAAAACAAAAAAGTTTATTGTGATGACATAATATGTTTCGACCGCTACCAGTAAGAGAGGGTCATATATTTTGTGACTGAAACCTATTAATATTTTTTTTTACTTTGTCAGCATTCCTGGTAGCTAAAGAACCGGTCCAATTGGGTCTAAATTTTATGAAGATCAATTTTAGTGATTGGTGCAGAACCATGTTTTTTGATGGCTATGTAAGCCAATTCTCGAGCCGCAGAAGCCAGTTGTTGTTGGTCATCCATTCTTCCATTTTGTCGCTCCTTTCTACGTTCTCTCTTTTCCGTTTCTAGTTTACGTCGTTGCTCTTCAAAAGTTTGTGCTCCCTCATGGACTGTTCGGCGCCATGTAGTCCTATCGTTTGCTGTGGTCTCGAAGTTGTTTATATCGATGTGACCCTTCATCATATTGCCTTTGAGAATGTCCTTGTACCTTTTTTGTTGACCTCCTTGATTTCTCTTTCCCTCCTTCAGTTGTCCATAAAATATCTGCTTTGGGAGACGTGTTTCAGGCATGCAGATAATGTGACCAGTCCAACGAAGGTGGTGCTTGAAGATAAGGGCTTCTATACTAGTTGTTCTGGCTTCTTCTAAAACACTTATGTTTGTTCGTCGGTCTTGCCATTTGATTCTCAGTATTCGTCTTAAACAACTTTGGTGATATTTTTCTAGTCGTTTGATATGCCTTCTGTAGATGGTCCACGTTTCGCATCCGTATGTTAGACTTGGTATTATAACTTATAATTATAACAAGAGTTGGTATTGTAGACACGAAGCTTGGTCTCCTCATTGATGTCGTTATTGTTGAAGACTCTCTCCGAAAGCCGTCCGAACGCTGCGCTAGCACATTTTAGGCGATGCTGTGTTTCTGCGTCAATAGTTGCATTTGATGATAGGTGGCTCCCACGGTATGGGTAATGTTCCACGTTCTGCAGAGGATGGCCATTTATGGAAAAATTTGGAGCTTGGGGATTTGTACCTGGTTCTGGTTGGTGAAGAATTTGCGTTTTGGCAAGATTGACCTCTAGGCCAATGCTTTTGTATCGGCCATTACGACGCCAATATTCACCTAATGACGATTGCAGATACTCTAGTTTACTCTCACTTTTGATATTTGACGACTTTGGCTTAAAGCTACCTAAAATTTTTGTTTCTTTTGTATATGTAAAACTTTGTTAAAGCATGAAAAATACAATAAAAATACAGGACTATTATTTCCTATTACCTTACTTACCATATTAATTTTTTCCTTTGGCTTGTTTTTGGAAGGTTTGGTTTTTTGGGAGGTTGGTGTACCTTTCTCATCTGTTTTTTCTTTACCTTTTTTCTTTCCTCTCTCATCGGATAACTCTTTTCCAAAATAAATTTTGTAAACTTTTTTAGCATCCCCTAATGGAATATCTTTGAGTAAAGAAGTTTTTGGAAATACTTTTGAAATATATGATTCCTCTGGTGATATCCTTTTAGTTCTTTGGATGTAGGATTCGTTGAATTTTTCAAAAAGGAACCTAGTTTGAACTTGACTAGGAATAGCATTTCTTTCAGGAAAATTATAGCATTTCGTTTCTAAATACTCAATTTCATTAAACGTTTTAGCAAGATATGTTCTAATAACAAGAAAAGTAAACACGTGTTTTTGTCTTTCTTTATTTTCAATCATTGCTGGTTTTAGTAGTTTTTCTAAAATGTTTTCTAGTTTCGTGTTATAGAATATTTTTACAGAATTTTCATTGCCATTAGTGTTTTCTGCACCTCCTAAAAATATAAAACATTTTTTTTTATCGTAGAATTCAATATAGCTGTCTTATTTTTTCTTAATCAATGATTAATAACGATTACGTCGCTGGTTTCGCAGGTCAAAATATGTTCCTAAGAAAACATGGATGAGCCAAGCAACCCCCTGTTTGTTTGAGGTATTCACTGGGTGGTGGGCACAGAGGCTACAAACATTCCACCTTAATAAAATAAAAAGTACAGTAAAAGTTATAAAATAATTTTATAGGACATATAAACTTTTTTGGAGTTGGCGCCCATATATGCTTAACATATTTTTGTGGACTACTTGTATAGTATACCGGGATAGGCGTTTACCTTCGCAACATAGGAATGCTGGTGAATATTTTCTTCCCTCTACTTTCTAAAACGTTTTTTCCTAGGACGGTGTGTTCTGAATTTTTTTAAATCATTTGAAGCTTGTGGAATTGGGCGGTCGGGTAACACAGCTATAAAATGGATAGCTACAGTATTTTTTCTTGAGAAATTTTCATTTTTAGTTGAATTTTTCCTGACAATTTCTTTACAGTAATAAATTGTCAAAAACCGGCTATGACACAAAAAAAAACGACTAACATAAAAGCGACTAGCAAGATAGCGTGCGACAAAAGAGCGTGCGGTAAAAGAGCGCTGCAACTAAAGAGCAAGTACTACAAAAGAGCGCTGTAAAAAAGAGCGATGTCTCTTGTACAACCAAGTACGTTACTATGTCAAATACAAAAATCTTTTTTATTGTTACTTGAGTCAGCATATTTCATGATGGTGTCAGAAATGTCTGACTTCGCGGAATCTCAAAAGGGTAGACAAATATTAATTTTCGAGAAATATCGTTATCGAAAAGATAAAACTTACATTTCCTCTCAAACCTGGAGATGCGTAAAAAGAAATGTAGAGGAAGAGCCGTCACAAAAGGAGGTATACACAAAGGAACAAAAGGCTATTCCGGTCATATACGCGTTGCCTTGCAAGAAATCCAAGAAATATTAATCTTTCAAGTATACTCTCGGATTTTGAGTTAGCATCAAATCATACCATTAACGAGTTATTTCCCGACACTGATGTAGTCGGCTGTTTTTTTCATCTTTCCCAAAACCTTTGGCGTCAAATACAAAAAACTCAGAGGCTTTCATCCCTATACAAAGGAAGAAAGGAAATATGAAGACACTGCAAAATGCTCCTGGCTCTTAGTTTTGTGCCAGATACAGACGTCCAATTTGCGTTCGAGATTTTCAAGAAAAATGGTTTTCCGGGAGAAATAAATCCTATCGTTGATTACTGAGAGAAGACATATGTTGGGAAAAGAACTGAACGTATCCAACCAAGGTTTCAGATATCGGTTTGGAATATGTATGCCCGTGTACAGTCTGGCCCCAGAACCAATAACTCTTTAGAAGCCTGGCATAACGCATTTCAGCAGGCAATTAATAGTCATTATCCCTCGATGTCAAGGTTTCTCAGCAAATTAAAGCAAGAACAATCCTGTTTGTTGCCAGGTGTCGATCTGAATTCAGAAAAACAGAATCGCACAACTGCAAGTATTTCCAGCTTAACCATGGACTAGTCAATATCACAAGAGAATACACTTTAGGAGATGTTTCTCAGTATTTGAAAAGTATTCCAAGTAATCTTTCATTATAATTAATTTGTTATTGTTAATTTATTTCGTATGGTACTGTGATAATCAATAAAATGTTCAGTAACATTGTTTTTTGTCGCACGTTCCTTTGTTACATCGCCTTTTCGTAGTAATCGCTATTTTTTAGTACTGAATCGCTCTTTTGTTACATTGCCTTTTTGTAGCAATCGCTATTTTGTTATAGCGCTCTTTTGTCGCACGCTTTTTGTAGTCGCTCCTTTGTCGCGCGCTCTTTTTTTAGTCACTCTTTTATGCCATAGCCATAAAGTCTCTCTAACACTCGCTTCGGCGGTACATAATATAGTGGAGATATAAAAATTATTTTAATATACTTTTTGTTGTACTTTTTTGAAGTGGGTTTAATTTTTTGGTAAAAAGTTTTAATTTTTTTATTGTGGGACCAGAATGTACTGTGTAAAGTCGTTAGAAAAATATATTAGAAAATAATAAAATAATAATTATTAAAATTAATTATGCAGAAAATTAAATTATTTACGGAGTATAATAAATCCGGAAAATCACCCCAAGTATCCAAATCGAAAGCAGCATGCAACTTTTACTCTGCTTTATCTTTTCATATTACGTATTCAGCCAAAAGTGACGACCTTTAGGCTTTTCCAATGGTTATTTAGTATTGTCGTGAAAATGGTGGGAGAATTATATTTTCCTGTTCTGAATCAAATACAAAGAAGTATGGCAGCAATAAAAACCTTCTCGGGGTGCAATGGACCCGGAAAAATGACCCAGGTATCCAAATTAAAGTAATCATGCAACATCAACTTGGTTTTGTCTTTTTAAATCAAAGTTATTAGTCGAAAGTGGAAATTTCCTTTATACATTTTGAATATGCCAATCATTTTTTCAGTATTGCCATTAAAGTGAAAGAAAAAATATATTGTGTACTAAAACGGGATTACACTAAGATTCACCTGAATCGAATAAAATAAAAATTAAAATCTATTGAACTGTTCAAAAGTTATTCTAAAAATCAAACACTTCTCGGATGCAATGTTTGTTTTTTTTTTAAAATCACCGGTATTAGCCAAAAGTAGAAATTTTATGTATACATTTTGAAAATTCTAATGATTTTTTGAGTAGTGCAGTGAGAGTGGAGGGGGAAGTATTAATTAATAATTAATGAATTAATAATAATAATACTAATAATAAGAAGTTTTACTAAAACGGGACTAAACTGAAGGTCCCCCAAATCGAATAAAAATAGAAATATGGAATTTATGCAAAATAGTGTAGCCGTTGAACCAGCTAGTAAAACAGACAAGTATTTTTTAACTGCTAAACGCGCCCATGAGAGTAGTAGACCAAGTCTTCCAAGGCCGTAATTCTTGAGCAGGGAACGACATAGATTTGTGTCGAAGGATCCCACGTCGAACGAAGTTCGTATTCTTGAGCGGTGATCGCTCATTCCATTCTATCAAAAATTGGGTCTTCGCGCTCCCCGAGACCAAAGCCGGGGACCGATCCCATTTCTCAGACACGCATGCGCGTAAATTTTATCTTTTTAGATTTAAAATTAGGAAGAGGTTCCAAGAAAAATAAAAAAATGTATATGTTTGTGGCGGATTCGTAATGTCGAAACTACTTTTTTTAGTTTTTTCGCCACTAAGTTAAGGAAATTTTTTTAAAAATATGTTAAAACCCACTGCGTAAATTCCTAAAGAAAATTTGTTCGTTTGTCAGTGGTTTTTAAATAAGATAAAAAATTTGCCTACACACACGCAAATCCTAACTAGAATCTAAGTACTTATCTGACGTTTCGGCAGAAATTCTACTGCCGTTATCAAAGAACTTTATTCTTTTCAAAAACTTTTTTCGATTCTTTTTTAAAATATCTGTCTGTTGTCATACACATGACTGACTTTGACTGATATATATATTTCAAATATTAACTTGACAGTTTGGTGCGTCGATAGTAGCCAACAAGGTATTGGGTGAATTTAGTAAAATTTAAAATCAAAATTATATTTGTTTGAGTGTTTTCGATTTTAGATTACATTATAAAAATACAATATAAAAAATACATTAGAAACCCAAAGAACATCAATGCTATTTTTTAATTTATTTTAAAAAAATCCTTTTTGAAAATCTTGTTTTAAAATTGGAAGCCAAACTGTATTTATATCAACTGATATGCTAGCTATGCATTCATCTTCATTAAGATAGATGCAAGCTGCTTCTTTGATTTTTCGTTTAATTTTGTCTGGTTCTTTTTGTAATATACTGGTAATGTTGGCAAATTTTAGACCTCTCCCAGTCTTCCCTTCTCAGGTACCCCTTATGGTCATTTATTCTAACTTTAAGAGGCCTTAAAGTTTTTCCAATATAAAATTTAGCACACTCGCAAAGAATATTATAAACGATATTTTTTGAGTTTTGCTTAGCATTTAATGGTTTTGTTTTGGTTAGAATTGATCTAAGAGTATTTGATTTTTTTTAAATTGTTCTAATATTATAATTATTAGCGATTCGTTTAATTTTTTCCGAAATACCTGGTATAAATGAAATTATTAAATTTGTTGGTTGTACATTATTGTGTCTACGTTCGCGTTGTCTTGGAAATTCGATTTGTCTAAAAGAATTTTCGATGAAGTTATTTGGATACGAATTCTTAATTAAGACCTCTTTTATTATTTGTTTTTCTTGTAAAAATGTGTTATTGTCCGAACAAATTATTTTAGCTCTATCGTATAGACTTTTTATTACTGCTTTTTTAACCGACGAGCAATGATTTGAGTTAAAATTTAAATATCTATTGGTATGTGTTGGTTTTCTATAAACTGAGGTTTGTAATGTATTTTGTTTGTTTATTAAAACATCTAAAAATTAAATTTTGTTATCGTTTTCTACTTCTAAAGTAAATTTTATTGTTGGTTTTTTACCGTTTATAAAATTAAGAAAATCATTAAGTTTATTTAAATCGTGTGCCCAAATACTAAAAATATCATCTATATAGCGAAACCAAATGACCGGTTTAAAATTATATTCCTCTAAAATTTTATTTTCAAAATCTTCCATAAAAATATTACTCATTAGAGGAGAAAGTGGAGAGCCCATTGCCATCCCAAAATCCTGTTAAGAAAAATCACTTTCCCACTGAAAATATGTGATTTTTATGCATATTGTGAGAAGTTCCAGAATAGCATTGACACTCAGTGTAGTTCTTTCGCCTAAATTTTGATCATTTTCTAATCGATGTCTTACTATAGAAAGGCTTCTGTCTACAGGTACATTTGTGAAAAGGCTCACCACATCAAAACTCACCATCAAGTGATTGTTATTAAAATTGACCTCGGATAATTTTTCTAAAAAGTATTGACAATTTTCTATAAATGAATTTGTATTTCCTACTAAGGAATTTAAAATTTTAAGTAAATATTTTGCGAGTTTATGACATGGAGAATTAATGCTACTAACTATTGGTTTAAAAGGAATATTTGGTTTATGAATTTTGGGCGAGCCGTAAAAATGGGGAGGTTTACTATAATGTGGGGTTAGCTCTCCACGTTCTAGACCGTTAAAAAATCTCTTATGTTTATATAAAATTGAATAAATTTTTTTTTAATTGTTTTTGTTGGGTCTTTGTTTAATTTTGAATATGAGCCTTCATTTAATAATGCTTCAATTTTTTCATTATAAGTGTTTTTATCAATAATTACAATAGCATTGCCGTTATCCGCCGGTAAAATTCTAATTGAGTTGTCATTTTTTGAAAAATTAGAGCGTTTTTTTCCTCTTTAGTTATATTAGATTTGATTTTAAAAGGTTTTTGTAAAATAAGTTTAGATCGAATTCTAAATTCGTTTGCAATCTCATGAGGTAAGGTTCGTGTGGCTTGCTCAATACCTGTGACAAAATCCAATCTATTAAAAATTTTTGGAGGAAGGGAAAAATTTAAACCTTTTGATAGAAGTGATTTTTCTGGAATAGTTAAAATTTTGTTTGATATATTAACAACAGTTCGTTCTATTAAATTATTATTGATAGAACTTAATTTTAAGTTCTTGTTCCAGTTTTTCGTTAACTAAATTTTGAAATTTGTTCATGCAAATCACTTTTTGGTTATTGAAATGAAATAATTAACTATTATACGCACAATTACTAATATGACTGTAGTCAGAAAAGGATACATTTTGATAAATCTCGTTCTTTAAATTCTGAATTTCTTGAGCTAAATTCTGTTTTTCATATCTATGATACTGAATTCTTTTCCGTAATAAAGCTAAACTTGTTTTATTTACAATTCTTTCAGTTCTCAGACTTCTAAAAGGGGCTCTTAATCTAAAACCTTTGAGAACAATATCTTGTTGTCTACATCTGCAGATATAACTGAAAGAATTTTAAATAGAACAAGTTTAGCTCTATTACGGGAAAGAACCCAGTATCATAGATATGAAAAACAGAATTTAACTCAAGAAATTCAGAATTTAAAGAACGAGATTTATCAAAATGTATCCTTTTTTGACTACAGTCAAATTAGTAATTGTGCGTATAATAGTTATTTATTTCATTTCAATAACCAAAAAGTGATTCACATGAACAAATTTAATTTTTTTATTTAATATCAATAATAATTTAATAGAACGAACTGTTGTTAATATATCAAAATTTTTTTTTAACTATTCCAGAAAAATCAATTCTATCAAAAGGTTTAAATTTTCCCTTCCTCCAAAAATTTTTAATAGATTGGATTTTGTCACAGGTATTGAGCAAGCCACACGAATCTTACCTCAAGAGATTGCAAACGAATTTAGAATTCGATTTAAACTTATTTTACAAAAGCCTTTAAAAATCAAATCTAATATTACTACAGAGAAAAAAAAGCTTTAATTTCTCTAAAAAATGACAACTTATTAAAATTTTACCGGCGGATAAAGGCAATGCCACTGTAATTATTGATAAAAACACTTATAATGAAATAATTGAAGCATTATTAAATGAAGGCTCATATTCAAAATGAAACAAAGACCCAACAAAAACAATTGAAAGAAAAATTTATTCAACTTTATATAAACATAAAAGATTTTTTAACGATCTAGAACGTTCAGAGCTAACCCCACATTATAGTAAACCTCCCCATTTTTACGGCTTACCCAAAATTCATAAACCAAATATTCCTTTTAGACCAATAGTTAGTAGCATTAATTCTCCATGTCATAAACTTGGAAAATGTTTATTTAAAATTTTAAATCCCTTAGTAGGAAATACAAATTAATTTATAAATAATTCTCAACACTTTTTAGGAAAATTATCCGAGGTCAATTTTAATAACAATCACATGATGGTGAGTTTTGATATGGTGAGCCTTTTCACAAATGTACCTGTAGACAGAAGCCTTTCTATAGTAAGACATCGATTAGAAAATGATCAAAATTTAGGCGAAAGAACTACACTGAGTGTCAATGCTATTCTGGAACTTCTCACATTATGCATAAAAACCACATATTTTCAGTGGGAAAGTGATTTTTATCAACAGGATTATGGGATGGCAATGGGCTCTCCATTTTCTCCTCTAATGAGTAATATTTTTATGGAAGATTTTGAAAATAAAATTTTAGAGGAATTTAATTTTAAACCGGTCATTTGGTTTCGCTATATGGATGATATTTTTAGTATTTGGCCACATGATTTAAATAAACCTAATGATTTTCTTAATTTTATAAACGGTAAAGAACCAACAATAAAATTTACTTTAGAAGTAGAAAACGATAACCAAATTTCATTTTTAGATGTTTTAATAAACAAACAAAATACATTACAAACCTCAGTTTATAGAAAACCAACACATACCAATAGATATTTTAATTTTAACTCAAATCATTGCTCATCGGTTAAAAAAGCAGTAATAAAAAGTCTATGATAGAGCTAAAATAATTTGTTCGGACAATAACACATTTTTATAAGAAAAACAAATAATAAAAGAGGTCTTAATTAAAAATTCGTATCCAAATAACTTCATCGAAAATTGTTTTAGACAAATCGAATTTCCAAGACAACGCGAACGTAGATACAATAATGTACAACCAACAAATTTAATAATTCCATTTATACCAGGTATTTCGGAAAAAATTAAACGAATCGCTAATAATTATAATATTAGAACAATTTTTAAAAAATCAATTACTCTTAGATTAATTCTAACCAAAACAAAACCATTAAATGCTGAACAAAACTCAAAAACTATCGTTTATAAAATTCCTTGCGAGTGTGGTAAATTTTATATTGGAGAAACTTCAAGCCTCTTAAAGTTAGACTAAATTACCATAAGGGGCACCTCAGAATGGGAGAGAAATACAGTTTGGCTTCCAATTTTAAAACAAGATTTTCAAAAAGGTTTTTTTTAAATAAATTAAACAATAGCATTGATGTTCTTTGGGTTTCTAATGTATTTTTTATATTGTATTTTTATAATGTAACCTAAAATCGAAAACACTCAAACAAATATAATTTTGATTTTAAATTTTAGTAAATTCACGCAATACCTTGTTGGCTACTATCGACGCACCAAACTGTCAAGTTAATATTTGAAATATATATATCAGTCAAAGTCAGTCAGTTGTATGACAACAAATAGATATTTTAAAAAATAATCGAAAAAAGTTTTTGAAAAGAATAAAGTTCTTTGATATCGTTAGTAGAATTTCTGCCGAAACGTCAGATAAGTACTTAGATTCTAGTTAGGATTTACGTGTGTGTAGGCAAATTTTTTATCTTATTTAAAAACCACTGACAAACGAAAAAATTTTCTTTAGGAATTTACGCAGTGGGTTTTAACATATTTTTGAAAAAATTTCCTTGACTTAGTGGCGAAAAACCCAAAAAAAGTAGTTTCGACAAGAAAAATAATTTTTTTTTTGGGGATGGGATCATTCCCCGGGATTGATCCCTTCTCTTGAGGGATCGTTCCTTCTATTGAAATTGAAGAATTATGCCCCTGGGGGATTATTCTTGAATTTCATAATAAAGGTCACACGGGAACGTTCATATCCTTCGTTTCGACCAATAAGAAGGCCCAGAAGCTGCCGAGCTTGCATGGTGCATGCGCAAAGCTGACCGGATTGTCGTTGTGTGTAGGAAAGTTCCTTCGATACAAATCAATCGGCTGAGGTTCGATCGTGGTCGGATATATTTTGGATAACTAAATACCGTCGTTAAATTTGTTATAAATCTACACAACTTTGTTCTCAGACGAAAGGTTTATTGCAGCTGCAAATTAAAAATGAGTTTCTCAAAATCTTGTGACACATTCTAACTCTATTGGTTTTAGAGACTAATGGATCGACTCTGATTATAGGTGCAAAATAACACATAACTGTCTAACACAATTAATTAAAATTAAAATTTTGACTATTTTCAAAGAACCTACAAAAATCAGCAGCATTTGATTTTAACTTGAGGTGTTTCCTTTTTTATACAGGACTCTCACTATGTATGAGGAAATATGACCCAAAAATGTTCACTTAATCACTCAATTCAACTTAAACCAAATGGGACTAAGTTAGATATTATCTCCTTTCAAAGAGGGTAGTGGTGTAAAGAAATAAATGCTTGTATATAAAGTTTTTTTAAATTAAAAGTTAATTTGATTTTTTAAATTTATCTTATATATTAAACTTCTCAGACATTCCCTCTATTATAATCCAGTGCGGCATATCTCTCAGGCACTTATACCACTGTGCGATAATCAAGTAACTTTAAAATGACATCATTTTTTATTATTTGGAACAAGTTTTTAGGTGTAATGTCAGACAAACCTTTCTTGATGGCGTATCTTTTTTAGACATACGATCCTCAAAATATTTTGCTCTTTTGACCAAAATGCTCTTTTTATTCATTGACTTTTTTTAACTTGCACCTAAGCATTTTTCCTCACTTTTAGCTTGTAAGTTTTTAACTTGTATATTCACGCTGTATATAACCAACGTACTAATAAAGTTAGTTTAATTTACTTTACTTTAAGGATGATTCAAAACTTTACAATATGATCAACTTTTTCGAACCATAACCCCAATTAGTTGGCCCAGCTTTTTTAACGTAAACTGTATTTTAATAAATGAAAATACTTCTCTACTGTTTATTTAAGATTTACCCAACATGTTTCATTAGTATAGACTGACATCTTCAGGGGTTTAGTGAAAGAATTTAAGGATACTTATTATTCTGAATGTAGAGCAGTGTTTGGTCTACCCATCCGCCAAGTACAGCCTGGCGCGGCGCCAGCCACCCAATAGGAAAATGACAGATAACCTACAAGGGGATGCGATGCCCATACTAAGCTAGCAATTAACCCATGGACAGAAAACTGTAAAAAAATCTTAAAATCTAATTTTTGACAAGAAACTTACAATAAGGTGATGCTACAAGTATGGCGCCGTACTTATCGTCATACTTATAGCACCACCCTAGATTAAGGTTATTGTGAAAAATTAGATTTTAAGGTTTTAGGTTTTGGAGTATTCTTGGTCTGTCTATCGGTTGGTTGCTGGTTGGGTGTGGGTCTCCCCTTCTAGGTTATCGTGTCATCTTCTTATTGGGTGGCTGGCGCTGGGTTTGTGCCTGATGGATGTGTGGACAACATTGCTCTACATTCAGAAAATGTCATAATTATAATAAGTCTTCTTCAGTGAGTGAATCTTTACTAAACAGTGAAGAATACCGTAAGTATTTTTATTTATTTGAAATCTCTCCATCAATGGACTACTTTGTCAATTTATTTTAATAGTTATTATTTCCAAAAAAATATTTTTCAGTCTACCGAACAGTCTTGCTCGTGTGAGTGTAAAAAGTGTATTTTTTAACGCTGTTTTTTAATGTACTATTTGTTTTTTGACCTCCGTAAAATTCAATTAGGCATACCTTTTAAGTTTTTAACAACCGAAGACTTCACAGATACGCTTGTCTCATCTTTTTCCAAATTTTTAGGTTTTTTACCGGTGTTATTTTCACTTTTATCTTCGTTTTCTTCTCTTTTAACTTTAGCCCTTACAAATTTAAAGCTTTTTTCGGATGCAAACAACAAGATATCTTTTTTTCTTGCAAGTTTTTTCAAATATTTAATAGATAGGTTCCACTCACCAGGATCATCATGTTGCTTAACTTCTTTGTAAAAATATTTTAGCTGATTTATTATTTCTTTATCATAAATATATTCAGCAGTTAAAATTAAACTGTTACTTTTTAAATTTTGGCTTTCAAACAATTGTTTTTCGGTAAAATTATAGGAAGTCATTTCAGACTCACCGCAATAGTTACCCTTTTTTACTACTTCATCTAAAATATCTTTTATAATCCTATCAGTTACTTTTGTATCCAGGACATTAGCTAGGGTTTTACTAAAATTCTTAAAATTTTTTGCAATTACGAAACCTTTTAGTGAAATAATAAGATGGTAATTTGTATCAAACATTTTTGGTAATGTCATTATTTCCCAATTTTCGCAATAACCACCAGGTTCCTTTGCTGAAAACCATACGGGAAATTCGATTTTTTCGTTAGGAAGTAATAGCAACTCAGTTTTCTTAAATTTAAAACTATTAATTAGTGGACAGCTGTTTGTAAATTCTCGAAAGAGCTTCATTTTTTTGTATTCTTTCCATTGCAGTCTTAATGTAGCTGTTCCAAGATTTTCAATTAAAATAGTTTTCTCCGTAGGAACTATTTCATCGGTAGTTCTTTCAAAGAATATATTTAATGAGTTACAATAGGTAAGCGAAGGGCTGTTGGTGTAAAATTCTACATGATTAATTTTTAAAAAAAGTTTTTTGCAAGAGTTTTCACTAGGACTTTTTTCACAGTCCCTAATATCATTGCATTCATTTATTTTTATAGTGTTCAATTGTTCATTAACTTCATGCATTTCTGCAGAAAATGTTTTGCACACCTCGTCTTTTACATTTATGATTCTATGATCCAAACTTTTTCCTACGATAACAAGCTCCTTTAAATCTGGTCTATGTGGTTCAACTTTTTTAAGTTTCTCTAAATTTGTTAACATTTTATTATTCCTGTACTTGGATTTAAGCTTCCAGGATTCGTAAAGGTTTCTAAAAATAAATAATAGTATAAAACTAATATTTTTTAATCCATGAAAAACTCGAGGGATTTTGTGCATGTCCTTTATAGAACTTAGTTAATTTTTGTTTTTACAAATAACTGACCAGGCGTTTTGGTCCATATAGCTAACCTGACTTATCCTACACTGATGAGATCAAAAATAGTTCGAAACACGTGTATGTGGCTAGTTCTAAGATTTTATAAGTTGTAAGGTATATTTTCGAGAACATCTGAGAAGCCCTGTATGTTGATAGAGATCCTAGGGTAATACCAAATGGGGAAAAGCCCTTGAGTTTTTCATATAAATTTTACGAGCTCCACTGGACTTAAGCTTTTTGTTGTTTATACAGCTTAGTTGATTTTTGTCTTTTAATATTTTTAAATAGAAAAAGAATATAAAAAATCACAGTACATTGTGCCATGAGAATTAAAACGCTTTATTTAGATACCTGCGCCCTTTTTAAAATTAATTTTACTACTTTGCGCCTTTTTGTGTGACCTGAAATGATATGGCATTGTCTAATATATAGGAAAAAAAATAAACTTTTTAGTCAGTAGTTGTAAAAACTACTATTTTGCACGATGGACAAACCTTTATAGCAGACGGCTGAAAACCGTAATTTTCAGAGGAGATCTAGTATATGAAAAAAAGTACTTTTATAGACTACTTGCTATTCAAAATAAAAACAAATAAAATATAATAATAATAATAATAATAATAATAATAATAATAATAATAATAATAATAATAATAATATAAACCTTTTTTCGTTTTTAGTATATTAAAAATCTTTTTTATCTGAAAAAATTTATAAATAAATAAAAAACAATGATAATTATATTGGTCAATTTAAATGTTAGAATGTAATTAAATACTCAAACTTAACATTAGGAAGCACTGGAAAAATTTTAGGGAAAGAGAAAAAAATACAGAAAGCAAAAAAGAAAACTAAGAGAGCAAAAACAGACGCCTGAAACAAAAGCTGACCGATTATATGCCGACACTTTCAAAGCAATAATAGACATATTGGCATTGGCAATCGGCAGACGCTTGCTAAACTTGATAGTCTGGTGTCTTAGCGGCAAGAAAGACAAAAAACTCCAAACTCTGGGTTTGTCAGTTTTTCTGAAAGAGGAATCTCTAAGCTTTAAAAGAAAGCCGAGGCACCCCCACCGTCATCTCGTTCGCCAGATATGACGTCATAAAGATTAATTTTCTTGAGGGTGTAGGTTTATGGTTCAGGGACCTTGTTAATGAAACGTCCATTTTTTTAAAAGCAAAGGCAAGAAGCCGTATAAATTTGAAGATTTGCTCATAAGTCATAGAAAATTTGAAATTTGCATTTTTTTTTTTTGATAATTTTGTTTGAGGTCTTATATGCAAGTTTAGAAACCCTCAGGACTAGTAGTTAGGTGCTAACGTTTATATGTATATTAGTGGAATAAGTAAACGTCTCTTGAACTTTTGTGAGAATTAATTTCCGAAGTAAGTTTCTTCTAATATTTACAGATTATTCTCTCAAAATTCTGAGTTGGCTTAGCCAAGCCGAGCCTTTCATACTGTAATTGAGGTCTGGGAAATTTATGGGGTATTTTATTTTTAACATAATATTGCCGTGTAATTTTGGTACATATACAAAATTAACCTAGAAACTCTAATATAGGAAAAAAATTAATTAAGGATCACTCAAAAAAAATTAAAATCTCTCTCCAAATAAACAAAACAAAAAATAAATAAATACCGCATTTGGCGAAGTTTTGGCTTATAAACTACCAAAACTAAGTGAAATCCGTCAGGGAATTTGCCAAGAACCGGTAGTCAGCTGTTAAAAATCCCGAATTTTCTGTCCACCTCCCGGCATGGATATCCACCAGCAAGGAAATACGGAAAAGGCTAAGTACAACGTAGTGGATCTTTATTACGATAACGAGTCTAAGGTAAACGTCCCACCTATCGGACATGTCCCACCGATCGGAATTTAGATTATTAGAAAAAATAAGAAATTTGAAGAACTTTTCGAATTAACTTTTTTTCTAGAAAAATGTTGAAACCTTTGGCAAAGCTGCAATCGCAGCAGCATGGCTCTAACATATCCTGAGTGGTGCTCATGTTCATTGAAACAGTAGCTCTAAGTGCTTAGTAAAACCGCTAAGAAACGTCTATTTTTATAACTCATTTTTAGGCTACTTGCAATTTGATTTTCAATTGTTATTATGTTTTTTGGAAGGGAGGTAGGATTTTTTTGTGTTGTTACAATGTTTGGAAAGGCCTATTGGTCATATTTAAAATAATATGAGGGTGTCCGATAGGTGGGACAGGAAAAAGTGGGCTGTCGCACCTTTGTTTTCAAATGTTAATTACATAGTAAGTTGAGAACAAATCGACCTGCTTGTTGTGCAAAATTATTTAAAAAAGCCTGAATTTGTGAAGTGTCCGATAGGTGTAACATCTTGAAAACACATGCGTTTTAGGTGAAAATCGTTTTTTTTTTTAATGAAAATTAATTTAGGAAGCTTCTGTGTCACTAACTTCAGAATAAGTTTACGCGATATCAATATACCGACGACATCAAGAACTTTTAATGTGCCAAGATTTACATTGTCTCACAAACAAAAGTTATTTTTTTAACAGGTTGAAAAAGTGAGTTAATTTAGCTGGTAAATATCTCAGATTAAAAATAATATTAGTCTAAGGTAAATATCTACTACACTCTTGGAAATTTAAGAAGTTTGTTCCCGTCCCTTTCTAGATAACATTGGTAAGTTGAATTAAGTATATACCAGTTCATATTATACAAAGTTTAAATGATTAAAAATAAAGTTAAAACATTTATTGTTTTGTGTTGTAGTTTGCTTTTCGTCCCTTTTTACTAATAAATAAAATATAGTAATCATATGTCCGATAAATAGTACACACCTTGTCCGATAAATAGGACAATCAGTTTTTTAATGTCCGATAGGTGGGACGTTTACCTTAGGCTCACATTAAAAAATAAAAAGAGATATAACAGTAAACAATACTACATCGATCAAACATCCATAAGGTTCATTTTCCCATAAAATGCACGGTTGCCAATTTGCAGCGGGATTTTGTGAGAACAAAACTAAATACAGTTTTTGAATCGCTTCTTTAATTATATTTACTATGTTACGCATTTTTATACAAGGTAATCAGCCTCAGACTAATATGAGTAATTGAGTGTATTTTAAAACAACTTTGTACTGTGCTGCCGGGAACTCAGTTAATATCTAAAGAATTAAAATTCGTATCTACTGACCATGGTGTCTCGTCGAAATAAACCTGCAATTTACTATTTATTTTGAAACGTTATGGTAATATAATGGATAGTGTGCTTTTTTTCCTTTTTTTTATTTTTTTTTTAAATATGCTACTTAAACTTTTCCCACTTGTTGTCAAAATATGCTCAAAATTATTTCGTGTATTCAAAAGATGTTGGTGAGAGGTTAATTACAAGAAACACAAAAAATATTAAAATTTTCGACTCATTAGTAAGGGGAGCAGTTTTAGGTGATTTTTAATCGAAGGTGAAGAACTTTAAACTGTTTTCAATCAAATTGTTTTAAATTATATATATTAGAGTTCTGGCGAATGCGTTGGTAAACTCAAGATCACAAGTAGAGCAGGTAATTAAGCAGATACAAGAAACAACTCCCGGCAGTTGACACCTCGGCGAAGACCTTGAATTTTGAACTATTTAAGAAAACGAATTTTAAACTATTGCAGTGGAGCGCTGTTAGTATTCGTCGCAGTTTAAGAGCCTTGTAGTGTTGTCCATGCAACGCTTCCTTTTTCCGTGAGTAACGAAGTACGAAGCCTTGGACACCATTATAAATTTAACTCTAATTAGGTGGCTAGTATTTTAATTTTGGCTACAAACTTATTTTATTTTATGATTTGAAGCGAAGTGGATTGACGCACGCAAAAGTCGCCGCCGCTGGTGATGAGAAAAGCGACTTTAAACAGTGTTACAGTTTTATTTGTCTATCTATTTTCTCCTCATGTATTCGGCTAGAAAGGTGTTGGATTGTAAACATTAGAGAATTTCCAAAGGGAATGTTTGGTCTTTTCTTTAGTTATTAGTCTTAGTGTCTAGGCGTCCGGCTAAGTGTTGGTCTGTTACCAGTTAAAGCGATAATTGCGGTGTTGCGGTATTGTTATAGTGAGTTCTTCACTTCTAGTTTTTTATAGACTTTGTTTGCAAAGCGTATTTTTTAAAAGTTGGAAACAAGACAACAACAATTAATATTAGGATTAAGTTAGTTTCTTGGGAGCATACGTATGCGTATAAAAAGTAGGTTTTAGATTTAAGGCGTTTTCTCGCGTTGAAATTATTTTGAAATATTATTTGAAACTATTTAGATGTGACGTCATCATTTAGAACCGAGAAAAAATGAGTAGTTCAAAACGCTGACGTAGTTTAGTGTAACCTCACTTTTTTTCGTTTTCCTGTTTATTTTTCCGGTGTTAAAAATTAAAATGGATTAACTACTGGTTTATCTAACAAAACCTTCGAGTGTACGGCCCATTTTAGTAGCATGGATGGCAAGCAATGAAAGCTACATGGATAGTGAAGTTTTTTTATTTACTGTTCTTTTAAGCCCAGAAAATCATATAAGACCACAGGGATACCATGAAAAATGTCTAACAAGATATCTAGAATACGATTTTTCATACATTTTCACGCAAAAACAAAAAAAAATCGGTTAAAACAAGAATGTAGAATTTTGACGTATCTTCTACGCACGCGTCAGTTTTGAAACTAGAGTGGATTCCGTTTCAAAATATTTTTAACCCGTTTCGATGTGACGTCACCGTTGCAACGCGAGAAAACAAATGTTTCAAACTTTTTAAAAACATTTTAAACAATTTCAACGCGAGAAAACGCCTTTAAGTGTCGCCCTGACTTTGTTCAATTGTATAGTGAAGCCCAGAATAAAATTCACCTAAATATGTCAAATTAAATTTCTTTTTTTTTTTAATTTTAATTAATTCTTAACGAAGGCACAATAGTTTATGTTTTCAATCAACTTTGAGAGGCACTAGTGTCTAAATTTTGGTTTGGTGAATTCGTCTTTTATGATAATGATTTTAAATCACTCACCTGGCGCCCTTTTGACTACCATAATAGATTTTATGCCCGCGACCTACTTCGATCATCAGCTAGCGGCACATACCTTCCTTTTTTTGTGTTGCAGCTAATTGGTGCTCTGTGTTGAATACTTAGGCCTTTTTCGTGCCTATTTTAACAATTTCCTTTTAAACCATATGTCACATGTCATTTTTCAGATTGTCGCAAGGGTTCCAGATCCGTATTAAACGAAAAATTTTTGATAAATCCATGGACAAATATTGCGGTTTAATTTTATTTGTCTGATCAATATGATATTTTACTTAGATATTTTTATTGTTTTTTTTGCAACGAAGATAAAAAACATTCAAAATGTCATAAAATTTAAATTATGTTAAGTATTTTAATCAATTTTGTTTTGTTTTTTAGCTAAATCTTATTGTATGACAGGATCTCGGGAAAAACTAATACACGACTTTGGCTAGCCCCCCCGCATATTTCCAACGTGTTTGAATAATTAAATAATGATTCTGTACGAATAATAATACCTATTGTTTTTTAATCAAATTTTTGTAAACATTGAATCTTTAGCGTTTGTTACAAAAAGCGAAAGTTAATAAAATAATGTCTAAACATTAATAATAATAAATCATAAAATGTCTAGAAAAAAATATTCTGCACAAAGTTTTTCCGATTAAGAAGAAGTTATCACCCTGTTAATATCTTTTTTCAAAGAAAAATAGTAATAAATTAATAGTTTTTAAAAGAAATTAAAAACCACGGGGACAGCTCAAGCCAGTAGCTAGCTAGCTACAGTCGATTGAGTATATAAAAACACTAGAAAAATTTTTGAGTATTCAGCTTATTCTAAAACTCCACCGTGTTAAATTATCAAAATGATTTGGTCTTATTTTATGAAGAACTTGTCGGGCCATAATTTGTGGTTTAATAGTTTTTGTAAACGTGTGCCACATAAGTCAGTAATTATAAAGTTTAAAAAAAGAACACAAAAATGTATATATTTTCTAAAATAAATCTTTCGATTTCTGGACTACCACTTTTATATGCTTGTTTTGTATATTATTTACTAGTCCTGATTTTGGTATAAAAATTAATTTTCTTTGTCATGTATATGTCAAAAGTAAGAAAAGAAAATCAGAACTGCTAAACTTGTTGACATATAGCTTACGTCTCGGGCGTTTTTTAAAGCTTTGCTAGACAAAAAAAAAATCTGAGATCCATCCATGTTTGAAGTTTTTTTATGCCAAGACACCGGACTATGATGGACAAAAATGCGAAAGCATACGCTTCTTAACTCTTCGAGTGTCCACTCTCCCTTCTCTTTTATGGCAGCTTATCGTTAGTCAGGAAAGGAATTATATCTTGAGGCGCAATTACACAGACGAACATGCTCAAACAAAAGCTCTTGCAAAAGATATGAAATTTTGTGCGCGAACATTTTTGTGAGCTTTTCTTTGAACATTTTGTTCGGGTAAATCTTCGAGCAAATTTTTGCTATCTATTGTAGTGAAACATACCTACCCAGGTTCGTTTAACAAATTAAAATAAAACAACCAAAATAAATAAAAGTCCTACGTTGTTAATCCCACTCATCATAATTTTATTTGCCCAGAATGCGCCTGACAATAACAAATTTAGGGAGACTTGAGGTAAGGTGTGATATGTAAAATAAACACAAAATTTGAAAAATACTCCTAATTTATTAATTCAAGGAAAATCAATAGTAGTGCCGTACTCAGCCTAAAATTCACGAGGGGAAAGAGCACAGAAGAGAAACCCTCGATCTCAATTGCAAAAAATCGAGTCATGCTGTGCCAGAAATTGAATTACAAATAATAATTAAAGTACTAAAAAGAATTAAAATTACTGTCTCAGTATTAAAATTTGTCGTTCTACATTTATAACAATACATTCAAAACTGAAGAGTTTGTAGTTAGTTAGCTGAACATTGCCAGAAGGTACTGAGGTCCCATACGGGAGACTACTCAGCTAATAGTTGATATTTTTGGCTAATATCTCTAGATTATACTTTTTTACTTGCTAGGATATTCGCTCAATCAGGAAAGGATAATGTTAGTAGATTCACTAAGGCACTTTCTCACATCGTGAATCATACCAAAAATATTTGATATATCTATTTCATAAATCTTTGGTCATACGTCATACAAACTAAAATCCCAGCACAAAAGACAGCAAATGTTTTGATTTAATTGTTCACAGCATAAAACGATTTTATCTAAATATACACATAGTATAAATCAACACAGCAAATGTAATAGAAATAAAAGAACACTTTATTTGAAATATATTAATTTTTAAATACGCATTTTACTGACCTGTAAGCAATTCGTTCTACCATCAACTCAACAAACTAACTACCACTATTTCTTTATTACGAATCTCGTAAAAACACACACACACACACACACACACACACACACACACACACACACACACACACACACACACACACGCTTCTTTTTTGTTGTTTTTTTTTATTACCTATAGGGTGCTACAAAACCAAATAAAAGATTTAACATGTCTTTAAATAGACGGTTTTCTACACTATTTTGGAAACATATTTTTAAAGAGGAAAATAAATATAATTTTACATCAGGTATCAGTGATCTTTTAAAAAAATTAAACATCAACTTTTATTTTAAATTTTTATGAAAAAAACCGGCGACAAGCGAAACATGATTATTGGCTATCAGTTTTGTCACATGCAATGTTAATAGTTTACCATGGAGGTAATTACATTTCATTCTCTTCTCTTTTTGGTTTTCTTTCATTAAAAAATGCACGTGGTTATGTTTAGGGGACTGTTCTGGAGAGGAGTTATTTTTTCAGAACCCTGAGAGGGGAAGTTTAAAACAGTCGGAACGCAGCGCTGTCAAATTTAACTCTGCTCTAAAGTACTTTTTAATTATTTTTCAACTATCAACAATATTATACAAAAATTAATTGACCATATTTTCCTCCCCATCATCACAAAACTTACTTTTTTTGTAACCGATTAAACTTCTCTGCGCGCGATTTCGCCAAGGTAATTTTACAAAATTTCGAAATTTTTTTGGTAATTTAGCGATATTTCACGTTTCTTTCTGATGATCTTCCATTTTTCTTAAGATTTTCCAATGCAATATTAAAAGAATTTATCGAAAATCTGGAAAAATGTCTTGTTTCGAAATTGATCCAACTTATTATTGTTTTTAAAATTAAAAATTTCCAACAATTTTAATATTTAAGAAATCAGAAACGCAAGTTTTACGTATCAATAAAATAAAAGAAAATAAACAAATTAAAGCGTACTCAGGCATATTTTTTATTTTGCGTCGGAAAGCCCTTTCTTTACAGAAAGATTTGTTTTAAAACTTTCATAGAAAAACTGCGTTGACCATTGTTTGTTGTCATGTAAAATTTGATCAAAAGCCCCTCTAACTACTCTACGGTTTTTACCGTCTCCAAACCCTTACATTTTACCGTCAAGATATTTTCTTTATAAATCAAAAAATCAGATCAATCGAAGTTCCTTATGAGGTAAAATGTGAATTTCGGCATCAAATCGTTTTTCCGTAGGAAAGCTCTTGACTAAAAATACCTTGTTTAAAAACTTAAAATTTAATTTTTAGTTTTTCTATTTTCAGTTAAGTTCAATGAATTCCGATAAAAATATATATTGCTCTAACATTTTCTTCAAAATTTCCGTGAGCTTTTTTCTACGAGCTTCTGCTCGAATTTTTCTTTAAACATTTTGCTCATGAGGGACGCATAAATGTTTGTCGGTATTTCAACATCAAAGGAAAGCTCGTCTGTGTAATTGCGCCTTAATAGGTGAGAAAACAACCCACTAATAAAAATTTTATTTTGGTTGTAATAAGGCGTAATTTGGTGAATATATATAACATATATAAATTTAATAATACCACTATGAAATAGTAATTTGAAACGCGGGTATAACAAAAAAAAAAACGTGATTAGCAATGGTTCAAAAACTTTCTACAAAAACTTACCTATCTCTAGGCATAACGTCTTTTTCAATCAGAATTATATCAGGAACAGTTACATATTCAATACTAGGTATCTCATTTTTTTCCTCTTTGGTCATTACAGTAAAATATTTTGGTTTTACTTCACCACATTTGTCCCTTTTAGTTGGCAAAGATTCTGGAAGTTGAAAAAATGCAGGATTTCCTCTATATTTATCAAAATTTGTTTCAATTTTTAGGTATCCTAACATAAGTCTGTCTTCTTTAATATTTCTTACTTCTTCATTTATGTTCATTAACAACATTCCAGAGTTTCGTCCCATTTTTTCTAGCCGTTTGTGTACTCGCTTTCTCCGTTTCATCCATATTTCCCAGTTGTGCAAGTGGTCCTTACAAAGAATATTACCATAAGAAGTGCTGGAAGTTGAGTTTGATTTTAGTCCACAAAAACATAAACAATCACCGTTTCCGCTCTTATGGTTTGACATATTTGCAAATAGAATAAAAGGTTTTGATTTTAGAGGTCAAATTAATTGCCAATGTCACAATAAAACATTACAAATAAGGACGTAAATACAGTCAATTTTCAGTTTTTTTCCGGAGGAATCAGGGCTAATTTAAACCATTGGTAAACAAGTTGCTTTATTTTATAAGTCGCATTTAAACCATGGCCAGGAAGAAAAGAAGAGCTGTTGCAGCGCCACCTAGGAGCACAACAAGTTTTTTTCTAGTTTAAAAAGACTACATTTTCTTGTCATATAGGGTTGATTATTTTAACCATATCTTTAAAATGGCACCAACTAGAGCCAAACCCAGTATAGTCACCAAATTTTATAAAAATCATTCAAGTAGTTTTTGAGATATGACGTTGGTTACAGACAGACAAACATACAGCTAGACGCCATAACAAAAAATGTTCTGAATTATCAGAAACGCAAAGATATACAGTATATATACGTGTGAGCTCCATGTGAGAATAAAGCTTACTGGTTACTGGATGTTCCAACTCTTGTGGAATTTCCTCTTGCAGAATTTCGCATGTCTCTTTAGATAAATCTAAACCTCCAAAGGATTTGTTCTAGAACGAATAATTTTTGGTCTTCTTGGTTCTTCGAAAATGTCAATAATTTTGTCATCAACTTCATCCAGTTGATCAAAAATAAATTCTAAGTCATCGATCATAGCGATTTCACTAAATACTTACAGTTTTTTTAACAAAAAAAAAATTAAATAAATTTTTAATATCTATTTTGAAGTTAGAATCTTTCGGTAACTATTAAACTAAAGTTCAGACTGTCGGTAACGGTTAAGTTAGCAACATTTATCAAAAATTATCTAAGGGTATTATGCGTGCCAAGTTTCACTGCTTAGTTATTATTTTTTCTTAATTAAACTTTTATCTTCTAGACTAATATGCGATTTTCGTACGAACTTTTGACTAGCATGGGTATAGAAGAACCTCTCTAGCATAGCCCCACCCCAATTTTTTTGCATATATAATAGCAGGCGTAAAAGGGAATGAATAGAGCTACAAAAAAGTATAGTCTTATCAAAATCTCGCAAAGTTTGTAGAAATGCCAGCGAGAGATATTGCGTTGTTATTTTTTTGAGAAAAACTTTCACAATTTTGAATTAGGGGATTTTTCAAATTTAACCGTTTCTGAGGACGCTACTAAAAAAAAATTAAACAAACTTTGACAAAATTTAAGCGTTATTCGAGAAATATGCATAACAACACAAAAAACCGTTCTTAAGTGGGTGTCTTAGTTTTTGAGATATTCATGAAAAACTTGAGGAATGCTTAGATTTTCCCCTTTTTTATTAAAAATTAAAATATTTAAAGTTAGAATCCTTCGGTAATTATTAAACTGAAGTTTAACTCACACTCAGACCGTCGGTAACGGTAAAACCGAAGTTTGTTGGTAAACTGTATCTATAAAACGTAAAAAAGTCGACACCGACATGTACTGATGTTTGATGTTTAACTATGAGTTTTAGAATTGCGCCTAAGGCAACAGCAATTTCGAAAAGTAAAATTTTTTAGCACACGGCGGCATTTGGGCGAAAAAGGTGCTTCACCGCACTTTGAATGGTTTTTATTGGTCTTAGAGTATAAAAATTCACATCAAACCTTCAGCTATTAGTAGGGCGAAAAGTCCACTGAAATTCGCCGACTTGGTGACATGGTGACTTCGATTGCATCAGTTTGGTGAAATTGGTAGAATGACGTCAACACCGGTGGATCTCAAACCCATGATGATATCCATGAACGTTTATATTTTTTGTAATATCCAAACTACATGCAGCGTATATCGTTCTATGGATATTACTTATATATATGTTTTTTTTATATTCACTGCATATTCATATATATTTAACTAAAATGGCCCAAGATTTCGATTATCCATGGAATGTGCAAAATATATACATTTTATGGATATACATAGACGTATGTATATATTGTATCCAACCAGGAATATGCAACCCTAATTTTGAATATCCACTGAACATGTAAATGATATACATAGACGTATTTCTACTGCATATCCAGCAAAGTATATAAAAAATGGGCTTTAATTGTGAATATACAGTGGTTATGTAAATTTATTCACTCAATTAATATACATAGCCGAATCTCCATTACATATCCAGCGAGGTTTATGCAAACCAGGTCACAATTCTGAATCTCCACTGGATATGTAAATAATATCCAACCAACTAATATACTTTATATATTTCCACTGCATCTCCAGCAAAGTATAGGAAAAATGGGCTTTCATTTTGAATATACAATGGATATGTAAATGTATTCACCCAATTAATAAACAGAGCCAAATTTCCACTGCATATCCAGTGAAGTATGTACAAAACTAGTTAATATTTTAAATATTCAGTGTATATCCGATAAGGAATATACAAAATAGGTCATGTTGGTGATATTATTCAGAAGGCACAAAGGGCTATGTGCGAGATGCTTGCCGATATCAGATCTCTCAAAACATCATTCAAAACAATAAAAATAGTACATTAAATCACAATAAAACAATTAAAAGTTTGAGAGAAAAAGATGTTTTCTATCTAAAGGCTGACAAGGGTAATAAAGTTGTTATATTAGATAAAACAGATTATTTCGAAAGGGTAGATAACCTAATAAAAAATGGACCCTACAAACAAGTCCCAAAGAACCCCTTACCAAAAATGATTAACGAAGTAAAAAACACAATTAAAAAATGTAACAATATTATTACTGACAATATTAAATATAAACTACAAGTAAGCAATCCCACTATGCCGAAACTGTATTGTCTTCCGAAAATCCACAAGCCTGGAAAATCGGTTAGACCTATAGTTTCTGCTGTAGGATCACCTACTTACAACATTTCGAAATGGCTAGCAAACGAGTTTGAAAATTTACCGATAAAGGAAAAAGGTTTTTCTGTTCAAAAATCCCTTGAATTTATCAACAAAGTTAAAGATATTTCACTCCAAGAAGGTGAAATTTTAATCTCGTTTGATGTTAGTTCGTTGTTCCCTAGTGTGCCGATCCCCAATACGTTACAATACCTGGAGGAACTACTAAGAAAAAACAATCTAGAAGACAAACAGACTTTAGAATACCTATCTTTAACAAAACTCTGCATGAATCAAAATTACTTTCAATATAAAAATAACTACTACCAGCAATTAGAAGGAACCACAATGGGTAATAGTTTATCACCTTTTATCGCAAACCTATTTATGAGCAAATTTGAATCAAATATAAGTAAAGAATTTGAGTATTTCCCCAGAGTATGGTTCAGGTATGTAGACGATATCTTTGCAGTATTCAACTCTAAAGTAACTAGTGTTGAAAATTTTATGGAAAAAATAAATAACAAATTTCCCACTATTAAATTTACTTATGAAACAGAGAACAACGGTACACTGCCATTTCTAGACACTTTGGTTATAAGAAATAAAAATAAATTGGACTTTGACCTATACAGAAAAGGCACGGCCACCAACAGGTATATTCCAAATTACTCTTTTCATTGCTTACAACATAAGCTTGCAAGTTTGCACTTTTTAACATATAGATTAGTAAATTTCCCCTTAAACAAAGAAAGATTTGAAGCAGAAAAGAATAGGATTAGGAATATAGCTGGCGAAAACGGTTACGACGAAGGCTTAATAAATAAGCTGATAAATAGACATTCTTTTCAAAAGACCTTTCGGAATTCTACCTTTTTCAGACAAAAAGATACCTGCGACTCAAAATTTGTATCAATTCCTTATAATCCTAATTATACGAAAGGATTACACAAAGTATTTAATAACACCGGTCTTAAATTAGTATATCAATCCGGTAACACAATAGGAAGCTTACTAGGAAATCCCAAGGATAAAAGTACAGTTCTAGAAAAAAGTGGAATTTACGAAATTAGTTGCATGGATTGTGACAAAAAATATGTTGGCCAAACGAGACGCTCTATTCAAACACGTTTTAAAGAACACTTAGCAACCTTAAAATACGGAAGAACAGAAAAGTCAAGTGTGGCCGAGCATGCTTTTGAAAACAATCATAGATTCACATTAGATAACCTAAAACTTCTAAGAAGTGTACCAAACAAAAGACTTTTGAATGCATATGAAAGTATGGAAATCATTAAATCCAGAAATAGTTTAAATAAAGATAGAGGACCCATCCCGTTTAGTACACTTTATTCTTTGGTTGAGGGGAGATAGGATTAAAAATAGTGATCAATCACAATTTATTATTCTTATCTCCGCCCACTAAAGGATTGTATATAAGATAGAGCGTAGATTAATTTAGTTCATTGTTTATCGTCTCCTGATGATGCTAACGTTGTTAGCGAAACGCGCGTCGAGTGCAAAAAAGTGTAGTTTTGGTTTGTGAAAAACAATCATAATTTTTTTTTGTGAAAATAGGTCATAATTTTAAATATTCAATGGATATGTAAATATATCTACCCAACTAATATAAATAGGCTGAAATGTTAGTATATTCAGCGGGGTATGTGCAAATAATAAGCACAAAATCATATCCATACATTATCCATTAGGGATATTCATATCCATAAAGTATAGTATATACTGTGAATATTCATTACGCGGGCATCTGGATCTGTTTTAAATTACAAAATTATATCCATTCTGTATACATAATAAAGGATTTCCACTAAATATCCATAGGTTATTCCAAAATCACACTTTAGTGGATGACTAATTTATATTCGGTGGATATACAGTGCATATATTTATGTGGACCAACACCGTTCTCAAGCCACATAACTCATTTTCGTTTTAGTATCCTTTGGCCTATGATCGGCGCCATATTGAAACCAAACTGACAAAGATTACATGTTTTACTTGTCAATTTGGTTATAAAAATGGCAGCCGCAATAGGCTAAAAGGCACTGAGACGGTAGAAGTTAACTGACTTTTTAGTTGAGAACGGTGTTATGTGGACATGCAGTGGATATCCGAAAATATACCATAGATATCCATCTCGTGGCCATCTGGACATGCTTTGATTCACAAAATCTTATGCAAAAAATATTCACGAAGGATATCCATATCCATAAAAGTATATACATAATATATACAGTGAACATTATTTTTGCTATGTGGGAATGTTCAACCGAAAAAAAATTAAGAAAGCAATTGACAGATACTAACATAACCACAGTTTTTTTTTAGAAGCTGATTTTTTTTAAATTTAAAAAGTAACGACATGGATTGGGATTTGACGTCCATAAAATCATATTTTACTACGGTGTTGACTACATAGACCTCAATCTTGGCATTTCTTTTTAATCGCAAAGTTAAAATTAAATCCAGTTCCTTATCGGACCCCTAATAGGAGTCCTCACTGGACACTGCGCGCTCCAAAAGCACCTGGCACCTGCGGGACTCAACTTGCGGAGAGTGCTGGGAAGAGGATGAATCCTTTATCTTGCAAGGTGTCCGGTCTACAGAGGAATCAGAGTGGGAATCTTCGGAGAGGAACACCTTCCGACGCTGGTCGGAAGGTCGGATATCCTGACCTTCATCCAAAGGACGGGAAGGTTCGACCGTGGTGGAGTGGGAGCGTGACGGGGAAGCTCTGGGGGATGGCGAAAAAGACTCGAGTAGAGCTTAGTTGCCGCGCCAGGAGCCCCCCCTTATTCTACTACTACTACTACTACTACTACTACAGTTCCTTAACATTAGAGGAACTAGTTGCTTGAGAGTTTCATGACCATTTGTGCAGCCATAAAAAAAATAAAGCCTCTTAATCAAAAAACAAAAAGCTAGTGGTTTTTGAGGTTACATCATCCATCAAACCTTCCCACCAACCTTTGAGGTCGGTGGACAATAGTGGGCATCGGTGCCAACAATCGGTGAATCCATCAGAGATTTAAAAGCTCTATCGGTGGACAACATAATTTTTTGCGAACTCTGTTGGCGACTATCAAAAGGCGTTTGTACTGCTGTCAATCGAAAGATATTAAAAAAAATATTAAAAATTAAAACAAAAAAATATACATAGATTAAAGAAAAAGTTGTCCCATTTTTAAGGAAAACTGGGCTAAATGTGACTTACGTAAAATCCGCTCTTAAGTGTGAAGAAGGGATAGGCAATGGGAAATGTAACACCACAAGATTATGAGCATTACAGGGAAAGACATGGGACATGGGGATCTCCTGTTAGGGATTAACAGTTGAAATGTGGGGCCGCAAAACATAATAGAAAAAAAGCTAAGGAAGAAGGTAGAAAACTAGAAAACCATCTGCAAGTTAACAAAAATGGACAAACGGTGCACCATATCAATCAATATGATCTCAAAAAATTACTCATTTCATCCCATTTAAGGTTTATATAGTTTTGATAAATGCACTCCATAGATAACAAAAAAAATATTGGCAGACATCTAGGTGGGGGCTTTTCTAGAGGGAGGCCCCGTAACTTGCAAAAAATAATAGCTATATGAACTCATTTCATCCCATCTGCAATTTATATTAAAACAATCTACTTACGTCTACTTTAAAAAAAAATCAAACGATACCCGCCTATGGCGGGGCGTTTACGAGTAGTTAATATTTTTCCAAATATTTATGATACATCAAAAAGTTAGCCATTACATCTCGTTTATAATTAGTGCTATGATGTTAAGGTCCTCACCGAGACAACGAAAAAAATTATGGCACGCCTCGAGGTGGCGGCTTTTATTACAGGGAGGTCCCAAAACTTGTAAAAAATAATAACTCTATAAAGTACTTTTCATCCCTTTTCTGATTAGGGCTATTGTGTTAGGGGTCCCACCAATATACTAAAAAAAATTATTGCACGCCTGTAAGTGGGGGCAAGTTTTGAGGCTTCCCTGTAAAAAAAGGCCCCACCCAGAAGTGTGTCATAATTTTTTTGTTATATTGGTGTGGCCCTTAACACAATATCACTAATCAGAAAAGACATGAAATTTTTTGCAAGTTTTAGGGCCTCCCTGTAAAAAACGCCCCCACCAAAAGGAGTCCAAGATTTTTGTTTGTTATCTTGCTGTGGCCCTTAACATAATAGCACTAATCAGAAAATAGATGAAATGGGTTCATATACCAATTATTTTTTGCAAGTTTTGAGGCCTCCCTGTAAAAAACTCAGAGGTGTGTAATAATTTTTTTAATTATATTGGTGTGGCCCTTAACACAATAGCAGTAATAAGAAAAGAGATAAAATTACTTCATGGAGCTATTATTTTTTGCAAGTTTTAGGGCCTCCCTATAAAAAAGCCCTACCACTTGAGCATCATAATATTTTAACTTAATTCGTATGGATGTAAACTACAGTTTTATACTAGTTATAATGTAGATGAAATCATACACCTCAATTGCCACCACCTCTCTATCTAAAAGAGATGAATAGTTCACCGCAGAGACGTGTTGGCGCGAGAACGGTTTGGCGCCAGGATGTTTCGACGCAATTAATTTATTTTTAATAAAAAATGGTTAATGTAGTACCTGGTTGGTATCAATTAACTTTATTTTTCTTTGTTTTAGTTGGCAAAAATTAATTAAACAAATAATGGGTTTGAAAATGTGAAGTGGAACATTTTTAGAAAATGTTAAAAATTCGCTTCGTTTTTTTTTTTTGATTTAGTGGATAAGGTATAATAAATAATAAAATACAAACCGGGCGGTGTCAAAACGTCATAGATTAGAAGAAAAATTAAATTATTCCAATTTATTTATTGTTTCGATACTTAAGTGAATTTAGTTTTAGATTATTTATTAATTATTTAAAGAGTAATTGGTTTTCTTAACAAACAGAGTTTGATTCACTGCCGATAATCTGCTTTTCTCCAGAGTACTTAGTCTTGTTTTGGTATTGAAAGCAACGTTGAGTACTTTGACGTTGACGGTGCTACGTGAAAGACATTTCTATCTTGACGAGGTTGGGTAGGTCTGAAATTTCTTTTTATTAACGCATCTTCATCGTCGTAGAGATAGCGAAGAGCATCAGTCTAAAATACATAAATTCAAACAATACGACACTTACAGGAAAATTACTGGTAACTTAGAGGACGAGGTTACAAGAGTATAAAATAAAGTTTTTCCCCGACCGGACTTTGAACCCGGAACATCTGGTATATTAGTCTACCAAGTTATCTACCAAGTTATCTACCAACTGAGCTATCAAGAACGCGGGTTTTGATTGGCTATTCGAAAATCCTTTGACCCCTCTAACTTAACCATTAAGCTAGGGGGATCAACCCATAGCTGCCGTTTGGATAACAGTAGGACAATAAGTCATACACCATAATTTGTAGCTCGAAAGGTACATCTGCACTCAAAAATAAAAATTGCAAAAAATAACATAGACATTTTTGATTTTCAAAAGAGCTACTTACGAAACTAATTCCTGTTTTATGCGTGACCAAAATAAAGGTCACAAAAATACTTATGCTATAATTTGTAGATAATTTGTTGCTAATTTGTTACCGAAGAATAAAATTTGTAGCGGCAGCCTTTATCGAGAAAACTGAGACCCCTCTAACTTAACCATTAAGCTAGGGGAACCACTTCATAACTGCCGTGTGGGTACTAGTAGGCCAATAAGTCATACACCATAATTTGTAGCTCGAAGGGTACATCTGCACTCAAAAATAAAAATGGCAAAAAATAACATAGACATTTTTGATTTTCAAAAGAGTTATTTACGAAACTAATTCCTGTTTTAGGGGTGACCAAAATAAAGGCTCACAAAAATACTAATGCTATAATTTGTTGTTAATTTCCTACCAAAGAATAAAATTTGTAGCTGCAGCCGTTATTAAGAAAATGGGACCCCTCTAACTTAACCCTTAAGCTAGGGGGACCACTCCATAACTGCCGTGTGGGTACCAGTAGAACAATGTCATACACCATAATTTGTAGCTCGAATCTTATATCTGCACTAAAAAATAAAAATTGCATTTTGAAAAGAACTCATTTACGTATCTTAATCCCGTTTTATAAGTTTAAATGATACATTAAAAACATCAGCATGTTGCAAAAATTTTACTTGAATTTGTTACCGCCAATTTAAAAGTATAAAAATCATTTTTATTACAAGAGGAAAAAATATTTTTTTTACGGAAAATTAAACTGGGGAGACCACCCTATAAATCAAGTCTGTTCAACAGAGATAGAATAATGAAACTTTATAATTTGTGGGTGAGCACTAATCTGGCAAAACAAAAAAAATACCATGAAAAAATGTATCTTTCTAACCTTTTTGAAATAAGCTCTGTTAGTTTTTACTTGTTTGGCAAGAATATAATTTCTAGCAGCTGTCGTTACCAGGATATGGCTGTTTAATAAACACACGTGACCTCAAAATAAAATAGATCCTGGGCTAACTGAAAAGTCGCAACTCCTTATATCCCTTAAGAAGAAGCTAATTTGTTACATAAGAAAATTATTTGGAGATGCTTCCTTTACTAATGTGTATATAGAAATATGTCATGAAATAACTAGAAAGTCACAACCTTTTATACCTCATCGGAATAAGCTTGGTTGGTACTAATTTGTTGTGGAAGAAAATAATTTGTAGCTGCTGCCGTTACCGAGATATGGCTATCGGATATCACTCGACACAAAAAGTAACATATCTCAGAAACTAACTAGAGGGTCACAACTTCTTATATCTCATTGGAATAAGCTCGGATGATGCAAATTTGTTACGTAATAAAATAATTTTTAGCCCCTGCCATTACTGATATATACCTTTTTAAGTAAGTCACGTGAATTAAAATTGAAATATTTAATGAACTAACTAGAGGGTCACCACCTTTGAAACCGCATTGGAATAAGCTCAGATTGTGCTAATTTGTTACGTAATAAAATAATTTGTAGCTTCTGCCATTAGTGATATATGTCTTTTTAAGTAAGTCACGTGACCTAAAAATTAAAATATTTCATAAAATAACTAGAGGGTCACAACCTTTTATACATTATCGGAATAAGCTTGGCTGGTACTATTTGTTACGGAAGAAAATAATTTGTAGCTGCTGCCGTTACCGAGATATGGCTATCATTTTCTTCCGAGCTTATTCCAACGAGGTATAAAAAGTTGTTAGCCCCTAGTTAGTTTCTGAGATAGGATAATTTTTGTGTTGAGTGTCCAGATAGTCATATCTCGGTAACGGCAGCAGCTACAAATTATATTATTATGTAAAAAACTAGCACCATCCGAGCTTATTCCAATGAGGTACAAAAAGTTGGGACCTCCGAAGTAGTTTTTGAGGTTAACTTTTGTGTCGAGTGCCATTTATTACGTAACAAAGTAGCACCATCCGAGCTTATTCCAATGAGATATAAAAGGTTAGTTAGTTAGTCTAGTTAGTTCATGAAATATATCAATTTTAATTCACGTGACTTACTTAAAAAGGCATGTATAGCGGCTACAAATTATTTTATTACGTAACAAATTAGCACCATCCGAGCTTATTCCAATGAGGTATAAAAAGTTGTGACGCCCTAGTTAGTTTCTGAATAGTTAGTTTCTGAGACAGGTTACTTTTGTGTCGAGAACCCAGATAGCCATATCCAGGTAATGGCAGCAGCTACAAGTAATTTTCTTACGTAACAAATTAGCTTCTCCTAAAGGGGTATATAGAGTTGCGTCCATGAGCTATTTTATTTTGAGGTCACGGGTCTTTATTAAACAGACATATCCTGGTAACGACAGCTGCTAGAAATTATTTTCTTGCCAAACAAGTAAACACTAACAAAGCCTTTTTCAAAAAATTCATATTATATCTTTTGTTTTGGCAGATTAGTGCTCACCCACAAATTATAAAGTTTCATTAATCTGTTTCTGTTGAACAGACTGGATTTATAGGTCGTCTCCTTAATTTAATTTTCTGTAAAAAAAAATTTCTTCTTATAAAAATAATGATTTTTACACTTTTAAATTGGCAGTAACAAATTCAAGTAAAGTTTTTGCAACATGTTGATGTTTTTAATGTATCGTTTAAACTTATAAAACGGGATTAAGGTAAGTAAATGATTTTTTTGTTCAAAATAAAAAAGAATTTATATTATTTTATGCAATTTTTATTTTTCACTGCAGATATAAGATTTGAGCTACAAATGATGGTGTATGACAAATTAGCTACAAATTATAGCATAAGTATTTTTGTGATACTTTATTTTGGTCACCCATAAAACACGAATTAGTTTCGTCAATAACTCATTTGGAAATAAAAAAAATCTATGTTATTTTTTGCAATTTTTATTTTTGAGTGCAGATATACCCTTCGAGCTACAAATTATGGTGTATGACTTATTGTCCCAGTGTTATCAAAACGGCAGCTATGGGGTGGTCCATCTAGCTGAATGGTTAAGTTAGAGGGGTCCCATTTTCTTGGTAACGGCTGCAGCTACGAATTTTATTCTTTGGTAACAAATTAGCAACAAATTATGGCATCGGTATTTTTGTGACCCTCTATGATGGTCCCGCCAACTTAATGGACGTTTTATTTTTGAAGCTAACAGCGAGCGGCCGAAGTATCTAGCTAAAGATCTTATAAAGACAGGAAGGTATACATTCACGATATATAACGTTTTCTTAAAGGTTTCAAACGACGATTTTCCAACTAATAATAAAAACAAAAACTATTGACATACAACAAAGTTGCGCAATTTGATGCTTTACTCAAAACTAAAAACAAATTTGAAAAAATCCAAGTAGTACCATTTTTGAGATTTGACATTTTAGCATGACAGGATTACTATCAAGTTCATTTTTTGTTATGGACGCGTGCTTTTTTTTTGCTGCAGTTTGGTTCATAGTGTAGGGGCATATGTCGATATTTTCTAGTTTTGTGACTATGTGAGACAACACCGTACTCAACTAAAAAGCCAGTTAACTCATTTTCGTTTTAGTATCCTTTGGCCTATGATCGGGGCCTATATTGACACCAAACTGACAGAAAATCCATGTTTTACTTGTTAATTTGGTTATAAAAATGGCAGCCACAATAGGGTAAAGAGCACTGAGGCGATAGGAGTTAACAGGCTTTTTAGTTAAGAACGGTGTTTTGTGAGATTGATAGCTCTTTAGTCAAATAATTAAGTATTATTGGGTGTTTTGTTCGCATCCGTGTAGAAGGGGTTGATGTAACGTCATTTTTCAAGATGGCGGCCAAAAATTATAAAAAATACAACTTTCGTAACCGGGGCATTATTATACTCAATTCCATATAACTCGAGGGTGAGAATTCCAAAAAAATTACTTTCAAGGTTATTCGACCTTAATTGATCTTTCAAATCGCAAAAAAAACAGATTTTTGCGATTTTTTTATTTAAAAAATCTGAATAATTCGACGTTTTGTCAGACCAACTTCAAATATACCTCAAACTATTAGGCATGTATGTCAAATTTTATCCTTAGAGTTTGATGCAGTTTGAAGCTTCATGACTTTGAAAAATACCCCAGCAAAATTAAGATATAGCAAGAATAACATAGTAAAGGGCGCTATTCATCAACTACTAAAGCGAAGAGGACCAGATTTGGTAAAAAAGATAAGAAAGTCAAGTCCAATAATATTGCTAAAAAAATTGGTTCACCTAAAACTCTTTTTTTTGCGATTTTAAAGGTCATTTAAGGTCAGGTGACCTTGTTAGTTAATTTTTTGGAATCCTCGCCCTCGGGTTATACGGAAATGAGTATAATCATGCCCCGGTTACGAAAGTTGTATTTTTTATGATTTTTGACCGCCATCTTGAAAGATGACGTTACATAAACCTCTTCTACACGGATGCGAACAAAACAACCTATAATACTTGATTATTTGACTAAAGAGCTATCAATCTCACATAGTCACAAAACTCCTTCATTCAAAATCCCACGGAATAGATTTTTGGCCACCATCTTGAAAGATGTCGTCTTATCAACCCCTTCTACACGGATGCGAACAAAACACCCGGTAACACTTGATTGTGTAACTAAAGAGCTATCAATCCCACATAGTCACAAAACTCCTTGCACATGCCCCTTCACTATCATAAAGGATGGCAGATAATATTTTGCCACCTTATTTTGACAAGTCACCTGACATTTTGGGTTATTTGATTATCATCAGTCCAAATTCAATTTTGCTTTTAATTTACAAGATATTTTGGAAACCCGCTTATAGTGCCTTTTTTGACATTTTAAAAATTACAGTTTGTTTTTGGCGTTTTGCTTTAAGAAAAATATTTTGGCAAATATTTTTTAAAATACGTTTTTTCTTTGTTTTTAGTTCTTACATGTTCAAATTTAAAACGAAGTTAAAGATATTTTTTAAATATACAAAATTATTTGGTAAAAACAAAATGTCAAAACTGTCATTTTTAAAGTCAAAATAGAAACTGCAGGCGAGTTTCCAAAATATCTTGAGTAAGTTAAAAAATTGAAGTCTGGTGATGATCAATTAATACAAAGCGTCAGCTTGCAAAATATTATCTGTCACCCTTCATCGAGCATATAAATGTATAGTGCTCCTATAAATAAAAGCTGATAGTGCTCCTGTCATTCTAAAATGTCAAATTTCAAATATGGACCTATCATTAGGTAGACCTTAAAAAAGTGACTGCAGTAGAAAGTTTTAGGCGTTTTTAGACAGCTTTAAGAATAAAGGATCACAAAAATAAAAAATAGAAATAAATATTTTGATTTTTTTCGCCGGTACTACTCAGATTTTGTCATTTTTTTTTTTTTGAGTAAAGCATCAAATTCCGCCACTTTGTCCTAATTTAAACCTTTTCGTATTTCCTACCGTTTAGAAGATCCCCATGGTGAGCATCGAATTTGGAACACCCTGTATACTTTTTCATACTTGCGTGCGAAAAGTTGAACAATTCGCACGCCATACAACAACATTAAAACAATGAAATATGTCTTGGAAACCAGCTAATAAATTTGTCAACCACTAAATGTCCAAATAACAGCAACAAAACATTTATCTATTTGAAATATTGTACCTAACATGGGCGCAAAGTGCTTTTTCCGCCTTGGATAATCCGCCCGAACTCCGCAGGTGGTAGCAGTTGTACAAACGATGCTTGTATCACTTTCCGCCCTTGTTAGGTAGGTAGATAACTATTTTGTATACGTTACTTTTTCATTCCAGGCCAGATCATTGCCTACCTGCTCGTAGCAAACTCCAATAGGAACTCTTGTTATTAACCAAGTAATTTGATGTACGCAATTTGAAGTTGACACAGATCCGCAATATAAAAAATAGTCGGTGGTAAACTCTCGAAATAAACAGTTTAGTGGAGTAGGATTAACCTTGATTGAGCTGTGAGCCTTTTCTATAGATTGAACCGAGTCTATTATTAGTTGGAAGCCCAGATTTATGTTTTCTTGAAGCTAAAATGTTTATTTATTTTTAGTTAAACTTGTATTACACTATAGCTTTTTTGAAATGGAAGCAAAAAACCTTTTTATACCTTTATCAAAAACACGATTTCATTTAATGTCCACAAATAACCAAAACAACCATCTGTCAAAATGAGAAATCGACATATGTACCTTAAATTTGAAAGAAAATTAAGCGATTCTACGGAGACAGATTATAATTATCTTTACAAGTATGAACAAATCTCTCACTTCTCACCTGCTTTGAACCATTTGAAAAGTGAAAGACCTGTGAAATTTTTCGTAACTTCAACGCCCTCTATCTTTTTAAAAACTAACTACAAAGAGTTGAAACTGTAGCAAAAAATATTGCAAATTTTATGCCAAAGATTTTTGTTTGTTTTCGAGATCTACAACTTTAAAACAAAAGATCAAAAAAGATCTTGGGTGGAAAAAAACCAAAATTCTTGCATGAGTATCCCACAAGGAATACACAAAGGACCAAAGAGAAAAGAGAAATGTTCAAATGATGTTTCGCCCTGGGCAACCAGCGTGAGCTCATCAGTGTTTGCACTGGCCACCCTCCCAAACATCATTCAAGACCATCATACACTTTGATTTCCAACTTTGAATCACTCACAAATAGGCATCGTTCCGCACTGGCACTTATCTAAGTCACCTGATACGGGTTCGTCCTGGCGTGTTAATCCTTCCAATAGGGTTATGCTCCGAAAGTGTGTTGAATGATGTTTGGGGACGGTGACCAGTGACCAGACGGTGTTTTTAGTTTCTTTTCGATTAAAGGTACTGATTCGGAGGTTTTTTAACTTCTTTTTGTTATCTACAACTTTCTTAATTAAAGTTTAAAAGAAATCAGTTTTTGTTGGTCAAAATACGATAAACTGATTTTTTGTAATTTTGGCGCCCTCTATGTTTTTGAAAAGTAACTTAAAGAAGTTGAGTACTTGGATATGTTTACTCTCGCCTCCGACCAATAGAAATGGAGAAAAGTCGATTACAAAGATTTTTCAAAATGACGGGTGGTTCCCGAGGAGTGGGGGACACACAAACTTGGGAGCTTTACTTTCACACCTCCCTAAAGAACATACTAAAAACTCAGCCTGCTCGGATTTTTTTCGACCTCAGATGATAATTTTACTGTACTAATTAGCCTACTAAATTCAGCAAAACCCTCCACTTGCAAGCAAAGTCAAAATCTTAGAAATAACCACACGGTGATTTTTGGTCCCGCATTTTGACAAAATTCTCAAGCTCCAATGCAATTAAATTTTATAAAAACATCACCGTAGGATTTGGGACAGGATCTTTTAATTTAAAAATTTTAGTGAACATACCAAATAACTGTCAAATAGGACAACACAACAATGCCAATCTTATTATTAGACATAAACAACGACATTATCGAAACTTGAATTCGAAAAAATGTCCAGCTTTTATGGTAAAGCTATGATGACCTTTAAAATAATTTAGTTAAATACCTGTTAAATGATTTCTCGATGTTTCTTCCCTCGAAATTTAAAGACTGTAAAGAAATTTAATCGAAAGAAATTAATACCACCTTCTGTCACACTTTATGCTTTGAAAAATTACAATTTTTGCTGTTTTTTGTGTAAAAATGGCAAAATAAAAATTATATGCACGACACTACTAAAGATGACAGATGAAAAAGCAGAAATTTTTATTAAACAATTGCCTTAAATTATTTTCATCTTTCTTTTAAATACTTTTTTTTATAGACTGCAGTCTCTCTTCAACAACCTTAAATTAAATTAAATTATCTCTCCATCTACCTCTAAAATTCTGCCCTTTCTCTTTAAATGTTTTTTATTTTAACAGAGAAAAAATGTTTTTCGGCAGTACCTTTTTTAAAAGCTAAAAAAACAGTGAAAACTTGAAAAATTTGAGTGTTTTATTCTAGAAATCGAAATTTTGGATCTTTAAAATGTGAGCAAAATCATGGCATAAAAATATGAAAAGCATAGTAAAAATTACAGAGTTGGATGTTCTTGGGTTTAGGATAGGGGGTGCTTCAATAAGACACGTGAATTACGCTTACGTTTCGAGTATATTGTTACTCTTCTTCAGAGCTACAAAGAAAAGGTTTTGGTACACGAAAGTTTTGCTTTACATTTTTGGAAAACAAAAAAAATATATATATGTAGATGAGAATAATGTAAAAGGGGGAAAGGGAAACACAATTAATATTTATTTTTGTTTTTTTTTTTAAATAAATTACTTAAAAACGGTTAATATAGGCATTAGCAATAAGACTAAATAGTATGTTTATCAGCTTACCTAATTCCTAGTCTTCTGCACAAATAACACAAAGTAGACACTATATTTAACATAATTGCATTTTTTACTTTAGATAATAAGACAAATTAAAAATTATTTAAAAAACAATAGAATATTGTTCTCTTGTCAGGTACGGCAAGCAACTAAATATAATAAAATACATTTTTATTAAAAAAGATGCAAAGATATCTCTTGTTTGTGTTTTTTTTAAGAAAATAATAAAGATAATTGGTTGGATATGAAAATCAGAAAAATTGCTTCTACGTAGGAATGTATAAGTACAGCTGGTTCAAAAATAAATACGACAACAAGGGCGTAGATATGATTTTTACTTGGGGGGGGGGACAGGTACCACAAAACAGACAGAAAAGATGCAAAATAGGTATTTTTCGTATTTTTCATGTGTGAGAGTAACGGGTACGGATACCGGTTTCGGGGTCCCCCCGTTATCTACCCCGACAGATTCACATAATTAAAGACTCATTAAACACTTTCTCATATTTCGATAACCCGTACTCATTCATTTCAAAATCCACTGTACGTCTCTTTGTTTATTATTTGCTTATCTGTGTTGATTTTATATAACTTTATGGCTTGTCAAAATAATAGCAAAAGAAACGGGAAATCTATTAAAAAAAAACGACGTTGGAGCAACAATAGGCAATTACATGTAATGTCATAGTGCATTTTGTCGGTTCAGTTTTTTTTTTTATCTATCTAATTTTGTTTTTTTATATATTTTTTGATTTTTTTATATTTTTAATTATAAGCATTATTTTTATCACTACTAACTATTTTGACTATTGTTGCTCCTCATATAATTTTTTAAAATTTTCATGTAAAAAGAGCTAAGACCTTGAACGTCCGTTTTAAAGTTAACTGCATGATTTATTTGGATAAAAATCATTTCACTGATTTTTCGTTTTTCAAAATTTACTTCTTAATCCAAAACTTTGGGATTTTCGACATCATAGACGTGCCCCTGAGAGAAATGATGGACCGCCAATGCTGTTTTATCATTTTTGTTTCGGCTTTTCTCTTGACAATCATAATTATGTTCACATTCTCGTCTGTAAGTGTTGTTTGGTTATTCCTATGTAACATTTATCACAATCCTTACATGCAACTTTATAAGTCAAATTTGACCTAAGTTGTAGTGGGGTAGGGTCCTTCAGTAAATAGACCTAAGGGTTTGGTCATTATAAAATTCCACATTACAGTGGGTGAAGTTTTCCTTGATAACTCTACCGACCTGCTCTGATAAACCCTTGACATATGGGAATCTAAAATAGAGAGTTTTCAGTAGTAAAATAAAAAAATAGATAAAAAATCAAAAAATGTATAAAAAAAGCAAAACTAGATAAATTAAAAAAAACTGAACCGTACTTCTTTTTTTTTTTTGTTTTTTTTCCCTTTGTTATGGACAACTTTTTATAGATTTCCCGTTTTTTTTGCTATTATTTTGACAAGTCATAAAGTTCTATAAAATCAACACAAAAAAAACAAAGGATAAACAAAGAGACGTACAGAGGGTTTTGAAATGAATGAGTCTCTAATTATGTGAATCTGTCATCAAAACTGTCATTGTCGTATTAATTTTTTTAGAACCAGCTGTACTTACACATTCCTACGTAAGAAGCATTCCAACCAATTCTTTTAATTTTTTTCTTAAAAAAAAAACACAAAAAAATGATATCTTCGGGTCTTTTTTAATAAAAATATATTTTATTATATTTAGTTGTCTGTCGTACCTGACAAGAGAACAATATTCTATTGTTTTTTTAATTACTTTTAATTTGTCTTATTATCTAAAGTTAAAAATGCAGTTATGTTACCTATAGTGTCTACTTTGTGTTCTTTGTGCAGAAGACTAGGAATTAGGAAAGCTGATAAACATATTATTTATTTCTATAGCTAATGACCATATTAATCGTTTTTAAGTAATTTATTTTAAAAAAACAAAAATTATCTACCTCATATGTTTTGCAACCACGTTTTTTTTTTAAACCGATCTTCCCCTTTTTAATTACTCTAATTTGCATATAATTTTTTTTTGTTTTTCAAAAAATGTAAACCAAAACTTTCGTATACCAAAACTTTTTTTTTGTAGCTCTGAAGAAGAGTAAAAATATACTCGAAACGTAAGCGTAATTCAAGTGTCTTATTGAAGCACCTCCTTTTCTGAACTCAAGAACACCCAACTCTGTAAGAATCGCAAGGACAAGAATCTACAGATAGTAAAAATTGCTTAAACAAAAACTTTACCTCTTAAATTATGCTAAAATATTTTAAGCCTTAAATTACCATCATGGCTTTTCCATCATGCTAATCAAACCATCGCGGCATCGGTAAAAATGTAGTTTGGGAATTTCAGAAATATGACTTATAAGTTACGTTGTATCATTTCTTTGATAAATATCATCTACCAAGTAATTTTTTACTTCCCTCGCTAAGGGAAGTTATGTAATCATCTAAAAATCGCACTTCGAGATTTTCATGATCCTCCACGAATTTTAGGGTTCCAAATAGTAATAAGCACGAATCCAGATGCCGTCGCTCTGTCTGTCAGTCTGTCGGTCTGTCTGTCTGTCTGTCAAAAACCCCTTCACTAATCATAATAAAATTTTACATAGTGATTACTTGTGTTGACGCGACGACCCCTATAGTATTTGAGAATTCTCCTATTACATAATATCCCCCGAAAAACTTCATCCCTAAAAAAATATTTTTTTTTCTTACCGTGTGATACCTCTTTGGAAATCTTATAAAAATATAAAGTTCGAAAGTTGGAAAAGTCCGTCTACTCGAAAGAAATTCTGGATACACACTGGAAAAGACTGGATAAACCATGTAAAGGTCTGAATACACTCTGGAATGTCTGGATACACCCAGGAAAAGTCCGGATACGCCCTGGAAAAGTCTGGAAACACCCATGAAAAGTCAGGATACACCCTGAAAAAGTCTGGAAAGACCCTGGAAAGGTCTGGAAAGATTCTGGAAAAGTCTGGATACATCCAGGAAAAGTCTGTATATATCCAGGAAAAGTCTGGATACATCCAGGAAAAGTCTGGATACAGCCTAAAAAAGTCTGGGTACACCCTTAAAAAGTCTGGACAGACCCTGGAAAAGTCTGGATACACTCTATAGAAGCCTAGATACACTCCATAAAAGTCTGTAGAAATCCTGGAAAAGTCTGGATACACTCTGGAAAAGTCTGGATACACTCTGGAAAAGTCTAAAAAGACCCTGAAAAAGTCTAGATACACTCTGGAAAAGTCTGGAAAGACCCTGGGAAAGTCTGGATACACACTGGAAAAGTCTGAAAAGACCCTGGAAAAGTCTCTAAAGACCCTGGAAAAGTCTGGATACACTCTGGAAAAGTCTGGAAAGACCCGGGAAAAGTCTGGAAAAGTCTCTAAAGACCCTGGAAAAGTCTGTATACACTCTGGAAAATTCTGGAAAGACCCTGGGAAAGTCTGGATACACTCTGGAAAAGTCTGGAAAGACCCTGGAAATGTCTGTGAAAATGGCCGAGTACATCATGGAAAAATCTGAATACACCCCTGGATAGTGTAGATACACCCAAGAAAAGTCTGGATATACCCTGGAAAAGTCTAACCGACCCAATCTAACCCATGTTCTGAGCAAGGGAAGTTTTAGAGTAAACTCTTACTCGATTTAATTTAATACGAGTTTATATTTAATGTGTACTTTGGGACTACATCAAAGGAATGAAGTTTTTGTTTTGTGATAAAACAAATTTTAAACTTAAAAAAAAACAAAATATATGCTCCATAAACACATAAACAATAAAAAATATGCATTTACATTCCAAAGCACCTTTCTCGTAGAATTATTCATATATACTGGAGAACAAAAAAAATGCAACACCATGTATATGGATAATTATTTGATTGAAAATTATTTGTGTCTATACCTTATCTCAAAAGAAATATTTGATAAATTTTTTGTCTCCTAATCTTTCTTTTTTTCACAGATTTTTTCTATTAATTTTCAAAACCAACCAACACATAAAAGACCTTTTCTGAAAATTTTAAATCAATTTTCTCGTAGTTTTTGGTCTTTTTGGATTGCTTACAGTTTACTCAAAAGATAAAAATGCCAAGAGTTCGCGGCCGATAACAATTTCATCATTTAAACGACTTCGAGAAAGGACGCATCGTGGGCATGAAAGAGGCTGATTTTGGTTTACGGGAAATTGCAAGAAGGGTTAATACCAATTCATCAACAGTATTAAAAGTTTCGAGAAGGTGGTCCAGTGATGAGACTTAAGCCTCGTGTCCACTCGCAAGTAACTTGCGAAAGTTTTTTCACCAAGTACTTGCCGGCGTGTCTACACTGTAGTCTAATTGTTTTGAAATTTATTGCGGCAAATTACTGTAGCAAGTTCGTTTGCTTAAGTAACGTGTACACACACTTCCAGAAAAATGTCGAAATGTCGAGTCAGCAAGTGGCTGCTGCGGTTGCGACATATATTCAGTTAAAAAAAAAAAACAAATAAAGAAAAGGAAAATGACAAAAAGCGTAGAAAAATTGCTGGATTGAGTTAAAACATTTTCTACGAATGTCTGCGGAAGATTTTAATTTTTTTCTGAATTTTATAGTTCAAAATTTTCAGTTAACAGTAGAGTTTCTTTCCTATTCCAAACACGGCGTTCCTACATTTTTGCAAAAAAAATCAGAATTTTAATTCAGATTGAAAAAAATAAATAAAAATTTAAAATAGTTTCACAAAATTTCACTACTTGCCGCAAATATTTCGAAACAGTCTCGAGATAAAAAAGTGCAAACTAATTTTCTTAGATTAGCCGTGTACACTACAAGCTCTAACAAGTCGGGAAGTACTTGGCCTGAGAGTAAACTTTTAGCAAAATTTCTCTAGCGCTGCTGTTTACACGCATTACAAGTGACTTGTGAGAGTACTCTAGGCAAATTTAATTGCTAGTGGACACGAGCCTTTATAGACGTCGTGCGGGTTCTGGACGCCCAAGATCGTAATTTACGGCATCTCAGACTTCTTTCTCTCAGAAATCGACGGAACAGAATGCGCCAAATAAGAAATGTTTTAGTTGCAGCTACGGGACGAGTGTTTTCAAGGATGATAGTTAATCGAAGATTGCTTGGTATGGGTCTGAGGGCTTACCGTCCGCTTTTGGTGCTACCTTTGACCCCACAATATAAGGATCACCGTTTGGAGTGGTGCAGAACTCGGCAAAACTGGATTGACGAATGGAATACCATAAGCTTCAGCGACGAATCCAGGTTTTATTTAGGCGGTACTGATGGACGCATGAGGGTTTGGCGATTTCGAGGTGAGAGACGAAATCTAGACTTTGCTGTTGAACGTGATACAGCAAGTGCTATATGTTTAGTGACATCTCTACCTACAAATTATCCCAAATGCGATCTTTCAAAAAGATAATGCCAGACCGCATATTGCTCCTGAAACAATGGACTTCTTACATGAACTTGGCATAGAGACTTTGGAATGGTCAGCAAGATCGCTTGACGAGTCGCCTATCGAACACGTATCGGATATGATAGGGCGCAATCTTAGTCGATTACGACGTCCCCCTGGAAACTTAGTAAGGAGCATTTGGATGAGTGTTCCTCAATATGACATAGAACATCTGATTTTGTCAATGCCCAATAGAACAAACGAGTGCATAAATAATCATGGAGGAGCCACTCATTATTAATTTTTTGATGATTATCATGGAGGAATCTTCTTGGAAATATAATCAAGTACTAAGAGCATCCTAATGTATTAATATATAAATAAATTACTTTAAAATATTTCTCCAGTATAAGTTAAATGATTCTTTATTTTGGTAAGCAATGCAAATTTTTATAACTTACTTTTAGAAAATATGCCAATATAATCACACCATCTCTTTCTTTTAGCGCTGATTCCTGAGTCAAGTAACAACTCCTAAAACACACTACGTGCATTTCTCCAGGAAGCTGCCCTCCATCTATTGTATGCTCACTACCTTCCATGTCATTCTTTCCCCAATGAAGGTGAATTTGAGAAAAAACATATTTTCCAGTTAAAGGACCCTCGCAGATGTAAGGTCTTTCTTGTCCCCATTTTGCGCTTAAAATTACTAAGATATATTAGGAACCAGGGTGCCGATTTCATGCACAATTGCTCGTGGACCATCTCAGAGATTGCCGATGGGCCTACGTTTTTATATTTTTTCACCTACCTTTATCGCTCAGGTATCCAAATTTTTCCTCAACGGTCTCTTTTCCCACTTTTATGACTTACCTTTTTTTAATTATTGACAGTATTCACATTCAACGTGGTCAATCTCTTCCGGCAGGGCCAGTTTAATTTCTTTTAATTTCTTAGTTTTTTTACCAGTAACACTATGTATATTTGAACAATGTAGTTTTTTTAAACTTAAAAAAAACTAATTTTTGTTAGGAGTCTTAATTTATTAATTGCCCCCCCCCCTTTGCTCCAGAAAAAAGTAGACAACAACAACAAAGATGCTGGTGGTAATAACCCTGAAGAAGAAAAAATGAGAAATTGCAGAAGGTTCCTTTAAATACATTCTAGAATCCCTCCACAATATTTTGAGACAATTTGACCTTCAATCCTTCAGACCAAGAATATACAAACGCATGACGAACGGACCGCGAAAACCATTGAAAATGCAGAACAGTATTATAGAGTTTCTATTTATAAACAAGTTTTAGACAAAATCAATTCAGACATAAAAAAATATTTTTGACCTGATCAAATTCATATCAAGTTTAACATGAAGCCAAAATCAAGGCAAAATTAACTAAAGTCGTTTCTAAACACTATAAACTGTTTTATTAATCCAAAACAAAAATTGTTGAACTTTGATTGGGAGAAGTCAGTATTTGGAAACAATATTGGTCAGAAGTAGGCAAAAGCTTAAATCAAAACACACCTGATAACGTTTTCGAGGCAATGAACAAGTGTGGTAATATTTTTCCGTTGATTAGACCATTCTTGGATGTTTGCCAGTAAGTAATACCTCAGAAGATTGAAAACATAAGTACTTAAAAACACTATGACGGAAATTCGTCTGACGGGCTTAGCGTTGCTGCATATAAACAGACATATTGAAATTGACATTGAGCGAGTCATTGACCGGTTTGCCCAAAAAACTGTAAATTATTTTTTTTTTTTGAGAAGCGCATCTTATGTTTGAGATATGCGATATAAAAGGTAATGTTTCAACAAAAAGCTTTTAAGACCTCAAAAAAAAAGTATGTAGCTATTAGGTTTTGTTTGTCGTTTGTTTGTTATCTATGTTTTTTATAACTGAAAAAATTATACGTATTTACTCAAGCACGGATTTCAGGAGGATAGGGGGTACAACCTTTGATATTTACGGAATTAGTTTATTTTGTGTTAAAAATGGCATTTGTAGTGTCATTTTCTTAAAAATTTTCGCCTGCAAAAAACGCATTTTTTGGAGAAATTGTCTTGAAAATTTTCGCCTGCGGCGCTATAATACATTACATTTACTTTATTTCGACTCAAAAATTACAGTTTTAATGTAATTTTCTCAAAAATTTTCTTAAACATTTTTGAAAATAAAAAATGTATGAAATAAACGACTTCAAATCTGAGTTTCCTCCCCCCCCCCTATATTTGAGAGCAAATCCTCGCTGGTAGTTACCAAGTTTTGTTTGCATATTTTTAGTTATGTTCCTCATAAAACCTATGCTTTTATTCTATTTTTTTTTTCGTATTGAAACCGCCCCCCCCCCTTTTCAAATGGCTGGGACCGCCACTGCGTTATGCTAAATCTAAATCTAAAAATGGAAAAATTGACCCCCAGGCGAAAGAGAGTAAGAAGACCAACCATAAATTAAGACCTTCTTTTGAAAAAATCGTCACGTTTATTTAACACCATTATTTATATTTATTTTCAGAAATCATTTGTGGTGTAATATTTACAAGTGTTCATTATTTATTAATTACATTGTATGTTTGTTTGTCGTGTTTTTACAACTTTTTTTTTGTGTCTTGAACTGTTTTTAATTTTGATCTGTTTTAGATAATATTATTTTAAACATTTTCAATTTATTAATCAATTTTTAATTTTCATGTTTTTTTTGTCTCTCTCTATTCTATTCTATTCTATTCTACTAATACCAAAATTGGAAAAAAGTTCGGGGAGGGGGGATAGTGATTTAATTTTGGGACATAATTTTAGTGAAGATGGTCATAAGAAACGTGATGATTTATGGCAAGGTGGAGGACGGGGAGTCAACATTTGGCAAATATTATGTTACATAATTTATCAAATGCCCACATGGCCATAAATTACGTCACATCAGCTCCCTCTTGTCACAAATAAAATTCTTCCTAAATATATCAAATTTAAGTTCTCCAATTTTGATTTTGTTAACTACTGTCAGGTAGGTAGCTATTTTTAATTATAATAATGAATTATTATTAGAAGGATGAGGGAAAGACTGTCGGTCGCGTCGGTGGTAGCACATGTTTTTGGCCTTTTACTTGCCAAAGCAAAAAAAAATTGTTTTAAAACTTGGTCAGCTCCTTTTTAATGACGGAAGTTGCTGTAATTTTGTGACGTAATTTTGAGCGGGTCATCAGAAACGTGACGTATTATGAAAAGACAAGAGTGGGGCAAAAATGGCCGAAATGGTGTAACATAATTTATGGATGGCCTCTTTTAGTTTATTTCACCTTTAGGTGGCTCGTGCAGTAGCCAAATGCGATCGCAAAAAAAACAATTCTGACGGATTGATTCATGCAGTCCACTTCCAATCAACAACGTTTTCAACAAAAAAGCCAGTTAACTCCTATCTCTTCAGTGCCCTTTAGCCCACTGTTGACATAAGTCTTATAACCAAATTGTCAGGCAAAACATGGATTTTCTGTCAGTTTGGTTTCAATATGACCGCTATAGTAGGCTAAAAGATACTAAAATCCAATACTTTTTTAAAAAGCTTGGAAAATTAAAGTTTTAATATACAAAAGTGACAAATAGTTACTAAAAAATGCTGACACCGGACCTGTCGCCGAAATTGATCGTGTTATGTCAATGCGTTAACTAGATTGGCCCGTAATGTTGAAAAATGGTGAAAATCTTTAAAAACTGTTACAAAAAGAGCCTGTTAAAGACAAGATTCTAACATTCAAAGCTATTTAGGAGTTTATGGTACCAATCTTCGTTTACAATCCAATGATAATCTTATCTAGTGAAACTTGTACCACAAAGGATGTAGAAGATAGTGAAATATATTGTGAATGAAGGATGAAATAAAAGCTACTGAGGCAAATTAATCAAAGTTACAATAAATTTTCAAAAGTATCCGATAGGATGTATTTATCACTCCGAGTGCTAGTCACGCTAATTTTTTAGAGGAATTTGAAGATATTTGTGATAGTTTCTTTACAGGTATTTTGGTGGGTGAAATCAATCAATCAATCAATTTTTTTGTAAAAAAAAACAAAAATAATTTCAATTTTTATGGGATTGCTCAGAATGTGATGGAACACACCAGAATAACATCAAATAGCGTATCACTAATTGACTATGCTTTAAGTAACTGTGATGTCCAATCGGTGGTTCATTATACCCCAGAATTCTAAGATCATTCTTTTATAACGGTAAATCTTTTAAATCAAAGTTGACTCCACTCTACGAAAACAATAGAATCATTTCGAAGTTTTAGCGAAACAATTGACGTAGATAGAATTTACGATTTTTTAGATAATTTAGATATTAAGCAACAATCCGAACTAATGGTACATTTTATAGCACCAGTTGAACAGCCCAGCCTGGTTTAACCTATAGAATCGAAAATGTTTTGTGAACGTAGAGATAGAGCTTATAAACATTAAACAACCCAACTCAAATGTGGAAGCACTAAAAACGTTAATTTATACAATAATACCATCCCCTTAAAATTTTAACAAAGGGATCGAGTTCGAAGTAAACAGACAAACAACAATAAGCAGGAGTGGTGCAGACACAGCTAAATTATTGAACTTATACTTTATTGACAGTATTACGGATATCAATGACTGTTGATTGCGATTTGGAATGTGAAAACCTTCCGTTATATCACTGCCAAATTTTCTAAGTTCAGAAAAATTGAAATGTCTGAGCTTAATCATATCATGAATTAAAAATTTTGAGGACAAAAGTATCAGTGAAATCCTAAATTCAAAGTTCCTAAAAGGTATCCATGGTTCTACTGGAGATCTACTACTTTTTTACTCTCTTTACTTTTATAATCCTTTAGAGACTTGTAGATTTCCAAAAGACCTTAAAATAAGCATCTTAGTTTCTATTAAAAAGGTTTCCAAATCTAACAGACCCTCTGAGTTCCGACCTATCAATACCTTATCTGAAATAGAGAAATTAATTGGGCCTATAGTGTACAAAAAATTTATAGAATATCTTGATAGTAATAACATCTTACTTTTAATTTAGTCTGTCTTTAGAAAGCATTACTCCTGTGGATCGGCCCACGAGCTTATTCTTACTAAGTGGAAAATAGCTTTAGATAGGGGATACTATACGATTGCTGTTTTTCTAGATTTAAATAAGGCCTTTGATATCATAGATCAATCTATACTTATCTTAAAGCTAAAAAGAATTGGAATATCGGGTACTGTGCTGGAATTTTTTATAGATTATTTGAGTGACCGGATGCAAATTACAAAAATAAATTATATGTTATTCTTCCCCTCTTTTTATTAAGTACGGAGTTTCTCAGGGCAGTGTGTGGGGTCCTATTCTATTTCTAATATATCTGAATGATGTTGATTTGTTGCATGATTTTGAGTTTCTTGGTCTTTTTTGTGACGATACATTAGGGTCAGTTTCTGGTCCAAATTTAGATATTCTTGTGAAAAAAATTAATCAATTTTTGTTTGCGATACATGGGTATTTAAATATAAACAAACTCACACTGAATATCTCAGAAACAATGTGCATGTTAATAGAAATTAAATATAAGTTGAGAAGCATTGACATTAATTCGGTTAACATTACGGTGGCTGGAGAGGGGATTTATTTTGTTCAGGAGAGTTATTTAGGCTTTATTCTAGACAATGCTCTGTCTATGTATTTCTTTTGTGGGGTCTCGTTACATCTGTCCAACCTCATTATGATTATTGCGCTAGTGTATTATTTATTTCTTTGACAAAAATAAAATACAAATGTTGCAAAAGCTGCAAAATAGGGGAATGAGAAACATTTTGAGCGTAAAGAAATACACAAATATTTGAAAATATTAAATAACCTACAACCTAAATACTTTAAGCAAGGTCGACTCAATAAATGGGCCAACGATGCCATGGCGACCGCTTGGAGAGGAGGGACAGGATGCAGACAGACCAAGGACTTCGTGAAGGGCCCGGATGTAGCCAGACAAAAATGGCTTCTGGGGAGATCACGAAGAGACGCTGGTCTGCTGACAGGAATCATAACAGGTCACAACCGACTAAGGAAGCCCATGAACCGGATCGCGGTGGAAAATGACTCGACCTGCCGGTCCTGCAGGCGGGCAGAAGAGACATCTCAACATGTTATAGCGAACTGCGCGGCATACCAGAGGACGAGATACCCGACCTTGGATGAGGAGGACCTGCACACGCTCAAATGGGATAAAATACTGGACTTTGCAAAAAGAACAGTAAAACCAGATGAGCAGACTGCCATAACAGTGGAGCAGGTGGCGGATTAGGGGCAGGCTCGGGGTAAGGCAGAAAGAGCCCAGGGAGGCCTACTTGCCAGGCTTCGCGCCGCCCCTTCTCTACTACTACTACTACTACTAAATACTTTAGTCAATTTATTATTTTCAATTCTTGAATGAATGAATTCCACATCCCCCGAGCATCAAATGCTACCACACAGGAGCTACTATTTTATAAGGGGCTGGGTGATTATAATAAACTGCCGGTTGAAACAAAAGGGTTATTATCACTCCAAACTTTTAAAGATAAGTTAACCCATTACAAAGTACAGGGTGTCCGAAATTTGATGGTTTTGGGGGGTTTCGGGTACTTCTAGAAGAGATAGAGAAAATTCGACCCCCCTTTGCGAGGTTCAAATTTCGAGACAATATTTTTGGTAAAAATATCTTCTAGTGTTAATTACATTTTTGTAGAGGTTTTAAAATAGAATTTAATTACCAAATCAGATTTGATGCGAGTTTTTGAGATACAGGGTGATTCATGACGGAATATAGTCAAACCATAGACACTATGAACTAAGTCCATTCCATATCTGGTAACAAATTTTACCAGTTGGCGTTTTTAACGAATATACAGGGTGATTTATCAAAATATGCGAAAACTGTTCATTGTAATTTTAATATCTCAAAAACTAAGCAACCAAAAATTTTGCACGCCAATTACACTCCCGTAGATCAATAAACATGTTTTTACAAATTTGGAGTTTTCAGGTTCGCACTAGTTTTTTCTCATTAAAAAAAAAAAAACTTAAAAACAACACCCTGTAACTTAAAATAAAAATTTTTCTTATTTTCCCCAAAAAGAGCAGGATTAGTACTAATTACTAAAGAAAAAAAAATTTACGCGCAACTTTTTGTTTTTGCTAATAAAAAAATTGTTTTTTTAATAAATGTGTAAATTTTCCCGGTGCCTTTGTAACATAGACTTACCAGAATCATTTTAAATACAAATCATTAAATTGATACCAAAATTTTGAAAAAGGGTTTTTTAATAAAGTTTAAGTATTTTTTTTACAAAAAGCAAAAAAAAGTCCAGGTCCGGATTTATGATTTTATTTATTGATTACGTTTCGATACCTACATAACTTTGCAGCTTCATTTACACACATTTCCATATCGTACCGCAAATTATGAAAAAGGATTAATCTGTGTAATGTTTAAGTTTCTTTTTGATCTATTGATGAATACATTGACCTGATCATTCATTATGATGCCTGAAGAAGTGTAAGGGCAATTTAAAAAGTAACAGATTTTCTTAGGTTAAAAATATTTATTTATCTCGTTTTTCAATTTTAAAAAATTTATTTTTTTTGAAACTAAGAACAAAATAAAAAATGATTTCTCGTCAATTTACTTTAGTAAAATATATGATATGTGTATGTCTGAAGGGATGCTGTAATATTATGTACCGAATAATAATAATTAAATAAAATCATAAATCCGGACCTGCATCTTATTTGCTTTTGGTAAAAAATACTTAAACTTTATTAAAATAACACCTTTTTATAATTTTTTTGTCAATTTGATGATTTACATTTAAAATGATGATGTTAAATCTATGTTATGTAAAGGCACCGGGCAAATTTACGCATTTTTTAAAAATCAATTTTAATTTTATAGCAAAAACAAAAACTTGCGCGTATTTTTTTTTTCTTTCATAATAATTACCGGGGCTACTTGAACATGTTTTTGGGATATGTTTCAAAATATCTAACCGCGTATTTGCGAGACGAGTTTTAAAAAATATGCATCATACCGACCTAACTCATGCGTAATTCATGGCTGAAAAAGATTTTAAAAAAAATCAGCTATTAAGCCAAAAAAAATTGTTTTTGGGGTCCGAAATATGCTAAATTTGCTTTAAGGATGGGGTCGGGGTGTCATTTTGGGTTAGATTGAGTTAAGATTATTAATTTTTTCTTAAGAAACGTATAGTAAAACTCATAAAAGTATTACAAACGAATTTTATTCAAACACATAAACGTTTTTGACAATTAAACCTACGTATTTTAACATGTCAAACATAAACTACAACGTATTTTGGTCAACATAATTAAAGCTAAATAAACAAATATTTAAATTTCAAAAAACAAAATGTTAAAAACAGCCTAGAGACGTGTAAGAAGAAATCCCCATTTCGCTACCACACCAAGGCTACTTGCAATGGTGGCCTCCTCAGCAGGACTCAGGACGGTTGGATGTCCCATAGGCTTCGTATGCTTTCCATGTACTCTTCGACCAAGAGTTATCCGTGGTACTTTGTATGTTTCGGCCGCTGTTTTTTGTGACATTCCATCCCTTACTGCCTGCACTGCTTTTTCCATATCTTCTTCTCTAAAGTTGTGGTAGGGTTTGGACCCCGGAGTTCGTTGGTAGTTTCTGACCATTTTTTTAGCTTAGTTTAATACCTGTAACAAAAGAAATACCAGTGGATCAAAATTATACTTACCTTATATGTAAAAAGAATATATAAAAAAATGAGTCACGCTATGTTCAAGTAGCCCCTGGGTGTTTAAGTAGCCCCGGTTTACGGTACTCATCCTAGGCTTTCTGGAAAAATTACAGTTACAGGGTGTTGTTTTAAAGTGAGATTTAAAAATGAGAAAAAGTCCGGACCTGAAAATACCAAATTTTTAAAAACATGTTTATTGAACTTCGGGAGTGTAATTAGCATGCAAAATTTCATAATTTTTGGTTGCATAGTTTTTGAGATATTAAATTGAACAATTTTCGCATATTTTGATAAATCATCCTGTATATCCGTTGAAAACGCCACCAGGTAAATTTTATTACCAGATATGGAATGGGCTTAGCCTACAGTGCCTACGGTTTGACTATGTCCCATTCGTCGTGAATCACCCTGTATAGCATAAAGTTGGTATATTTCTTATGAAACACCCCAATTTTTTTAAAATTTTTTGAACTCTTTTTTAATTTCCTTCAAAACGATGTGCCTCTTACAAAAATCGGATAAATAGTTGTTGGCACTTCACATTATTAAAAAAAATTTAGACTCCCCTGGTTCACATTCTGACATTTATTATTGATATAATAGTAGGCCTTGAATTCAGTTAAGAAGCAAAATAGTTTTTTCATAGGACTGTCTTGAAAACGGGGGTTTTGCGCACGAATAACACGATCTGAAAACGGCATTTTGCGCACGCCGTGTGTAAAACGTTTATGTCATCTTTGCACACGGGTCTTCGTCATTGTGATTTTTGTTGTTGTCACCCAACAATATAAGTTGACTGAGTTCCATAACAATCATCACAGCTCCTTTGTTTTGTTGCTTAGATACTTCAAATAGAATATTATATATTTTATTAATAAAAACGAGTTAAATTGAAATTTGATTTTTCCGGTCTCTATTTATTTGCAGTCATATAAAAAGTATCGTAAAAATCTCGTTTGAAAACCTCTTTGCGGACTCCCTCGACTTGTGGACCTCGTATTCGGCTTGGTCCACAAAACTCTCTCGATCGTGTGCAAAGAGTCGTTTTCAAACCTTGCTGTTTAAATAACTATTTATTTCTTCATAACAAATTATTTTTATCATCTCAGCTAGATTGACAACCATGGCACTCTAGATTTTTTTAATGATGTGGCGTGCCGCTTTTATCACAGCTTACCATATGATTTATGGAATTTATCCGATTTTCGTAAGAGGCACATTGTTTTGAAGGGAAATAAAAAAGCATTCGAAATATTTTAAAAAAATTGTGGTGTTATAAAATTTAATTTAGTAATTAAATTTTAGTTTAAAAACTCAAAAAAAATGCAAGTAACACCACGTAATCATCATAAATAAAAAAGTTATAGGGCCTATCCCAAAATGCAGATTTTCAGAAAGCCCCCGTAGCTCGAAGACGGGGTGACATATTGAAATGCGGTTTTTGCCAAAAATATTGTCTTGAAATTTGAGCCTCGCAAAGTGAGGTCGAATTTTCTCTATCTCTTCTAGAAGTACCCGAAACATCCCAAAACCATTTGAAGTTGTAAGTTTTTAATTTAAATATATGTAGGTAAATTAACAACATACCATCTAAACTTTTTGACTATCTATCTATATGTCAACTTTTTTTAGCTTTATCAATATACCTATCATATTTTTACTCCTCACTTTAAGTGTGACATGATTTTTAGTATTTGATTTTTATGACTTTGAAGAAATAAATTGATTGATTGATACCTAAGCGACAAAGGTAGGTGCAAAAAGTAGTAAAAAGCCATTCTTTTAGCTACAGGCCAACTTAAACTGACAATAGAATGCACAGGGGCATTCTCTGATGACATTGCCATGAGCAATTGTGCATAAAATCGGCTACCAAAACTAATTTATTTGTTAAACCTTACTTCTGAAAAGGACCAACATTTGAGTTTTATTTTAAAAAATGTGTTAAATGTTTTTTATTTTCGAATTAAGATAAATAAATAGGTAGATAATTGCTTTATGTAGTTACATAAAAATAATTGATTTTATTTTGTTCTGATTACATTACAAATACCAAATTTATTCTGAAAGGGCGAAGTTCACATCCTAAGTGTCTACTTAACCCATAAAGACTGGATGTCATATACCTGTCCCTGATGGTAATGCTACACAAAACGGTGAAGAGGTTTAATATTCGGTGAAATACTCGTTTCCTTTCCTCTGTAGGTAAAAATTTTTTTTTATGCCTTCATAAAAAACATGATTTTTGCAGAGGAACTAAAGCATGGCTTTTTTGGTTACCGATTTATCCAAAATTAAAGAGAAATAGCGGAAAATAGTAATATTGAAAAAATCTAATTATTCTTGCCTCAAAATTAAGCCATTTCGGCCAGTTTTCACAAAGTATTTACGAAAAAATTATTTAAAAACTTCAACGTCACCGAGCAAAAAGACACATCGCTATGGCAACCATTGTTATTTCATTTACCAGCCGCCTTGATTTATAGTGTTAAGATGGTCTGTTTTGCGAGAAGTGCTCTTCGTTGAAATTTTTAAAAATATTTTCCTGTTTTTCTTGGATTTTTTGATAAAGGTATTAAAAAAAATAATGTTCACAACTCGTGGCTATGCTGTGCTTTTTTTTACTTGCGTTTTTAAATACCTTGCTGCGCTCGTTATTTAATTAAAAAAAGCACTATTTTAGCCACTAGGTGTGAAAACTACTATATTAAAGATATATGGTAGGTACATAAAAGCGAAAAAACTGCACACTGCTTGAATAAAAAAAAAACTTTTTTTATACCTTCATCAAAAACATGATTTTTGTAACTGTCTGCAGATAACTAAAGCATGGCAGCATTTTTTGGTTACCGATGCAAAAAAACTTTTTTTTTGATCACGGGTGCAAAAAAAGTTTTCTGTCGGTTTTTTACCCAAATTAAAGAGAAATAGCCGAAAATAGCAATATTAAAAAAATATAATTATTCTTGTCTAAAAATTAAGCCATTTACCAGCCGCCTTGATTTATAGTATAAAGATGGTGTGTTGCGAGAAGTGTTCTTCGTTCGAGATGTTTAAAAGTATTTTCCTATTTTTCTTAAATTTTTTGATAAAGGTATTTAAAAAAATAGTGTTAACAACTCGTGGCTATACTGTGCTTTTTTTACTCGCGTTTTTAAACCAACGCTTGTAAAAAAGCACTATTTTAGCCACTAGTTGTAAAAACCACTATTAATCTACTGCCAAGAACTTAACATCTAGTAAGGTTCCTCATACAAACTAACGTTTGCAAGCAAATTCTCTCAAATTGTTTAACAAATTGTAATATTAAATACGTAAAGAGTTTTTTTATATTATAATTATAAATTAATGACCAGAGTAAACAATATTAATTTACTTGTGTGTCCAGTATTAGTAATCTTCATTTTTCTAGGCGGTACTTCAAAATGCATCCATTTCAAGGGAGCACATTTAACTGAAGTAGTTTTTGAAATATTTATATCGATTGGGGAATCATAAACTGCTTCGGAATTCAGTTTTATCCGTATTAGTGATTTACCGGTCAATGATCTACCCTCAGCGTCAACTGAACTAAAAATTTCGGTTTCTATAAAAAAAAAAACACAAATTAAAGGACATTTTAAATTTACCAAAACTTGCGGAAAATGGTATTTTTCCGCATATGGGTTGCGATTCTTCACAAACCGTCAGAAAATCTCGCCCTTACAAAAAATCTGACGATTTATGAACACAAGTTTACACTTAATCCTTTTTTGTCAGAACTATTTGCTAATATTTCCTAAAATTTAGTTTCTTAATACTATTCTAGTAAATAAACAATATGTCAGTTTTAATTTTTGTAGGCTGTTTCTCTGAAAACCCTGTTTTTTATTAAAAAATTATTTTTCTGAGTAAACAAACCTTTAAAACTTTTAACATATAAAACCATAGATAGCCATGGAATATTTTGCTGTCGTTGTTCAGAAAAGTCACACAAATTCTGTCATTCCTTTTACATGCTATTACATTGGTACGCGTAGTAACAGTTTAGCTCCGCCATAAACTAGTCCTGCAGAATATCTTTAAAATATAAAATTTAAAATATGTTAATAAAAAAATGGCGCAGTTTCTCTTACAACGTTAGGATAAATATGAAGGACGCTGTGTTTTTATTTAAAATGAGACGATAAGCAAAAATCACCACTTTCCAGAATTCTGATAGGTGAGATTTTCTGTCGTTTTTGAAGAATCGCGACCATGATGGCAGTTTTGGACATGCTTTCACGGACAAGCCGTCAAAGGCGTGTAAGGAACTTTTCACACAGTCGGGTACATATTTTACGCAAAAGCTCAAAAGTGACAGAAAAACTGTAAAAACTTCAAGTTGTTCAGTCAGGTTTATTCTAAATTCTAAATAAACTTAAATTTGATATTAAATATTGTCCATCACATTAAAATTTTAATTAAAGTACTTTTTTTCAACAGACCGGAAAGTACACACTTTCAGTGTTATTTTTAGCCCGAAAAGTTATTCTTTACGGCGACGTGTTCTTAAAAAAAGAGCTTTTTTTATGTTATCAGGCAATGATTGTTGTTCTCCGTTCCCATTTAGAGTCAATAACTTAACTTTAAATTTTGCTATATCTGACAGTTTTATTTAACAAAATAAACTTATTTAAAAACGAGTTAACATCTAAAAAGGAAGAGCTTTATAAATGGTATTTGATTGGTTGTCAAAAAAATTTAAAGAGCGATATAACTTTTGATGTTGTTTTATGTCTTTGGATTAAAAAAAAATACGTACCATACACGCCCGGTAAATTTTCTCTGTTGCCCGGTCTAGTAAATTGGCACTTTAGGGACTAAAGTCCCTGAGGGTCTAAAGTAAAAAGTGACATAAAAAAAGTGTTTTTTTTTTATTATGTTATTACTAGTTTAGACCTAATCATAGAATAGACCATAAAGTCATAACATTCTCGTTGATGTCGTTTTCAATATTGTTGCACTTGCACCATTCTTTAAACTTCTTGAACTGTTGTTCTTAGATATTCCGAGATTTTTCTGGAAAAAGTTCATTTACTGCCGCTTCAGCAACAACTTCAATGGCCATTTTTAGATTTAGCGATACGATTGAATGATTTATGCAAAAAAAAATTAGTTGTCAAATAAGCTTTGTTTACGCCTTGCATTTGTTACACCACAACCAAATCTTTAGGCCAAAAGAAAACGAAAGCTTCATTAGAGACCTTTTGCACCTCTTATTCTGGTCCAATTTCACTTTATTCCTTATTTGAAGCGTGCGCACTTGATAAGAAATAACGATTTCCCTTACTAACCGATAAACTTTGACGTTATCTGCGGATGACAGTAAAACGTTAAGTAGAAAAACAAACTATTTAATTTGAATGCAAATATGTTCTGTATTCTCTTTAATTATAAAAATAAGTGTTAATTTTTGTTTAATCATTTTCTTTGGCTAGAATTTCGTAAGAAATGTAAAACATTGACTTGCACGACTGTGAACCGTGATATGTGATTCGGATCTGTTTATTATAACCATAAAGTAACTAACTAATATAAACTTCCTTGTGTCTGTTGTGTTTTCGAGTTTTTAAAGGTTATTAATAATTAAAATTCATAGTAAGCAACACAAGAATAACATATTTTAAATTAAAAATATTATGGCACAAATTCTCTTTGTAAATCTCGATAATAGTAAATACGTCCCAGCAAACGAAAATTGATGGCTTAGTGTTGACCCGATACTCTCCCGATACTCCCCCGGACTTCACGGTATAAGGCCACAGTTAGATTGCCGGTCCGGTTGCCGGATGGGCTAGGTTCACTCCGGGCCGTTGAGAATCTCGGACCGGGCGCCAGATGCTTTGCCGGCCCGGCCCGTTGATAGCCCCGTGATTAATGCCCGGAGACATTTGGCCAGATGTAGGCCAATGCTATCTTCCTACATCAATGGCCACCTGCTGGCCCTTTACTTTGTTTAAAACGGCTCTAAAATTAGGCGATATACAAGTTTGTTAATAATTTAGTTAGTTTAACTAAATACCATATTTTAAGCTCTATATTCCACAAAAAGTAACCGAATTCATTTTTATATTTTATACGACACTAACAGTGCTATTTCTTTGATTAAATCTAAAGTGCACTAAACACTTAGCTTTTGGTTTAGGCAAGGAGGCTCTTGGAATAATTTTAGTTTTTAATAAATGCACCTATATAGAAATAAGTTTTTCGCTAGATAGAAATAATGTGCTTATTAGCATATAACAAGGGTGAATTATATTAGTTTGGATTCGTTTTACTAAAAAAATTAATTTGTGTTCTCAACTCAGCAAGTCACTTTTAAATCCAATGCTTAAAATTTTTTGCGGGATCAATTAATTCAATTAAGATTATAGTCAAACCTATAAAACTCGATCTTGAAAAGACAACCCAAACAGATCGAGTGACATTCGAGTTTGGAAGTCTTAATAAGACAGAAACTCTCAAAACCACCAATTTTTAACATATTTTGAATAATTTAAAAAATTTCTTGTTGACAAAAAATATCGATTATTTTAAAAAACCAAATAAAATCAAGAGTGTCTGGTGAGCATAGCATGCAAAAGCGGAAAAAGCGTGATTTGCAGAGGGTTTCTTTTTCTATTTTCTATAGGGCTGTATTCTTAAAATATCTGTTTTTTAAAAAAAAAGGTCGTATTTATTTTTCTTACATCTTTTTTATTTGTGATTTTATAGGCCGGCGTGCATTCTTTATCCGGACCGGTAGCTCGTATGTAAAAAGGCAGGGAGACAGTATAGTTTTGCAGATACAGATAGTTACCCAACGCTGACGTAGTGGTGGTCCCAGCCATTTGAAAAGGGGGGGGAGCGGTTTCGATAATAAAAAAAAATAGAATAAAAGCATAGCTTTTATGAGGAACATATCAATATATGCAAACAAAAATTAGTAACTACAAGCGAGCATCGAAAATTTTTAAGAAAATTAGTCTAAAAAATGCGTTTTTTGATTTGAAATTAAACTAAAATTGTAAATATATCAATGGATTCAAAGCGCAGCAGGCGAAAATTTTTAAGAAAATGACACTATGAATGCCATTTTTAACACAAACTTAAACTAATACCGTAAATATCAAAGGTGTTATAGCGCCACAATTTATGCCCTACTTTTGATTTTCTAAATGTTTTCATAAAAACATACAAACTACAAACAAAACCTAATAGCTAAATACTTTTTTTTTGAGGTCTGAAAAGCTTTTTGTTGAAACATTACCTTTTATATCGCACATCTCAAACATAAGATGCCCATCTAAAAAAAAAATAATTTCCAGTTTTTTGGGCAAACCCGTCAATGACTCGTTCAATGTTAATTTCAATATGTCTGTTGATATGCAGCAACGCTAAGCCCATCAGACGAATTTCCGTCATAGTGTTTTTAAGTACTTATGTTTTAAATCTTCTGAGGCATGATAAGCTTCTTTCTGACGAGGCATTACTTACTGGCAAACATTCAGGAATGTTCTAATCAACAGAAAAATATTGCCACACTTGTTCATTGCCTCAAAAACGTTATCAGGTATGTTTTTATTTAAGCTTTTGTCTACTTCTGACCAATATTGTTTCCAAATACTGACTTCTCCCAATAAAAGTTCAAGAATTTGTGTTTTGGATTAATAAAACAGTTTATAGTATTTAGAAACGACTTTAGTTAATTTTGCCTTGATTTTGGCTTTATGTTAAACTTGGTATGAATATGTTCAGGTCAAAAATGCTTTTTTATGTCCGAATTGATTTTGTCTAAAACTTGTTTATAAATGGAAACTCTGTAATACTGTTCTGTATTTTCAATGGTTTTCGCGGTCCGTTCGTCATGCGTTTGTATATTCTTGGTCTGAAGGATTGAAGGTCAAATTGTCTCAAAATATTGTGGAGGGATTCTAGAATGTATTTAAAGGAAATTTCTGCAATTTCTCGTTTTTTCTTCTTTAGGGTTATTACCAACAGCATCTTTGTTGTTGTTGTTGTTTACTTTCCCCCCCTGGGACCGCCACCGGCTGACGGCACTCGGCCGGGCATAGCCCGGACCACCACTGTTTGCTGGGGTATAAAGACGTCTATAAATATAAACAAACCAAAGGCGCCGTGCAAAAACTAAAAATGATGCCTTTAAAATAACGTGACGTTAGTTACGTCACAACGCGTTATTAAGCGATAAAGTCACTTAACGGGGATTTTTCATAAGAGGTGCAAAAGGCCCCTATTTTTAGTTTTTATTTTCCTGCTCCCTTGTTGTTGAAGCTGAAAACTTTTTAGAGGCACTTTTTAAGATCTACCTAATGACTTTTTCTTATGGACACTTTCTTTCCTGCCGTTTGGTTCATTAACGAAGTTTTGTTGTTGTTTTGTAGATGGTTACACTATAGTATCTAAATTTAGCCGTGTCACTTTTAAAAGGCGGGGTACTTTGATAATAATAAAGATTGAAATTTTGGAAAATCTTGAGTTTAATGACGTTGACAGCTTTAACTTTTTGATTGAGGAAAAGCTATTTGAATTTTCACTTGTATATAATAAAATACGTAATTTATACTTTTTGTCAATTTACACTACCCCGTCAGAGAGTTCACAAGAGTTTATTAATAAATTAGAGTATTTATTGTGCTCTTTGTCACCTTTGTCAAAAATAGGAGGGGATTTAAACATAGATTTTAAAAAGAACCTTAAAATAAATAGAGATTTAAAAAACTTATTTGCATCTTTTAATATAAAAATCCATAACAGTGAGGACACCAGAGTTACCAAGACTTCCAAAGCAGGTTTAGATTATGTATGCTCAAATATAGAGCAAGAGGTCAATTGTAAAACTATTGATCCTGGAATGGGCGATCACAAAGCACTGCTGATTTCTGTCTTTTTGTTTGATGTACAATTGACTCAATCAGCCAAACTAGGTCGAATCTACAGTAGAGCCTATTTTCAGAATTTTAAACTTAACTGCGGTAATGTGAACTGGCTTAACGTTCTTCGTGACTAACAACCATTTGAAAAGTTTCACTCAGTTTTACTGGATATTTTTGACAAATCTTTTCCGCTTAGGAAAGGAAATTAAAACTTAAAAAAAGGAAACCGTGGGTTACAAAAGGTATTCGGGTTTCTTCAAAAAACTTAAGATTTCTCTGGGCTTTACGTGCGTATTTTTAAGATCTTACAAAAGGATACAGAAATACCTATAAGAAAAGTACTAAAACTAACTAAACAAAAATATTATGCTAACAGAATCTACAATGCACAAAATAAAACTAGAAAAAACTGGAGCATAATAAATGACTTGCGCGGTAAAAATAACAAAACCACAAACAAGACTGAAGTCAAGACAAACAAAATTAACAATTTTTACTGCACAATAGCAGATAGGCTTACTTCAGACTTACTGAGTAATGTAGATCCTCTTTCTTATTTGAAAAATGTGTATGTCGAGGAAGTTTTTGAATTGAGCTTCACAAATGTAGATGCAGTAAAGAGAACTATGTTGGCTATTAAAAAGAAAAATTCTAGCGAAACAGATGGTCTATCTGTGAGAGTTTTATTGAATCTTCCAGAGCCGGTTCTTGAGATTTTGGTGTAGCTAATAAATTATACCTTCGAAACTGGGGTATTTCCGAAGTGTCTTAAAATAACACTTATTGTTCCATTGTATAAAGGTGGTGATTCTAGAGATCCTTCCAACTTCAGACCAATTGCTTTGCTTTCCCCCATATCCAAACTTATTGAAAAGTTGGTAAAAGCTAGAATATCAAGTCATTAAAAAAAAATAATACTCCTTCTGCTGTTCAATTCGGATTTCAAAAACAGAAAAGTACCAACGACGGGATATTTAATGCACTTGAGGAGATTTACCTGGGGCTTAATTCGGGGACTGAGTTAGTTGCAGCAATGTTCTGTGATTTTTCGAAAGCTTTCGACTGCGTGGATCACAGAATATTGCTGTGAAAGCTTGAACGCTATGGCTTCCGCGGTGCATCATTTAAATGGATTGAATCATACCTTGAGTATCGTCCCCAACACGTAAAAGGAAATAACAATCAACTCTCAAAGGCTCAAATGAATCCTAGAGGCGTTCCGCAGGGTTCAGTTCTCGGCCCTATGCTCTTCTTAGCATACATAGCCGACTTGGCTCAACTGGACATTTGTGGAAAATTCACACAGTTTGCGGACGATAACTCGGTAGTCTGGCGTGCTCTTAAAATTGAGCTTCAAAAAATTATGGCTGAGGATATAAAGAAAGTAAAAATTTGGTGTGATAGCAATCGATTGTGTTTTAATATCTCAAAAACAAATATACTGTCTTTTAAACTCTTGCTGCAACCAATTAATTTAGATAACCAAGTTATTAAAATCCTGGAGCATGTTAAATTTTTGGGACTGACGGTGGATCAAAATTTAAAATTTGGAACACACAGAAAGGTTGAAGTCAAAGTTGTCCTCTTCTTGCTTTGCGGTTAGAGTGGCTGTTGCGGAACTGGAGTTTTCTGCCGAAAAAATGGTTTATTTTTCATTAGTAGATTCTTTACTTCGGTACGGGATTGCATTCTGGGGCTTCTGTCCAAGATACCTCTTTGATTCAGTTTTTGTCATTCAAAAGAGGGCTGTGCGGTATTTACATAAAAAAAGAGAAAGGAAACACTGCAAACCTTTATTAATTAGTGCAAAAATACTAACGCTGGCCTCATTATTGATACTGGAAACTGTCTGCGTTGTACACAGAAAGCACGTCGGATTTTTAAACCAAAACAGTATCACGAGACAGGCAAGAAATATTCCACTTCCAATACCAAGATTTACTTTAATAAAAAATTCCATTATATACGAAAGTATTAAAATTTATAATCATCTGCCTCTAGCAACTCGTGATATCATTAGTCAAAAACACTTCAGGAGAGTGGTTATTGCGTTATTGGAGGAGAAAGCATATTATGACCTAAATGAATTTTATAGCGATGTTTTATTGTAATCATTTGTTGTTTTTTATTTGTTTTTTTTTGTGATAAGCGTCCTATTATTTGTTTAAAAAAAATTTTTAACCTAAAAGCTTATATTTTTCTTGAACACTAGAAAGTTCAAAATAGACTCCTTTATTGTTATTCTTCTAAATAGCAGTACAAACGTGGAAGGGTTTTCAAAATATAAATCTAAATGTTTTATTTTTAATTTTAAGTTTTAAACTCGTTTTTAAATCATTGTAAATGTGTGTGAATTAAATGTAATAACAATGGGCACAATAGTGACATTTTAAACTTGTTAATTTACCCGGAAAATATTATTTTTTCTCTACAAATTACTGTGTAAATTCAGGACTAACAGTCTTAATGTTTTATCAATACATTTAAAATTTATTTTAGGTTAGTTTAGTTAAGTAATTATTACTTTTGCTTTGTTCACAAGATTCTGACATCGTTTATAATCTTAACAGATAGTAAAGCGTATATTCATTAATTCATTCATGTATTAACAAAATAATTTTGCCTAACAATTTAAAAATATGTTTTTACTTTGTTTTTGGTACTATAATTACTGTTTATAAATGATTTGCGGCCAACAGGTTGCAAAATTTTTAGCCCGATAAACTTTCATGCGACCAATTTCGCCGCAAAAATTTTTAGCGCAAGACAATAATAGCGCAGACATTTTCGGCGCAATTTTATCGCAACATTTTTGCGCGCATCCCTATCTACTCGAAAACTTTTTCAACACGATAAATTTTAGCGCGAAACATAATCGGAGCGAATGCATTTTAGCGCATAATTTTTGCGCAATAAATGTTTTTGACAAAAGCTCGGTATGGAGTTTTAGTGAGGTTGGTTTTAATTTGAAGGGATAATGGAGGTGAGGGCACCCACACGCGCATTAACACGTCCTGTCCCTTCCCTACCTCTCCCTTTTTAGCAATAAAATGAACCCCTCTTTACTTCAGCGGGCGGCGAACCTCCCTGCCAACCCCACCAAACGTCAGCAATTAACACAAAATCCGACGCTACAAAAGGGCGATGCTAGGGTTTAGTGTGATTGGTGGCGGGGTTCGCGACGTAATGCGATAAAGAGAAGTAGTGTTCGGGGGTAGGTGGAGAAAGGGTACCACCTGCTAAGCCTGTACGGTTCCCTAATACCCAGCCCCCTTTGCAATTGAATCAACGCCTGCCTATTTCATTACTTCGCAAATCCCGCCGCCATAATTTGCGCGAAAAAAATCTTTCGCTAAAAAAAACCGCGTGGATATGACTCCGCGTGCAAAACATTTTCGCCAAAAATGTTCGCGATGAAAGTGTTTTGCTAAGAAAAATCTCGCGAAAATGGCTCTGCACGCAAAACTTTCTCGTCGAAAATATTCGCGCTGAAATATCTTTACGGAGATCTTAAACTGCGCCGAAAATGTTCGCGCTATTTGTGTCTTGCGCTAAAAGTTTTTGCGGTAAAATTGGTCTCGCGGAACTTGATCGCGCTAAAAATTTTGCGACGTGTTGGCCGCAAATCTTTATAAATACTACTTGCTGACATAAGCATATGATAGATAGGATAAGTTGTAAAAAATTAAAGAATTAAAAACAAAGAAAAAACTTATTCCTAAAAAATTAGAAAAAATTTAAATATCAAAAAAGGTACCTACTGCAGTCGGGTACATCAGCATGTGTCCATAAAACTTCGAATCTTAAAAACGGGACTGTCATTAGGTAAGTAGATCTTAAGAGTGCCTGTATAAAGTTTTATTCATTTCATTTCCTTTATATCATTGATTTAAAAAAAAGTAATCAATATTTAATTTCTTTAAAACTGATCGAGATATTTTAATTAAATTTTGCGTACACCTTTATCATAATTTCATCTAATACAAGGTGCAATTTTTTTATTACTTCTTTATATTTTGCATCTACGATGATGATTTTTCAAAGGTTTCTCAAGGTTCTCTAAACTAAATAATAATACTTTTGGCGAGGCTGAATTATCAAACAAACAATAATATACCACAAATTATAATTATGCGTAATTTTTCTCCCTTATACATACATATACACCGAACGTAAGCCTAATATCCATAGTTCCCACATCTATTGCGTCGTTATGAAGGATATTTTTTTTTGTTTTTAGATAAAGTATGTCTAGTCCAAAAAGAAAGCGTGTAGAAAGAAGCAGAGATAGTGAAGTATGGATGAAATGATTTGATGAAATGTCTAGTGGAGAAGATAGTCCAGTTCACGATGAGGATGATTCTGAATATGGTGCTGATGACAATACGGAAGACGTGCAAGTAAGCGAACATGACACGAATTCTGAACTAGATATTTAGGATGAAGAGAACCAACAATATTTGGTTCAAGATCAAGACATGTCGAATCATTTGGACCAAAGTGTTTCTTCAAAGTTTTATTTGTGAAAAAACAATAAAACAAAACGGAAAAAGACTGCATCAAATTTACAAGTACGTGTGCGTTCCCAAAACATAGTCAAACTTTTGCCTGGTACAAAAGGTATGGAGCGCAATGCTGATACTGAAATTGAATGTTTGAAGTTGTATATAAATGATACTATTATTAGAATAATAACTACATCAACAAATATAAAGATTGAGCAAGTTCGAAGAAACTATCAAAGAGAGCAAGATGCTAGGCTAACTAATGAGACTGAAATTCGTGCTGTGCTGTGTGCATAAAGTATCGGGTAACTCAAAAAGTAATGCAATTGAGTCATGATATCTAGCAATGAGTGAAAGAAGATTTTAATTTCTTCTACGATATTCAAGATTTAATGATATTGGTTCAAGAAATGAACGAATTCAAACTGATAAATTAGCCGCGATAAGAGAAGTTCTCGATAATTTTCTGCTAAGTTTCCAAAGTAATTTTATACCTAGTGAGTAGCATCAAAGTGTTTGCGTTAGTAAATACGAAAACCTCCTACACCTTCAATTTGGAGACATATTTAGGAACCAGAAGGCCCATACAAATTCGGCAACAATGCTGAAGAAATGACTTTGCGATTGGTCAAACCAGTTGAAGGGACCAAACGTAATATATCTGCGGACAACTGCTTTAGTAGCCTATCACCTGCCAATAGATTGTTGGAGTAGAAAGTGACCTTTTTATGTACAGTACGGAAAAATAGACGCGAGATTCCCAGAGAATTCCTTCCCAATAAGAATCAAGAGGAAAAGTCCTTTATTTTAGGATTTCAAAAAGACTGCACAATGGTATCATACTGCCCTAAGAAGAATAAAACCGTGATACTGATCCCCTTCATGCACCATGACAATGCAATAGATGAAGGAACTGGGGACGAAAAGAAGCCAGAAATGATAACTGATTGTAACAATACAAAAATTGAAATAGATTTAGTAGAGCAGTTATGTCAAAACTACACTGTTGATAGAAACACTTGTCGTTGGCCAATGGTCGTATTTTACAATTTATTGAATCTTTCTGGAATAAATGTTTTTTTCATATATAAGGCAAATCATCCCCAAACAAAAAATAAACGTAGTGAGTTTCTTGAAAAGTGCGCCTGGGAATTAATTAAGCCACAAATTGAGGTGAGAGCAAACATTCCTCAGGTTCCCAAAGAAATCAGACGACGAGCGCAAATCCTATTAGGAACCTGACTTGCTCAACCTCCAGTCCTTCAACGGCCTCCAAATTATATCGGACGTTGCCACATTTAGGAGGTTGGAACACCCTGTAAATATATAGATCACATATAAAAGGATATAGTAAAATCCAGATACACCCTGGAAAAGTTTACATACACCCCGGAAAACTCTGGATACACCCAGGAAGCCTGAATACCTCCTGGAAAAGTCTCGATACACTCTAAAAATGCCTTGGTACACCCTGGAAAACTCTGGGTACAGCGCGTAAAAGTCTAAATGCACCCTTAAAAAGTACGAATACAGTAAGGCCTAAACTCACCCCGAAAAAGTTTGGACACACCCAGCAAAAGTCTAGATACACCCTGGAAAAGTCTGGATACCCCCTGGAAAAGTCTACATATATACTCTAAAAAGGCCTGAATACACCCTGTAACTGTCCTGATAGACCCTGGAAAAGTCTGAATATACCCAGAAAAAATCTTAATACACTCTGGAAAAGTCTGACGGATACAACTCAACCCATGTGTGAACGAGTAGTGGTTTTTTTTTTGAGCAAGGGAAGTTTTACAGTAAATCTTTACTGGGCCTTGGGCAACCAGCCAGCGTACCGTTGGTTGCCCAAGGCGAACCATCGTTTAATCATTTCTCTTTTCGCTTTGGTCTTTTGTGTGTTCCTGGTGGGATGCTCATCCAGGTTTGAACATTCGTTATTTCCACCCAAGATCTTTTGATCTTTTGTTTTTAGAAAACAGATATTTGGTAATTCTTTATTTAAATTATTATTCTTATTTAAAAGTTCTGTCATTTTATTTAAAAACTGTTAGAGAAAAAGGTAACATGTTAGATATTTTTGGAAACAGAATGAAAAGCACTATTCAAATTTTAGAAAATATACAGGGTATCTCATTTAAAAAAAGTATTGTCGCATGGCGGTACAATAAGCATACCTTCTAATTGTCTATCTCTTTTGGTTCTAGAGATATATTTTTGTTCAGATTAGTTCTTTGGCTTTGGTGCAGTTTTTCTTATCAAGACAAGAAAATAGATCATTTAAAAGTAGTACCTTTTATTAATACTCAATGAACTCAAGATGCTAGATGCTTATAGACCTAGTTGTTTTTCAATTAAATCGGATAATTTTTTGGTGAGGATATTGATAGTTTTTACAGAGGCTTTTCTTTATTTTTAATTCATTTCTTTTTAAATTTATTTCTTTATTTAGAAAAAGTGCAAAGAAAGTGCAGCTTAGTAGACCGTTCAAGTATTAAGCAGTCAACACAACAGTTATGATGAACTAAATTTTAACTAATAACTGATTGCAATTATTTAAAATTATTACAAAACAAGAAAATACTGCCAGAGAAGGGAGTAACAATTTGTTTATTGTGAAACTAAAAATCCTGAATTTCCAAAACAAGACTTTACTAGACATAGCTAAGCACAAATAAAAATACGAAAACAACTTTTGAAGAAGATCTCAATTTTGTACAAACCGAAATGTTGTTTGGAAAGTTTACCCCACCGAAAACCCATTGCACTTTTGTTTGTTTTAAAACGTATCGTCCAATTTTTTGATGAGCGGACTGACGTCATTTTTGCCTATGAAAACGTATTTCTTTGTTGTCAACAGTTCGCTCACGACAGTACGCTCATCAAAAAATTGGACTATAGTAGGTTAAATGTGTTAAAAACTTTCGAGACGGCCAGGGTCACCTGTTCCCAGTTAAGACCTTTGCCCAATCAACACCGTTCTTAACTAAAAAGCCAGTTAACTCCTACCTCTTCAGTGCCCTTTAGCCTTCTGTTGCCGCCATTTTTATAACCAAATTGACAGGTAAAACATGGATTTTCTGTCAGTTTGGTGTCAATATGGACGCTATAGTAGGCTAGAGGATACTAAATCGAAAAAGAGTTAACTGGCTTTTTAGTCGAGAAGGTGTTGGCTCAATACGACCTACATAGAAAGCGTTCCTGTTTGACATTCAGTCTGTTTGTTTACATCGCGAAATCACGTCTTCCAGAGACTTTTTTTAACGAGTAAATATTCCAAATGATTTAAAAATGTTTGTTGTATGAATATTTACATGTAAGTAATTTAGGGTTTTGACTCGAAATTCGCGATAATTAGTGCTTTTTTCATTGTCAGTGTTTTTAGGGTTTCTGGTTATTTATAAGCGTGTTTCAATAAATAGTTTTGGGGATTAAAGCGTACTTAATCATATAAAAGAGTTTGTCTCAAAATCCACCAATGTTTGCAGGACTTACAGTGGATTTATAAATCTTGTGACGGTACAATTAAATTGTTTAAACGTATTTCGGTTCGCTTATTTTTGGATAGATAGACAAATAACCGATTTTGCCTACGGTATCACCAATTTTGATGGTCTGTTAACGCTCTATTAAGTGCCCTACCGTGCACACGCTTTTGTAAATTTGAAATCTTGTTAAAATTCTAGATTATAGCAATTTTATAAATGTATAAAATGTTGATCCCCTTTAAGACAAAAAAAAACAATACCCATGTAAGCACAAAGATTTAGTACGGTATAATATTATATGTTTTCAAAGCAACAACTTTATGGAGTTTTCTATTTTTGTACAGATAAATCTGTAGCGTAATATATTCTTCTTCTCTTTCTACAATTTGTTTTTCTCTAAATATCTTAGTTTTTTTCTGGCTTGATACAATTTTTAATTTAGTAACTAGTTATTTTCCTAGTAGATAGAGAACGCAGAAAAAGTTAAGAGGATTTTTTTCTCGGAAAAAAGACCTCCTGGTTAACAAAACGAATTGTTTTACACATTTTAAAGTTACAAACCCAAAAATTAAAAGAATTGTTGAACTTAAATTTGCCCTTAAAAAAATGAAAGATTGCCAAATAGCACTTTCTATATTTTTCTATTCGGCAGAAAAAATGCTATAAAAATAAGGAAATATAAGGTGAGACACAAAAAATTAGACTGACTTTTTAAATTGCCTATAACTTTAAAACCAATAGCAGCGTAGCACTAGAGGCGGTTATTTATTAAATTTAATAAAAAATTGATCAATTTAACCCATAGAGACGATATCAAGGAATTGATAAAAAGCTGTCACCATATCCAACTGAACCCAATCGTGGCATTATAAGACCACGCATAAAATAAGGGAAAAGTATTGCTCGCCTAATATTAAAAACGCCGTACAATACATAAACGAGTGCGAAATTTGTGAACAAAGCAATATGAGCATATGTAAGGTGCCAGGTTGAAAATTTTGGTATGCTTTTGGAGGCAAAAAGCTTCCTCAAATATAAAGCGATTTTGATTTTTTTTTTCCTTTGTTGATAGTGAATTCTGTGACACATCAAAAAATAATTAATCAAATAAAAAAAATGTTTTATTTAAATCGGACAAAGAATAACGAAGTTCAATATGGCCTAAGCATCTATATCAATTTCGTGCCAAACTTAGGTGTCTTGAAAACACTTTATAATTTAAAGAGTTTCGATTAAATCGGACGAGAAATAAAAAAGTTAAATATGGCGAATCCAAGATGGCGGTGTCAGTTTTGACATTTGAAATTTTATTTTTTTAAAATCAAAAAAAGAAATTTCATCCAAAAATTAAGCAATACATCTCGTGAAGCCTGGGAAATAACAAATGAGCTAATAGGACCACAGAGCCAAAATCGACAGCAGGAACAGGATATAGATCCTAACGAATTAAACTTATACTATTGTTCAGTGGCAAAAAATCTATCTAGTCAACTATCTACGAATAAAAATTCTATGGACTACCTTTCAGATGATAATATAACATAAAGTATATATTTATTTACTTTATGATATAACCAACTCTTTCTCATTTGCTCCAACAGATCAAAAGGAAATAAAAAGTGCATTAAAATCTATCACAAACAAAACTCATCATCCTAAATTAACTTCCTGACAAAGCACTTCAGGCTCTGGCATATGCAATTAACTCTTTTTTTCTTATGTGGTAATTTTCCTGATTGTCCTAAATCAGCTATTATCATTCCAATTCACAAGGGCGGAGACTCTCAAAATCCCTCAAACTTTCATCCCATTTCATTGCTATCAACCCTATCCAAATTAATAGAGAAGCTCGTTAACCAACGTCTATTAAACTTGTACGTGTGTCGTCGGTGTACAGGTATATTACTAAAATTCTTTTAAAAAAATATTCTGGTCGTATTATAGTCATGTTAAACGTTGCGTTTCTATTACATTTATATCATCTGTGTGAGCTACAATGTAAATTATTGCCGGCTGCATGTGTTAGTAATATTCCCAATGGTAAAATGTAACATTTCTATCACATTCTTTGTTCTCTAAGTATATGACTAATAAATTACAGGAATGTTTTTGTTATGTGGGTTACTACACACAACATATTAGATAATAAAAAATTTTTAAGAAAGGCAAAAATACCAGCGATAATGTGCTCTTCTCAATGGAAAATTTACTGACTGCCATAAGTAACCGTGAGTCCTCGGCGGCAGCATTTTGTGATTTTTAAAAAGCTTTTGACTGTTTCAGTCACCGAATGCTGCTACGGAAGCTTCCTTGTATGGTGTTAGGGATGTTACACTTGAATGGTTTAATTCATACTTATCTAAAAGGCCCAAATCTTCTTCCCAACAAATTCCCAAAAATATAACATAAAAGAACCTGACAATTCCATCGAATACAAATTTCGATTCTTTTTCTTCAACAAAATTGTTTGTTTATCGCGGAAAAGAAATTTATCGCGAAAAAGAAATATATTTGGAAATAAAATCGTATGTTTAGTTAATGGGTGCAAAATCCAGCCTTTGAAATAAATCACTAAACTTTCTTAAAATAATGGCGAGTAACCAAAATACAAGATCAAGGGTATACACATACCTGATTGATGTTCACTCATGATTTCTATTTGATAAAAAATAAAAAAATTAAATAATAAAAAATTATTGTAAATATTTAGGTGATAAGTGACATAATGAGAAGTAACCTACGAATGTGACATAATAAGACATTGCATCTGATTCCACCATTTGACTTGACCTCACTTTACAATTTAGACTTGGCCGCGACTACTATGATCATTTGGCCACTTTTATCGGAAGATGGCGACGATTATCTTCCTGGAATGCCTTAATGATGAAAAGGATCTGGAATTTCCATCATTCCAAGTGAGTGAACATGTTAAAAATTAGGATAATATAAGGTATATTTAAAATTGATTAAAGAAATCAAATGCATTTCGCCCTACTCAGTTCGGCACAAATGACTTTTTAATGAAAAGTCAGTAATTTTTATTTGAGTGTAATAAAATAATAATGAAATGAGATGAAAGAGCTCTATACACTCTAACATGTCGGAATTGAAGAGAAGAGCATTGATGTATATAGACGAAACACTTATGACGCAATTAGTTCTCATATATTTAAATAACTGAGAATTTCTTTAGTAAAAAGCATAGTCAAAAAAGATACGATGATTGATCTCCTTCCTAGATGGATTGGGGAACAACGATTATTTATTTTTTGGTTATTTCTTGGCGATTAAGTTTAATGTCTAAGAACCAGGGTCTTTTTTTAGTTCAATAAAATTCATGGATAAATTTGACCTTTATTTTCTTCTATTTTTTTTTCGGAAGAAATTTCATGTACATCCAGAGATTACTCATTCAGGTATGCCAAGAGTTTTGCCTAACTTTTGAAAGAAATTCTTATATTTAGGGTTTTCTCATTCAGGTATTTCAGTTTTTACTTTATTGTCCAAAAAATCTGCAGTATCCAACAAATGTATATTATAGAATTTTTTTGTTTTTAAAATTTTTTATTTTTGTTTAGTCTCCAATGCAATAGGATTGGATAGGACATACCTATACCGAAATGATTTTTAGAGGGCTTTGAGAATTATAAAATAGATGGTATTAAAAAATAAGGTAACGCTTGAGCGATTCTTAGATTTTCTTTGCAGACAAAATACTCCATAGAAAATTTTGGATGCGTCGGTGAAGAAAAAGAAAACAAGTCTTGGGAACTTTATTTATTAAATTATTTCGATTTTCCTCCTTTTTTTAAGCCAATCATTAGGTTTGAGTATCCAATGGTATTGAAAAACAATGTAAAATAAAACTTGATCGAAGATTGAAGGAAGTAAGGTTCAATCCTTTAATGGCTTCAATGGGTTATCGATATGCAAAAAAACTTTTTTTTTAATCACGGGTGCAAAAAATATCTCTGTTCGTTTTTTACCCAAAATTAAAAAAAATAGCGGAAAATAGTAATATTGAAAATTAATATAATTATAGTTGCCTAAAAGATTAAGCCATTTCCGCCTGTGTTCATTAAATATTTACGAAAAAATCATTTAAAAACGTCGTCAAAAGATCGAACTGTCAAAGATTAAAATGTCGCAATAATGAACGTCACCGAGTAAACAGGCACATCCCTATGAAAACCATTGTTATTTCATTTAACAGCCGCCTAGATTTATAGTGTAAAGATGATATGTTGCGACAAGTGCTCTTCGTTCGAGATTTTTAAAAGTATTTTCCTATTTTTCTTGGATTTTTTGATAAAGGTATTAAAAAAGATACTGTTAACAACTCACGGCCGAACTGTGCTTTTTTTACTCGCGTTTTTAAATACCTCGCTGCGCTCGTTACTTAAACCAGCGCGTGTAAAAAAGGCACTATTTTAGCCACTATTTGTGCTTTAAGTAGAAAATTAGTCGCAAGATCATTTATTTTGTGTTTCAAGTCTGTTTCTTTAGCTTTTCCTAAATTCATGTTAGTAGGGGTAGAATTCATAAATTTTAAAGCAACACTAAAAAAATTATGAATTCTGAAAATATCAATGGTTTCCATTTTGACTGGTTTTGTTTATTTATCAATGTACAGTAGGAATAGTTTTTCAATGCAGAAAATCTCTATATTTCGGAAGTAAACGCATAACCCGGTATATACAAAGTGTTCCAAATTCCAAGTAGGAAAATACGAAAAGGTTTAAATTACGGTAAAAACTATTAGTTTCCCCGCTTGCAGTCCTCTTTTTGATAGTTTATAAACTGCAGTTTCTTTAAACGTTTTGTTTTTTTTATACTGGATCAGTGCCCAGTGTTGTCAAGGTAAGCGCCAAGCGTTTTGTAGGACAAACACAAAATTCATGGCATTCAGTACCTTCCGTGGAGCCAGCAAACCACCCTTCAGCTTTCTTTAAAATACTTTTTTAGTGCTGTTTTTTTCTTCAATATCCTTAAATATTTTTCATTTTTAACAGAAAATAAAATAGTACTTGGCAGTACTCTTTTCAAACGCTAACAAACTAAAAAAAACGTGATTTTTTTATTCTACAAAGCGACTGTTTGTCCGCTTAACCATCGACCATTTTTTACGAATGTTTAACCAATTAATACCAAATTTAGCACAAAAATAAATTAGCTAGCAGCTATATACGAGCAGACCTGAAAAAATAATTTCCTTATTTTTAAAATGTTATATATAATTATTTAAGTAACATTTTTTATCAAAACTTAAACTATCGGATAAAAACGTAGTCACTTATTTTAGCATCGACGCACACTCCGTAAAGAGACAAACTGCTGAGTCGACTAGATTTTGGTATAAATAGGACCAACGAAATCTAGATCGGTACACGCTGTTATAAGCGTTCAACCCCAGTAGGCATTCTGTAGCAAAGAGTCTACTGAATCTTCAGTAAGACAGCCTATTATAAGCGATCAACCTCAGTAGGCATTCTGTAATAAGGAGTCTACTGGATCTTTAGTAAGACACGCTGTTATAAGCGGTCAACCCCAGTAGGCTCTAAAAAGGAGTCTTTATTGGGCCAGTAGGCATTCTGTATCAAAGAGTCGTTAATTTTCACTAGCCGCACCTCGTTATAGAGAGTGGCTAATCTGCTTTCAAGCCCTATTCTCTAAGAAGCATTCGACGCCCGATATCCCAAGCATTGGCCCTTTTAGTCGGAGAGCTCGCGAAAAAAACGTGCGAGAGTTTTGGAAAGGCTGATATTTTTAGAATGGACTATACCTTGTGCATATAAAAGAACTGTAGTCAGCAAGCTGGGTATGAGGACACCCAGTGGTGGGGCGTTGAGTTCAATGCAACTGCAATGCAAAAAAAAATAGACCGACGCAGTCAGCAGTCAATTAAAATATGATAACTCAAAAAAACCATAATATTAAAAAATGGTTTGTAATTTTTTTATTTATCATTGGATTTTAATGCTTAAAGCTCAATATCAAAAAATTTAATTTAAGGAATATTCAAGATGGAGTTAGCCAATGAATTTGCCTAATATTCTATACTTCCATTTTTTAAAACAGGGGCATAATAAATAATGTTTCGCGAAGTTTGTACCCGCATGTTGATCGCTTTTCATTATTTTGCGTGTGTAAAATAAAATCCACTAATGTAATAAACTCCTAGCTACCATCGATCGCTTGAAAACAATAAATTTTGCGGTTATCGGGTCTTAAATTGGATAGGCGTAGTAATAAGATTTAAAATAAATATTTTTGCCATTATGTTTTTTTTAAAAATATAGATGTCATATTTTGCGTAGATAAACAAGATAAGAAAATCCGTCCCATTGCGGTGGGACGTTGGAAAAAGTATTAAACTAATAATCGGTATCCTCATGCTGTTTTGGAGAGGCTAAAAATTAATTTCTGATGCTGTGCAAGTCATGCTGTCAGATAGTATTTATGTCAAAAAAAAAATTTAATGCAACTAATTTAGAAAAGCTGAAACTTAACCATATTGTAGTGTACAATTTCATTTATAAAAAAAAGCAGTTAAAGCTGTTGTTATCAGGACCACGCGACGCAGGCGCAGTCATAAATTGATTGAAATATAATAAACATATTTTAAATAATCTAACCTGACACTAGCCAAATATTGACGAAAGATTGAATGTGTCAGTGTCATAGATACCTAGATTAATTTATGGAAAACTTCAAACTTTTTAAGTCTTCCACAGCCTCCTTGATTGATTATTATCAGTTTCAAGTCAGCGATTTTATTTAAAACCCTTTTTATATAAAAGCTCTTTTAGGTGCGTATAAACGTAATGAATGGCATAGACAACTAGATTAATTTATGTAAAACTACTTGATTGATTTTTCAGTTTCAAGCCATTTGAGATATTCTTGGCCGCGTCATTTATGTCGTGTCAAAAAAATATTGTGGAGAAATGTGCTATTTGTGTGCTTTGCATTAAAAAACAAGATATTGTAATTCCGTTTACGGAATTATAATATCTTGTTTCTATCGGTCCTGAAAATTCGTCATTATAACAAGCTATCATATAATAAAGTAGTTTTGCCATAATTTCCTAAGCAGATTCAAGGATACCATGAGTTATGCTATCGAAGATTTACTGCTTTGATAATAAATAATATCCAAATCCAGGTAAGTCCGTTTTTTTAAAATACAATATTTTTGTCTGTCAGAATAACAGAAATATGACTGACCCTTCTAAAAAGCACTAATTTAGCCACAGATATTGAATATGGTTAGGAATTGATGGCAAAACTACTTTATTATATGAGAGACTCTTTATCCTGACGAATTTTAAGGAGCGACTGACATCTCGACAGAGTTAATTTTATAAACGGAATTATAGTGTATCTTGTTTTTAATACAAATCACACAAATAAATGACGACATAAATGACGCAGCCAAGAATATATAAAATGGCTTGAAACTGAATGATCAATCAAGTAGGCTTTGAAAGGCTTAGAAAGTTTAAAAATTTACTATGTTTATACGTAACTAAAAGCGCTTTTATATAAGGACAGTCCTTCATTAAATGTCATTAAATATGTCAGTTATAAAAAAAAAACAAATAAAACAACTTAGTTAACAATAGATTTTTCGGAAAACCAGGATTATTTCTTTAGGTTGGTAGAAATGCGCTAAGGCGTTTTTAAAGTGTTTATAACGATCCTAAAATGAGTTTCAAAGCTATAGGCCACTTTCTTACATCGCTTTAAAATAAAGTCGATTTAGTGCTTAGAACGATTTTAGTGCTGTTTATACGACAACATTTTTGAACCCTCCTTATATAAAAGCGCTCTAAGAGGCCCGTATAAACAAACTATTGACACATTGAACGTTTCGCCAATATTTGGCCACTGTCAGGAGCGGCTTAGAATATTCAAAATATGTTTATTATATTTTAATCAATTGTTGACTGCGCCTGCGTCGCGTTGGTCCCGATAACAACAAATGTAACTGTTTTTTTATAAATGAAATTACACAAACTACAATATGGTTAAGTTTCAACTTTTCTAAATCAGTTGCATTCAATTAATTTTTTTGACATATATACGGCAGTGCTGACTCACAGGTTCTTATAGCATTAGAAGTGAATTTTTGGCCTTTCCCAAACAGCCTGAGGATACCGATTATTATTTTAATACTTTTTTCAATGCCCCACCGCAACGGGGCAGATTTTCTTATCTTGTTTGTCTACGCAAAATATGAAATTATATTTTAAAAAGGCAAAGAAACCAAAATTTACAGTTATTGACCAAAAACATAATGGCGAAAATACTTATTTAAAATCTTATTGCTACGCTTATATCCAATTTAAGACCCGATAAACGCAAAATCTAATATTTTAAAGCGGTCGGTGGTAGCTAGAAGGTAAGAACTGTTAAAATTACATTAGTGGATTTTATTTTACACACGCAAAATAAGGAAAAGCAATCTACATGCGGGTATAAACTTGGCCAAAAATGATTTATTATGCCCTCTTTTAAAAAAATGGAAGTATAGAATATTAGGCAAATTCATTGACTAACGCCATCTTGAATATTCTTAAAGTAAGATGTTTTGATATTGAGCCCTCAAGCAAATTATTTGAGTCTTCCGAAAGTCTTTCAAGCATTAATGAAACAGTTGCATTGAACTCATTTTTTTTTACATGTTTGGGGCGAGGGTGACGTAACGCGTTTTAGTGTTATAGTGTCTGACTATCTGTTTTGCGTTTGGTAGTGCATGAGCTCTTAAGAAATGGATTTTCAGCCTTTTCAAAACTGTTTGAGAATACCCATTATTTTAACATCTCCGCTAACGTCCCACCACCGGGTGTCCCCATACACCGCTTGCTGACTGTAGAGTTCTTTTATATGGACAAAGTATAGTCCATCCTGAAAATATCAGCCTTTTCAAAACTTTTGCATGATTTTTTAGCGAGTTTTTGGACTATTTATTATCTTGTTACTTCCAATTATTTTATTTGGGTAAGCAAATAGTCCGTGTACTGTTTTTTTTTATCATTATACGTCTAAAACGATCACTGAGTTATTATCCTCTAAACCCCAGCGCCAAAAGGACTTTTTCTTAATCCGAACTCACAGTGGCCAAAAAACCACGTGACAATATGTTAATTATAATATTCTTATTATTTAATTGTTAGTTTTCATTTTATATGCGAATAAGTTATTTTTTGCATTAATGGAGTTGATAAGGGGGCTAAATATAGTGAAATACCCTGTTAAAATAGTTAGTTTGTAAAGAAATACTAATATTAGTTATTATTATTAGTTTTTACATGTAGAGAACAATAATTTAAAAAAAAATATTTTAATATTACTTAGTTTTTCCATATTCTTGAAAACATTAGTTGTATAGATATAAGTCAAAATAAAAAAAAATAAGTTTAATTAATTCAGTACGTTTGCTTATGGTCACCAGTATTTTTATACAATATAATAAAGTTAAAGAAAGTAACCATATTGATATTTTCAACTTAAATTTTAACCTCATCCTCCCTTACTGAGATTAGATTAGATAGGGGACTTTTTTAATTTTGGTAAACAATGATTTTTTTATCCTAAATAAACCTGCATAAGAAAAAACTATTAACTTTTTGAAAAATAGGATTATTTGCCAAAAAAACCTATATTTTTGACATTGTGCGTTGTTCGTTCGATCACCCCCTTATTCGACGAGATGCTACTCCACCCTGTTGAGTACGTTTTCTAAACGCACTGCCGATGCCGGGAGAAGTTTTCAGGGATGCCAGTGGAATTATTCTGCACGAAGCCAGCTGAATTCATGCGACGGTAAAGCGATATCTGTTTGTTGCATATTATTTACGGAAGCCATCCTACCAAATATTATAATTAATATATTTGTGCCCTGTAAAATTTTATTCAGCAAAAGATCAGGGTATTCACGAAGCATTCGAAAAAAAAAGGAAAACTAATTTTTATTACGGTGTTTAAATCTCAAAAAGCAAATCTAAAAAACAGTTTTTCTTGAAAAATTACATTTGCTTTAAGTATATTATTCTTAGTATAAGAATAGGGATTATTAGAATTAAGCGATTACCTATTCTTGATCTACGAAGGCTCCTATACTTAAATAGAAATACTTTAAATAATTTATTTAAGGCGCTAATTGAAATCAAAACCAAAGATATTATTAAATCAAATAACTTCTAGAGGTAAACCGATAAGAGTTTATTATTTTTTCAAAAACAGGTAGTTTACTTGGACTAAAACCGGAAATTCTTCTTTTAAAGCAAAAACATATTAAAACTAAGTCGAAAAAAAACTTGTCACAAGAAAAAGACAAATCTTGACCTAAAATATGTTACGAATTGATTGAATTATACTTTAAACTTAGTTTAGCTATAAAGGTTTAATTTGGATCAAGTCCTTTTATTATTGCTATAAAGCCTTAGTTATTTTTAAAATAAGAAGAGCTGTACTAAAAAGAAGAAATATCCCAATATCGAATCGCACCGTAAGACCGCTTGGCTAATCCATTCTCCCTCTTTGTTGTTTGGTATGAGGGCAACAAAGACTTAATGGCCTTTAGTTTCGGGTTTCTATCTCAACATCTTTCATTTAATATAGGTAAAACTATACTCCTATATCTTTAGTTTAAAGGTACGGATTATTTTAAACGCCTAAAAAGTTAAATACTTCCCTTATATTAATAGGAGAAACCGAGTATCATTATGTATATCCACGGTTGTTAAGAAGTGTGGATGAAGTGGCAAAAGCACCTATTGTTTGGCACGGTCTTGACCGCCTCTTTTGCAACAGCGCTTCAGAGCGTGCTGTCGCGAGAGTCGGTTCGGAATTGTGGTCATAACATCTCGCTGGTAGCTTGCGGAAGTTTTCTGATATATGCGTGAGCCGCAGAAACTCGGTACTGAAAGTACACCACATAATCCGCCTATGGAAATCTAAGTCTTTTCAATTTGTATACAATAATCGTGTTGATTTGATTCTGCTACGGGACTGAATCAGCATGGTTATAGGAGAAGCGTTATTTTGCAACTGACGGGCTTACGCTACGTTATAGTATAATTTTCTTTTAATAAGTATAAAATATTATTTGATTGAAGTATAGTTACTTTTGCGTTAAAAACATGTTATTCTCGTTCGAATAGCATTTGGCATCAATACAACCTAAAGAAGTCTTCAAAACAAGCAAAGAAAAAATTTGAATTAAGTATAGCGTCCGCTTAAAGTAAAAAACCACATTGTCTTAAAATAAGTATAGACCTATATTTGAATTATCATATAAATTACACTTCTATCAACGCTAGTCATGCATTATATTTAATAATAGGATATTACTTGGATAAAGAATAACTAGAGTTGAGGATATCGAAGATGAAGCTATTCTTGGATCAAGATTAATAATCTTGTTCCAAGAAGAGCTTTTTTTCCGTGTATGCGGAATAGTTACTTTTCCGCACGATTTTACTTTTCCGCCCGATTTCTTTTACTTTTCCGCACGATTTTTGCTCTTCCGTACGATTTTTAATGTAACGCACGATTTTAACTTCAAGGGACAATATTTGATTAATTAATAAAATTTCATTAGAAAAAAGAAAAACGCCTTAACAACTGGTTTTTGTTAAAAATCTTGAAGTAACTCCAAATCATATAACCACTATAACACTTTTTCTTGGTATATAAAAAAGCCGAAATTTTCTAACAGTTTCGGACCTAAAGCAAATAATATTTGTTCAATTATTGTCTTTTTTGTCCCGTCCGACCCAAAAGAAAAGCTTTACTGGTTCATGGCTCACAATAATTTTTAACATAAATGCTTTCTCCTTTAATTCTAATGCCTTTTCTTTAGTTTGGAAAAGCCTTGATAAAGCATTTTTCTAAAAAATTTAAATATATAAAATTAATAATTTATTAAAATTAAGTTTTGGTTTTTCTTGTCCCGTCCAACCCAAAGTTTAAAGGTTCGCCCTATAAGCTCTGGTTACAACTTATTATTGTTTTAAACTATTTTCTAGCATATCCTATGGTTTTAAGAAATTATTTATTAGAATATATAGTCATAATTTTAATCATATAGAAATAATAGCTAGTTTTTCTAGTATTGGGTTACGTTTTCGTTCCGTCCGACCGCTTGAAATGGCGGTTTAAATCAAGATATAGTTTAAATTAAATTACTATCTATGGGTACTATTATTCATTCAGAAAGTTCATGGCCTTAACCATTAACTTAAAAAGTCACAGGCAGGTACTTTACTAAAAAAATCGTGCGAAAAAGTAAAATCGTGCGTAAAAGTTACTCTTCCGCACGATTTTTATATTGCCAAAAATGAAGATATTTAGAACTAATTAAATAATTTATGTAACGCTCCGCGTCGTTTGTGCAACTGGCGTCGTCATGCGGGAAAGTACCACTTTCCGCACTTGTTAGATAAATAACTATTTCAAGTGACTACAGTAAGGATAGCGAGCCAAAGAGCTTTGGAAACGCTGGATACGACAAAAAGCGGTAAATTTTGGAAGATAACTTAGAAAAGCCGAAAAATTGTTTGGTACATTTGCAAAGCCGAAAAATTATTTGGTTCATTTGCAAAGCCGAAAAATTATTTGGTAGATGTGCAAAGCCGAAAAATTATTTGATGGGCAAAGCCGGGAAAGTCTTTAGTATTGGTAAAGCCGAAAAAATTTCATTGAAACGTATCGTATGGATGAGCAAAGGTACATTAACAAAGCCGAAATTTGTTACATTATGCGTGAGACCGATGAAAATGGTTTTGTAAAACCGAAACTGACATTAATAGACAAAACAGGCTAAGAGTGCCCAGTGCCCACATTTTCCGCCCGTCTGGGGTTTGACCCCGTGCCAGACGCTTTCAAACAATAAATAGTAAGCATATTTTAACAAACAAATAATCCACTAGTTTGTAATGCATAGTTATTACCTAGGGTAAAAACAAAAAGCAAACTAAAATTTAACCTGAAGGCTAAGAGTCAGGCTATAAATGAAAAAAGCCTTTTAAAAGGTCCAAAAGTAAACATTGATTAAAAAATTCCAGTTAAAAAAAATTGATTTGAAAAAGTATTCCATTACCGAAAGGTAAACATTGATTACTAAAGAAAAGTTTAAAAAATTTTATTAAAAAATGTTCTGAATAAGTCCAAAAAATTTCTGACACTAATATGAAATTTTTAAAAAATTGAAATTTTTGATGAATTGAAGGGTAATTTATTTGGGAAGTTTTTAGTTAATTTTTTAAAAGCGCAAAAGATTTAAGAAAGTTTCCGTTCGTTTCTTGAAGGTTCTGTTAAAAGATAAAAAACAAAGTTTTTTTTTTAAATTTCAGGAGCGTTTCTAAAAAGACCGTTACAGTCTAACCGTCAAGTTTAAGATTGCGCAATCTAACCTCTTAAACGTAGTGTTTGCGTAATAGCGCCGTGTCAAAAATATATACCAAAAATTACATATTTTTATACAGAAAATATATAAAATTTCGCACATATGAAATTTGGTCGAAACTTAAACTATTTAATTGCCTTACTCATACAAGGGTGAGAGGGTCCCTTAATTGAGATTATTCGATCAGTCCTCACGAACTAAATGCTATAACGCACTCACAAAGTCCTTTTAAGAATATTTTTGTGGCAATATATTTTTTCAAAAGTTTCCCCGTCACTGATTGAAATTCAAATCCAATCGTAGTTAAGTTGCACAAAAGATGGAATCTTTTGACTTTGTAGTACAGAAGTTAATTTGCCGTCATTGTCAAATTCTGTACCTTTTCCAAAAAAGTTTGCAGATTCAAGATAGCTTTCCTGATTTTATTTATTTTTAGAGAGGTTATTCGTTGAGCCAAGATAATCTATATTTAAATCAACATAATTTTCAATATTATACAGGGTGTTAGAAAAACGGCTTTAAATGAAAGTTTTTAAAATATAGAGAAGGTCTTAGCAAACCTATATTGTCATTACTGTTTTCCTCTAATTGTACAGGGTGAGCCAGCAATGAAGGTTAAAGTCGCAAAAATGGACCTTGATTTATGAGAAAACTATAAGGTTTATAATTGTACATGCCATTATCAACAATTTTTATTTGCAACTTATCTTTGTGTATTCGAGGTGAAAAAAACACGTTTGAAAATACCCTTAATCGCACCCTCTAAAATGGATTTTCAAAGTGGACTAACTCAATAAAAGTTTTTTCTAACATTGCATTGTAATTTTTTTTTTCAAATGTAGGAATCTATAAATTTGTGTACAGGGTGAGCCAAAAAAAGACCTTAGAAGTCGTTAAATAAGCTATAAATCCCATTTGCAAATATTTATTATGTGAATTTCCTTGACCACGGCACGATCTACTTATTTTTTATTATATTATCGAGTAATAGTATTCATATATATACAAAGTGAATTAAAATATCAAAACACTGTCATACATTAATTTGTATTTTTGGTTAAATAAGGGTTAAAAATCCTGAATAATATAAATTTTCATACAGGTAGTAACTTAAGATTTAAAATCTATACAGGACGTAGTTTTGACTCACCCTGTACATAAATGAGGTTTAATATAAAGAAAAATAAGTAGATCGTGAACAAGAGAATCATATGTAAAATGTTTGCAAATTCGATTTATAATTTATTTAGCGACTTCCAAACACCATTTTTTTTGGCTTACCTTGTACAAAAATTTTAAGATGGTTACCTTTGGAAAAAAAATATTTTCAAATACCTGTTATTACCTCACAAAAATACTTTTATTTTATTAATCTTCTATGAAACTCAATTTTAGCGGGTCCGATTAAGGTATTTTCAAACGTCTTTTTTTGGGTCACCTCGAATATATACAAATGAATATTGTTAATAATGGCATGTACAATCACATTTCGATGGGAATTTTTTATAAATCCTATAGTTTTGTCATAAATCAAGATCCAAAACGACCATTTCTAGAACTTTACCCTTCATTGCTGGCTCACCCTGTACAATTACAGGAAAACAGTAATAACGGTAAATATTTGTTACGACCTTATCTATCATATGTTAAAAAATTGCAAAAATTTACCAATATTTTAAAATTTAAAGTCGTTTTTTGGACACCCTGTATAACATTGAAAATTATGTGGATTTAAATATAGTTTATCTTGGCTTAACGAATAACCTCCCTAAAAATAAATAAAATCAGGAAAGCTATCTTGAATCTGCGAATTTTTGTGGAAAATGTACATAGTTTGGTGTAACCATCCTGTTTATCTCGGTTTTCATGGCAACTCTTATCTTTAATAAACATAAAACTTAATGCATAAAACGCAGAAAGACATTATTATTCGATCCGTGGTTTTCTTTTTTCGATTGGCCAAGTACTTTTTGATATAATAGCCATTTTCCACAAGGGAAACACACAAAAAAATGCATTAAAACGCTTTTTAATGCAAAAATACATGGTGGTCACTAAAATAGTTTGGCCCGGATGATCAATGTCTACCCAAGATAAATTACTGCTTCAATGATCCAAAAACATGAATCAAAAGTCAAAATCTGGGGATCTACATTTTTTTGCGGGGGTATACGATGGGGCCAGGACTATAGAACTCTCTTGATTATATCGTTGATCTGACTATGTGTCAAACTACGTCCTGCACTTTTTTTTCAACTTAGCCCGTGAGAGCCATATTTATTAGCTGTTTCATTGCAAATGCAAGAATGATCCTCAGCCACAGGTAGACCAAGTCTAAAGGCTACAGAAATGCGAAAAGTGGAGTTATCAAGAAGGTTTCCCAGAGTGGCGGATGGAAGAGAGTAAGCTTGAAGAGCTAGTAGGCGCGCCCTGTCATCCTCCGTCTGGCACTCAGTCAAAAGATTTTGTTGTCGTTCTTTGCACATTGTTAAATCAAAATTCTTCTGCGAGTATTTAGAATAAGATGGTTCGTTTCCTGGCAAGTTCGCCTCCGTGGGCTCTTTTTATTCTATCTACCCCTATCTTCCCACTGTCGCATCAATGGCGACTCTTTCATTCACAGACAGCACCGTAGCTCCCAGCACTTGGTGTCTTACGCTCGCGTAGGCCGCGCATATCTCTTCTGTCTGTGTCCGATAGTGTGGTTGTTACCAGTCTTATTTGCGGCTTCTCCCCAGTAGCAATCTACTTCCAGATTCATCTGGTAGTTCCACAAATTCCTTGGACTGTCTACACTCTTGTTCTTGTCTACATGTCTTTCTAAGTGCCTGATAGACCCAGTCATTAAGTCTTTTTTCTTGCTTCGCCTCATCATTCCTGGCGCCGGTTCAGGTTCCACATAAGGGGTTTTTCAGCTCCAATCCTGTCGAGTTAGTCCGCCTTTCCTTTACCTGGAATTCCCCTGTGCCCCGTAACCCACAAAAGTGTCACCTTCTTGCTCCTGGCCAGTGTCTGAAGTGCATCAGCACAGTGTTAGCAATTTTTGGTACCTTTAACGCTTTGAGGCCGCTTGGCTGCATGTCAGCTGCATTAACTTTGCTAATTCAAATGTACCTCAAACTATTAGGCATATATGCTAAATCCGATCCTCATATCAAAATGGCGACCTATAACCACATTTTATTTTATCCAATTTCGTAAAAAAGAAAAAATTACAAGGTGACCCTAAATTCTTGTTGAATTGCCGCCGCTTACTATGAAAAAAAAGTTTAGTTTGATTGACTTTTTGACATGTACAAGTCAAAAACCAGCTTTTTGTGATGGTTTTTTTTCCAATTTACTACTACCCAGATGTTTATGCTATACCCCGCTAAAAAATAACCTTATGCTTGTCGTTTTTATTAAGTTTAAAACAAGTGTATTCATGCCCTACTAGCATAATTAGAATTTTTGATGTTTTTTGACCGTCATTTTGGAAAATGGCATTTAAAACCACTGGTCCAGTATACGGTAATATATATCTAACTTCTGCTAACTCCCTTATAGGTTATATAAAAGACTTTGTTTTCTAGACAAGTGAGTAGAACATAAAATTCATAAATCCGAAACTTAATAAAAACAACAGGAATATGGATCATGTTTACCAGGGTATAGCATAAACATCTGGGACGCCATATCAAAAAAACTGGTAGGGAGGTTTAAAACGAAGTGCTAATTTATGTTAATTTTATCTCCGGTACTTAAAGTTTTTGCGTAGTGGTAAATTGGGAAAAACATCACAGAAAGCTGGTTTTTCACTTGTACATGTTATTTTCAAGGTCAATCAAGGTCATGCATCAATTAAACTTTTTTTTATAGTGAGCGGCGATAAGTCAACAAGCATTAATGGCCACCTTGTCGTTTTTAGTTCTTTACGGAATTGGATAAAATAAAATGTGGTTATAGGTGGCCATTTTGATATATCAGCCGCATATTGAAACGCGTCATGTCTGAACCAAATTTTTTTAACAGTATTGTTGGACATGAGCCTTTTATCTTTGTTAACAAATTTGGTCCTCTTCGCTTTAATAGTTGATGAATAGCGCCCCTTAGTATGTTATTTTCGCAATATGTTAATTTTACTGGAGAATTTTTCTCTAAGAATCAAATTTGGCATACATACCTAATAGTTTGAGGTAGATTTGAAGTTGGATTGACAAAACCTCCAATTATTAAAAATTTTTGAAGAGAAAATGACAAAAATCTTGCTTTCCGCGATTTTTAATGTATTTTTTATGATTTTTGGCCGCCATCTTGAAAGGAGACGTCATATCAACCTCTTTTAAACGGATGCGAACAAAACACCCGATAAAACTCAATTACGTGAATACAAAATTGTTATACTTGTGGGGGGGTACTAAATTTTAAAACCAATTTTCAAAAAACACTTACCCATACAGAAGACATTAAATTATTGATTATATTGTATTGTTATTGCAAAATACTACTGAAAAACTGCTTTTTTTCTCAAAATACACCATATTTTAGGAGAAAATGGCCTAAAACTAATTTCTTTTCACAGGTTTCAAAATGGCAAATGGTGAATACGCCAAAAATTTGGTAAATAATAGCTTCATTATTTGTGTTTGAGGTTATAAAGTTGATAATTTTTTAGACCACTTCAGGGGGGTGGTTTAAATTTATAACCTCCAGAAAGGATTGTTTTGTGGCATTTGGTAATAAGTTCGTTTATAATTTCCCTAAGTAACCGTTTTTACAAGGATCAATTTACCTTATTTAATATCCCAAGTTGTTAATAACCCAATAAAACACCTCCTATTTTGTCCAGAAAAACGCCATATATTGAAATCGTTTTCAGCACGAAAAATATATTTATGAGGGCACTACGAGGCAAAACAAACATAAGTGAAGGTCACTGATTATGCACGAAAAATATACCAAACAAAAAAACTCAAAACTACTATATTAATTTATTTACAAACTGAAACTAAAACATTGAGGTTATCTAAAAGCTCAGTCAAAAAAACTTTCCTTACTCAAAGCCCACTCATTTTAAAGCTGTAGGTTTCATCAGTAGAAGGAAAGCCAGACGTAAAAGATCCAAACTTGCTGTTTGTGATTGAACGCAGCGCTAATATTTTTAAACTGACATTTCGACAGTGACAGAAATGTAAAAAAAAACTTGCGTTTAAGTTTCTTAATAAATTTCATAAATAAAAACACCTTTTAAATAAATACAAAATTTATCTACTCTTTATTTCATTATTACCCATCTAAATCGTTGTGTGACATCAAGTATTTATTGAAAAAATTAATTAACAAGGGTAAGAGTGTTTACTATTTAAACCCCGCGTAGGTTTAAATTTTTTAATTTTCTTTTCTTCTAAATTGGAAATTTCCTCTTAAATCCAACAAAAGATTGTGTTAAAATGATTATTCAATAAACAAATTTATCAAACTTCTTCATATAAATCAAACTATGTCCAAAACTCAAGGAGGGTTGGTTTAAAATGCTTGAAACCACCGGTCTAAAATAGACTAAACCTTTTTAGTAAATCCCACCGCGAAAGTTTAGACCCGTTAATGTAGCAAAGCACCGCGTTACTTCCAAATGGTTTCTGAAAATCCTCACTTTACCATGTTTTCTATCTTATCGAAACTACACGGCAAAAAATCCTTCAAAGGCCTTTTAGCTTTCTGGATGTCATCGAGTTCTTCACCGCCGGCCACCAGACTATACTGACCCGTGCTGGATCAAGACATGGAACAACTTTAATTAGGTCGTATTGATAGAATGTTAAGACGATTTTTTTAGTATTTTCTCATTTAAATAGTGTTTTTGGGGAAGTTAAGCCTTGTGCATATCAACGCGTGCTTCAAAAATGCACCTCGTGACAGAGATACGTGCTGCGTTTTTTGATGCAGGGTGGGCGTCGGTGTTAGTTTATATTTAGGCTCACTCTGTCTGATCGAAATCGCTTTTCTTGTCCGGATTCTTTTAAACTTTTATTAGTATGGGCGTTACTACTGGAAAGTTAATTTAACTTCAGAAATGTGAGAAACAAAATGAAAACGTTAAAAATAATTCCCAGTTTCCAAACGACCTTATATACCGATGACACCCTAATAACCTATAATAAAATAGACTGTTTGGACTGCAAAATTAATTTTTTAATTTGAAGGTGTTATATTAATTTAATATTAAATTAATTGGAAAGTTTCGTTGATGTATTCTGCTGTTTCTTTGTGATTAATGATACTAACATGATCACCATTTACCAAATGAACTTGTGGTGTCTGCTTGCAATACTAAAATAAAAAGAAATTATACTTTAGATGTATTAATTAGTTGATAAGTATACCTTATTAGCCTTTGCTGATGCATAAACTCTGCGGTATACGTAAAAAAATTAAGTTAAACTCTAAAATCAGGCACTTCGCATGATTATGTATTGGGACCCTCCGATTTGAGGTGTAACAATTATTTTGTGTATCAGTCGTTTGCCAACTTTGAAGCTGTTTTTATACATAAAAAAATTTACGTTTAAAAGAATATAAATGTATTTTATGTCCTAGATATATCTTCACCAATTTCATGTACCGTATTTCATGTACCTTTTGCAAGTATAACTAGGTACATAAGTCCGGTGTGAGGAATAAAAAAAAATCAAAGCTAAGGGTAAAGTAAAACTTTAAAAATATTGTTGAAAAAAAATTCCCTTATCCTATACTCCTATAGTCGTGAGGCGAGGATTACCGCTTAAAAGCGCAATTTTTTACTTTTTTGACAATATTTAAAAAAATTAAGCATTTTATATCGGTGGTTAACATTTTTTTAAAGCCTATAATATTATCTTTAATTTAATATGTAACAAGTACCTGTAACTTACTCCAAATATAAGACATTATTAGGTGAAATATCAAAACATGTACTATTTGTTATATAACCTCCTTACCTCTTAAATAGAGCCCTAAAGTATTTGCACCCTATTCTACTATTTAGATTACTTATGATAATTTCATAGATAAACAGTCGAAACCAAAGAACTGACTTATTTCTTAAATATTTTGGAGATATAGAGGTTTAAGTATAATGGAGTTTTACCTTCCAGCTTTGGTTGTTTTTTTACACTGGAATTACCTAGTTATTCGTGCTTTATTTGGAACATGCCTAATTAGCAGTGGGAGAGTTTAAGCCACAAGAGTCGCTCAAAAATAACAAAAGTTGTAAAATAAGAAAATATAAACCTAAATTTTTATTATATATAAATTGGCTTCAAAGTTGGCAAACAAGGAGACAATATTGGTTTCTTTTTGAGGGTTGTTTTGTGATTAAAGCAGAAGACCTACCAAATTCTTATAGTTTTTGAGATATTGGCAAAAAACTGAAAAATTGTACCCTTAGGGGTTGATTTACCCCCGCCCCCCCCACTGGAAAATTTGTAAGTGCCAAAGTTTGCGAGTCATTGCAATTATTATTACTTAAGGAAATATTTTAAAATATTTGCTCATAGTAGGATGCAAATGAAAAAATTTTACTCACCAATGTTAAATCACAGTTGTCATATTCACTGCAATCATTGGGCCTTATCAAGTGAGTAGTTCCCGAAACTAAGTGATCTGTGGGCTGATATGTTAGCACATCTTGCAATTGATCTTTAAGTATCGTCAAACCATTCTCTAAGTGACTCTTGTTAACTGAGGAATTTGTATAAATACCAATCATATGCTGCAATCTAGATTCCCAGTCATTAAGGGAGTTCAGTTTTTTAAGAACCTACAAAATAATCAACAATTATATTAGGGTTAAGGATAATTTTTTTTTCAAATTTATGGGTAAGAAATATTTGTGTAGGCGGTATACTAGACTTATCAAATATTTTTAAAGCTAATACATACCTGTGAGTCATTATTATTAAAAATCCTGGTTAGCAAATGTACTTCAATATCCTTTGCATCCTTTCCAAGTCTATAAACAGTGGACTGTATAGTTGTAGGGGCACTGTCAATAAAGTAAATATGAATACTGGCTCCACATTTATCCAAAAGTTTGGCTATTTCTAATACAAGTACACCACCCCAAGAAATTCCAACCAAATTGTATGGACCATTGGGCCAGATTTTTTGGATTTGCTAAAAAAAATTAAATAAATGAAGTAAAAACTACTTAAAGAACATTTCTGGTGCAGATTTTGTGTGCATCTATCTTTGTTTATTCGAAAAAATAAATGAATTGAATTAAATTGCTTATAAGATTGCTTTAAAACTTTTAGTTGTATTTTTTTTAAAGTTTACCTTAGAATATTCATGTGCTAACTGTTTAATAGACATTGACATCGACGGTAAAACGGCCAAGAAAGTTGGAACCAATAAACCTCTTCCCAGTTGTTCTATTTCCTTCTCTGTATTTAATCCAGGAATTATAAATAAAGGTATAAGTTCTCTAATTTCACGTGGCCCTTCTGTTACTATTTGAATAATTTCAGGCTCTTTAGGCGCATATTCAGTAAATTCGCTTATTTGCTCTGGTGATGCTGGCAGCATTTGAGATAATTCTGAAAATAATAAAAGATTCTAACAAATAATTTACTTGGTTAAAGTTTGTTTGTTATTTTGAACTACTGTAACTTCTACAGCTTTTCCAAACTTGGTGGTATGTGCAACTGCCACTGCGTGTAGAAAAATATTACTCTCCGTACATGTTAAGTACCTGCAACTTTTAAGGATAAACTTTATTTTAGAAATTTTAAAACCACATAAGCGAGACATGTTTCTTGTGTGCATAACCCTGTTTTCAGCGGCGGCGCGTAAAAAAGTAATTATTTTTGTATTATTTAATAATGGCATTGCAGTTAAGGCTAAAGAACCTTTTACTGTATTAAGATAGTATGACGATTTTAAAATAAAATAAAAATGCAAAAAATAACCAAATGGCGGGGAGGGCGAGAGTAAGAGCAAATAAATGAAAAAAAAAAATATTTAACTTGATTTCTTATTATTATCGCCCTCTATGTCATGAAGATATGTAAATTTAAATACTTTGAGTGTTAGAAATTCTTGTATTTTAAAATACTACTTTGATCGATTTTTTACTAGGCTATACGTGAGACCATTACAAAAATATTTCAAAAAAATATTTTCAAAAATTCTTAATTTTAACTGCACAATTCATAAATTCTGCTTTCTCGGAGCCTAAATAATCGTTATTAATAATTTGAAGTTTGTATAATAATATTTACGATAAATCGGTATTAAATTTTGTTATCAATACTTACTTTTAAACAGCGCTTGTGCACTTTCTTCCTTTGTGTCGCTAACTTTGTCATTGTTTACAAGCACATTTTTAACTTTGAGAATTAAAATATCGTCTAAACTAGCCAAAACATCCGAGAATTCAAGTTCTTTAAGCCATTGCAGATTATAGGTTGTAAAACCTAAAATATATTTTTATATTTAAAAACTAATATTCAACTAAATCTAAATACGAACAGCATACTAAATAACATAGAAACCGAATACTGAGTGAAGACATAATCAGAAACAAGAAGAGGTTGAAGTATTTACCTTACCAAAGCAAAATTTTAGGCAACCGATTTAGATCAGATTCTGTCATCAAGCTGCTTGACTTACGTAAATAAAATTATCTCAGAAATTCACCCAGATGTTTGAGGTTCTGCGTGTATTTCATCGGGGTAGATTGTAATTTTTATTTTAGTTTTGTTTTATTCTACTTCATGTTTGACACACAAAATATTAGCGCCTTATAAGAAATGTTTCGTCAGTTATTACATTACATAAGATAAAATCAAAGCAAACAAAGAAAAATAATATCATATTATTTTATTATATTTAGGGAAAAAAAATATATTGTGAAAATTAAATTAAGATAAATAAAAGCATTTTATTTCCAATTTTTTTGTTATATCCTGAACCCTTTAATTGAATCATGTGGTCGTTTTGGACAATTATCATGCAATTTTCCAAAAATAAAAATTTTAGGAAATTTCTCCAAATGTTAATCTGAATAAAAAAATGCGCTATTATAGTAATTATAATCAAAGCTATGGAAGAACCTAAACAAAATGCAAACTTAAACAAAATACAAGTGAAGCGGCCTGACCCTTGATGGGAGAGTTTTCGAAACCGGTTGCTTCAAAAGCATTGAACTGTATAAAAATAAAAAATGTAAGCCCATTTCTGAACGGTGAAAAGATTTTAATATTGATTTAATCACAATTCAATCTAAATATAAATCGTAGTTATTACATTTATTTATTGCTTACCAGCATCTGACCGAACTTGACAAATTCCAGCAGCAGAATCTATAAAATTAACAAAGACTGCTTTTGGGGCGGTTGTTCTTAATGCATTGTCGATGTATTGAACCGGTTTAATATCACTAATTCTTGAAGTATTGTTTTTGTTAGGTAGCAGAAATACTGCATGAATTGGTCCCAAAAAGTAAACCTCTGATAACAGCTCGGCTGCGCCCTAAAAATAGGTAAATACACACAGTAATAAATAGGATTGCTGAGCCGTTATTGTCTGGGTTAAAAGTGTCTAATTTTTATTACCTCTCTAGTATGAGACTTATTCGGGGCATAGATAATTTCCACTCCAAAGTAAGCCTGAAGAAGGCTTAAACGCCGGTTGACGTAATTATGTTTTAGTTTTCCATCAGTAGATATGACAATTTTCTTGGCTCCTCGAAGAACAAGCCATTGTGTAATGTCAACGCACTGTTCTGCATTACCTCCTACAATATATTCATATTTCATTTATAAGAAAAACTTAAATTTTACGAGCTCTACTGGACTCTGACTTTGGTGTTTATACAACTTAGTTGATTTTTGTTTTTAATTATATGAAAGCTTTAAGGTGGAGAGTATTTTTTTCTGTCAGTGACCTTACCTCAAGAAAATGTTGAGGTGGTGTTCAAAACGGGTCATGTGATACCCATACTTTTTGGAGTCAAATAAACATAGCAATTCGCTAAAATTTGAATAGAAGGCACATTTTGCAAAAACTAAGACAGGGCTCGGAGCCCTTTTTTGAGATTTTGCAGAATAAGCTAAAATCAAAAAAATTCTTTGAGCAGTCTCTTAGTTTTTACAAAATGTGCCTTCCATTCAAAATTCAGATGATGAATTGATGTTGATGTTAGTAGTAGTAGTAGAATAAGGGGGGCTCCCGGCCCGGTGACTAGGATCTACGCGAGCCCTTTTCGCCATCCCCCAGAGCTTCCCCCTCACGCTCCCACTCCACCATGGTCGAACCTTCCCGTCCTTTGAATAAAGGTCAGGATATCCGACCATTTCAGCGTCGGAAAATGTTCCGACTCGAACACTTCCTCTCCGAAGATTTCCTCTGTAGGCCGGACGGACACCTTGCAAGATAATGGTGTGAGGATTAATCCTCTTCCCAGCACTCTCCGCAAGTTGAGTCCCGCATTACCTTCATCCTTGCCAGATGCTTTTGGAGCGCGCAGTGTCCAGTAAGGACTCCTATTAGGGGTCCTATCTCTGTTAGTTTCCTGCGCAGTAACCAGTCCCTTCTTATTTTGCTGAAGCTCTGGATGAGCTCCTTGGCTTGCCCTACCTCTGGTAAATCCCAGATACGGTTCCGGTCCGACGTATGCTTGAGCTGACCCTTTCCTTGCAAGCTTGTCCGCCATCTCGTTACCTGAGATCCCCATGTATCCTGAAACCCAGACAAGTTCAACCTCTTTTTCCCCTGCTAGATCCTGGAGGGCGTCAGCGCATTCCTGGACCAGTCCTTTTGGCATTGTAGGTTTACAAAGTGCTTTTATGGCAGCCTGGCTGTCCGTGCATATGTAGAACTTATCTTTTGCTCCGGTCCTTACTTCTTCCTCTCGTGCGGCTTCCAGTATGACATATACCTCCGCCTGGAAAACCGTTGCGTACCGACCTAGTAGGTAGCTCTTGTTTATCTCCCTATCTCCTATGAATAGACCTGCTCCTGTCAATTCCTTGTCGGCTAGCCTCGATCCATCTGTGAATCAGATCATGGCATTGCCTGAAAGGTCGACTTCGTTCCTAGTCCATGCCTCTATAGGTGGTATGGTTACCCTGTACTTCCTCTTTTCCCTGATTTTGTAGATGTTGATGTTTATTTGGCTCAGAAAAAAAATAGGGATATTACATGACCCATTTTAAACGTCACTTCGACATTCCCCTAGCTAATAGTACGAGATCCGGCTGCAAATTTTTTGACCGATCGCGTAACCACTCAAAATATTTAAAAAGTTGAAGATTAGTACTCACCATTCCCAGAAAGCTTATGGTGCCAGTCGGCATTTGGCCGGAAATGTCAAAAAAAATTGTTTTTGACCCATTTTTTTTACCATTTTTTCTTTTTGGGCGTAACCAAAAAACACTTGTATTGGGAATTGGATTAGACTTAGGCGATGCCAAAAATGCAATGGTGCCATCCCGCATCCGGCCGCGTTGCCGCGGCACCATCGCCCGAACGGGTGCTTTTTTTATGCAAAATCGATCCATAACGTAACCACTTAATTGAGGTGTCAAATTACAGGTATTGATCTCCTCGATACGAATATCAAATGATGCCACTCCAAATCTGACCGGAAGTGCCCGGCACCAATGATTTTATACTGAAAACTCGCGGGCCGTTTACTATAGAGGCGAGTTAGTTATTGCTATATATTTACGACAAAAACATTAGTAGCCACAATTTTTTTTATAAGGCTGTTAGAAATACCAACCTTAATATTTCCTAATAAGCCCTCAAAAATCCGACTAGTACCAACACTGCCATATTGGAAAAAATGGTGGAAATAGGTAATTTTTTGGGTTTGTCTCGAGAACTAAAAGCGTATAAAATTATCTCTCAAACAGTGTAACAACTTTTAGGCTCAGACCATCAGTGGCGGAGATAGAATATTTTTTCTTTAAATATGTGTTTCTCCTTCTTTCCAAAATATCTCCTAGTAGTAATATAAAAAATATAGAGGTTAAAAAGATAACTAGTTTTTTGATCTCTCTAAAATATGACATATTACATGTTAATATATAAAAAACAGAGGCGCACTTGAAGTATCTTAAAATCATTTTCTAAACAACAATTTTTGTTTTTCAAAACAGACATAATGTTCTTAATATGAGTTTTAATTTTATATTTTACTTTTAGTGATTAACATGTTGTTTCTGATTGCCCTAAGTTATCCAAAATTCGTTTTAAAATATATTTAATTAGCTCATCTCCCTTTCTCGGGTCTAGGAGGTTACGACAGCTTAAACATAAACAAACTACTTACCAAATTTTATCAAACAATAGTTCTCGATAAGCCTGTGAATTTGGCTATTTTATTTTCACTGCTACCATTTCAGTGTTTAGTAACCAAATCTGCTAGTAGCGGTTTTGTACAAAAATAGAAAACGTACCTACACAGTCGCATATTATATGGTCGCGTTGTATTTGCGAATAGGGAATCCATAAAATGAGTAAAAATATAAACGATGAAATTTAATTTTATCGAAAGGAAATTGATCGAACAACAATTTAATCGAATCCTAAAACAAATTTTAATGTGAAATAACCGCCAATATAAAATAAAAAAATATGATTAAACCCTTCTCCCAAAGGGGTGAATTATGGGATTTAAGTAAGTAAATATTTAAACATAGGACTCTATCCAAAAGTCAAACCGTAATGTAATCGAATCGTAATTTTGTCGAATGTAAAATAAGCGAAAATAAAAGACTTTTGATCAAACCGTAAAAAAATTAAAAATAAATGAATGAAAATAATTTTGTGGAACACCGTAAAAAATTAAATAAAGTCGTCACGAAAGAGATCTAAAATAATTTGAAGGAACTAACAACTATTTGATCGGAACGCAGAAAGGTCGCCAAACTGTAAGACAAATACTTAGTTGTGCTCGAATTTGTACCCTGTGACTCTACCCTGAAATACGAATACCTGCTGTATCCTTGCAAAATTGTGCTTCACAAAGTCGCGATTCCAACGTATGATGCGACCGATTTGCGATTTGAACAAATTATATAAAATTTTTGTATTTTCGTTTAATTTACGTTTCGACTTTTTTACGGTTTAATCAATTTTTTTTTTATTTTATATTTTCGGTTATTCCACATTAAAAGTTTTTTTTTAGGGTTTGACGATTCAATCAATTCCCTTTCGGCAAAATTAAATTTCAACGTTTATTTTTATTATATTTTTGATCATTTTATGGACCTCCTATTCGTCAATACGACGCGACCATATAATATACGAATCTGTAGGTACGTTGTCTATTTTTGTACAAAACTAGTCGATTTTGTAATCGGGTAATTTTCTTATTAATTTTTTTCGATTACTAAACACTAAAATAGGTGAAACGAAAAAAAGCCAAACTCACAGGCTTGTCGAGAAATACTCGTTCGATAAAATTTGGTAAGTATTTTGTTTGTGTTTAAGCTGTCGTAGGTGTTCACTTGTCATTTATAAATTATAATTATTAGTATCCACCTCCACCTCCTTGAAGCCAAAAAAGAGAGATAAGCTAATTAAATATATTTTAAAGCTAATTGTGGATAACTTTGGGCATTCAGAGTTATCAGAGACAACATGGTAACCGCATTTATCATAAAATACAAAATTAAACAACTCATATTAAGAAAATTAGGTTTGTTTTCAAAAACAAAAATTGTTGTTTAGAAAATTATTTTAAGAAACTTCAAGTGCGCCATTGTTTTTTATAAACATGTAATATGTCATATTTTAGAGAGCGCAAAAAACTACCTTATTTTTTCAATTCCTATATTTTTTATTGTACTGAGATATTTTGGAAAGAAGGAGAAACACATATTTAAAGAAAAAATATTCTATAGTATCTCCGCCACTGGTGACCTGAGTCTAAAAGTTGTTACACTGTTTGAGAGATAATTTTATACGCTTTTAGTTTGACATTATAAGTTTTGTCGTGGACGGAAGCGTTTTCGAGATAATTAGTAAAAAGCTTGAGACAAACCCAAAAAATTACCTATTTCCATCATTTTTTTAATATGGCGGTATTGGTACCAGTTGGATTTTTGAGGGCTTATTAGAGAATATTAAGGTTGGTATTCCTAACATCATTATAAAAAAAATTGTGACTACTAATGCTTTTCTCGAAGATATATAACTCGCCTTTATAGTAAACAGCCCGCGAGTTTTGAGTATAAAATCATTGGTGCCGGGCACTTCCGGCCAGTTTTGAAGTGGCATTATTTGATATTTGTATCGAGGAGATCAATACCTTTAATTTGACACCTCAATCAAGTGGTTACGGGTCGATTTTCCTTTCAAAAACAATTTTTATTTGACATTTCCGACCAAATGCCGACTGGCACCATAAGCTTTCTGGGAATGGTGAGTACTAATCTTCAACTTTTTAAATATTTTGAGTGGTTACGCGATAGGTCAAAAAATTTGCAGCCGGATCTCGTACTATAAGGTCACTACAGAAAAAGGAAAAAAGAATCTCTCTTAAACAAAAATACTTAGGAAATGTTGAGGTGATGTTCAAAACGGGTCATGTGATATCAATACTTTTTGGAGTCAAATAAACATAGCAATTCACTAAAATTTGAATAGAAGGCACATTTTGTAAAAACTAAGACATGCCTCGGAGCCCTTTTTTGAGATTTTGCAGAATAAGCTAAAATCAAAAAATTGCTTTGAGCAGTCTCTTAGTTTTTACAAAATGTGCCTTCCATTCAAAATTCAGCCAATTTTGATGTTTATGTGACTCCAAAAAATATGAATATCACATGACCCACTTTAAACGTCACTTCGACATTCCCTGAGCTAAGGTCACTACAGAAAAAAAAAAGAATCTCTCTTAAACAAAAATTTATAGGGCCAATGAAAGAAATTAAAATAAAATAGAAACCGAATAAAAAACTTTAGACAAATCACACATCTAGGCTCAAATTCCAGAAATTTAGACCGCGGTTGCCGAGTTTCCAAAATTATCCCTTATTTTATTTCCTATAATTACGTAAAATTGCAATAGGTTGCGTAAATACAATACATTACTCTAATAAAGTATGGTGTCGAAAAAGTTTAGTGTAAAATGCATAAAGGTGCATTTAGACTGTAGTAGTGTCGTCGTAGTTGCGTTGTAGCTGTAGTGAATTGTTTTCCATAGATAATGCAGAACGGATTATTTTAATTGATAAATAGTTAACAATATTTTTTTGTAGACATTTTTTAATATAATTTACTTTCTAAATGCCTTAAACAAATATTGGTGGTAATGGACACTCCTGCTAAATTTTGGAAAATGTTAAAAGTTTCACCTGACATATTTCTTTGATATTGACCGAGTAAGCTTCGTTTTTTCCTAATATTTACATAGTTCAAAAATGCTTTAATATTAAAATTGAAAAGAAAAAAAGGTGGCAATATTGTGTCTGCATACATATAGACAGTCGACAGTGTGTTCAGTGACATAAGCAATAAATTAGCAAGATATTGTAAGTGGTATTTAGGTATATTCCTATATATCCGCTAATCAATCACACTGGTTTATTATAATTGCGAAGAAATTGGGGCCCTTTTTCTAAGTGACGAAAAGAGCTTACTTTTAGCATTATTTCTTCGCTGGCACGGACAAATTATATCAAATAATTTACATTTTGTATCCTATATTTTGCTAGTTATAACCTTTAGAAAAGTTATAGTACCGTATCAGGTGGTCAAAAAGACTCACACACAGATAGGTAGATATTTTCGGGCGCGTATGAAAGAGATGGCCTGAACACACGAAGGTTAAGCATGGGAGTTATTTCGTGGAAAAGCATACAGTCGATCTTTGCAATAAAATAAAATGAAAAGGTATTGTATTTACGTATGTCCCCAATAATGCTAGGCCACAAAAAAAATCAAATTTAGTCATTGGCCGCTATTTTGGATTTTGCGCTGAATATCTCAATACGCTCAACATTTTCGAGATGTCATCCGGCGGATTCATAATCTGGGGAGTCTCATCTTTCATATGACACCATAAAATCTACTATGGTAAGAAAATCCGGGCTTGATTAAAAATCGCCACTGATCCCCCTGGCTATAATTAGTTGTTTATCTATACATATAATAAATCTCTAAAAGGACCATTTTTGTACATTGAATATTTTTTTAAATTGTTTGACCAAACGAGATACCAAAAATGCAATTTTGACAATTTTTGTCTGTCTGTGTGTCTGTTTGTTCCAGCATCACGCCAAGACCGCCCAGCCGATTTTGATGGGACTTTCACTATTGCATTCCTTGTGTTGCCCATGAACACTGGCATTTACTTCATCAACATCGGTTTAAGGAAACAAACGTTATGGCATTTAAAGGAATAAAAACGGGAGAAATGGGTAAAACCGCTGGCAACGCGGCGCGGCGCGGCGGCGGTGTCTATTGTGTAATAAAAGTAATATGTCTAGTGGGTAATGAAAGTAATAATTGAGAAGGAAAATGTTCTTTAAAAAAGTTACTTCTAAAGTGTATGAAGTAAAAAAGGAAAGAGGGATACTATAGCGCCACTGTGTATTGTAGGTAGGTACCATTATTAATTATTAACTTCGGTTGGTCAGGGGATAGGCACATAAGTAAATATAATACTTTGTTCATTTATGAAAAATATCGACTGTCTGCATTTTCACGAAATATCTCCCATGTTCAAAGTTGGTGTGTTCGTGCCATCTCCTGTATGCGCGCCCGAAAATATCTACCTACCTCTGTGTGAGTCTTTTTGACAACAACCACCCTGCACCGCTGATAATACGGTACTATAACTTTTTTAAAGGTTATTACTAAAGCAATATATAAAATGAAAAAGGTAAATTATTTGATATAATTTGTCCATGCAAACGAAGTAATGCTAAAAGTGAGCGCTTTTTGTCACTTAGAAAAAAGAACCTAATTTCTTCGCAATTATAATAAACCATAACGATTAATCAGCGGATCAGATATAACTACTATAGTACCTTGTTAATTTATCGCTAATATCACTGAACACACTATTGACAAAATTAACACATTTTTTATCTTCCCCAAGTTTTATTTTATCCATCTTTGGTATCCAATCTACCCTAATTTTAAAACTAAAGCATTTTTGAACTTATATTAAGAAGAAACGGAATTTTCTCGGCTAATAGAAGAGAAATATGTAAGGGGGATCTTTTAACATGTTCAAAAATTTTGCAGGAGGGTCTGTTATCACCAATATTTGTTTAAAACATTAAACAAGGTAAATTATATTAAAAAGTGTGTACCAAAAAATATTGTTAACTATTTATCTGTAAAATATCCTGTTCTGCACTATTTATGGAAAACAATTCACTACAGCTACAATTCAACGATAAATACACTACCACAGTCTAACTGCACCTTAAGAAAGTTTATTTAATGTAATATTTTCTTTTCTCTCTTTACTCCCTACAACCTGACAATCAGTTTAAAAATGTTATTGATTTATCGAGGCACGTTTTGCCATCTTAGGTCCGGGCGATCCGTCGGGTTTTTCTCAGTTTTTTGTATTTTTTCTTTTGTTATTTTTATATTTTTATTTTAAGACTTACAAAAATGCATAAGAAGTAGGTGAAAAAGTGCCGAAAAGCCGCCAAAACTATCTTTTCACGGGTAAACAGCACATCTGTAATAAACCGCCACATTTTAAATATTGCTCCAGAACCAATTAGAACGCGACTCTACAATGTTGCCATAACTGATTTCAAAAATTTGCTTTCAATCTGTAGAGTTCGTCTTCTAGTTTATTTTAATTTCTTCGACGTCGCGTCGTGGTTTAAAAAAACAACTTACCATATACTAAATATGAACTCTTTGGATCGCATATAAATTGTGTTGGTCTTGAGACGTTTAATTTATTGAGTGCTAATGTGTTGTTAATGTAAAGAACTGCTTTTCCTACGTTGCTACTTTTCTTAATGTCACTAAAAATATATAGATATTTTAGAAAATTTTGGTGCGATATTTTTCGTTCTTTAGTTCTTGGATTCTTTAGTTCTTGGATTCTTTTGTCCTCTTACATACATTACGCTTGACCACTAAAAAACTTCTTTTGTCTAATTCTAACCCCTTCTCAAAAAATATGATGTAGTTTTTTAATTAACGAAAAAACGTTGTCTGCGGTTGTCACAAGTATTGCTAGAATATTTTGAGTCCCTCTTACGCCATTTGAATTCCTCTTAAAATCTTTCGTTTTGTAATTACCATCAAAAGTTACACCAGAAGAAAAAATTGCTTTTATTGTATTAAAATAAAAAGGCATTTTTCTTAATAATATTTTATAAGATCGAAATTATTAATGTATAATATTTTACATTATATGAGTTCTTTTGTCATTATACATTATAAAATATTTTTTATAAAAACAGCATATATTGACTAAATTCTAGCAGAACCAAAAGTATCACTTCCCGCCCTTGGTAGTTAATTAACTATTGCACAAGCAGTTAGGTGCTAATCTAATGGCCGGACATTCACACAGCACATGTCTGGCCGTCTCATCATACTCCATACAGAGCCTAAATTCGATGTCCTCACTTAGACCCATTCTGTGTAATGGTACTTTCAGCCTGCAGTGTCCGGTGTATAGATCAACCATTGTCTGGATGTCCTACCTGGTGAGCTCAGTGAGTTTCCCGGCCCTCTTCCTGCAGCGTTCTGTAATGAACTCTTTGGAATGTGCCAGTCCCGGCAATTCTCTCCAGTATTAGTGGAACTTGTTCTCCATCCAGCCTGAGAGAGCAGTGTTGATTGTGCTGTATGCTATTCCAAGGGCTGGTTGGGGGCCAATAAAGACGGCAGAGGCCGCTTCACGCGCCAGCTGGTCGGCAGTCTCATTTCCCCGATAACCAGAATGGTTCGGAATCCATAACAGCGACACAGTGTTTATTTGCTCTAGGGTGTTCAGTGTATCCTGGCAGCTCCTAACGGTTCTCAATGAGCACCTATAGGATTCAAGAGCCTTAAAGGCCGCTTGACTGTCGGAGAGTATCTTTATTGATCTGTTGCGCCAGTTATGATCTGTCATCCAACGTGCGCTCATTTCAGTTAGGATAGAAACTATTTTACCTTAAAACTGCATTAATGTCATTATGAGAAGCAATTTTCCTTGTAAGGGGTCTGACAGAAAGTGTTTGCAATCCATCCGTAACTAAACGTTTTAATTCTTCTTTAACATCATCAGGTTGATTAATAATATCACACAAATCAACAGCAAAGAATGATGTGCTTCTTAGGAAACAATGCATACCTATAATTAACGTATAAATGTTTCTATGTAAATAACTCCTGCAGATTAAAAGAAAATTAAAAAAATATACTGCAGTTTTCCGGCATGTAATAGAAATTGAAAATTTTAAAATTAAATACCATACTGTTGTTTTGCAGCGATGTTATGATTTTTTAAGAAAATTTTAATTTAAGTCTATATCACAAAGTTTACATTTATGAGAACGAAATACTGAAAAGTGAAGAAAAAAAACCCTAAATATACAAATGGATAATCGAATGTTTATGACCCTATCTTCTTACCTATGCTATTGTTTTCTTCTAGATCGAATTTTCCAATATGAATAAAACGTCCAAAATCAGCAATACAAGCCAACGAGGCTTTTAGTAGACTTCCAGAAAGGCTGTTAATTATAACATTAGCCCCTTTACCTCCAGTAGCCATCATAAGAAACGGTTCAAAACTTGCGTCCTCAGAACTTAAAATATGTCTGTCTTTTAGCTAAAATTAATAAAGCAAATTATCAATAAATAGTATATTAAATCGACAACATTTTTTTGATAAAGGTAGTATTAGATATCTTAGCATAATCTCCGACATGCACATAGATTTTGCCAATATCTTTAGAAGTACAAAACCCATTTAAATAAGAAATGAATCAAAATGAAGAAGAATAACTCCGAACTAAGACACATTAAAATATTTGATTTTTTTTTTGGTTTGGGTAAAAAAAAATTTGACTAAAAAAGTGAAAAAAAATGCCTTATCTTAAAAGCACTTTAAAGAACATGAAATTGAATAACTGAAAAACTTTTTGAATGATTCCTATTAAACTATTTTTAACTTGATCTATATATATACCTTCAAACTGGTGTGACCAGCATTTACAGAGAAATTCTGGTTTTCGTACAAAAAAATACAGTGGCGGGCGTCTTTGTTATTTCTGTGTTTTTAAAGACACTTACATTTTACGTATTTTCGAAGTGCTGCTTGTTGTTCTTTGCACTAGTCATTTATGTTAATAGTGAATTTTTTAAAACATAATATGCGTAAATATTATGTGAAGAAAAAATATTATGTTTGTCTCCCATAAAAGTAAAAAATTTAGATGCTGATTTTCCAAAATTGTAATACAGTGTGCCCAACATGAACTTAATTTCTAAGGTGGAAAGTTAGAAGACCATTGGCGGCGGGTAAAAAATACACCCACGCGAAGTATATTTAGATAAATAGAAGGATAAACTAAATTTTATTAGAAAACCATGAAATTTGAAATAGAGGTAGAAAAAAATATTATATTTTATCAAACCGACCAAATTTCTCCCTATCCAGTGCATAGGCGATGTTTTTGAGAAATGGGAGAGGGTAAAATTACAAAATTTAAATTTAGGGAAATCAAACTTTATTAAAAGTGACGATTATTAGATATTTTTTGAACTTGATGAAAACTAAAATCAATCTGTTAGGTTAATGAGAGCACCCAAGCCCCCCCTCCTCGGCAGCTGCTGTTTTTTTATACAAAGAATTTTGCAAAAACGCTTGTCACACGAGATTCACGTTATTGTGAGCCGGTATCGGGGAAAATGACAGCTTTAGCGATAAAAATAATATTTTTCCGCATAATAATTGCGTTTGTTCCAACGACTTGAGGGGTGGGGGGGGGGTTGGTTCCCATCCCCATCCCTTAAATACGCTCCTGTTCATTAAGACCATTTTATAGACTATCTACAACCAACTAAACGTCGTTTTGTGATTGTAAATATTGATTTATTGTAAAAGTATCCAGAATGGATCTAGTAGGCTTTGGAAAAATGGATGTAGAAAGTTCTCGACAATTATATAAACGTTACACAAGCGAGACAAAAACGTCACAAAGCTAACATCGCATGAACGGCACTATTACGTTATAACATCTTACTTATAGTGACCGATGTGAAATACTAGTAACGTTACAGAAGGTTATGTGACTGAAGTATGTAAACACTTGCAACGTTAATTCTGTTTAATGCCTGTCGCACTGGTTTGTTAAATTTACGCCGACGCGGCGCACAGTGTGCGATTTTACCTATCTAGGGGGATTTAATTCCGAAGTTATGAAATTTTATTAATTTTGCTTAGTAGTGAGTTTTAACAGAATTAACCATCTAAAAAAGAAACTCAATTGTAAATTTTTATTATTCCTATGTACTGTGTATTTAAAAAACAAGACAATATACTTATTGTGTGATTTAAAATGCAAGAAAAATAAACCTAAAAAAGTGTTTCAAAATAATGCTAAGAGGAACTTTAAACTGACTAAATTTACAAATAACATAAAACATCGTAAATCGTATCCCTTATACACGGTGTATCACGGTCGATGGTACGTTAGGCGTATATGGAAAACAGAACGTAGCATTTTTCTGAAAAATTGGTTGCCATCCTAGCAGACGATGTTCTATCATTCTAAAATATTTTTAGTATTGCGGCGTTGCCACTTCTATAAAAAACTGGCAACAACTTTGTTTTTTTTTCAAATGGAACATCCTGTATATTATTACTTTTAATTCTCCTAAAAATTCTGAGAAATTTGAGGTATCACACTCAAATGTCACTCTTACCATTACCGAGAAGTAAACGGTTGAAAATAGCATATTTTTAGGCTTTCATAGGAAATAGAACAAAGTCTATTTATTCTAACTTTTTAATCTCTATTTGGTGACGTTAATTTGACAACCTGTCAGTTGTCAAATTTTGTGATAAAATTTGCATTCTTGAAACCTTAAGGCGCATTTACACAGACAAACTTTCCTTTGATGTTGAAATGCCGACAAACATTTACACGAGCCTCTTGAGCAAAATGTTCAAAGAAAAGTTCGAGCAAAATCTTGTACAAAAAGACTCACGGAAATTTTGGAGAGAATTTTAAGCAAAATTTGTTTGAAGAAATGTTGGTATAGAAATTTCTTACAAATTCAAAATATATATTGTTATCGGAATTCATTGAACTTAACTGAAAATAGAAAATCAAAGTTTTAAAACAAGGTATTTTTAATCAAATTCACATTTTATCTTATAAGCAACTACGATTGATCTGATTTTTATAGTGGATATGCCAGTATACTTATAACTTTTTTGGTGTTGTAAAAAAAAAGAGAATAGAAAAAATAATAATTGGCACTTATTTATTGCTGTTGCCTGTAAAATGTAATGATAAAAATTTACGTTTAAAAGAATATCTCTTTATTTTAATTCCTAGTTTAAAACACAATACAATAATAATTAAGTCAAATTAAAAAACCTATATACATTTTATTAAATCTCAAATATATGAACCAAAGCACGTTCCGTCTAAATAATACCGTTTATTAGCCACTTTTACAACCCTACGATCTCGACCCTTGTCTAAAAAATATAATTTAGCAGCAATAGAATAGATTTTTGAATCGGAATGTTGCCCCTTTGCATATTGTTTGTTCAGTGTCAGTAATCGATCTTGATTATTACATTAAATTGGAAGTAAATATCTATCTTCAGCATTTTCATGAACATTTTACTTTTTTAAGCAACCCTTGGGGCCTTAAACTAACTAGGTAAATCTGGTGTGAGAAATTTAAAAAAAGCAATCAAAGCTAAGGGTAAAGTAAAGTTACAAAAATATGTTAAAAAAAAATCCCCCTCCCCACCACTCCTCATATTCGTGAGGCGCGGATTACCGCTTAAAATAAATATAATATTAAAAGAACTCAAAATTTTTTTGGAAAAGAAAAATTTTCCTGGGTTGTTTTTTGAATTTAGGAAAAAAACCCCTGGAAATAAAAAAAACTCGCAAGAAAATCCCAAAAAAAATCCGTGAAAAACCCTAAGAAAAAAATATTATAAGTAACCCTAATCCATGTGACAAAACTGATAGAGAATAATGTTTCGCTTGCGGTCGGCTTTTTTTCACAAAAATTTAAAATAAAAGTTGGTGTTCCATTTTTTTAAAGAATTGAGATCACTGATCACTGATGTGAAATTTTATTTATTCTCATCTTTAAAAATATGTTTCCAAAAGAGATAGCAATAATTTGCTCAAAAATTTACCCGAACAAAATGTTCAAAGAAAAGCTCACAAAAATGTTCACGCAAAAATTTTTAGATCTTTTGCCCGAGTGCGTCTGTGTAATTGCGCCTTTAAACTCCATACTAAAACAAAAGAAACAAAAATTGGCGCAAGAACGCGCAAAATATGTTTAAACGATCTAATACTATAATGCCTAAACTTATTTATCTGTATGTTTTGGTATCCAGATTTGCTCATATAAGGAATATTTTTCATTTTTAAATTTAAAAAATATTGTAATTTTTCACAGGTGTTACATTTAGGCAATTTTAGGGCCCCTTGCTAAAAGTTAAAAAATTAATAAAATTATAAAAACATACCTCAACAATCAGTTTAAAGCTTACACTATTCAAAAATATTTCTAAACTGCAAAACACTTCATACCAGCTAGCTTAAAGTCGATTAACTGAAGATATGTATGTTATTTTCTGATCGAGAATAATAACACTGTACGGTGGCGCACAGCCGCCCATAACAACATCAAATTAACGTTGTTAGACGTTTTATATTTTCCAAGGGTTGGGAGGACGTAATATTTAATGTTAATAACTTTGCTGGGCTTAGTAAGTAAAAAACATCACGTGGGACCAAACTGGATGTAATGTAGTAGTAAAAGTATTGAAATAAAATAACACATGTTCCACATACTCTTGAAAAATATATATAGGCCAGGTAAACTAAGAAAACAGGACTTTCCCATCTTATATAAATATTTCCAAAATTCTTAAATTTAGAATAAAATGTGTGTAACGAACATTCAAAAAAGTCCTTTGTTATCTTAGTCCATGTTTTATCTTCGATTAAGGCTAAATGTTTCTGGTATTTAAATGAAATAATTTATTTGCAATGAATAAACATTCTATAAATCTAACAGATTTTATTCTTGATGACACATGATGATTTGAGACTTATTTAGCCTTCTTATAAACTTTATTTTAGCCCCCTAAATTATTAGTATATAGAAAAGAACGTAAATTGATTTTTCGGACTTTAGGTTGGCCAATAGAAATTAAGGTATAACAAAAAAAACTTCTAAGTGTAGGAGGAGGAGTATATTATAACTCGAAAATAAAAACGCATTCTATGACGCCTTGGGGTCTAAAGACTGATTTCAGCATTGACTTTAAAATTATATAAAATCGACAACTCTATTTTTTTATTTGAGCGCATCTGCACTGGCTACGGATAAATTTTGTCGGCTTGATAACCGTAATAGCAGGCCAAAATAATGTTACCTGTTAAATACGTAGGTACTTGAATATTTACAAAATACTTTGCATATAAAACCACAGCCCCCGGAAAGGAGGGGGGGTCCAAAGCGCACTTAGTTTTAACTTAAAATATTGCTTTTAGTTTTTCTTGAGTTCAAATAATACATAATCGTCGTTTATAATAAGGTTTGACTTACCTAACTTTAAATTTTGTAATTTTACCCCCCCCTCCATTTCTCAAAAACATCACCTCTGCACTGGGTAGGGAGGAATTTTGTCTGCCTGATAAAATAAATTATTTGTTTCTACCTCAATTTTAAATATCATCTTTTACTGCCAAAATTTAGGTTATCGTTTTATTTATCTAAATATACTTCGCGTGGGTGTATTTTTTACACGCCCCCAATGGTCTCCTAACTTTCCACCTTAGAAATTGGGGAAAGTTCATGTTGGGCATACTGTATTAAAGATCATTAATGGTTGATCATGTTTACCTATTCAAATACAAAATCACCATTTGTTTGCTAAAGAAAATCAATTTTGGAAAATCAGCATCTAAATTTTTTACAATTTGTAACTTGCTCATATTTTCAAGTTTTTCACTTGGTATTCTTTTATGGAAGAAAAACATAATATTTTTTCTTCACGTTTAACGTAAATAACTAGTGCAAAGGGCAGCAAGCAGCACTTCCAAAATACACAAAATGTAAGTTTTTTAAAAACACAAAAAAAAACTGTATTTTTTTGTACGAAAACCAGAGTTTCTCTGTAAATGCTGGTCAGACCAGTTTGAAGGTATATATATATATATAGAGCAAATTCTAAAAATAGTTCGATCGGAATCACCCAAAACGATTTTCTGTTATTCAATTTCATGTTCGTGAAAGTCCTTTTAAGATAAGGCATCTTTTGAAATTTTTTTGAAAATCTTTAAATATGCTCGTAAGATACCTAATACTAGTACCTATTGACCCATATGCTCAAAAGCTGGTTAAACCTTCATAAAAAAAATTGGGTCGATTTACTGTATTAAAACTAGAGAGAATAGACAAAAATATTTCAAGCTAAAAATGAACTAAACATTTTAATACAAGAGAATACGCTTTTTATTATTTTAACCAACCGAAGTTGCTGCGCGGACAAAAATATCGTTTTTTAGCAATAGCGAAAAGACTACTTTAAAACATTTTTACGTAAGGTAACTTTTGCTTTAAATAACTTCTCTGGTATTCCGTCGAAACAGTTGATTATTTTAACCAACCGAAGTTGCTGCGCGGACAAAAATATCGTTTTTAGCAATAGCGAAAAGCCTACTTTAAAACATTTTTACGTAAGGTAACATATTATTTTTTAAAAACATTTCTTACATTTATAAACTTTTGCTTTAAATAACTTCTCTGGTATTCCGTCGAAACAGTTGTATATACATTGCAACCATAGGCTGTCGAAATGGATATAGCCGCCAGTCCAACTGGTGAACAACCTGCGTGAATCAACACTGTTTCGCCTGGCTGAACTTTTGCCTTAATAAAAAGTCCATAATATGCCTAAAAAAATCAACAATGGTTAATTACAGCAAACACGCAAGTAGGGAAAAGGTAACTAGCTTTAAAAGTTCCATTAAGTCCTCCTTCTCCACCGGTACTGTAAAAATGAAATAAAAATCTCCTGTCCTATCAAGAAAAGTATGCATGAGACGAGAAAGGGGAGAGTGGAGGAATATCGCCATGCAAGGTAATGCCGCCACTCTAGGTATTTAGACCAACAGCCATGTATACCAGAAAGTTGGAAGTATCACTACGCAGAGCAGCAGTAGAGCCAGAGCTTCGGCTTTTGAGTTACGACCTGTTGCCATGTTCGTTTGATCTCAGGCGCGATTGATATTTTGCCTCTAATTTTTACATTATCGAAAATTGGGGATAAGTAGTTCAAAGTTTTTTCTAAATTTTATTAAACGTTTATTCTAGGTTCTAAATAACCTACATGTACAGGGTGGTCAAAATTCGAGGGGATTGCGGGGGAATTTTGGGTATTTATAAGGGAGAAACTAATGTATATATTATGAGCTTGATTCTTGATAAATTAATAATGGTGAAAACCGCTGTATGTCAATCCGTTTATTTTTGGCATAAATTGCTTTTCTAGAGATAATAGGGAAATTTTGGAACGCTTAAAATTTTGACAACTTTGACGGCCACTGTGGTAGTGTTTAACAACCACTACCACGCATCGAATTTACCAGAGTTTTTGGAACAAATAAGAAACTGTCACTCATAAAAAAATATAGAGATGTGAGAAACGCAAAATTGGTCTTTATTAAACAAATGTGTTTGATATTTTGGAACATGTTTATATTTTATTATTTTTAAAATTAATTGTGCCAAAATTCTATAAAATTAACTATAAAAATAACCACAACCACAACGAAATGGATTTGTAGCTTACGGCAGTGGTAGTGGTTAATTACTACAACGAAATGACGTTTAGCTATTGCGCAGACGCAGTAATTACTACAACCACTACGAAGTGTCAAATAAGCGTTCCAAAATATCCCTAAACTGGATTTTATTATAAGTTTCTCAGATTTTTACTTGATTTTTAAAATCAGCGTCAAATTACCTTTAAAACGATATTTCACGATTATAATGTTATTTTTTATGTGTTTATATGTTTATTATTTTCTTTATTTTACTAATTTTTTTTTTTAATTTTATTTTTATAATTATTTATAAGTAAACAATAAAATACAAAAACAAAATAAAAATAGGTATCAAAAACAACATAAATATCATGTGCGAAACGCCATTTTAAATTTTATGCTGATTTAATTAAGTAACAAATAAGTTATTTCATAAGAAAAATACCGTCTTAGTGTTATATTTCAAAATCTGAACTTTACAGATAAAATCCAGTTTGACAAATAAATTCTACTTTAAATTATTTATTAAAAAGTAATAATACATTTTTATTAATAAAAAAAGTTTAGACGAAATTCTAAAACGCATATTTTTCAAAAAGCCCCGTAGCTAAAAACAGGTTGACATATTGGCATGCGGTTTTTAACGTTATTAATTTCTTAAAAATAGAGCAAAAAAACATGTATTTTAGTTTTTTGCTATATCCCTTAGAAATAACCAAAAATCTTTTATATATTTTTTATTTATTTTTTCGAAAAAATTAAATAAATTGAATTGAAAGATAGGGAAATAGTGTCAAAATATTTGGGGAGATATCGCCATATGAAACAGGTGCACCAAAAGTAGTAAATGGGCTTACGCTGAATCTTCCGATTAACATAGTGCAAGGAAATATACTGCGCCTACTGCCAAATTTAGCTCTTCTTGTTTGCCTAAAATTTATGATTTGCTTTGTTTTTTTTTTCCACTAAGAATATTTTTATTTTTTACCTCTTATTTTTAGGAACTATTCGTTTTCGCAGTTGCAAATGTGTTTTTCATAAATGTTTTGGTGTTTTTTTTTCGAGGAACATAAACAGAAAACGAACACAAGTACCTACTGGGTGCTTATTCTTGAAAGTAACAGAAAGGAATACTCCCGAGGATGCTCCTTTTTTACGAAGACGCATCTGATTGGTCGAAATCTTATTTTCTTTGTCACGTTTCTGTCAGTTTTGGCAGTAATGACATTAGTTGTGGGCGATTTTGCTCTCCTACCTTATACTAGCGAGCAAACTCAAGGCAAAACCGCTCACGCATAATGTCATTGGTGTCAAACCAGAAAAAATAGTGACAGAAAACTTAAATTTTGACCAATCAGATGCGTTTGCGAAATTAAAAAATACGAGCCCTCGCGTTATTACCTTAAGGATGTGGCGATATTGCTCAGTAACACAGAAAAATCCGCGCACCTGGGACTTTTGTCGAAAATAAATATATTTTTATTAAATTGAAAGTTGTAGGTATGTTGGTGGGCTAAATAAATTAAAAGGAATTTGTTATTAATTTCGTTTTAAACTGCTGCAATTTTACTGACTCACCTAAGGTGGCGATATTCCCCCATTCTCCCCTGTTTGTAAAAAGTTATATTTTTATTTCTTTTGCAGTTTAAGGAAAGAAAACTCGCTCATCCAGATCTTTTATCGTTCTCTACGAATTTGACGATCAAACTTTTTTAAAAATCGGTTTTGCGATCCCTTCGCCAGGATTTATCTGCCTAAAACAATCTCAAAAAAACTTTACATGCAGACTACTTATTTTTTTCTTACCTTGTGGAACGTTCTTGAAATGCTTGTGAAAATGTTGGTTTATCAGAATCAATATTTTTGTATAAAGCATATTTAAAAAAGTTTAGTTTTTGTGACATATAACTTAGAACCTTTTAACAATAAATCAATTTATTAAAACTAAATATAGATATACCTACACTGACAAATGCATACGGAATGGTGGCGCCATCTTCCAAGCTCCAATCAGAAGGTATTTCCCATGAAAAGGTTGGATCAGGATATAAGGCGCAACTATGCTTTTCTAGTTCTGCCAGTCCCATAACTCTTTGACCTGCCGAATTAACTGCTGAATAGTCAAGCAATCCCAATTGACAAGGTCTATTAATACTGGGGCTAAGCGTCTCATCCCGTAAATTGATTCCCAAATGACTAACATTTTTATTTTTCATTATGTTGTTTGTGAAATTATTAAGGACGATGTTATCTTTAAATTTCACAGGTATTGGTAAATAAGCATAAAGTGAGTCTTCTTTGAAAATTAATAAATTCAGATCCTGCCTAAATATTTTTTTATAATCTGGACTAGTTTTTTTTTCTAGGTTGAATATTATTCTTAAACAATTCATGTTAGGTAATAATTTAAGTGCATGTGCAAAATTGGTAAATCCTTCAAATGGTATAACTGGAGAAATGAGGCATACTCTGCTGTTAGTCAAAGAAGCAGATTCAACTGCTTCATATAATTCCGGGACCCAATGCACAGACGAACGTTTAAGGTCCTTAATGCTTAAAGTATCATTCTTAATTGTTACTACAGAAACGTTAGAGTTATTAGCCTAAAAAATAAAAATAGAGCTGGTACTTCATGCGTGAGTAGATGTTAATATAAATCCGAATGTCAGCTTTATGCATTGCAAAGGCGATTTCGTTGACTTCTACAATTCTAAAGCCAATCCAGATATTTATTTTTAAGTTTTGTAGTATGACTTTTGGCACGCAATGTAATTTGGTTGACCAAATTACCTAACGGTTTTTGGAGGTTAAAACCGTCAACGAAATTACTCTTGCAATGCTCGTTTTTCTTTAACCGTGACAACATTTTCAATGCACGATCCTAAATAATGTAAAAATCTACTCAGAAATAATTTGTATAAAGCTCATCTTCACCAAGGTAAATGACCCTAGAGTATTTTTCCGGAATGCTCCACATGAACATTCCTGGGATGTCTTATCGGTACAACTGCATCAAAATTACCGATAATTTTTGCATGAAACGCGTTTTTTTTTAACTTCAAGAGTTTGTTTTTATATGTTCGCGCAAAAATCCGCAGGAGGAGGGCATTTTCGTCAAATATGCAAAAAGACGAATTCATTTTGTAATAAAAACACGTTGAATACAAAAGCTATCCGGTTCATTTGATTTACGAATATAATTTTATTGAATATTTTCTGAATCAGATAAATAATCATGGGTGTTCTAACGTTTTTAAAAAATGTGACGGACAGTGAATTTTTTATCTAATTTCACCTGATTTAGAGCCGGTATATCAATAGTGAGCTAGGCATTTAACTCTTGAGTTAACGAGAAATATGACTGACATATACCAAGCGCCAGAATGAGGCAGCTGATGGTTAACTAGGGGGTTACATACCTAACTCCGCTATTGATAAACCATCCATAAAATTTCTGGGTCGTTGCTGGATGGGACTATTTTAAACCATCTCATATCAGACGCTTTCTAAAAAAGTCCACATTCGGTTCACGTTCCCGTAATATGATATTGGGATAAGCCACTCTTGCTTCTATATTCCCCACAAGTAAAACATATCAAGAAATTATCAGTACTTTTAACAGTTTTTAACATCTTTCTGCATATTTTCATTACTTGTAATCCTGAGTAATCTTCCTTACCTGTCTAATAATTAAATATTTTTCATTATTATATGTGAAATCTGCAACAGTCACAATATTTTCATAGGATATAACTTCTTTACTTGCTTGTACAATGAGGAATGCATGAGAGTTTGCTACAAGATTAGCAATATCATCAGTAATATGGCTATTATGTATAACAAGAAGAGGATATGATTGTTGGACGGATACTTGTTTGGCATCTTTGACTGCTACAATATTGGGCTAGAAAAATTATAATAGTTAACGATTTAACATTTTATTTAAACGTAAGTAAAAATGTTTTAGGAATATTTTATTATAAAAAAGATTTGTGGCGTAGAGGGCAAAGGGAGAGGGAATAAATCGGAAAAAAGTTTTTCCTCGACCAGGATTTGAACCTGTGAATTTATTAGGGCGCTAAATTTTCCCTTCATTTTAAATATTTTATTATATTTCTACTAAATAAATAAATTATATTCTTACGTTAAGCTTTGGGTACTGATTTAGAGCTGTTTGTATATTGTTCAGTAATGGTTTTTTACTTTCAATTTCAGTGATCATAACATTTGTAATATATTCATCGTGGAAGTTATTTAGCATAAACTGCAGAGCCATACAGATTCCAGTTTCAATTTTCTAAAATAAAAATATATATTTTTTAACATAAATTTGGATTTTTTATTGTCCACACGTATTATAGTTAGTAATTATTTAAACTGATTATTCACCTATGTGACATTCAAATTTCTTTTAAAAATTGTTTTTAACAGTACTTACTAAATATACGACATTTTGAAGTGGAATGTATTCGACAGAATCAACATAAACAGTTTTTTTTTCTTTTTCAAGAGTTGTGGTTTGTACTCCAATTAGCTGTAAACCCTCCGTTGCAATAACTCCAGTAGCATAGTCAAAATCGACTGTAAGATCTGATTTTTCTTCAGGTAATTTAGTTTGATCAATACATATTTTTTGTATATTCTTTGGAACCTGAATATCTTGGTTTTTCTCACCACTTGATATTACACATTGTTCAATCATGGCCTCTATTAACATTGTCCATCGTTTATTCCATTGAACGACGGCTTTAGAACCTAAAAATTTTTTCCTTAGCATGGTTACGACTTTTTTAAAATTTATCTAACCTAATTGAAAAGCCATGCACCGAATCCTCTCACCGCATTATTTTGAGATTTTTAATTTTTTCAACTTAGTTAGTCCCTGTAAACCTTACAATGTGTCAGGGTCCCTCTTAATCAGATGTACAGGACTTCCCTAGAACTCATCTTGTAAATTCACCTTTCTGATCTGCTGAATAGCTTTATGTTTTTAAACTTTTATTACCTACCTTCCTCAGTAATTATCAAACACTTAATGCTTTTAAAAGGACCAGAGTACTTGCAACCTCTGTGGCCAAGTTCGTTATAGATGTCACTTCCTGATAGCTGCACATTATCTTCGCTTATTTCTATTGGATAAAGTTCGCTCATAAATTTTTCATTTGATTGAGGAAAAGTCATTTTTCCTGTCATAATAATTTCTTTGTTGGATGTAATTTCGAATTCGCCACTTCCCTTTTGAACCATCGCGTGGAGTGGAACAGAACCTAAAATAAAATTATATTTGAATATTTTAAAATTCAATTTAAATATATAAAATATTTTACCTAACTAAAGAATATTATTAAATATTACGCTTATTACTTGTACCTCCTAGAGAATGTTACATTTATTTTATTACTTGGAGATAAAAATTCTTGGCTCGATACGATTGATGATATTGACAGGCTTACTTAGTTTAAAATTTTAAGCCGGCATATTAAATTGGGTTCAGAAAATATAAAATAACAGTAATTATACACTCTTAGGAAGGACTCTTAACCAACTCAGATTAATGCAAGAAGATTTATAACAGAATTGCTGCTTAATTTTAGTGGCTTATACACCTACTTTTAATTGTAGGCTTGAAAAAGTTGCTTACCTATTTTAGGGATTTTCAGTGGCGTTCCAAAATGCAGATTTTCAAACAAAATTTGTTTGTGTCCACTACTGATGTTGGATATAAGAGTATATGCAATATTCTAAAAATTTAAATAAATTATATTAAAGTAGGAGGCCAATGTTTTGGATTCCTGATAGCAAATGGGTCCCTCTTATAATTTTTGGTATTAATTTAAATTTGCAGGTATTTCATAAAATAGACAAAAAGTGACATTCCTTGAGGGCTAGTTTACAACAACTTTTCAAATATAATTTAATCAATAATTTACGAAATCCAATTAATAAAAATTATAAAATAAAGTAGAAGAAATTGTTTTAATTACGTTGATCACAGAAACGAACAAGTAAAAAACGTATTATAATTCACATAAAAATCATAGTTATTATTGTATTTCTCCACTCATAGTTATTTTAAGTTTTGATTTAAAAAGCAAAAAAAAATGGAATTTGCATTGTTGGTTATGAAATATACCTTGCACTAAATTATTTACATCTGTTAATATTTAATGTGTACAATTTTAATTAAATCGAAGAAGCTCTTAGACAAAGGTCGGATTCATCCTATATAATTATATTATTTTCTATACTAAGTTTTTTTTCGGGTCACTGATAATGTTAAATGACTGCTAGATCTTCTATTTGAATACGTCAACTATGACAGGTTAACCATAGATGGAGGCAAAAACTAACTATTTTAAAACTTACCAAATAGAAACTAGTAGGTAATATTATGTTGTCATCAAGCTGGTGTCCTACACATTCTCTAAATTCTTCACTATTTAGAGTTACTTGCATATCAGTAACACTAAATAATGAATGCAATTTATCCTCTAATCCGGTTCTCCAAGATTCCGTGTGGTTCCAGTGAGATAGCGGCGCTAAAGAAGGGGTACCTCTTCCTACCGGATAGGGAATTTTAGGATAGATACTTGAAACGTTCATGTCCATACCAGCAAGATACATTCTAAAATTAAAACGAAAATAATAATTGTTTAGGGAGCATTGTTGTGGTCTTATTGCGACAATTTTACTTTCAAAATTAGGTTTCATATTACCAGTTATCGCGAAGAAAATTGAAATATTTGTTACATAAATTTTTTAGCCTCACGTTTGAACAAATCAGCAAAACCGAAGTAACTTAGGCAAAATGTCAAATATACAGGGTGTCCTAAAACCAAAAAAGGCAGAGAAATAAAATGTCACATATTTAGATGGTTTCTATAAAGTATCTCGAAGCTAGGGCGGTGACGTTATTTTTTTATATGAGATAACCATATATTTTGACCAATTTAAAAAGAGCTTTTTTTTGTTTCCAAAAATATCTAATATGTTACCTAACGGTTTTTAAATAAAATGTCAAAATTATCCCCATTAGATCAATGACTTACAAGAAAAATTTATTTGGTGACACTTGCCTAACTTATTGCGCTTATTAAAAATTTTGAGTTATTTTATTAAAAAGCCGTTACAGACAAAAGTAATATAGTTGGTATTGTTGGAAACAGAAAGAAAAGTTTTATTCAAATATGTAAATATATATAGGTTATATCATTTAGAAAAGATTAATGTAGACGCCCCAGCTCCGTCTCCTTAAAAACTGGTGGCATGATTATTATTGATATTAAAAGTTTTAATTATCTACCTCTTTTGGTTTTGGAGATACAAAGGGGGGAGTTTTGGGACACCCTGTTTATAAATATAACTTGCAGTTTTACTTATCTGCCTCTTTTGGTTTTGGAGATACAAAGGGGGGAGTTTTGGGACACCCTGTTTATAAATATAACTTGCAAAGAGTGGCCGAATTTTATTCGAAAACATTGGTTCAAAAAACATTGATTCGAAAAACGTTGTTTCGGAAAAGCATTAGTTTGAATGGTAATTAGTTCGAAATACATTCTTTCGAATGGAAATTAGTTTGAAATGCATTGGTTCGTATGGTAATTAGTTCAAAATACGTTGGTTCGAACGTTAATTAGTTCGACATCAAAAAGGTTATTTTAAACCTAACCCACTTCACAAGGAAAATTAATCAACCCCTACCATTTGAACCAATATCTTAATTACCGTGTGAACTAATGTATTTAGAACTAATTACCGTTCTAACCAATGTCTTTTTGTCTTTCGAACTGATTTTAAAAAAATTAAATTCCGCGAATTACTAGTAAAAACAGCGTCGGTTTTTATATGCCATTCTTAAGATAATTCGAAATGTGTTCAGTTCGTTTAATTGGTGCGCTTTAAGAGATTGGAACTTTGTTATGTGCCATTAAAGTGCGATTAATTGGTATGCGATTAAAGTATTTTCTTACCCTATATTTGAGTGCGCTAATTCTAATATCATAGTGAGACTAGGATGAAATCATGCTCTTTTAGAAAAACTAAATTTAAATAAAAAGTTAAAGAATCTTTTGGATTTGTTTTAATCAAAATATATTTGCAACTAAATATATTTTATATTAACAACCAAAGTAGCGTTCTCGGTGCAGATGTATAAAATTATTATTAGGTATTTGTTTAATTTCCTTCTGTGATGTTAAATATTTAATATATTGATGCTGGCAAATGAATATTATATAAAAATACTTGCTTTCCAAGCGAAGACAGGAAGAACTCCAAACTACTATTGCATCCTCTTTGCGTTAAAGCGATGTTTGTGCAACCAGATTTAACAGATCTTTTTAATATGGCCTGAAGCAATCCATGGGGAGCAATTTCTATTAAAATGGAATCTTTTGGTATATGTTTAAGACCTTCCTCAAAGAGCACAGAACTCAACAAATTGTTTGTGAGATATTCTGGGGAGCAGTGTTGGGCAAGTTCAGTATTCCAATTTTCTTCCGAGTTAGATGTTGAAATCCATTTGGAAGACCTATGAAATAAAGTAAAAAAAGTGAGCCATTATTAATAAATCGCACGAATATTAGTAACTAGTCTTAACTCCTCCCTTTTCTCCTTCCCATTCCCAACTAGAGGAAAATGGAATAGCTTCGAATACAAACCTCTTTGCTGGTTTTGTGAGAACTCTCTTCATATATTCAAGTAGCTTAGGGGCAGCTGGTCGTATATAACGGCTGTGATAGGCTATTCCCGCGACGTTTACCAATCTGGCAAATATTCCCTGAGCTTGCAATTCAGCTACATATTTCTCCATATCTTCTTTAGGTCCAGAAAGTGTGGCACTGTCGGGGCCGTTATGACAAGCGACCTCTATGCTGGAGGGAATTTTATTTTTTAGAGCTTCGTAGCCTTGACCTTAAAAAAAGATTACATTTTTGTTGAATCCCTTCAGCCTATCTTGCACAAAACATTTTGAGTAAAGATTTACACTGCTTAAAAGATATAAACTTGTAATTAAAATTTAACACTAGATCTTTCCAATCCAAAAGAAATGCATAGGTTTAACCCGTTATTCTTAGCAAAAATAGAAATTTTTAGGCAAACTTGTAAAGTATTGTTAGCGGAATAAGTCATATTATATATTTTATTAAAACCAAGCGACTGGTCAAAGGTAAAAGGCAACTGGTCGACAAAAAACAAAAAGGTAATTCCTACCAACTGCAGCCATCATTCCTGAAATTAACTCGGATTCCAATGAAGCACGACCTCTGTAATAGGCACTTAAAATCATTTGTTCGTCAGTTATACATCCATCTGCATAAGCGCAGCCTAATTCTCCTACTGAATGACCAATAATACCATCGGGAGTTATTCCAATCGCTTTGAGAAGATCGGTAAGTGCAATCTAGAACAGTAAATAAATAATATGAACTCTCCGAAAATCCTGTATAAAACAAGTGTGCAACGTATAAAAAAAATATAAATTGATACTTTTGTACACACAAAAAAACACACTTTTTAAAAGGATTATAACTAAACGAGAAACTGTCAAATGTTAATAGTATTAAGCTCTTTAGAAATCAGAGGCACATCAAAATTTATAGATATGATGTCAAATTTAACATTTTGTAAAATTGCGAAAGTATTTACCCCTCACATATTTTTTTCTGTACGACACTGTTATTAATTTTAAACATCGGTTACAAAGTGACATTCTTTCCAGATCTATCAACGTAATATTTTTAAAATTCGGCAAAGAAATAGGGAAGTTTAAAATGTTTAAAAAGCCAGAGTTTGCCTCCAAAATCAAGCTTAGAAACGTGAGACTTACGAACATGGCTAAGGTAGGGTCCATATTTAACTCGCAGATGAAACTCGATTCTTCAGTGACCTTTTTCAGTGCAGGCTAGAATACAGTGACCTGTATTCTAGCCTGCACGCTCGCATTGACTTCTAAATTGACTCTCAAAATTCGCGCACGTGTTTATAAAACCTAGTCGTGAAAATTCTAGAAAGCATTTCCCATGGATGTATTAAAACTTAACAATTTCGCAATAGTGCAACTACCATAGAATCTGGAAGAACATTAAAATTTCTCGATAATTCCTGAACAAAAAGATTGGCGTAGCTTTGGGACAACCTTACAAATTCCTTACTAAAGAAAACTCAATATTTCCACAAAGGAATCTCTAACTGTAACTGTAAGTACCTTCTTTTATGACCATTTTTACCTAACCATTCATAAAACTTAGCAACATGTATCAATTTCCAGCATAAATTCAACTGTAAAAATTATAACCTAATTCCTAAAACTTAGTTACTTTGTAACATTGTGAAAAAAATATAGGCATAGTCAGAAATCGGCTCTGGGGGGAGAGGTTCGTCATTTTAAAAAAATCAACTACCTACCTATTGCAATTTTTTAAAAATTCGATAGGTGCCTATTAATTGAACTCTTCAAATTAAGGGAGAGGAGGGAGGCGGTTTAATAAGTTTTTAATAAGGGCGGATTCTCTGGCCGATCTAGTCTCATTTTCAGATTTTTTTTCAAAACTAACCCTTAAATAAGCCGCCAGCAAAAATTTAGAAAAAATTACACTAAAATGCTATTTACGTGTTTGAAATATTATTGCAGGCGAAAATTTTGGCAAAAAAAAATTCTTGAAATTTTGATATCTTAGGTTTTTTCTAAAATATTTTTGAAAAATGAGATTGAGTTAGATGCCAAGAAGGGGTGGGTTGCGGTGGTTTATAGATTTATTGCCAAAATTATGTCATAAATGCGCTGCAGACGAAAATTTAAAGAAAAATTAAATTTAAGTGACATTTATTATATGTTTTAAATGCTGGTGATGAAAAATAAGTTAAAATTAATTATTGTAACAATTAAGATTTAATATATCACAACAAATCACACGTCACCAACCGGAGTGAAGGGTCAAAAAATTGGGGGGGCGCTCCCCCTGATGGCGACCTTGATCATGATTAATTGTAGACTAAGTTCGACTCCCCAAACCCCCCTCCGGACTACGCCACTGGGTGGGAAAAAAATGTACTTTTTTAAATAGCAAGATCTTTTCCAAAAATTGTCCAATTTTAATAAGCTTGAACTTTTTAAAACGGGCCTCCAAATTTATAGAACCATTGTCAAGAGCGATATTTACTAAAGATGGCGGCACGATTTGAAAAATAGGAATTTTAACCGTCTAGGAAAAGCTTTCCATGCAAAATTAACTAAATGACAGTTTTTGCACACCATAAATTTTGAAACCTGAGCTTTACAAAAAGTCTAAGTTTATTAGAATTGGTCAATTTTTGTAAAAGTTATATTCGAACAAGTAGATTTTCTTTTAATAAGCGTCAATTTACCGGCAAACTTTTGCCTATTTAAACATTTCAAACTTTCTTATTTCTTGACCAATTTTTTAAAATGTTACATCGATGTGCTTGGCTTTCGGCTTTGTAATCAACGTTTGAGATCTAATACCGTGTCGTAAAGAAAAAAATATGTAGAGGGTCAAATATACATAAATAGAAGAAATGTCAAATTTCTAAAAAGCTTAATATTTTAAAAATCTGACAGTTTCTCGCTTTGTTATAATCACTTATAAAAGGGCGCTTTTTATTCCACCCTATATTTAGCATTACACTATTTGTAAATTCACTAGGAAAAGAGATGTATTTTGCTAGAAAATTATTTTTCTGTTTTCTTGCCAAATAAATGGAAGGAATTTGGCATTTTGTAATTGCCATTGTGATCGGCCATATTTGACATATACTTAGAGAGAGGCGTAGCCAGGGGGGGGGTTAAAAACCCCCTTCTGGTTTTGGGAGTTAAACCCAATCTAGTATAAAGTATTAATAATTATCAAAGGCCCCAGGGGGACCCTTCACTCCGGTTTGTGTGTAAAAATTTTTCATGCGGTGCTATGACGTCATTAATTGTTACAATTTAATTTATTTTTTTTTTAACAAATGGTATTCTTAGTATAATTTTTCTTAAAATTTTCATCTGCGCGGCATTTATAATTTGGCAACAAATCTATATATACCACCCCAACCCTAACCCTCTATCATCATCTAACCCAATCTACTTTATCTAAAATATTTTACAAAAAATCTAAGAGATCAAAATTTTTAAAGATTTTTTTTTTATTGTTACAATTTTGTTTAATTTTAAGCAATTTTTTTATCAACAACATTTGAAAATAGCATTTTAGTGTAATTTTTTCATTTAAGGGTTATTTTTGAAAAAATTTGTAAATGAGACTAGATGAAACTTGCTATTAAAAATAAGTATTTTGGTTTCGCATACACTAACTCACCATCTATTTAACCGCCCCTCTCCCCTACCTTCAGTTGAAGAGCTCCAGCTCAAGCAATAGGCACCTACCTAATTTTTAAAAGTGTGCCATGGGTAGGTAACTGATTTTTATTATATGATGAAACCCCCCCAGAGTCGATTTCTGGCTACGCCACTGACTTAGAGATATAGTGTTGTAAGTTTTACGGGCCTTAAGTGTGTTGGATTATTGCTTACCTGAATAGCGGCGATGCCCACAAACGAATGCAATATATTATCGAAAATAGTTTTGTCCTTCGTGCTTATAATATTGATTAAATCTACGCCTTGCTTTCTTAAAAGTTCCGCTGACTTTTTAATAGAATTTTCAAAAACCGGCAATTTCATAAAGTCACCTATCATACCGTTCCACTGGCTTCCCATACCACTGTAAACAAACCAAATTTGGCGTTTGGTGCCTTGCAGATACTAAAACATTGTAATTGTATTAATTGTAAATTTACTGTTTTTGAATGTAATCAAAGCAAAATTTCATAAAAAAATTTTGGTTTAGTAGACAAGGCTTGTTCGTATTGTTTTTCTACAAATTTAGTTCTAAATCCCTGACCAGTTTCGGCCAAACCGTCGTTTTCAAGAGGAAAGCGGGAGGGTGGTGAAAATGCTGTGAAAATAACATCACAATTAAATATATGCAAAAAAAATATAAAAAACTTACTTAAAATATTTACATACTGAGGTTTATACAAAGAACAATGGATAACCGCATGCAAGTTTAAAATAATAGAATTGTTTAGCATTTAAAAAAAATTATTAAAATTAGTATGCTAATTTTTCTATAATAAGTCCACTGAAAGGTTTAATAACTGTGTAATTTTAACAAACTTTTGTAAAAATCCTACTTGATTTGATGTTTTAGTCAAAACCGGTTGAGAATTTAGAATTAATTTTTGGGAAAACCAGCGCTTTTCTTTTAGTAAGATTGGTATTCGTAATCTTACCTCGAATTCCTGCACTGGTTCTTTCGTTCCAACCAAACTATAACCACGGTAAAGATGACCCATGATGGGCTTGGTAAATAGATCTTGTATTAGCTGATAGTACTCTGGATCTTCCGCCTTGGGTTTTACCTATCAATTAAGTCATTTTAAATTTTCACACGATTTAGATATTGCTCCAGTAAAAACTTGAGTTATTACCCTACACATACCGACATGCATTTAATAAACTTCGGAGTCATGCTTAAAGTGTATTTTACAAAAATCTGTTTATATAGTCTAGAGCCTTTTTTCCCAAATCCAAGCAAAATTAACGTGACAGCAAATCAAAAATGGAAAAATTAAAAAAATTCCAGTTTGCATTTTCTGTCTGATTTTTCCTAACAAAAACGTGGAATTTTACGATTTTGGAATACAAACAGAATAAAATTCCACTACAGTGTCCACTTAATAATTGAGTTATAGTAAACAGCCAAAATATAAAAAAAATAACTAAACATTAATAATTCTAAAGAGAAAAAAAAGACCTACTGTCACAGGACGCTTAAAACCAAAAATAATAAACTATCCACTAAAGTGAGAGAATAACATTTTTAACGACGATATATTTTTAAAGCACACTATAGAATCTTTATTCACTTCCAAGATTTATAAAAAACTGTTTAATCTTTTAATTAAAAAAAATGGTAGAGACATATTGCATAAATCTATCGAATTTGGATTGTAATAATTATAGTTACGTAAAATACGACACAAAGGGAAGTTATAACCTAAGTTTGTTCTTCTATACGATTTGAGATATTTTAAACTCAGTGGCTTTAAATTAATAGAGAAATAAAAAGAAATAACGTTAGCAAAACAAGACTGGATAAAACAAAAATGTCAATAAATAGAAGATCTAGAGGCTACACATGACTTTTAATTAACACAAACAAACAAATATATAAAGGAAGCGCCCAGATTATTAACAAAACCCAAGCTAATACCAAAGAAAAACTAAAATAATGATGTAACTATAGTCTATAGAACTGCGAAAACATGCAAAAAGTAAGTGTGTTGTGTTGTCACAATCTTAGCGCCACTTTTCGAACTCGTGTTGTTATATTTTTAGCATATTATGTTAAGGCGTGGGAGCATGAACACTGACTGATGCTATGTGTGGTAGGGTAGAATACTCAGGATATCTTGGATGGGCGGAGTACGTAATGTGGATGTTTGGTCCAGAATATATAAAAATCTCGTATTATGTACCATCAAAAAACGTAATGTCGCTGATATCTGTTTGAAAAAATTAGGTTAAATTTTTTTGTGCAAAAGGAAAATTGACCGTAAACAATTTGTTTAGACGGAGTTCTAAAACGATTTGTTCGAAACCAAAAAGAAAAATTGGTTCGACTGGTATGGTTCGCTCAATTGTCATGGTGATATCGGTTAGGTTTCATAAAATAACATTTTTCAGACTTTTATTCCACCGAAATGGTTATTTTGTGAAACCTAACCCACTTTAAAAAAAATTGTGACAACCCCTGCTAACCCGACTACGCCAGGTAAAATAACATTTTTCTGACTTTTATTGTAATTAATTCCCGTTCGAACTAATTCCCGTTCAAATAAAGTGTTTTCGAACTAATTTTCGTTCGAAGTAAATGTTTTCGAATTAGTTTTCATTCGAACTAATTACTTTCCCAAATTGTTTTTGAGCAAATTGTCGTGTGTTTTTGAACTACTTGTTTGTGAAAAAATTATATTACCCTTTTTTAACCCCAAACGTACGGAAAAATCAAACCATGATTTAATCTATTTTTGAATGTTCATATTGTTTTGGCAGACACAAGGTCTTTATACAATAAGAAAATAACAAAACAACTTGCTTTGACTTAATGAAGCACGAAACTGGTGAACCTGATAAGTACGTTTTTATTTTTATTTACATTATTTTGTATCATTATGGAAACTGTTCTTATAAAAAAATTAAAAATTTCGTTAACATTGTGTTATATTTAACTAAAAGTATGCAACACTGCATTAATTAAACTTTAACAAACATAAACAGTTAAACAAACACTTTACTTGTGGTCGAGTCCAAAAAACTATATATTTCTTGATTACATGTTTTTGTGTTTGTGGCATCCAGGAGGAGGAATACCCGAAAATTTAAAAAGTTACATTTTTGTTTATAAAGCATTTAATTTAACAAATAAACTTTTTTGTACCACATCTAGTTTTTTAATACTAGTATATTAATTCGGTAACACAATAAGAAGTTTACTAGGAAATCCCAAGGATAAAACTACAGTTCTAGAAAAAAGTGGAATTTACGAAATTAGTTGCATGGATTGTGACAAAAAATATGTTGGCCAAACGAGACGCTCTATTCAAACACGTTTTAAAGAACACTTAGCACACTTAAAATACGGAAGAACAGAAAAGTCAAGTGTGGCCGAGCATGCTTTTGAAAACAATCATAGACTCACATTAGATAACCTAAAACTTCTAAAAAGTTTACCAAACAAAAGACTTTTGAATGCATATGAGAGTATGGAAATCATTAAATCCAGAAATAGTTTAAATAAAGATAGAGGACCCATCCCGTTTAGTACACTTTATTCTTTAGTTGAGGGGAGATGGGATTATAAATCGTGATCAATCACAAATTATTAGTCTTATCTCCGCCCACTAAAAGATTGTATGTAAGATAGAGCATAGGTTAATTTAGTTTATTGTTTATCGTCTCCTGATGATGCTAACGTTGTTAGCGAAACGCGCGTCGAGTGCAAAAAAAAGTCTAGTTTTGGTTTGTGGAAAACAATCATAATCATGTTGTTACTTACGGTTTCCAGAATACTTTTTATACCATCTTCAGTCCTGGTAGATGCCAAAACCAATCTTGGCAGGTCATCAGTTTTTTTTGTTTTATTTTTGGGATTGGCCTTTAACAAAAGGTGTCCGTAATATGAATCTAAACCTAAAGCGTTCACAGCTGCATAATTTGCATTCCATTTTCTAAATAAAAAGTAAGAGTGTTAATTTTTTGAACATAATTTTTCATTTTTACTATATGTAGCAGCGGCTACAGCTTTCATAAAAGTAAAAAGGCGAATAGGATAAAAAATTATAATTATATACATTTTAGTATTATAACTAAAAATAATACCATCAGTAAAATTTTTTTAAAAATCAACAAATCTATGACTTGATGATTCCTTGTCCAACCCATCACTCTAATTGAAAAGCTTTTGTCATTTTATTTAAAAACTGTTAGGGAAAAAGGTAATAGCATCCAAAAATAACTATTTGTGTATTAAGAGCGCAAAGTAATACTTGCAAGCGGCAAAGTTTTTGCGCTCGAATTACACACCGAGCGAAAAGTAGTTTCGTTTGTTACTACTTTGTCGCTCGCCGAGCGGCAATTTGGTTATCTGTAAGTAAAAAAACGCTCGTTTCTCGGAAAAGTGCAACTTTGCTCTTTCTTTTTAAAGTGCAAACATGGTACTTTTCGCTCCGTTGTAGAAAAAATATTTTTTATAAACCATTGTATGTGACATTTGACTTTTCTGCCTCTTTTGGTTTTGAAAATATTTAGGGGTATCATTACTTTTTGACTTGATATTAAAAATAAAAGCCTGCGAGACTTACTTGTTTCTAGTAACAACTTGAATGTTTCCTTCGACTAAACCTGTAATATTTGGATTGGGCTGTTCATAATTAATGTTTGCAGGTATTACTCCAGTTTCCAAAGCTATTAAAGCTTTTGCAACCGAAAACATTACAGCTGAACCTTCACTGTGACCTGTGTTGGTTTTTATTGATCCTACTAGAAGAGGCTCTTTACGGTTTTTACAATAAACTTGTTCAACTGCAGCTAGTTCTTTCTCATCTGTGACCTAAGCAAAAATATATTTCTCAATATCCTGATTCTTTGCTTACAACGAAATTCTTAATATTCTATAATGTTTCCAGTGCTACCCACTTTGCCTTAACGAAACACCTTAACCTGGTTAAACACACAAAGAATAAGTAAATTTGGAATTTAGTTTTGACTTCAGTCTCTCTAGCTCATAATGGTGTATTGGATTTAAATAAAAAGCACTTATTGGTACTTTTAACTTACCTTATGACCACAACCATATGCTTCTAAATATTCAACATCCTCAGGCTTAGCACCATGAGCATTTTCGTAAAATTCATTCATAAACTGAACCATATTAGGTACACTAAGATCAAGAAGATTGCCCTCTCTGTTGCCATCGAACACGGTTGCAACATTTACAATGCTTGCGTAAGATCGTTTTGCTTCTGAGGCTTTTTGAATATAAAGAACAACTACTCCATCGCTTCTTGCATATCCAGATGCTGAATAGAGATATGTTCAAATTAATAAAAACATTTGTTATATGCATCTCTTTATATCTATTGATTTCCAAAATGAGATAAAATTTTGTAAAATTAAAAGTAGCCTATTAGACGGATTTTTCAAGACCTAGTATTGTATTTCTAGAGTTAGGGATTTGTTATTATTTTACTTCTGCATTTTATAAAAGGCTCTAGATTACAAAAAAATATTTTTTTTTAGGAAAACAGTGAAAAATCAAAATTAATTACTTATCTCTTTTATTAAAAACAAAAGAATGCTATAGGGGTTGGAGTTTTTTACCGTTGGCATCAAAAGCTCTAGTTTGACCATCAGGAGCCAATAAGCCCATATCATTGTAAAGCCATTGAAATTCCGCATTTAAAGCCAGATTCGCAGTTCCAACAATTACTGATTCACATTGCCCTGTCTTAATTGCATCATAGGCTAATCTGATAACTTCCATTCCTCCGACCCAGTTGCTATCATAGGCAACACTTGGACCTGAAACACATTTACTATGTTTATACGCGCCTAAAACCGGTTTTACATAAGGACGGTTGTAAATAAAATCGCTTTCTCTGAGTGTTTATACATCCTTTATTAACTAAGTTAACAATAGATTTTTTAGTAAAGCGCTTTAGAGGCCCCTATAAAAAAGTAATTGAAGATTAAAATGGTTAGGTTGAAAATTCGATACAGGGAGGCTAAAAATAAACTTAAAATAGGTAAACTACTTTTGTTAAGTTTGAAACTGCGTCAGTATCTTACCTTTTAAGTTAAGCCAGTACGAAACCCTATTGGGCATCATTGCTCTTGAATGCCCGGTTACGCCAAATCCGCTAACAATCGATTCCAAAAACAAATTATCATTTTCTCCTATGGCAGAACCCATATAAACGCCTATTCTTTTCCCTTTTACTTCTGTTGGATTTACACCTAAAAATATGTTTATTTTAGGGGCTTACAGAGAAACTGCCAGTAATTATTTTTTTTTCTAGAAACGTAATTTTTTTCCAACAGAAGTTTCCTAGTTGCAGTTTTCTGAGAAAAGGTTACACAAAAAAATATGAAACACAATGTAAATATGTATTGGAAAATATTTTTTACCTATCCACTTACTTTTGTTTAAATGTAAAACCACTTTAAATATTCAATAAAATGTTTTTTATTTTTTCCGGTATTTTTCGCTCGAATTCATATATTTTATTTATTGATATTGATGCCATTAAGTCCTGCTTCTCATAAAACTATTCAATTATTAGTTAATGTGAAAACAATTTTTAGGAAGACCCTTGCAATAAATTATTTTTTTGAAGTACAACTTCGTCAATTGTAAATGCTAACAGTATTTAAAAATCTTGGAAAATACCAGGCCGTTTCTAAAACCTTTAAGTTAACACAGATATTTTTTTACACATTTTTACCTGCATCAACTAAAGCCTCAAATGTTCTCTCCAGAATTAATCGTTGCATGGGATCCATAAAGGTACACTGTTGTCTATGAATGCCAAAAAACGAGTTATCAAAAAACTCAGTAGGAATTGTTCCTACCCGGTTGCTAACTCCTCTCTCACCTTAAATTTAAAAAAAAATGGGGCCACAGGAAAACTAAGGAAAAAACAACGCAACGAAAAAAAAATACTTTCTTAGTATTAGTAAAGATATTAGTTTTTCTGTTTACCAATGACGTCATGCGCCAATGGGTATGCAATGTGACTTTGGCGGAGGTGTCAAATTTACACTTTATAGATTTTTCCCTTAATAAAGGGTTAGTAACAAACCTACATTTTAAAATTAGGTAAAAATATACCGTGACCTAATATTATATTTACCTTGTCTCCATCTAGTTCCTACCAAATCCTTATTTTCCAACAGATTGTTCATAAGTTCCTCAATATTGGCCGATTGAGGAAAATATCCCCCAATGCCAGATATTACTACATCTTCTTTTACCAGATACATTTCGGGACAAGACATGCTAAAAACTTTTGGTTTTGAAACAATTTGAAAATAAATCTTTGAATTGATCATCATCAGTTCAAATTCAAAATTTGCTTTTAACTTACTTAAGATATATTGAAAACCCTTTTGCAGAACCTTTACTGACTGCTTTACTGACACTTAAAAATTACAGGTTTTTTGCTTGTCGTGTTGTTTTATGAAAATAGTTTTGCCCATTTTATACCTAAAGTATCTGATTAAAATTTTAAGTAGTGAGTAGTACTTATTATCAGAAATTATAGAATGAAAAGGTTAGAAATAATAAAATTTCAAAATAATATGGTAAAACCAGTATCTAAATAAAATAGACAATACAGACAAAACAATTCTTAGTTTTTTTAGGTGTCAAAATACTAAAGCGGTTTTCTCAATATCTTGTGTAATAAGGCAATATTAAAATTTTGGGTGATGATATGGTATTCAATCCCAAAACATCAAATTCCCTGACAAAATAAGATTTCAAAATAATATATTCCATCCATATTATTAGGAACAAATCGGCAATATAAGCAACACCTCCTCAAGTAAAAAGCCAGGTAACTATTTTTCGATTAATTATCTTTTAGTCTACTAAAGCGGTCATATTGTATAAAAATCCATGTTTCACCTGTCAATTTGATTACAAAAATGACGGTAACAGTAGGCTAAAGGGCACTGAAGAGGTAGCAGTTACTGCAGTGAGAAAAATATGCACTAATCCTAACTAATAAGTAAGAATTTATTAGCAACAAGTAGAAACTTCATTTAAATATGAGACAAGTGAACTGTCTACTTACCATAAGTTTTCTCACTTACTTAAGGCTATAAAATGACATATTAACCATAAGCAGCGACGGTCTCAGAGGGGGGCGGGGGTGTCGATTGCCCCCCCCCTTTGCTCTAGAAAAAAGTGGACAACACAGATGCTGGTGGTAAAACCCTGAAGTCTTTGGAGAAACAACGAGAATTTGCAGAACGTTCCTTTAAAGACATTCTAGAATCCCTCCACAACATTTTTGGATAGTTTGAAATAGAAAACCACAATATTGGAAATACATATACATAAAATCAAGGTTCAATAATGAGACTCTAAGTATTTTTTTACCTGAACATATTCATACCAAGTTTTATATAACGTAAAGCCAAAATCAGCTATTGATAAATACATTCTTAAATGTTTCTCAGTGAGTAATGCTTCGTCAGAAAGAAGCTTCTCCTGCCTTAGAAGATTGAAAATATAAGTGCTTAGAAATACTATGACGGACTAAGAGATACAAGACATATTGAAATTGACATTAAGCGAGTCATTGATCAGTTTACCCAAAAAAACTGGAAACGAACTTTTTAGATTTTTGTTTGTGGTTTGTTTGTTATTTTTGTTCCTTACAGCAACACCGTTCTAACTAAAAAGCCAGTTAACTCACGTAAAACATGGATTTTCTGTCAGTTTGGTGTCAATATGGCGCCGACAATAGGCCAAAGGATACTAAAACGAAAATGAGTTAACTGACTTTTTAGTTGAGAACGGTGTTGTTTACAGCTGAAAAAATTATACGTAGAAATTATACGTAGTTATTCAAGCGTGGATTTCCGGCGGGTAGGTACGAAAATATTTAGAAAATCAAAAGTAAGGCATAAATTGATTTTGATATTTACGGTATTAGTTTAATTTTGTGTTAACAATGGCATTTGTAGTGTCAATTTCTTAAAATTTTCGCCTTGCGCTTTGAAACCATTAATACATTTACAATTTTATTCTAATTTTAAATTAAAAAATGCATTTTTCAGTGCAATTTTCTTAAAAATTTTCACCTGCTGCGCTATGATACGTTGATATTTACGATTTTGGTTTAATTTCACTCAAAAATTGCATTTTTAATGTAATTTTCTCAAATTTTCGGCGCCATTAAACATTTTTTAAAATAAAACATGTATGAAATAAACAAGCTAAAATCTGAGTAACGCCCCCCCCCCTTCCTTAGAATTGAGGCCAAATCCGCAATTGTAGTTACTAAGTTTTGTTTGTATATGGTTGGTCATAAAAGCTATGCTTTATTCTAGTTTCTTTTTCGTATCGAAACCGTCCCCCACTTTTCAAATGGCTGGGACCGCCACTGCCTTAAGAAAAAACTTCTTTTTCCGTAAGTGAAGTATCTACTAACCGTTAGTAAATCTATAGTAGCGCAAAAACAGTATAACTCCTAAAATATGGCTTTAAATAATTTCCTATTCCCTCTTTAGTGAAGAGGCATATGTAATTTCTTGGGATTTTCAATGAAGGAGTTTTGTGAATATGTAGGATTGATAGCTCTTTAGTCACCTAATCAAGTATTACCGGGTGTTTTGTTCGCATAAGTGTAGAAAAATCATAAAAAATACAACTTGTGCAACCGGGGAATATTATACTCGATTCGATATAATTCGACGACGAGGATTCCAAAACATTTACTTTCGAGGTTATCCGAGCTTAAATTACCTTGAAAATTGCAAAAAACCAAAATTTTTCCATTTTCTCTACAAACGATCTTAATAATTCGACGTTTTGTCAGACTAACTGCAAATGTACCTCACACTATTAGGCATATATGCCAAATTTGATCGTTAAATTGGAAAAATTACAACAAAAATCTGGTTTTTCACTTGTACATGGTATTTTAAAGGTCAATCAAGGGTAAGCATCAACTAAAGTTTTTTTTCATAGCAAGCGGCGATAAGTCAACAATAATTGATGGCCGCCTTGTCATTTTTGTTTTTTTACGAAATTGGATAAAATAAAATGTGGTTGAAGGTCGCCATTTTGATATATCAGCCGCCAAATTTTTTTAACATTGTTGCTGGACTCGACCTTCTTATCTTTCCTACCAAGTTTGGTTCTCTTCGCTTTAATAGTATAATAATATTAATTTAATATATTAATATGTTAATCTTACTGGGGTATTTTTCAAGATCATAAAGCTTAAGACTGCATCAAACTCGAAAGATCGAATTTGGCATATATGCCTAATAGTTTGAGGTACATTTGAAGCTAGTGTGACAAAACATCCAATTAAGATTTTTTGAAGAGAAATGAGAAAAATCTTGTTTTTCAAGTCCGATGATCTCAAAAGTTAAGTTTTTGGAATTCTCGCCCCGGTTGCGAAACTTGTATTTTTTATGATTTTTGGACGTCATCTTGAAAAACGAGATTGTCGAATTCTTATGATGGCAATACGTTGACAAATCATTATATAGACATGCATTATTATTAGGATGAATATATTTTTCCGCATGACTTTTCAATATTTAATGCCTTCACTTGTCCTTAGTAGAAAAATTCACTAACCGTAAATGAAGGGAAAGTTATAGTACAAGCGTTCGCAGTAAAATTTATGATGGATAGGTAACCCTCGCCCTTTTTTGATAAGATGTGCATTTTCTCGTCCTGAATACGAAATGGACAATCCTGTACCTCAAAATTGTGGATAGGGACTCGGCCCAGCAAAAACAAATCGTCGGCATTGAATCGGGCCAATATCGACAACGTCGGCAGTGTGTCGGCATCGGCGACTACACTCTGGCCCGATGTTGGTCAGATTACGTTTTGTTCATTTTTCGATCAATAATCAGAAACGGAGATCCACATTACTACAGTCGACTTTGTGCGGACACCACTTTAGGACCGACGATGGTCCGATTGGAACTTTCTTTAATCGGTCGAGAATCGACAACTGACGATGGCCCGATTTACTTTATGCCGACGTCCACTTTATCCGAATGCAATTTAATAAACTTAATTGTGCATGGAGAGTTTTAAAAATACTGTACTCCAAAAAAGAACCAACGAACTCACAACTTATTGTAGTTCTAGATACATTAAACAGGCTTCCCTGCCAAAAAGGCCGAGTAAAAACACCTAAAATTTTTACCAGTCTTTACAAGGTTTACTAGACTTTACTAGGGAAAAAATTGTGTCTTGAAAGATTGTACAAGTTTAATATCTTTCTTATGAAGCCAAAATTTAATTGAATAATTATTTTACGATACTTAACTGGATTATACTAAATCTCATTTTTTAAGAGATTTTAAAGGCTAAAAGCATACATATTTTTTCAAATTTTTAAAAGAATTAACAGGCATAATTTTTACACGACTCTACACGTCAAACTTGTTCCATTTTTAATAAGAATTGACACGAATAATTTTTAGAAGACTTTGCAAGACATATTTTCTAGAAGCTTTTGGCAATTTGAATTGACATTTCTAGAAGACTTTATAAGGCATATTTTTACATTCTAATTTTTAAAAGACTTAACAAGGTAATTTTTTTACAAGCTTTTATTGGAATAAACATGCATACTTTTCAGAAGGCTTTACAAATATTTTTTTACAAGTTTTTATTGCAAATGACATTCATACTTTTTAGAAGACTTCACAAGGCATATTTTCTACAAGTTTTTATTGAAATTGACAGACAATAATTTGAGTCGATTTTACAAGGCAAATATTTAAAAGTTTCGATCAAATTGACATTGAAAATTACAGTGGAAACTTCGTGTATTTGGGCAATTTGGAAAAGCATGTTTGGTTGTTTAATATTTCATAATTAATATTGGGAAAACAAGGATGTTTTATTACGTTTTAAACTGTGTCATAATGTCTTAAAAAGCTTGTCCAAATATGTCTGGTTTATTATACAATTGTGTAAAAGTCAGTAAAAATATTTTGGATGTTCCGTAAAATCTTATAAAAGCTGCACATAATTTAATATACAGTCATGTAAACACTAGCAAAGAATTTTTTTGGGGTTCTAACGCTTCATCGAACAATCTAGACAAAGTTTAACATATAATCGCATAAAAACGGGTTAATTTTTTTAGGTGTGTCGTAATAAATATTATAAAAACAATCTTGTAAAAACTGGTAAAAATATATTTTTTTTGTATCGTGAGATCTGTTTAAAACTCGTAAAAGTTGTACCTAATTTATCAAACAATCTGGTAAAATCGCGTAAAAATCAATTTTTCTTTTTAAATTACCCCATTAAATCTTATAAAAACTTAAAATGCACATTATTTAATACATAATCTTGTAAAAACTGGTAAAAATATATTTTTGTAGCGTAAAATCTTTTAAAAACTCGTAAAAATGTACCCAATTTATCATACAATCTGGTAAAATCGCGTAAAAACCTATTTTTCCTTTTAAATTTTCTCGTTAAATTTTATAAAAACTGGTGAAAGTGTAGGTGTAGCGTAAAACCTCATATAAACTTGTGAAATCTAGAATGGGATTACCATAAAAACTAGTTTAATCTTACGGGATTCATCAATAGCACCTCTTCAAAACTTGTAAATTTTCTTTTTGAAAATCTTGTAAACATTCCACTTCATCATAACCATTAAATCTTATCCGAATACAATAACACAAGGAGACTCGTACGATTTTGTAAACTTTAAGTGTATTTTTACCCGGCGAAACATCTGAAAGTTTTACAAGGTTGAACCGGGAACTGCTTGTTTCAAAAACCGTAGCTGGTTCAGGTTAAATCTTATAAAATTTTACGCGGTTTTTTTTACAAGGATTTCGCGAACCCGGTAAAATGGTGTGAAAAAACATAAAAGCAAAAATTTTAATTTACACCGATTATATTGCATTTAGTACGTCAACCTCGTAATTTTTAATACTTTTAAAAAATATTATGAAAAACATTTTTTATTTTGATCAGTACTAATAGAATAGGCAATTTAGATATAAATTTTTTGAATAGAGGAAAAAATTAGAACCTAAATTTTGTTTTCATTAACAAAGTTAGGAAAGTCTACCGTTTAACATACTAAAAGTCCCCATTCCTACCTCCTTGGGAACTGTCATATCTAACATCCAAACAAACTCCAAAGAAGAGTTTTTCTTGGATAACTCCTAAACGGTGACAGACTGTCACAAGTGACAAATAGGAAAAATGTTCCAAATTTAATTATCTATCAATAACTAAATGCTGATAGTATAGCTTAAACCACTCCTTCTACCAGAGAAATTGAAAAAAACCCAAGCATAATTATGCCAATTTGAACAATTTCTTGCATATTTTATTTTATCATTTTCAACAAGATTTTTTAACCTATAAATATCAAACTTGGCAAGATTGATCTAAGAGCAATGCCCTAAACTATATTATAAAATTAGATTTTTCCAGTGGCGTAGTCCGATTTTCTTCAAAATGTACCAAAACTCTTTGATACGCCACTGTTACTAACATATACAAAAAACATTTCTGCTTGATTTTGCTGCTTCTAGTAATAATTTAATAGGAATTTTTTTAAATCATAGTTTTTTATATTTTTTTAGTAAATTTGATAAAAGAAAGAGCCAATATCAATTATGATTTTAAAAAATTCTAAATGCTGATAGTATAGCTTAAACCACTCATATTATTACTAGAAGCAGCAAATACAAGCAGAGGGTGTCGTTGGAAATGCAATTTTATCTAGTATAAGATCCAGTGAAAAGTGGGTATTTTTATATATGCCAGTAACAGTGGCGAAAATCGGACTACGCCCCTAGAAAAATTTAAATATTTGATATAATTTAGGCCATTGTTCTTAGATCAACCATACCGAGTTTGGTATTCGTAGGTTGAGAAATCTTGATGAAAATGCTAAAAAGAAATATGCAAGAAATTGTTCAAATTGGCATAATTTTTGCTTGGGTTTTTTTAATTTTTCTGGTAGAAGGAGTGGTTTAAGGTACACTATCACTATATACTTATTGATATAGAGTTAAATTTGCACTATTTTTCCTATTTGTCACTTTTGACAGTCTGTCACCCTTTAGGAGTTTTTCAAGAAAAACGTTTTTCGGAGATTTTTGGAGGTTAGAAATGACAGTTCCCGAGGGGTAGGAGTGGGGACTATCACTATATACTTATTGATATAGAGTTAAATTTTCAATATTTTTCCTATTTGTCACTTTTGACAGTCTGTCACCATTTAGGAGTTTTTCAAGAAAAACATTTTTTTGGAGATTAGAAATGAAAGTTCCGAGGGGGTAGGAATGGGGACTTTTAGTATCTTAAACCTTCCTAAGCTTCTTAATAAAACAAAATTTTGGTTTTAATTTTTTCCTCTATTTTTCCTATGTAGCTTAGCCTAAAATAATGGATTTCCAGATCTAAAACTTACGTTTTAAACAATTTTTAAAAAGAAAACTAAAAAGCACACACACTAAAAGTATGATAACGAAATACACATAAGAGTGGAATATTAAGACTTTGTACCCTTTATATCGTTTTAAGAATATGTTAATTCTATTTAATCTTTTAAAAAACAATAAGACTTAATACAAAAGGGATCAGTGTAAAATGCTAATTTGTTAACCTCTGTCAAGTTTAATTCTAAGCTGCATTATTGGTTACCAATTAGTTTAATAAAAAAACATTAACCTTTTCATTGACAGTTAGAATTAACAAAAAAAAAAGGTTTTATGAATTTTTATATACGTAACGTAATTATTTTCACCATTTTGATAACACAAAACATTTTCTATAGTCTAAATTTATGAAATTACCTTAAAAATATCGTAAACCATTTCCACCGCAGATATAAACCAAATTTAAATTCAAACGCCGATTTTAAAACTGGATTTAAGGGTCGTTAAACCAGGTGTTTAACCACCTCATTGAGCCAGATTGAAAAAATCTTAATTCGTACATAATACTCTTGGTCATATTTTTGACGGAAAATGTCAAATAAAATCAGCTGTTTTTTTGTTTTCATATTTTTTGTTTCGAGTGCATTGGTAGAAAAAATAAAACTTCTTATCCTTCTCCTTTTTTAAAGAAGAATTTTGAAATGTCAAACAGTTTCTTGTAACGTGTCTTTTAAAGTTTCAACAGTCGTACCTATAGTTAAGACAGATATTTTTGGGGTAGGATTGCGTTGGTTAGAGCTTCTTTGTGTTGTTTTTTGGTTGGATTTCGTTTAAAATGGTAAAAAACAAGGTTTTCGCGTATGTCATATCTTTAGCATTTTTGCTATAAAAAGAATAAAGACTGTCATAAATTCTGCCACGGCCTAATTAATCGCGTCTTTGTAGTACCTAGAAACCGCAAAGATCAATGACCTGTGTTTTGTTTTTATTGTTTTTTTTTTTATTTTTTACACATAGTTAATTTTCACTATAAATGGTCTTTCAGTGGAGGCGGATAACCAGGTCTTCACAGCAACTTTCAGTGTTTCCAGCTGGTCTGAGTCTTAAAAGTTAAATCTGACCTGGCTGGTACAAACAAATTTAGCCGTTGGATTAGACTTAAGGGATGCCAAACGTGGTTATGTTATGGATTGGCGATGGTGCGGCTGCGCCAGGCATGTGTAGTAAATGTTTCGTCTTTGGTCTTGCCCTGATTTTTACATTATTTTCTTGTTTTTCAAAGTTATTATTGTTACGCATTTTGCGATCCTGGAGACATTATAGTATTTCATAGTTATATGATGTTATTAAACGTGCTCTTAGTTCTGCAAGAAGCAAACAAATTTACAAAATATTTAAACAGCAAAATTTACAATTAAAATATTAAGTGTTTCTTTACCCAAAGGATCAGCCTGGCAGTCCAAAGAGAAAATGCTATTGCGTTTCTGGACTTTTAAGCAAACGCATGATCTTGGCTTGTAGGAGATATTGGTTTATGTTTAGTTATGTTGATTTTTGTATTATTTAGTTCTATTTTTATATTTCTTATTTAATTTTACATTATTCTATCGGGTGTCCCAAGGTAAGTAACCTATTAGATTATTTAGGAAACTAAACAATGTATAATAACATAAGTCTATATAAGGTACATTTCTAATTGCTGTAAACTAGTAAAAAGTCTGTTTTTTCAAAATAGACACCCTCTATGGTTTTAGATTGCCCATTACATGATCTAAAAATTTTCCATTTACTTCCCTATAGCTATTTTAAAGTAATTGTGAGTTATAAGGATTTTTATTTAATTTTGTAAGCGTGTGCTTTTATTATAATTTTCTTTGTTTTTTAAGTAAGAGCTGTTCTTGGAGAGATATTCCCTAGTTGTTATAGCAATTTTAACACAATTTTGACTTTTTTGCATTTTTCACCAAATAATGGGTCAACAAAGATACGCTAATGAAGTTATAATGAATTTATTTGTAATTTTTGGTTAATGCGTTTGAAATATGGAAGCCTCTGATTTAATGATGTATAACTCAGTCCTTAAGGCTTCAAAGGAACTTCACAAACAGTTAATAGAAAAGAATAACTTAAATCTTTAAATATAAGAAACTAAAACTACGGGAGCAGGTGTTGATGATTGATGCTTTAAATTTTTAAATATATTTTCTACTCGATTTTTTCATTCTTCTCTTGTATTTATGGATGTTGTGTAAACAATCTCTTTGATCCTAGATCACGAGTAAAAATCAAGAGGAGTCAGATCTAGCGATCTTGCTGGCCAATCCCAAGGATCCATACGTTCAAACCATCGATCTTCAAAAATTTTCGTTAGCTGTGCAGAAACCTGAGCAGAAGAATGGTAACCAGTTTCATCTTGCTGGTACCAGTATTGGGTTTAGTGTTGAAGGGGCAATTGAGGTAAAAATTACGTACCAAATCAAATCACTCCAAGTTATTCTTACGCGATCCTCTCGAAAAATATTACCCTTCTTGGAAAATCTTCCGGTCTTAATGCCTGAACCCTTCCATATTTGTATCGTATATGTGATGTTTTTTTAATTTTCTCTGTATCACACATCGTATGACTAGGACAAACTTCAAAAAATGCTAAAACTTTTATTGATTGTCTTCTGTATTGGCTGTCCTTCCTTCCTTTGAAGCCTTAAGAACTTTTGTCGGTTCATTTGAGAAAGTTGTGGAAATACTTCATTAAATATGCAGCATGTTTTCTCCATATTTCGATCACAAAGACCAAAAATTACAAATAAATTCATTATAACTTCATTAACGTATCTTTGTTGAGCCATTGTTTGGTAAAAATCGCAAAAAAACTGAAAATTGTGTTTAAAATTTATTAAACTGTTTTAAATTCCTATAACAACTAGAGAAAATATCTCCAGTGACAGCAGCAGCAAAATTAAATAAAAAGCCCTATAACTCACAATTACTTTGAGGTAATTATAGTGAAGTAAATCAAAATCAAAAATTTGTAGATCGTGTAATGGGCAATCCAAAAATACAAAAATAAACAGGGTGTTTTATTTAAAAAAATAGACTTTTTTACAAGTTTATAAATCGAAAAAGACACATATTCTATGCGCACCCTTTACAAGCAGGAGCAATATTTTACACATAATTAAAAATGCCAAAGCCGCCTTTTCTGGCAGTATTAAATTCTAAATTTTGTGTCAACTATCAGAGCACATATCGTCACTTTTCCAACAGTCAAATCGAACTAAAAATTATGAAATTATTGAATATCTCAAAAACCCTTTATGATAGATATAGGGAAGCAAATCTAAGAAAAGTATTTTAGAAATGTAACTTATGTAGGCTTATGTTATTATACACAGTTTAAGTTTAATTTGCAAAACAATCTAATAGGTTAGCTCCTACATATTTTCTGGCACTCTACCCATGTGGGGTGCGTTTGAAAATAAAAGGAGATGGTGAGGCCAGGGCAGGGCAAGGTAATATTTATGACATCATAAAAAATTAGCGGGTGACCCTGGGGTGAATATTGCTTTGAATTTTCAAACGCCGGTGTTCGAATTGTTTTGAAAATCAATTTTGTTTTTGTGTATGGGAAAAATTGATCTGCAATGTGAATTGCTTCAAATAGCATTATTTTTGTTTAAAACACAGTTTTTGTTTACCCAGACCAAAAAAAAACAAAGGAGCAACTCACATATTCTTTATGTTAAAACGCTATTGCGCAGACGTCGGTAACTTTTACCGTGCTCAAGACCGCGGCGATTCTGGCGCACACCGGGCGATCACCTATTTGATTTTTGAACGGAGGTTCCTGTATGACGTCATTACTTTCATCTAGGTCATTTTCGAACGGTTTGGGGCTAGGCGAAGTATAACCTTTACCCTGGGGAGACAATTTTCAAACGCACCCCTGCTATGAAAGTACTGGAAAAAATCCCCGCATTTTTCGTGTGAATTCCTTCTCCTCCTCCCCTGAAATACTTTACCCACCTGCTATGAAATTAATGCTATGCTTGGCTGAAATTGCATTGCATGCATGCTATGAATTCCTTCTTCCCCCTCTTGAAACACTTTTTAACAGCGGCGTAGTGTGACTTAAAGCGCGGGGGGGGGGAAGGCTCAAAAGGGCACCACAGTTGTTGGTACTTAGGTATATAATAGTATATAACAATTTAATATACATGGTGATTCAAAATTCCCTAGAAAGATTTTAACGGAGGGATTTACTAAAAATGTTTAGTCTATTTTAGAACGGTCATAGGTTTAAGTGAAATTTTTGGTTTTAAGCATTTTAAACCAAATCTCCTTGAGTTTTGGACATAGTTTGATTTATAAACAGAAATTTAATAAATTTTTTTATTGAATAAATCATCTTAATACAATCTTTTGTTGGATTTAAGAAGAAAGTTTCAGTTTAGAAGAAATGAAAATTAAAAAATTTAAACCCACGCAGGGTTTAAATAGTAAACACTCTGTAGAACAAAATAAAATTGGTGTTGTATGTGACTCTAATTAAAACTTACCCTTGATAATTAATTTTTCCAAGTAATACTTGATGACATACAACGATTTAAATGGGTAGTAATAAAATAAGGAGCAGATTAATTTTTTATTTATTTAAAAGCTGTTTTTATTTATGAGATGTATTAAAAAAGTTAAATGAAACTTTTTTTACATTTCTGTCACTGTCAAAATGTCAGTTTAAAAATATTACAGCGAGTTCGGATCTTTTACCACCTCTGCTTGCACCTTGGCTTGCAGCAACCTCTACTGATGAAAGCTACAGCTTTAAAATGAGTGGGCTTTGAGTAAGGAAAGTTTTTTTGACCGAGCTTTTAGATAACCTCAATGTTTTACTTTCAGTTTATAAATAAATTATTATAGTTGTTTTGAGTTTTTTTGTTTGGTATATTTTTCGTGCATAATCAGCGACCCTCACTTATGTTTGTTTTGCCTCGCAGTGCCCTCATAAATTTATTTTTGTGCTGAAAACGGGTTCAAAATATGGCGTTTTTCTGGAGAAAATAGGAGGTGTTTTATTGGGTAATGAACAATTTAGGATATTAAATAAGTTAAATTAATCTTTGTGAAAATAGTTACTTAGGGAAATTATAAACGAACTTATTACGAAATGCCACAAAACAATCCTTTTTGGGTGCTATAAATATAAACCACCACCTAAGGTGGTCTAAAAAATCACCCACTTTATAACCTAAACACAAATAATGAAGCTATTATGTGCCATATATTTGGCGTATTCACCATTTGCCATTTTGAAACCTGTCAAAAAAAATTACTTTTAGGACATTTTCTTCTAAAATATGGTTTATTTTGAGAATAAAAGCAGTTTTTAAGTGGTATTTTGCAATAACAATACAAAATAATCAATAACTTTGTGTCTTTTCTCTATGGGTAAGTGTTTTTTGAAAATTGGTTTTAAAATTTAGTACCCCACACATGCGTAAATATTTAGACCTGTGGGGGGTACTATTTTAGATCATAGTAAATCTCAGTGTAAATGTAGGTAAAATTTATTGTTCTAAACAAGAATTAGTAAAATATATTTTTGTAAACTCTTTCGTGTCAGAGATATTTGCATTTAAAAATTGTTAATATTTTCTTAGAAGCTAAGGTAAAATGCTTAACAAAAACCCTAAAACATGTCATTGTCAGCACAAGTACACTTGCTCCTAAATTCACAGACAAAAAATATGAAATTTAAACAAAATAATCACGTAATTTTTCTTAGATTAATGATATCTAAAAACTGTTCGCATCTTTCTAGGGAATTTTGAATCACCCTGTACATGGTGTACAAAAATGTATTCCTACAGTTGTTATGAATGAGAAAATTTGTGCGAGTTTCTACTGACTTCATGTGGTCCAGTATCACATCGAAATCAATAGTATGGCTATATTCCCGCTAATCACAGCAAACTCATTCAGTTCATTTTATTTTTGTTAGTCTGTTAAAAGTGGAAAAAGGTGGTGAAAAAGCTCACCTCACCTCACGGTCGTTCAAGAATAAGCGTCCCGATCTCGGACTGCTAGGAGCAATTGTATTTATTATTTGGTATAATTTAAAATGTTTGTGAAGCTGTTCTTATACTATTTTTTATCAGAAATGGCAAACTTTCTTCGGGTTTCCCGATTTCATCTTTTAATTCGGATATCAGCAAACAAAATGATTTATATTCATTTAGATCTGTATAAAATAAAATGATGTCAATCAGACATTTTAAAGAGTTTTCTGAACCGTTTATATTAATTAAACAATCGAATTTTTGTAAAACTTTTAAAAAGTCTTGAAGTCTTGTTTCAAACGTTTCTATAAGGGTATCCAATGTCACATAGAATAGAAAAGGGTCGTCCATTTTCTCACAGAGACTTTAATTTCAAATGCTTCAACTTGGAAAACTCAAAGTCATAAAGTCTCGAAATACAAAATTTATTCAAAATCTGATAGGTTACACGTGTTTCGCCTGCCTAGGCATCTTCAGACCTGCTATATAAAACGTCACGGTAGAGATTAACATTTAAAGAACATTACAAGTTTAAAAAATAAAAATAAAAAACATTTAAACAAACGAGACTCGTTCTACATTTTACAAACAAATTCAAAAATCAAAAATATTTATTTTTGTTTTTGTTAGTAAAATGTAGAACGAGACTCGTTTGTTGATTCCTATGCAGGCGAAACACGTGTAACCAACCAGATTTTGAATAAATTTTGTATTTTGAGACTTTATGACTTTGAGTTTCCCAAGTTAAAGCATCAAAATATATTTATTTTAAAGTCTAGATCTACGCTTGGGTGAGCGTGGTATAGCATAAAATTGGTGAGTTCTAATAATAGTAGGTACCTACTTACCTATCCTAATCAGATTTAAATATAGAAAGAAATAGGATATGGATACTTAGGTTTTTCCACATTACGAGCATTACCAAAAAAAAAATGAATTAAGTTTTTTGACTGTTTAGTCCCAACGCTTTCCAGCAACCTTTTTTGCTTTTCCAAACAAAACACACTTCCCATTTTTTTTTCTTTTTTGCTTTCCACTATTATTTTTCAATTTTTTTTGCAATTGGTCAGTAATTTTTACATATAGCGGCATGCGTAACTCACGTTTATTATACACCGCTTACAAATAATCTTTATTTGTGGGCGCCTTTAAAATATAAACTGCTTAAAATGAAACGGTGGGATTTACAAAAACGGATTTAGTCTATTTTAGAATGGTCCTAAGTTTAAGTGAAATTTTTGGTTTTATAATAGTTTGATTTATACGAAGAATTTTAATAAATTTGTTTATTGAATAATCATCTTAACACAATCTTTTGTTGGATTTAAGAAGAAAGTTTCAATTTAGAAGAAAAGAAAATTAAAAAAATTACACCCACCCGGGGTTTAAATGATAAACACTCTGTAGAACAAATTAAAATTGGGGTTATATGTCACTCCAATTAAAACTTACCCTTGTGAAACGATTTAGCTGGGTAATAATAAAATAAGGAGTAGATTAATTTTGTATTTATTTAAAAAGTGTTTTTATTTATAAAATGTCAGTTTCAAAATATTAGCTGATGCGTTCAAATCACAAACAGCGAGTTCGGATCTCTTACCTCTGCTTGTACCTTGGCTTGCACCAACCTCTACTGATGAAAGCTACAGCTTTGAAATGAGTGGGCTTTGAGTAAGGAAAGTTTTCTTGACTGAGCTTTTAAATAACCTCAATGTTTTAATTTAAGTTTGTAAATGAATTAATATAGTTGTTTTGAGTTTTTTTGTTTGGTATATTTTTCGTGCATAATCAGTGACCTCACTTATGTTTGTTTTGCCTCGTAGTGCCCTTATAAATATATTTTATTGTGCTGAAAATGGGTTCAAAATATGGCGTTTTTCTGAACAAAATTGGAGGTGTTTTATTGGTTATTGAACAACTTGGGATATTAAAAAAAGTAAATTAATTCTTGTAAAAATGGTTACTTAAGGAAATTATAAACGAACTTATTACCAATTGCCCCCAGAAGTGGTCTAAAAAATCGCCAACTTTATAAAATCAAACACACTAATGAAGCTATTATGGTCGCAATTCTTCAGAAACGACAAAAAATCTCACCCGTCACAATTCTGGAAAATGGCGATTTTTACTTATTGCCTCATTTAAAATAAAAACGCAGCGTCTTTAACATTTATCCTAACGTTGTAAGGGAAACTACATCATTTTTTTAATAACATTTTGTAAATTTAATATTTTAACGATATTCTGCATGACTAGTTTAAGGCGGAGCTGAATTGCTACTACGCGTACCAATAAACGTCAAAAAGCCTCGAAAAATACTTTTCTGAACAATGACAGCGACATATTCCATGGCTAATCATGCTTTTGTATGTTAAAAGCTTTAAAGGTTTGTTTACACACAAAAATAAGCTTAATAAAACACCTTTTTAAATAAAAAAAGGGCTTTTCACAAAAACTACCTAAAAAAATTAAAATTGACATATTTTTTATTTACTGGAACAATATTAAGAAACTAAATTTTAAGGAATATTAGCAAATAAGTCCTGACAAAAAAGCAGCTAGTGTAAACTTGTGTTTAAAAATCGTCAGATTTTTTGTAAGGGCGAGATTTTCTGACAGTTTTTGAAGAATCGCGACCTGTGCCAAATTTTTGGCGTATTCCCCTTTGCGATTTTGAAACCAGTAAAAAAAAATCGTTTTAGTGCATTTTCTCCTAAAATATGGTATATTTTGAGAAAAAAACAGTTTTTCAGTGGTATTGTATTGTGTTTTTTGCAAATTTATTTTAAAATTTCGTAACCCCCACGGGTGTAAATATATAGACCTGTGGGGGTACTATTTTAGATCTTAGTAAATCCCACTGTTAATGTTTTATTACTTTTTTTATATTATTGTAATATTTTTTGTTCTGATACATAGCTGAGGGCACCCAAAGAGCGCCAAGACCCAGAGGGCGGGGGGGGAGGGGGTGAGAAACCCCCTGACCCCCCACGCTACGTCTCTGCTTTATAACACTTCCAACTACCCCTCTCCTTCCACCTTGCTACTTTACGTAATTTATGGATGGCCCCTAAGTTGGTTACCTTGCTACTATTTCTGACATTGATGTCATCATATAAACATGATCATATAGTGCCACCTATAAAATTAGCATAATTAAAGTTATGCCGTCCTTTATTAATGGTCGGCTCGAACAATAGGAAAGTCGACATTATGTTGATAACGAAACGTAGGTTTCGAATAGCCCCGGCAAACAAGAAGAGCTCAGTCTAACCCCAATTTTGTCATAATAATTAGTTCTGATTCGAAAACTGTGTTTTCTTTTTTATTGTTGGATAAGAGCTCTTAAAAGTGAAAATTTAAGTGAAAATTTTCTAAAAAATGCGAGGATTTGTTCCAGTCATTTCAGAAGAGTTGGGTAAATTGCCCAAAAATATGTAGTAGATGTTTAACCTTCATGCGGAACTATCAAAAATAGTACCGACTTTATTAAAATAAAGCTATGCCAACTTTACGTACTGATAAGTCCCTAATTTTAGAAGTTACTGACTGGCAACACCAATTGGACGCCGATCAACTGACATGAACTTGGCACCCCCACATTCAAATTTTGGAACCAAACTAGGTTCAATCGTTTGGTGATCGTTTGGTAGCGTTCGGTATAGTCAATTATTTTCATTTGGTGGTACCCGCTTTATTTTAAAAAAAAATAAAAATTAGTATTTCGAACTGAACTACAAAAATTGATAACATGGTAGACAATAATGTAAAAACGTTTGGTAGTTGGGTTTTTTCGTTTGGTGGTGTGATTTCGGCAAATATTAAAAAAAACTATTTTTTGTCCTGGCCTGCATATTATCTTTTTCCGGCCTGGGTGAAGTAAAGTGGAATTTTGGTACCAAACTAGGTTCAATCGTTTGGTGGTCATTTGGTAGTGTTTAGTAGTCACTTTTTTCGTTTGGTGGTACCCGTATATTTATAAAAAAAAAATAAAAATAGTGTGAAGATTTGGCACCAACCCCCACATTCGAATTCAACTAAAAAAATTGGTAACATGGTAGACAATATTGTAAAAACTTTTGGTAGCTGGGTTTTTTGTTTGGGGGTGTAATTTTGTCGATATTTAAAAAAAAACTATTTTTTTCCTGGACTGCAGATTACTTTTTTCTGGCCTGGGCTAAGTAAAGTGAAATTGGGGAACCAAACTGTTGTAGGTTCAATCGTTCGACGTGGTTTGGTAGTATTCGGTGGTTACTTCTTTTCATTTTGTAGATTTTTTCACTTTATTTGGCCCAGGCCGGAAAAAGGTAATCCGCAGGCCAGGAAAAAAATATTTGCAAAATGACACCGCCAAACGAAAAAATCCAACTACCAAACGTTTTTACCTTATTGTCTACCATGTTACCAATTTTTGTAGTTTAATACGAAAGTGGGGTATGCCAACTTTACACGAATTTTGATTCTATTTTTTTATAAATAAAGCAGGTACCACCAAACAAAACTGTGACAACTGTGACAAAAGTGACTACCAAACGATTGAACCTAGTTTGGTTTCGAAATTTTAATGTGGGGTTGCCAACTCCACGTCAGTCGCCGATCAGCGATATAAAGTGGCTAAGCAAGCTTTCGGCGCATATCGGAGTAGCAGAGGATTTCATCTGGCCAGCCTGCGGGTGAACGCCTGAAAATAGTTAAGCAAGGCGTCCGGCAGGGGTAGATGTAAGTAATAATGAAGATGACGCATGGGTATGACAGTAAGGGTCCATAACCCCGCCTTATCGTTAAGTATGCGGACCGCCCTTCTACTTCTACTAGATACTACTACATGGGTACATGCAACTAAAACAAAATCAATCATTCGGGTACATTCAGTTAAAGAAAAACTAGTTTTCCACAATATTTGTTGATGACAAAACCAATTCTTCAAAACTCGATTTAAAAAGCTAAAGAACTGATCAAAACTGTAATGTGAATTTACAAATAAATTGGAAAGAATATATTTGGATTTGCCTTTAAACCCGCAAAAATATATTCACAGAAAATTGTTAAAATTTTGGTAACTGTTTTAGAGCTAATGGTTAACTGATTCCTCCATGTAATTTTACACTTAATATACACGGCATTGCAATGCACCCCCGTGAAAATTTTTGTAAGCAAGATTAATTATCTAAATCCAGGAGGCTATGAATATTTTTGAAATTTCAGCCTTTTTACGCATGCGCCTTTCACTGCGATGGTCGATGCCATATGAATGCCACGTTTCACGTTGACAGTAGTGTTTACGTTTCGCAAACTAAGCAGTTTTCGTTTTTTTACGAAAAAATATGTGTCACTCAAAATAAAAATATAATCTTATGTCGTTTTTAATCGCATTTTAATGATCAAAAAATTAATAAGGTGTGAATGCCAAGGAGGATATTTTCTCTGGATGATACCAAAAATTTCAAAGGTATTTGTTATTCTTTGTATAAATAACTATATTTTGTGTAAATGCCTGCCATAAACATAGAAGATAAAGTAAAATCACAGTACACTATAGTGTGTGTACTGTGAGTAAAATTAAAAACCGAAAAAACACACGACTTTGGGAATCAACCCAACGCACTTGCGCAAAACGACCGTATATCTTTATTTTTATGGCCTACTTGACCATGATATGTTGCTAACAAAATTGCCACTTCCAGGGCGTGTATATTAAGTTCATAAGTATATGGATTCATCAAACGTTGCAACATGATTGATGATGACAATGGATTTGCGAATTAGGGCCAGGTCGTAATAAAAATACAAGCTACTAAATATCTACCAATTACCAGTGTCAAATACCAAATTTACGAGTTTAATAAGACATAATTTTATTGGCAAATACCTTAAATTAAAATGAGACAAGATATCTGATCCAACGAAAACTCCTTGCCAAAATATAACTACTGTTTATTTACAAATAAAATCAAAACAAAACAAAGGTGAGAAATATCGACTATTTTTCTATCCTTTTAAACGACTTTAGAACGATAGGGACAGAGAATTTTGTGTCAACTACTTTAGGTCGTGATTGGCTTGTGGGCGGGGAAAGTTGGCAGAGCGCAGACGGTCGGATGATATTTTTATTGACACAAGCTTTTCGTGTTGTTTATTTTAAAATTTCAGGATGTTTACGTTTAAAACCACATTTTGTCAAAAAACGTTTATAGTGTGTTTTTTTACCAGTAGGAGAATATTTCAGTGCATTTAAAGTGACATTTTGTAACAAATCGTCCAATGTTTTGAAAACAAAGTGAGAGCAAGTGAAATCAGTTAGTGACGGTTCATGCCGGTAGGTACACAGAAATTAAAGAAAAAGTTTATGAAATATACTTAAATTATAGTAGATCCCTAGATTAAAATATCAACCGACACGTTTTTTTTTTTTAATTTCAATGCATGAAATGAGATATTTTCGAAGGTTTTTGTAAGGTTTTTATCGAGTTTTTTTCTATAAAGACGATAAAATAAAGCATACTTTTGATGAAGTAAGTAGTTAATGCACAAATGATATATTGTCGAAGGTTTTTTTTTATAAAGACTATTAAATAAAGGTAGGTAAAGTTTGTAAGAATATTGAATTCCTACCTCTTATCAGAATATTAAGGTTGATTTATACTGCCACCGTTGCCACCTGTGCTCGCCCTTCGAATTTATATTTGAATCTTTTTGTTTGTCCTAGATGTCTTCATATACCCTAAGCATTATTGACTTTATTGTGTACTGAAGAAGTCAGTTTAAGTAAAAGTTTCTGCTAATGACCAGAAAAAATCACAAAATTTAAGTCATCTTCAACAGCGACGGCGACGGCATAAGTCTTTGTGATACAAAGATGAGTGTTTACCTCTGGTATATTGTTCAATATATATCAAATCATATTAAAAGAGATAATAAGTACATGTATTTAGCTTAAGGTGTTCTTTATTTTGTTCATATTTTAAATTTTAGTATGAACTTGTTGGGGAAATTGCACTATGATTCAACTGAAATTCAGCACACATTTTATAGCCGTTGATAAATAATATAGTATATTATTATAAGGTACTATAAAACAAAGATGCATTGAAAATTTTTTAAATTTTTCTTTATTTTAGTAATTCTAAGACTTTTTTAAATAATTTTGATGATAGTAAAAATTTTGAATTAAAATGACAGTTGGTGCCTCGCTTTGCTCAGATTACAAATTTTTTGCCTCGAGAAAGTACATAATATAGATACACACCAACATTATATACCTTAACATAATTCTTAAACTTGCATAAGATGTACCAGTTTACTCCCTCTTGATATGTGTTGGCTTTGTTTTTTCAATAGCTATAAACTTTAGTTAAAACTTGGATCTTTAGAAAAATTATTGATATATTACTTACTTATATTATTTTAGGTTATTAAGTCATGGATCACGAGAGCAAAATTTATAATGTTTTATCGTATTTATAAGTACCTACTTAAATTTTGTATTTCAAATAAAATATGACTTTTGTGGAATTAACATAAAACAATATAGTTTTACCTATATGTTTCCCATGTAGAAAAGGCCTCTATAACCACAGATTACCTAGGTCCTCTGTGCTATACAGGAGATTGTAAAATGACATTTACTAGAACATTTCACAAACACAATAATATCATTTTTAACTAGTAGTAATATTAATGTTCCAGGTGATGTGAACTGTGTTTGTTTTAATGTTTGGCATAATTTTATTCTGTTGAAAATTGAAATTGCAATAAATCGTATGCAAATTTATCATTTATTATTAGGGAGCTTCCAAAACTCAAATTGGCAGAATTATTTTTTTCATGTTCTTTAAATTATTTTGCAGATTTTATATTATAGTAAAATTTTAATAATATAATTCATGTGTAAATTTATATTTAAGTAGTGTAGTGTGTTTAACCAAAGTCTCCGTAAGTATCAAGTATATTGTCTCTTTTTAATCTAAGGCAAATACAATAATATAATTTTAATAAAACATAACACCCCTTTGCTTGTGCAATTTCCATTTGCGAAATACCAATTACAGACTAAAAAATATCAAAATTTCGGTATCTGTGATGAATTGCGGCCTTTACAGCGCAAAACCAAAACCGCGCGCATAATGTTTACCGCGCAAGACCAAAACCGAGTTGGTGGTTTGGGTTGGGTCGTGTTGCCGACGCCACCTAATCCGTTACCCAACCAACTCAACCCAACTCAAATTTTGTATTTCAAATAAAATATGACTTTTGTGGAATTAACATAAAACAATATAGTTTTACCTATATGTTTCCCATGTAGAAAAGGCCTCTATAAACACAGATTACCTAGGTTCTCTGTACTATACAGGAGATTGTAAAATGATATTTACTAGAACATTTCAGAAACACAATAACATCATTTTTAACTAGTAGTAATATTGATGTTCCAGGTGATGTGAACTGTGTTTGTTTTAATGTTTGGCATAATTTTATTCTGTTGAAAATTGAAATTGCAATAAATCGTATGCAAATTTATCATTTATTATTAGGGAGCTTCCAAAACTCAAATTGGCAGAATTATTTTTTTCATTTTATTTAAATTATTTTGCAGATTTCATATATAGTAAAATTTTAATAATATAATTCATGTGTAAATTTATATTTAAGTAGTGTAGTGTGTTTAACCAAAGTCTCCGTAAGTATCAAGTATATTGTCTCTTTTTAATCTAAGGCAAATACAATAATATAATTTTAATAAAACATAACACCCCTTTGCTTGCGCAATTGCCATTGGCGAAATACCAATTACAGACTAAAAAATATCAAAATTTCGGTATCTGTGATGAATTGCGGTCTTTACAGCGCAAAACCAAAACCACGCGCATAAAGTTAACCGCGCAAGACCAAAACCGAGTTGGTGGTTTGGGTTGGGTCGTGTTGCCGACGCCACCTAATCCGTTACCCAACCAACTCAACTCAACTCACCCAACCGAATACAACCCAATATGCGCGGTATTGCTCTTGCGCGGAAAACTTTATGCGCGCGGTTTTGGTTCGCATCGTAAAGACCGCAAACCATCTGTGATCTATCATTAGTAGCTTTCATTTTGGATTTTCAAATAAAGAGAATTCTATTCTATTTTTGTAACTTACAGCATTGATATTACTGTTTTTGAGGTACACTTCTCATAACTAGTAACTTATTAATTATTGTGCCTTCACCCTTGCTAATTTGTGAGCTCCACTATCCACTACCCCACTACCTTAAACTTTTCAAACTGCATAATATCTAAAGTTAATTAATACCAAACTAAAGAAATTACTAATTTAATAAAATGTTGTTTCGTGGGAACACATTTTTTTAATAGCAAAAGTATCTTTATTTATTAAAATTATTATATAATAAAATTGTTATATAATATCTAAGCACTAATAACTAAGTGCCATAAACTATAACTATATCCTCGGAACTAACAATGTTATATAATATTCAGGTTTAGCTCTTAATCTACACAGCTAAAAACGCTATTCGTCTATAATAGTGACACTTTTGTAGTGATAAAAAAAGAAAATTAAAAATATGGCAAACGCCGTGGGAAAAGTAATTCTAGCTATTACATCTATAGTCTTAGCTACTCTTATGGGATGGGGTGGTTCCTTTCTTCTGACCTGTAAAAAATGTCGAATTATTTTTTTTAAAGAAAAGAAATTACAAAAGCCGAGTTAAAAAATGTATTATTTGACAACAATATCTAACTACTTTAGTATAACGGCAGCCATCACTACTAGAAGCGCAAGGAATAAACTAAAAAAAAACTGTATATTGCCGTTAAATTTACGTGTTAGAAAAAGAAAACAAACCTGCTGTTTCGTCACATCTTTATTTGGTTACTTATGTTTTTTACAGTTTGATGCAAAATCATACAAAGAGATTTTTCAAGGATTTTTTATATAAGGGCCGCACACACAGTAAACCATGTTGCGATGCAATGCATCGGACTCTTGTGATTCCGATGGATCATGTTGACATCACATGCAAAAGTTACCCAGTGTAAAGGGGCATATGCAGCTGTGTTGGCCCCTTAATACCTACACATTAGTTAGAGTGTATGTAGGTAAGGGTTATATTTAAATTATACTTATAAAAATATGCATGATTCGCTAAACTAGAATTATCTGATCTACCAAACTTAATAGAAGCAATGTGCTACAATCTGTAGTTTGTTCTAGATATTTCCTGTTATAATCATTACAGTTTATTTTGTAAATTCCTGAACTATCAAATGTGCTTTTTTGTTCTTAAGCTTATACATTTTTAATTTTGAGGAACTTTGGCAAATCATTCGCGTATTTCAACACTCGATCAAAATCTAGTTTTTATATGCATTCGACCATATTTAAACAAAAAATTTGTAGACGTCTACGAATGATCTACTAAAAATTAAGAGATAGATATAAAAACCTTAAGAATAAAATTAGCATATTTAAAGTCAAGATTTATGAAATAAGCACTGCAATGAGTGCGATAAGTCATATGTACGAAAAAGTAGACTTTCAGTCATAACTCAAATTAAGACTCAGCCCATTGCTCACACAAGTATGGTATATTATTTATGGTGTAGCGGGTCGATCATTTCAAAAAAAACGCATACATGCAGTCACAAAATTGAAAAGTTTATAATATATACGGATTACCAGCTAAAATGCCTAAAAACTTTAAAAGTACGACAATTTGTCATATTGTTTCAAAAAGGTCTCTAAAACTGAAAATATTTTTTTACTTAAATTAAAGGCAACCCTATTTTTATATTAAATTTTGCATAATACTAAAAAATCAGCAAAAATAATGTTTTAGTAAAGTCTTTATTGAACAATATCAAATTATCACTCGAGTAATGGACGAAGGCTGTTCTATAAAGAGGGCGGTAACCTATTTTGGAGTTGATAAAATAACAATAATACGATGGAAACAGCGCTGGATTGAAAACAATTCGACGAATAGGAAACTTGGATTAGGACAAAAACGATGGTAAACTTAATACTAATTATTTTTCTCAATTACAAGCTGCAAACGTCTGGGCATTGAAAAGGTTAAATTTTGAAAATACTGATGGTCTTCTAAGAGCTGATCCAATTCGCGATAAATAGCATCGCTTAACTCTTCAGCATTTCGTGGTCTCCAATTCCTTTGGTATATTACTTTAACGATTCGACCCCATATATTTTCCATTGGGTTAAGGTCAGGGCTGTTGGCCGGCCAAGCAAGTGTTTCTATATTATTATTCTGAAACCATTGGCGAACAACATTAGTCGTTTGTACTGGACAGTTGTCCTGCTGATAAACGAAGTCATTATTTTCATGTAAAGCCTGTACAGATGGCAGCATAACGTTTTCAAGGATTTCAATATATCGTTCACTATTGAATCTTCCTTCGACTCTCCAAAAAAAAAAAACAAACCTCTAGCACTAAACCAGCCCTACATGTTAGAATAGAATTTGGTGGACGATAAACTAAAATTGTCCTGCTGCTTGAAGATGATTGAATTTTTTTTTCGTCGTTGTTCAGTGCAAAAATCACTCTGGCCTGTTTTTGTTCTTCTGTTAGAAAAGGCTTCTTTGCAGCAACTCGACAAGAGACCTCTGATTTCGTTACTCTTCTATTTACTGTTGCTAAAGAACCCGGAAATAATGTTACATTAGGATAAGGGTCAATAAGTCTCTCATCTTGCACTTCAGAACTTACTTTTAGTCATCCTGATCCATCTTTCCTATCCGGAGAATTATTATCAATCCAGCGCTTTTTCCATCGCATTATCGTCATTTTATCAACTCCAAAATGGGTGGCCGCTCTTCTTATAGACCAGCCGTCTTCTATAACTCGAGTGATAATTTGAACTTTTGTAAATGTTGATATCTGTGGCATTTTTAACGATGTCACACTGAATTTTAAGCTGTTAGGCATACTAAGCTGGTGGTGCCTTATAATAGTATACACTAATGGAAACCTAAATTTTGTGGCATAGGAAAAATGCATGTATGAGATTTTTTTGAAATCAAGTGTACTCTTGTTTTAAAAAAAAACGCATATATGCATTTTTCCTATCTCGCAAAATTTACTTTTCTAATAGTGTATGTATTCCATTCACCAGTTTAAAATAAACGGTATGCGTCAAACTGATTTTGACAATAACTTTCAAATTCAAAAATCCCGCAAATTACAAAATTTACGAAAGCACAAGTTATCACTCGAGTTATAGAAGACGGCTGGTCTGTAAGGAGAGCGGCCACCCATTTTGGGGTTGATAAAATGACGAAGTACGATGGAAAAAGCGCTGGATACAGAACAATTCGATGAATAGAAAACATGGATCAGGACGAAAGCCTGTAAGTTCTGAGATACAAGATGAAAGGCTTATCGACCACCTCAGACAAAATCCTTTTGCCACGTCCGTTGAAGCATCTAATGTAGGATTAAAAAATCTGAAATTTTCTGTCGAGTTGATGCAAAAAAAACCTTTTTTAACGGAATAACAAAAACAGGCCAGGATTATTTTTGCATTAAATAATGTTCTTCATGATGATTACTTCCTGGGAAATGGTGGTTTTCATAGATGAAAATATATTTCAGTCATCTTCGAGCAGCAGAAGAATTTTACCAACTAAATTAGGAAAGCTGGAAATATTTCAGTGAATATGTGGGGCTGGTTTAGCGCTAGAAGGTTGGGTATGTTTTGGCAAATCGAAGGAAGATTCAACAGTCAAGGATATATTGTGATTCTTGAGGATGTTTTGTTGCCATCTGTGCAGATGTTTTATGAAAATAACGACTTCGTTTACCATCAGGACAACTGTCCCGTGCACACGGCTAATGTCGTTGGCCAGTGGTTTGAAAACCATAATATTGAAACTCTTCTTTGGCCATCCAACAACTCTGATCTCAACCCAATAGAAAATATATGGGACCAACTTGTCAAAATTATTTATCAGAGAAACTGGAGACCCCAAAATGCTCAAGAGGTAAGCGATGCAATTCATCGCGCATTGGAGGTGCTCTCAGAAGATCGTGAATATTTTCAAAATTTAAGTTTTTCAATGCCCAGGCGTTTACAGAGTGTTATTGAAAAGAATGGTGAGCCCACTAAATACTAATTTTTGTTGTTGTTTTAAGAGTGAATTTGAATGTTGTTTTTGCGTTGTTGCCATATCTAACTGTCCGAAAAATTGGCTTATTCGCCTTTCATATCAGCTCAACATTGCCTCATCAGAATTCCTCCAAATTTTGCAAGATAATTTATTTTAATATAATCTCGGACCCATTCCATTTTTTTAAAGAACTTTAAAACTACATGTATCAGAAGATCTCTATTTTCTAAGCTCTCAAACTATTATGAATCTTTTTATTGAAATGGTCTATAGATTATTGCTTACTTTTTCTGTAAAACACTTAATATTTGTGTGTTTAATTTATTATAAGAGAGCTAATGTTCGGTAAAGAAAATAAACACAAAACTGACAGTTTTAGTTGACGCTTTTTACGACAGACATAAAGGGAGCGTTCAAAAAAAATTACCTGCACGACCCAGCAGGGTCAGACACAGACAGAAGAAAAACTGTTGCGGCAGGAGTGTTAGTAAATTAAAATTTTGACCAAAGTGAACAAGAAAAATTTTTGTGACCCGAAATTAGGGACTTTTAGTCAGTACGTCGGTCGCGTAACCTTCTACGTTGCGTTTTTTGAGTAAGAGCGTCACATAGATGTTAACCGGGTTTTACGTCATTTTAAGAGGTGCAGTCCTAAAAGTTACGAAACGTTACGCAGGCAAGAGCGGGGATCAAAATTGGGTAAAAATGGCGTTGCGTATTATATGGATGGCTCGCCGAAAGTACTCCCCCAAAATTACCTAATGTTTTCCCCGACAGATACCGCCTTTTAAAAATCAGAGAAAAAAATTAATTGATAATTTGCGTTATGTATCTGAGTCATGACCCCCCCCCCCTTATGCAGTGGCGTAACGGGAAGGGAGTTTTGGGGTTAAAACCCTCCCAAGAAGCCTGGTTATGGACAAATTTTTACTTTAAATTAAGTTTTTTTCATTATTTATCCTTACCCCCCCCCCCTCAAGTCAATTCCTGGATGCGCTACTGCCTTATGTAACGTTTGGTAAAGCTAGCGCTAACCTCGTCAACGTGCAATGGAAATTTACAAAAAGGACATGTGTACACGCATGCACCAGCCTTCTGCTTGTTTGTAAATTCGCCTTTTTTGAGGCAAATAGTGGATTGCTCAGTGTATTATTTGCTCAAATTAGATCTCAGTAAGGTAAGGAGTGTATAGAAATAAAAAAAAACAACACACTCGTAACTCCATACCAAAGAAAGTAAAAGATGACGCGTTCTTTCGTAGAAAACATCTAGTTCCCGATACTCCAATACAAACAATATTGATCTTTGTTTTTTCATTTCATAATAAAAGAGACAGAATATCTATGCCACTATTCTGCTATGGTTCGCGACATCCACCGCGAAAACCAAAACAGCGCGACATAATACCGCGCGAGTAATTGTCACGCTTGTCTTAAACCGGCGCGCAATGAGTAGAATCGCGCACCCTAAAACCTCGTACGTAATGACCACGTTTGTTTAATACTGCGCATATACAAAATCCGCGCAGCTTTTATCCGCACACGTAATTACCGCGCTTTTCTGCAATCGCGCCTGTAAAAAATGCGCAGGAAAAACTCGCGGAAAACAAAACCGCGTAAAACTAATTCTCGAATGTGATCTTCGCGGGTTGGGTTGGGTTAAGTTAGCTCACCGTGTAATGAGAAGAAGCTAAACATTGCCTCATCAGAATTCCTCCAAATTTTGCAAGATAATTTATTTTAATATAATCTCGGACCCATTCCATTTTTTTAAAGAATGTTTAACTTTAAAACTACATGTATCAGAAGATCTCTATTTCTCGAGTGTGATCTTCGCGGGTTGGGTTGGGTAAAGTTAGCTCACCGTGTAATGAGAAGGGTGTGGAAACCAAAAAAAACTTTTATTTTTTACTTTAAATGTTTTTAGGAGCAGTTTTTGGTTGGCGCTGTAATAACTTGGGTGATATACGCATTGCGCGCTACTTGTAAAGGCAACATTTTTGTAAGCGTGGTTATTACTTGGCGCTGTAGAAACTTTAGCGGAATTCGTAGGCGCGATACTTGCCTGGGCGCGGAAAAGAGTTTGTGCTGTAAAATCTTGCGCGTTTTTGTTTCGCGCGGTTTTGAGTTTCGCGGATAATTTTTTGCGGTCGACGCCGCGAATCTTCTGCTATGTATGCAGATTATAATGGGTAAAAAACACGCAGACACTCTTCCGGTATTGCTAGACGCCCTGTATACGATTTTTAACAGTTATTATAATTGTTAGGGAAATGTTTAAAAACAAATTGTGTGTTGCCAATGATAGTTGGTAACCCTTGACAATAAACAGTGATTCAGAAACGTCCGGTGTAAAAATGGAATTTTGCTGTATCAAAAACTGTAAAAACCCGTGCCTCGACGAATTTGTATTGTTCCGTTGTCCAACGGAGAAAGAAACTCAAGAAAAGTGGAAAGAAAACACATTTATCAAGCTGAAAATTTAATAAAAATAGCCGAATTTGCGAGGTAAGTCAGCTATAAGCAGTAAATACAAGCATACGCATTTAGCATGTACTTTGTTAATAAATAACACATTATGTTTCCGTGTTTTATTTTAAGAGTATAGTCTTCGCTAAAAAAACGGGCCGATGCAGAGGTATTTTTTGCCCAAAATTTTTCTGTTAGCGAAGGAATTTTTTGATAATTTTGGTATAGTTTTAAAGATAAAGGATAAATTTAGGGTTGTCTAGTGGTAGTTTTTCGATTTTTTTTTTGGTATTTTTGTACAATATTGGTGTAAATATGACACATTTTGCCCATTTTCAGCACTGTACACACGGACCCAGAAACAAAAAATTAAAAAATTAACACTAGACAACCCTAGATCTAAGCTTCATCTATCAAATAAAACAACAACAAAATTTTGTCGCTTAAATTTAGGAACAAAGTAACCCTTACAAGCGAAATTTACGAATTACAATTCTATACCGAAAGTGGCAGGGCAGACTCTGTAGGAGAAACCATTTATAGGCCAGTCAAGAGATGATGTACATGTAAAAAAATTAGATTCGTTCTGTAAATTATTCGTGTTTTAACTGGATTCTTTAAATCTATTTTATGTGAAAACTAACATTATATACAGAGTGTTTATTTAATTAATAAATAATAAATTAAAAATATTATTTATTAATTCTTAGTAATCTTTGAAATAAATAGCTATTTCTAAAATTTGTTTAGAAAGATAAATAGCAATTTTTTGTGTGCTTGCTATAGTTACTATTGTTCTCTTCTTTTAATTGCGTCAGTCTGAGATAAAGCTTACCAGAAAATGCTCCCTTTGCACCCCTCTGCCCATAAAACATAACTATCTCCTTGATATAGTTATCGTTGACAGATATACGGAGTCGAAGGGTGTACAGTCGAAATTCTCTCAGCCGAATGCATTTGGAAAAAGAGAACAGCAGTTACTATAGGAAGCTCACAAAAATTTGCTAAAAGTCTAGGTAATAATATTAGTCAGAATGCCACTTTTTCGTTAAATCACAATGTAGTTAAAAAAATAATGATCTTATTTTTATAATATGTGGTGTGCGTTATATGTTATAGGTTATATATCAATTTTTAACAAAATCTATTGTACTTAAATCCCCCCCCCCCGAAAAACTGTTAACTTCATAATTTGTGAAATCTGAACCAACATTCGGAATTCTGGACACCCTAAACCATTTTATACCAATTTTGAACTAAATCCAAGGTACTTAGATGATACGCTTCCCTCCAAAAGCTGTCAACTTAATTTTTGAAACCTGGTTAAAAATTCTCAATTTTTGACTCTAAAAACCACTTTATACCAATTTTAAAGAAAATCGGAGTTACTAGATGGTACCCCCCCAACTCAGAGAAAAGCTACCATCTTTATATTTTTTTAAATCTGATCAAAAATTCGTAATTTTCAACCCCAAAAACCACTATATACTGATTTTAAACGAAATCGGAGATACAAGATCAAAAATTCTTAATTTTCGATATACTGATTTTAAACAAAATCGAAGATACAGATGGTACCGCCCAACTCAGCGGGAAGCTACGAACTTTATATTTTTTCCAATCTGGTCGAAAATTCTTAATCCTCGACCCCAAAAACTGCTATTATTATATATAACTAATTTTTAACGAAATCGAAGATCTAGATGGTACTCTCCCTCCCCAACTCAGCGGGAAGCTATCAGCTTTATAGTTTTTCAATTCTGATCAAAAATTCGTAATGCTCGACCCCAAAAACCGCTACATACCAATTTTAAACAAAATCGGAGATACTAGATGGTACCCCCCCCCCAACTCAGCGAGAACCTATCAACTTTATAGTTTTTCAATTGAAATCTGGTCAAAAATTTTTAATTTTTGTCTCCAAAAACCCCTTTATACCAATTTTTGAAAAAATCAGATTTACTAGATGGTACCTCCCCCTCTCCATCACAGAGAGAAGCTATCAACTTTATAGTTTTTCAGTTTTGATCGAAGATTCGTAATCCTCGACCCCAAAAACTGCTATGTACCAATTTTAAACAAAATCGGAGAAACTAGATGGTACCCCCCCCCCCCCAACTCAGCTAGAAGCTATCAACTTTATAGTTTTTCAATTCTGATCGAAAATTTGAGATCTTCGACCCTAAAAACCGCCATATACCAATTTTAAACAAAATTGGAGATACTAGATGGTACCACTCCCCCAACTCGAAAATTTGTAATCCTCGATGCCAAAAACCGTTATATACCAATTTTGAACGAAATCGGAGATACTAGATTGTACCCCTCCCCCCCCCACTTCGGGAATCTTTCAACTTCATATTTTTTGAATTCCGATCGACAATTTGAAATCTAACTTCAACGACGTTCGCCATTGACCGGCCCTGAATGTGATAAACGTGTTTCGCTAGCTGCTGCGGTTTGTAAGTGAGAATTTTTATAAGTTTATTTTTTTGAATATGTCAAAATCTACGGCTCTGACAAACTTCGAAGAAGTACCATTTTTGTTGAAAGTGAAATTATCCATTTACATGTGAAAACCGTATGTTGCTTTTCCCCTTAGCACCATTTAAAAACTAATCAGCCTATCGCCTGGTGCTAAAGAATTATCGTATAAAATTTAGAAATCAGTTTACCGGATTTTGAGTTATCGTGTCCCAGACAGTCAGACACCATTACAAAATTGGTAATTATTTAGTATGTGAAAAATTTCGGGACCCAACTTTAACCAATTCAAACCAACCCAAACCAACCCAAAACAACTAAAAAATCACAATCCAAACGTCCCTGGCAGCCCTTTTTGCATAAAAAAATCAGTCGTCGAGGGATTTGGTGTCCTAACAAGTCACTTGTAAGTGCCTCTACAAAGAAAATGGTGTAGAACATTGTACACTACTTTTCATGCACACATTTTTGGTTGTAAATGGCAAAGAGTGAGAGAATGTAATAAAATTCCATTTTCATTGTAATTCAAGTTTATCTAACTACCACAAAAGTTTATATTTATTTCTCTTTTGGACAAAAATAACTTATTTTTAGTGGAAATAAAAAAATGCTAACCCCAATACGCTCGATACTGGTATGGATTGAAAAAAATGCTATTTTATGCTATACGTATGTATGTATGTATGTATTACAGCCATATAAATTATATAGTAAACAATATTTGCAACCAAAATAAAAATATTGTAAAAGCAAAATTAAGAAGTCAAACAAAATTGTACTTTTTTTCGGGTTGAATAAAGTCTAAGTTTACGACTTTTTTCAGCAACATTTTCAGAAAACAAATACTTGTTCATACGTAGACACAACAAGTTTACGACTTTTTCCAGCAACATTTTCAGAAAACAAATACTTGTTCATACGTAGACACCAAAAAATAATTGTCTCTCGAACCATAATATAAAATAAGTAATAATCTGCCTGTTTGTTCTCGGATCACGGCCATTCCGTAACCTTATTTTTTTCTTTACACACAGGAAATCACTATGGATCTCACTTAACGGAGAAGTATCCGATCTCTCATTGGACAAGCACACACAAGACCCGGCGCGCGACAGATGCGAGGTTCTCATCTCGCTACTGCCTAAAAACATAATTATTTGTTTTATAAATTTCTACCCTAAAAAAATTGTCTAATTTGAGGGCATGTGGTGTATTACAATACAAATAATTCCAAAATAATAGTATAGTAGTATTTAAAACATGCTTATTTGACTGCCTATAATCACCTGCAGACGAGGAGAGTATCTACGCACACACAGATTTTAGCTGTAGGAGGTTTCTCCATGCCCCGAGTCTGGTGACGTCACGTTCGCCCCAAGGCCTTGGTAAAGACTACACTCTTAAGAAAAAGATTAACAAAAATATAGATCAATAGGAGTCGTATATTCAATGTTTGTTTTTGTTTTTTTTTTCTGTCAAAACTTGACATATTTTACTAACCAAAAAAAATAAATCTTTTAAGCAACTGTCTGGGGAAATTATGCAAATATGAAAAAACTAGAAAGAGAGGGCAATATGAGTTGCCCACTGTGTAATAGATTTGCGCTGTTTTTGTGGCCGCGACAAATGCACGCATGCACTCAAGACTCAAGCCCCTTCCCCTCTGTGCGTGCCCATACCTTTGACTCAAAAAACTCATTACGTGGTGCGACACGGACATAGACAGCTAGATAATTCCACTCCAAGTGATGAGTTTGTTGAGTCAGGGTGGGACGCATAGATGGGAACCAGGTTTCACCGCAAAAGTCTCGTTGCAAAAAACTTGCAATCTCGAGAGAAGGAACAATCCCTCAAGAGAAGGGATCAATCTCGGGGAATGATCCCATTCCTCGAAAAAAAGATGCTTTTCCTTGAAACCTCTTCGAAATTTTAGATTGAAAAATATACATTTTACGCGCATGCTTACCTGAGAAATGGGACCGATCCCTGGCTTTGGAGTCGGGGAGTGTGAACACCCAATTTTTGATAGAGTGGAATGAGCGATCACGGCTCAATAATATAAAATGCGTTCGACGTGGGATCATTCGACAATCTATGTCGCTCCCTGCTCAAGAATTAGGCTCCTGGTTTCTCACCTATGCGTGTCCGCTCATTTGACTCATCACGTGATACTTTTTTTTGGACAGGATGGGTATGCATAGGTGCGAAGGGGGTTAGTGGGAGTTTTAGCCAGTTATCATCTTATAGGTCACGTAGAGCTCGGGAGCGCCATCTTGACCCTTGCAAATTATCCAGATTAATTTCAATATGGCGTCTGACAATTAAACACAGAAGCAAAATGGAACTGTCATTGTCAGTGTCAAAAAACTGGTCAGCAGCAAATTGGAATGGAGTGTATGTGCCTTATAGGGGATACGCGATGTACTAGCTAAAACTCTTCATTGCATTTTTGTTTGTAGATAAAACATATTTTTTCCGCAAAACTATGTCCAAAAAATTATTTTAAATTTTCTGGGAATCTTTTTTTTGCCTAACCCGTGCGGAAAGCGTCTTTTCCTTATATTTACGACTAACTCGAACAAAATCTGCAATTTTCCGTCCGTACGGAAAAGTATTACTCCAACTTTAAATAACACAATTAAAAATTTTAAAAATGCTTTTACATTGTCGCGGTATCTTAAAAATCGCGGTAATTTGTTTTTAAGAGATTTATCTATAAACCATGTGAAAATTATGAAAAGGTTTCAAACAATTATTCTAAATATATTATGTGGACCAAATGGAACAAATAAAACTGGATTTACGGCCTGGATGCTGGTTATACTTTACTCTACCCATATCAATTTGGAGCACGCCCTGAACGCGGCAAATACGGTACACACAGAGCCATCTAATGGGATAATTTCTATTAAAAAATGCGGCGTTGGCAAAAAGCGATTTTTGACGATTCAAATTCACTCTTAAGTAAAATTTAATATTTAGTTGTTTTCATTCGGTTGTGTTATTTTGAATCCATCATTTTTTTCATTTTATTATCGTCATTTTGTCAACCCCAAAATGAGTGGTCGTTCTCCTTATAGACCAGCCGTCTTCTGTAACTCGAGTGATAATTACTCTTTTGCAATTAATAAAGATTGTTTTTGAATATATTTATGTGCTGTTTAAAAGGCGATTTTTGATATCATTACATAATTATGTCTGAGATTACAGTGGCGGTCCCAGCCATTTGAAAAGGGGGGGGAGGCGGTTTCGATACGAAAAAAAAACATAGCATAGCTTTTATGGGGAAAATATCAATATATGCAAACAAAACTTAGTAACTATAAGTACGGATTTGGCCTTAAATCTAGGGGGGGGTACTCAGATTTTGTAGTTTATTTCATACATTTTTTATTTAAAAAAATGTTTAAATGCGCCAAAAATTTTTTAGAAAATAACTAAAATCATAAATATCAATTCATATCATATCATATAGCGCCGCATCCAAATTTTTTAAAGAAAATTGCACTAAAAAATACATTTTTTTAATTTAAGATTACACTAACATTGTAAATATATCAATGGTTTCAAAGCACAGCAGGCGAAATTTTTTAGAAAATGATACTACCAATGCCATTTTTATCACAAAATTAAACTAATATCGTAAATATCAAAGGTGTTATAACGCCGCAATTTATGCTCTACTTTTGATTATCTAGATGTTTTCGTAAAAAATTTAAATCTAGAGTGGAGGGGTAGTTACCCCCCTACCCCTATAAAAAGCATAGATAACAAACACACCACAAAGAAAACCTAATAGCAAAATACTTTTTTTTTGAGGTCTAAAAAGCTTTTTAAGTTGAAACCTTTTACATATCTCAAAAAAAAATTCGTTTCCAGTTTTCTTGGGCAAACCGGTCAATGACTCGCTCAATATCAATTTCAATATGTCTGTTGATATGCAAAAAAGCTAAGCCCGGCAGACGAATTTCCGTCCGTGTTTTTAAGTGCTTATCAAAGATTATACACTTTAATATATAACTGGAGATTAAAACATGATTTTAGAAACAAGAAACTAAACTCAAAATGCTGTTCGACATTACAAGCTGGTGGTTTGTTTGAGTATACACTAATAAAAAGTCAAAGTTTGAGACATAGGGAAAAATGCATGTATGCGTTTTTTTTTAAACAAGAGTACCTATATTAGGGAATGGGGGATTGAAATTGTGAAAATATTTAATTAGTATTGGAAAATTTTATGTGTAGGAAAGCTTACAAATTGCTGGAATCATAAAACTGTCATAAATAGGGATAAAGGTTCAACACCGTCCTCAACTAAAAAGCCAGTTAACTCATTTTCGTTTTAGTATCCTTTGGCCTATGATCGGTGCCATATTTTACTTGACAATTTGGTTATAAAAAAGGCAGCCACAATAGGCTAAAGGGCACTGAGGCGTTAGGAGTTAACAGGCTTTCTAGTTGAGAACGGTGTTGAAAGGTTACATTGTAAACTTCCGGCCACATAAAATGCGTTCGCCGATTTTATATGGTGTATTACTGGCCTGGCTTTTAGGTATTTCAAATTGACACAAATTGTCACCGTCAGGTTTTGTTATTGTCATACGCTTATATTTAAAAATGTCCCAACTAAATGAATTCGAAAAAGCCCAAAGTTTGGCAAAATAAGACGGTGGTTGGTCGGCTCAAGGAGTAGCGGCCCATTATGGACGAAACAAGGCTACAATTGTAAGAACAAGAAGAAAGTATGAAGAAGAAGGAACAATAAAGCATAGTAAAAAACGAAAACGTCAAAATCAGTTACAATAAGCAACGCAATTGGCAAAACTTAAATTCAACAGACCTGCAGCTCACTTCTGCTGTACGCATTTTATGTGGTCGGAAGTCTACTTCTTTGCGTTGAATTATATAGTGTCAATAAAGTGGCTTTTAAAAATGAATTGTGTTATTATTTATTAGGGTTAAGGAAATGAATAAGTGGTCCATAACTAAGTAGCTAGATAAAACTTTCAGCAGCTCACAACAGTAGGAGGATAAAGCTTTTATAATTCACTAATTTATTCCACTAATGAGTTATGGACCATTTTATTGCCCTAAAAACAGATCGTTATCAAGAAGGTAAAGGTAAGGAGACATTAGCGAGAGCAAAAAGCTAAACGAAATATAACTTACTTTAGTTTGAAGTGTTTACGACACTATTGGATATAACCTTGTATAAAATTTACATAAAGTTTTGAGCATAGAAAAAGACCCCGCACGAAATACATAGGAAAATGGACTTCACCCGAATTAGATGTAACCTTGACATTTGATAGCACTAATTATGGTTTAAGAGATGTGCAACTTTAATCGAGATTGTGTATCTAGTTCTTGAGATATTGGGGTCTAAGTTCGGAAAAACGAGTTGCTGCACAACTATTTCTCAGCTTAAATAGTGACAGGTATAAATGAATTTGTGTTGTTGAAGGATGCTTCATATTCACCAAATAAGCACTACTGCTAAAAGATGGTTAATTCTTATACGGAGTGTTCACGTGCTATTCTGAACAGGCGCTCTTTTGAAAGGCGCTTTTACAAACAGGCGCTATTCTAAACAGGCGCTGTTTTAAATATCACCTATTTGATGTGTCGCTCTTTTGATATGTCGCTCTATCGAATGTTGCTCTTTTAAATAAGGCCTTTTTCAATGTCGGTAAAATAAGACCGTTCTTTCAAATGTCGCCAAATTAAACATCGCTTTTTTAAACCTATTTTGTCTCCAAAACGTTATACTCTGACAAAAGATCCAAGGAAAGCAAATTAAGCCGGGCATATTTTCGACGGACTCTCAGATGACTTCAAGAGCAGATTTCGGGGGAGGGGAGGGGGGTAATTACCCCCCCTGGACGCAAAATTTTAGCAAATAACATAACGAAAATCGAAAATTTTAAAGAATCGCCAACACAAATCGCAAAATTTTTCGCCTGCGGCGCTAGATAAAACTATTTATGTCCACAATTTTAATTCAATTTGAATCTAATTTTATCAAAATTTTAACGAGTTTCCTAATTCACACATTTAAGATAAACGGATATCTCGAAATCTGATTACCCCCCCCCCTGGGTTTAAGGCCAGATCCGCACTTGGATGAATTATAAGATAAAGTGGTAGTAGTGATTTATCAAATCAGCCATTTTTGTATTTTTGTGTCAAATGGTCGCCTTGTATCTGAAAACAATACACCAAGTAAGTGAACAACAAGCATTTGACGCAATTATTGTGCTAATATTTGCATTCGTTACCTGGACGGGACAACCGTTGTTTGTGTGAATGCATGGGTTTGGTCCACAATTTGTACACGTCAGAATTTCATTGGCTAATGTCATCGAATCTCTCTTTTTTTCATTCTGTAAAAACAAAATAATAACTATAATTAAGCAGAATGTATGCAGGGTGTTCCAGAATTACTGGGACCGATTAGTAGGATATGGGAAATGGGATAAGTAATTTTATTTAAAGCGGCCAACTTTTTTAATTATTAGTCGCAAATCTAAGTATAATATTCGCCAGTCGCTCTTACCAAAAAAAACAAACAAATCCAAGCAAAGTAAATAAAAAAAAAACATGTCTACCTAATCTTTTCGATTGAGAAATCTCAAAGGTGGCCAATTTTTGTACCGTTATATAAAGTTTAAGTTTAGTTGGTCTCAAATTGATTTACTCCTTACCCTTTTTGAGGGGTGAAGAGTAAAAATGAACTTGTGTAATGGTAAAGTGTCACATTTTGATGAAGTCTTTTCCAAATATTAAAATAGTATTAATACCCGGTCGAATTATATACATTAAAGCCACGGAAAATTCTAAGATTTTCTACACGGTTTATTATGAAAACAACGGTAACGATAACGGTGCCGGCGTAAATCCTGCCTCAACCTTTGACAGGGCGACGATACAGGGAGGGGTGGGAAAAAGTAGTTAACCTTTTCGTCCTAAACATAATTACAAAAATTATGGGACTATATGTACATTCCCAAAAAAAAAACAACTGTGCCGACTCTCATGTTGCGGTGAACACGTAGCACGAAAGGCTGGTCTCGCGTGCGCCGTAGATTCCCTGATCTAAGCATTCAACTTATTCATAAGAGGGTCTTTTAAGGAAAATCCACACAGAATGAACAGGCTCGTACAAAAGCTCAGGCAAAAAATCTGAATTTTTTTGTGCGAACATTTTTGCGAGCTATTCTTTGACCATTTTCTTCGGGTAAATGCTCGAGCAAATTTTGGAATCTTTGTTGGACACATATTTTTAAAGATGAGAATAAACATATTTTTACGCGTTTACTATATCCTTCAAAGTAAATACTTATTAACATGTAGGTGGATTTTTTTAGGGCACTGTTCTGGAGAGTAGGTAGTTATTTCTTTAGGACCCTGCTGAGAGGAGTTTAAATTTTAAAAGACCTACTTTTTTTACCTTGTCCTTTACATTTCACAGCGCCATTAATTATTATTTTCTCTCTATCTTTTTTTGATAACCACAGAAAAGTTTTTTCTATGGGGTAAAAATTAAATTTCTTAATCCAATCGTTTTTGCGTCGGAAAGCACTTAATTAAAAATAGCTATTATTCTAAAACTTAAAAATTTAATTTTTAGTTTTCTTATTTTCAATTAAGTTCAGTGATTTCCGATAAAAAGATATATTTTAAATTTTTAATAAATTTCTATACCAATTTTTCTGTAAAAAAATGTTGCCCGAACATTCTCACGAATATTTCCGCGAGCTTTTCCTCGAAAATTTAGCCACATGGGCTCGCGTAAATGTTTGTCGGCATTTCGGCCATCAAAGGAAAGCTCGACTGTGTAAATGCCCCTTAGGAGTCTCTATGAGTCCTTTGTATTCTTGACCTTTTGTGCATCGAAAAAAAAATTCGAAACTGTGTACTTCAAAAAATCTTTAGGATCAGATCTTTTGAGACGTTTTCATAATGAGTAAATAATTCTACGTTCAGTGGTTCTTAAGTAATACTTAAAAAACCGCAATATTTTTTTGAAACCAAAACGTCAACAATAAAAAATATTTATAGTGATTTTAAAAGACTCTTACCTCATAAATAAAATCAATGTAAAAAATAATGATTTGTTTCAGGATATAAGCGCGGTGATATTAAAAATAGCTCCAAGCACTTGCTGATTTTTCCCACTGTCGGGTGTTTTCTGTAACAGTTACTTGGTTTATAAGGGCCTCTTAAAGTGCTGTTATATAAAGGGGGTTTAAAAATGTTGGCGCATAAACACCAGTAAAACTGTTTTAAGCACTAAATCGATTTTATTTTAAAGCGATTTAACAAAGCGGTTTATTTGTTAAAAACCCATTTCAGGGTCGCTTTAGCGTATTTCTTCCAACCTAAAGAAATACTCAAGACTGGATTTCCGAAAAATCTATTGTGAACTAAGCTGTTTTAATTATTTTTTCTTTAAATTGACATATTTCGTAACATTTAATGAAGAACGTATAAACCTTCGGAGAAAGCGATTTTATTTAAAACCATCCTTATATAAAAGCGCTTTAATTTAATTTTAATAAACGTAGTAATTGAGAACTTCTACGGTTTGAAATTTTGAGACAAAGATGTATTTGAAATTAACTCTGTGTTTCGGACTTTCATTGTCTATATTTTATTTATACGCAACGTTTCGATCAGTACAATCTCTGATCGTCTTCTGGTGCAAACTACTTGTATCAATAAAATATAAACAATGGAAGTCCGAAACACTAAGTTAATTTCAAATGCATCATTGTCTCAAACTTTCAAACAAGCAACTTCTACAGTATTTTGCATCCGAAATTTATACATATTTAATTGACATCAACTGTTGGCGAGAATTTTCAGTCTGACGTTTAGTAAAGGCGTTTTATGACGTGTGAAGATTTCGAAACCATTTCAAAATCATGCAAGAAATGTCATTTTGGCGTTGAACTGGTGACGTCACGGTTCAACATATTTCAAAGGATTTCGAAACCGCTCCTCGGACTGTTTCGAAAGCGCTTCAATCACGATTCCAATATGGCGGGAGTTGTCATTAGTCAAAATACGAGGGTGGTGTTGGGTTATGGAGCACCGGCTATTTTTTTTTGTTTTTTCAATACCTAATATAGATAAAGTTTGATTTCGTAACGTGTCAAATTTAATTGGGAGAATTCCTCTTAGAGGTCGATTTTATACATCAAAATAACAAAAAACCCCGGATTTGTAAACCAGGAATAGGAAATGAAACAGATAAGAGTTCTTACCTTTCATCAACCGCAAAAAAATCAAACAGTAAGTGAGATAAAAGAAAAAGAAAACGCTAACAAATATTTTATATAAATTAGGTTAGGTTTTGTAAAACTGTCACTGGGAAGTGCATTTTGGCGATAGCAAGAACCGATGACGTTGTGGTTGAACCGGTGACGTCACATTTCGAAATCACGCAAGTACCGTGTTCTACGTTGAAAATCGACTTAATTTTGTTTTTCCCTAGAAAGGTAGTTGGTCCTATTTGGGTCGGTGCAACCCCGTTCTCAATTAAAAAGCCACTTAACTTATTTTCGGTTTAGTATCCTTTGGCCTATTTTCGGAGCCATATTGACACCAAACTGACAGAAAATCCATGTTTTATTTGTCCATTTGCACAGTTAACTGGCTTTTTAGTAGAGACGGCGTTGGTCAGTGCCATGTGTTGACAATATTGTTATAAAGATTTTTAAGATTTCCCGAAAACTTTCTTTGGCACAGTTTTTTTTATCCATTATTTTGGGGATAAAAGTATCAATTTCATAAACTATTTTTCCGAGCTTTACCTAAGCACAAACAAGGAAAAATACAACAAATACGTGACAAATTAGGTTTGCTAGTGGCAATTATGAAGTATTTTTAAATATTTGTTATATTCATAACAAAAATGTAAACAAATACCCTCTTGAAAATTTCTGTCAAAAAAAATCTAATCTAAAAACTTTATATTTAACAAAAAGTCTATAGGGGCGTTCGGATTTCTACCAACTTCCCAACCAGGTTTTTTCAGTTGTTATTGAGGTTAAGTTTTGTCTAAAAACATGGAATTACCTATATCTTTTGTTCAGAGTGTTTTTGTCCGGGACGAAAAGGTAATTAAAACTACTTTTTCCCACCTCTCCCTTCCAGTATCGTCGCTTTGCCAAGGGTTGCGGCACAAAACTTAAGAATTTAAAAAACAACAAAATGAATCTCGTGTCCGCAAATACAAATGAAAGTAACACTCGTGGCATATCGGACAAAGCGTTTTTGTTTCTCGCTTCATTACGACCAGGCCTCCAATGTCTAATGGAGAATCCAGACACCTACAGACCTGTTTCATCCTTATTAGGAATCGTCAGGGAATCATAGGATTGTACCTGGCAGTTGAAGCTACCCAGTGACCATGCACACCTCTCGAATTTAAAACAAAAAGTTTGTAATCCGTTTTTGCATGCACAACTCTCGAATTTAAAACAAAAAGTTTGTAATCCGTGGGGACGTAGTAACTGTGTGCGCCACCTGTCGAATAAACCGAGAAACAAAAACATCAAAATTAAAAAGTGCAGAACACCGTAAATACAGAATCCTGTATCTTTCAGCAAATTATAAAGTAGAAACCTGTAAAAGTATAAGGTCACTGTAACATGACTCTTAGAAAGGGCCCTAATTTTAAGGCATCAGCAAGCAATCGCTCCGGAAGAGGCTTGGAACTAAAAAGCCAAAATATTTAAAAAACAGCAAAATGAATCTCGTGTCCGCAAATAAAAATGAAAATAACACTCGTGGCATATCGCACAAAGCGTTTTTGTTTCTCGCTTCATTACGACCAGGCCTCCGGCAGTTACCACGGATTACAAACTTTTTGTTTTAAATTCGAGAGGTGTGCATGGTCACTGTGCCAGGTAAAATCCTATGACTCTCTAACGATTCCTAATAAGGATGAAACAGGTCTGTAGGTATCTGGATTCTCCATAAGACATTAGAGGCCTGGTCGTAATGAAGCGAGAAACCAAAACGCTTTGTCCGATATGCCACGAGTGATACTTTAATTTTTATTTGCGGACACGAGATTCATTTTGTTGTTTTTTAAATATTTTGGCTTTTTAGTTCTGCGCAACAAGCCTCCTCCGGAGCGATTGCTTGCTGATGCCTTAAAATTAGGGCCACGTAGTATGAAGCTCCAATTGGGGGCGGTGCTGCTGCGAACGTTACCTCTTTCTAAGAGTCATGTTACAGTGACCTTATACTTTTACAGTTTTCTACTTTATAACCTGCTGAAAGGTACAGGACTCTGTATTTACGGTGTTCTGCACTTTTTAATTTTGATGTTTCTGTTTCTCGGTTTATTCGACAGGTGGAAACTTTTTGTTTTAAATTCGAGAGGTGTGCATGGTCACTGTGTAGCTTCAACTGCCAGGTACAATCCTATGACTCCCTGACGATTCCTAATAAGGATGAAACAGGTCTGTAGGTGTCTGGATTCTCCATTAGACATTGGAGGCCTGGTCGTAATGAAGCGAGAAACAAAAACGCTTTGTCCGATATGCCACGAGTGTTACTTTCAAACTTAAGAATTGTTCGGGGATTCAAGGACTCCGCGTGCACACAGTTGAATTTGTACAAAAACAGGGGTATGCGCATCAACACGACTTGATCGCTAAAAGAAGTTAAAAAAAATTCTCATAGCACAAGACCCGTTGAGTGAGTGAATTTTTAACGGTGATGCCGCTGCTCTTATTTATTGAGTTGTTCCTCTACTAATTTGTCTATTAAAACCTTAGAACATTGAACTACTAGAAGGAGTCTGGTATGTCTGGTTACACAGGTTGAAAAGAAATCTGTGTTGCCAATTTTAATAACAAAATTATGCAACAAAAAACTTATTAAATTTCGATTAAGTTTTGACGCTAATTTATTAATTAATTAATGAGGTTTAAGATATATGTTGAAAAAGCTAATATACACAATATATAATACTCACAACTTATTTAAAACTTTCGACGTTTTTTGAAAATTTAACATGTGTTTTCCTTAAACATCTTCTTTTGTAGTCAACGTGGCCACATTGATTGTTTGTTGCGGCAACACCGTTCTCAACTAAAAAGCCAGTTAACTCTTATCTCTTCAGTGCTCTTTAGCCAAAGATTGCCGCCATTTTTATAACGAAATTGACAGGTAAAACATGGATTTTCTGTCAGTTGGGTGTCAATATGATCACTATAGTAGACTAAAGGATACTAAATCGAAAAAGAGTTAACTGGCTTTTTAAATAAGCAGGTGTTGGTTGCGGTTTCTAGATTTTTCCTGGAATGTCATTATTGTTTTGAAAGTGAAAGTTACAGCACTTGTCAATAGTGTTTTTTTGATAGTTTTGTGAAAAGTTTGTGGCGAAAAATGGTTCCGAAGTGTATTATTATATGCAAGTTGAAACAGAAGCCGGGGGACTGCAATATTTCGTTTCACAGGTACGTTAAATTAAAATATTAACTAAATATTAGGTTAGAATTCATCATATTTGAACATGCTTGTTAAACAATGGCAGGAAATCTGTGTTGCCGGCTTGTCATTAATTTCAGTGAATAGGAATTTCCATAGCACCTTTTTCTTATTTTTATAGTTGTACATCCTACTTGAATACATTTTTATGTTCTTTTTTTTATAGAAACATTGATTTTTATTACTATATCTAGACCATCTAATTAAACGGAAGTAAAAATTATTGAAGGTATTTTAAATAATATTAAAAATAGGGGAAAACGTATTAGGTTAACATGACAACGATGGGATGAAGATGAACATAAATACCCTGCCCTAGGTCTGAAAAAAATCTCCTTCTAGTAGTTCAATGTTCTAAGATTAAAACAATATTTTAAAAATTATATTTTCTCATTTATTCCAAATAAATAAACTCAAGGGCAATGCGCTATAGTATTGTGTGATTTTTCGAAGATATTGCTTATAATATACCTATTATATATACTCTACAAAATTCCAATTGCTATAAATTATTTGGAATAATAAATAAAATTCCAAACCTGTTAAACAAAAATTTCGTAAAAACTATTCTAAAACAAAAAACTTTAACAATAAACTATTGCACTATTTTACTTTACATAAATAAAAAGTTACATCTAAAACTAAATCCTATGAAAATTTTCGCACAACCAATGAATTAAAAAATTTCGGTGCTGCTGATTACGTTAAAGCATTGTTTAATATATTAAAGTATTGGCTACGTTACGATTTTAAATTATGCATTTTATGTGAAAACAAATTGAATTGATCAAATAATTAACAATTTTGCTAAATATCATTAAAACATTGTGTCTCTTATGTCAGCTTCAGAAGATTTTTAAATTGAAACCGAAGAATCAGTATGAAAAAAATCGAGTATATGAAATCTAAATATATCTCCACCTATTTAAGAAATTTAAAACAATCGAAGTTAAAAAATTAAACTGACGGTTTTTTACCGCCTGTTCCAACTAATTAATAATAGTAGTACTATAGTAAGAAGAAAGAAGATTCAAAGAACTCTGAAGGTTTACACATAATGATTGACTCTTGACGACCTTTACTTTTTAAATGTAATTTAAATATTTAAATTTTTTTAGAGACTGGTAAGAAAATAAACTTGGGAAAAACCACGGTTTATTGGTTCGGGAGAAAGGCTCTTCTAAAGAATAATTTTTATTTTAAAATAATCTTTATCCTCGCATAGAAAACTCTTATTTTTACCAGCAAACCACTATCCTTTGCTATTTTTACGCGTAAATAGCAAATTTTTTCGGCGTCATTTTGCTGCCGTCACCTCTATGTATACTCTGAATCTCCAGGGTTGTCTTGTTAGAAACCCACTCGACGTCGATAAGAACCTTTGTTTGTGCATGAGCTTTTTATTCTTGTATGCGTGCTAGTTCTTGTGGAATGGTGGGGATAAGTCTACTTCTAGGATGATTGATGGGAGACTAGTAGATCTAAAATATTTGTCCGCGATGTAGTCTTTCTTTCCTGGTTAAGAATAAAAGTAACCTTGGCCTTTTTCCCCGAAGACAGGACATATTCCAGCGGTACTTGCTAATGTAAGGGACGTCTAAGGTAAGGAACGATTTTTATTAGACCCTTTTGCTTATGAAAATTAGCTTGGGCTCAAAGGAATTTTTTGAATAAAAAGTTAAAACACACCAACTTAAGCTTAATTTTTTTCAAAAACTCGTTTGTTATTGACAATCGACTAGGTTAAAAAAACTAAAAATAAAACTAAAATGTTACTTTTTATTTAGTTCATTCATCTGGAGTTCACAAATGGGACTAAAAAAAAAATATTATTGTCTACAAATCCAACTCCCTCCATTTGACAAGCCAATTATATTTTTGTATTGTCTAATATATAGGAAAGTCGGTCAACCTTATGGACAAAACAGTTAACCATTTTTTAGTCCAAATCATTAAAAATCTTGGAAAAAATGAGTCGCGCAAAGTGTTCGATTCATTTTCTCCAAGATTTTTAATGATTGGATTTGTTCCAAGAAATGTCAACTGGTTTGTCGATAAAGTCGCGTAACTTCCCTATATATTAAGCAATGTTTTATCAACTTCATGGTTTAAAATTAACTAAGTTTCGGACTTCCATTGTCTATATTTTATTTATGCACGACGTTTCGATCAGTACAATATCTGATCGTCTTCAGGTGCAAACTACAATCTATTACCAAGGAACATCAGACGAATACCCAAAGAGACAAAATAACGAAATCAAGAATCGCCGAACATGCATGGTCAAAACAACACCGAATGAAGTGGACAGAAGCAAAGGTTTTGCACAAGGAGTCACACTGGAAGAAACGAAAATTCCTTAAAGCTGCCTTTATTGGGCAGAATTAGGGTATTTTCAGTGAACCAATAAGTGTTGAAATTCCAAATATTTGGGAGCCCCTATTTGGGCGGAGCCAGCTTCTTAAACTTCACGGTTGAGTGATTTCCATAGTATATATACTGGCGCACCGAGAGGGGAGGTTTTGGGGTTAACCCCCCGTCCCCCGAGAAGTCTGGTTATGGTCACATTTTTATTTCAAATTAAGTGTTGTTTATTATTTATTCCTAAATCCCCCCCCCCTGAAGTCAATTCCTGGGTGCGATAGATTGTAGTTTGCACCTGAAGACGATCAGAGATTGTACTGATCGAAACGTCGTGTATAAATAAAATATTGTCAATGGAAGTCCGAAATACAGAGTTAATTTCAAACACATCATTGTCTCAAATTTCATGGTTGTTGGTGAGCTCCTTACTAGATTTATGAACTTGTCTATCATAGTCTACTGGAGAATGTTGTTTTTTAAGTATTCATTTTAAATAGCCCCCTCATTTGTAACAATCCGGAACTTCTTCCCGTTTTCCAAAACATTTTAGTAACGGGTGACAAATAACTGTAAAATAGTGGCACATAAAAATTCTGTATGTTTTAAGAAACATTTTAAAAATTTAAACATATAACTGTGAAAACGGCTATGTAGAAGAGTTTACTCAAAGCTCCCTGCTAAATTTTTCCTCAACCTCTAAAAAAATGGGGTGGCCCATAAAAATCCAAATTATCCAGAGTAATTGATATTTTAGGGTCAATTTTAAAACACTTCGGCTACATATTGTCCATTTCGTATTCAGAACGAGAAAATGCACATCTTATCAAAAATGGCGAGGGTTACCTATCCATCATAATTTTTACTGCGAACGCTTGTGCTATAAGGCTAACGTCTTGTGTTATATCTCTAAAATAATACTCCGATCTTAACTGGCAAAGAACAGACTTCTACGCTACGCTTTTGCTGTTTCTATAGGTTTTTAATTTATTAGAGCATTTACCGTCTTGGCTTTAAACTCTTTGAACAAGTCATTATTAAAATCGCTAAAGAAATGTTAGTGCTACAGCCAATGCATAATCTTCAAAAGAACCCCGACCCAGCCCAGGCAGCAAAGATCGTACCTTTTAGGTTTTACAGCCAAACAAAGGTTGGGAAAACGTTATTCCAACCGGGATTTACAGCGAAATGGTCGGCATTTTAGAATTTCTTTCAAAAAATTTTGAAAACCCAGTATGATAACCATCTAGCAGTTCATACCGAAAAGCGGGGCTACTTCGAACGCAATTTCGTGGGATTTTGAACCCTGTGCTGGTTTACTTTAAGAAAAATAACCTAAAATTTAAATATTATATCATTGAACCTTGTTCGAATTAAGTCCTATGGGGAAAGTAACTTTAAACCAGGGCTTAAATCGCATAAAATTTCAATTTTAGACCTAAATATGTGTAAATCTAAACAATCTAATTTTTTTAAAGCAATGGTAACCGTCAACTCCAGAGCTTAGGATATCTGTAAGGATAATTATATCTGTCTCCGTAGAGACGCTTAATTTTGCTTCAACTTGAAGGTACATCTGCCAATTCTGCAATTTGACAGATTGTCGTCTTTTACATAAATCCTGTTTCAGAATTTTTTATCATCATTTCATCTCCCATTTTCCTAGAACCGTACTGATGAGCACCACAAGTGCAAAACCCGGGTCAACGATTACCATTGCCTTTTTGAGGAAAAGCTCTCTATTCATTGATTTTGATATTTATTCACCGTCGCTAAATCCCCTAAAAAAAATACCTGTATTTAAGCAAAACAATTTTTTATTATAATTTTTTACATTTATTCAAAAGTTCTATCCCAAATACATTTGCAACTAATTTCTATACGTTATTCTGTTCTGCCGCAGTTCTTCGAGTGCCCTTTTTATAGCATCTTTGGTATAGTCACCATAATGTGCGGCTCCAAGGCGTTTTTTATGTATCTTCGTACCATGTTCGAAGTTGACCCACCGAAAGTCAAAATTGCTGTTTTTATTTTTTTTTTAAAAAACGCTAGGTACTTAATAAAAACAAAAATTAAATTGTAATTCACATATTAAGGACATGTTAATAGTTATAGCTATAAATATAAAACACCGTGAAGCACTCGACTAAGTTACCTTTGACCCGTGATCAATAAAATTGAGAACTCGAGGGTACCGATTCTGGAAGTCATAGGAAGTGATCGTTCGCCTAAGAGAAGAAAAGTAGTTTCAACCAATAAACGCGCTTAAAAGCAGTGACGAGACGATCGAATAATTACCAAACTATTATGGGCACGCGCAGAGCTGCCTCGAACAAAAATTTTTGAGCGAAGCCGTTCTCTCGATTAGACCCAGTAGTTGGGAGTTGTAGGAAAGCTCATGTGAAAAACATCACTCGTATTATTTCAGAGCACGCTATTGGCCGAAACTATCACGTGACCGAACTCGCTAATGCCCATGCTACGGCAAACTTGACCGTCTTTTAGAGTAGGACTCGCACAGTGGTAGATTTTTGTAAAAACACGTATATTAAAAACACTTCCACATTGTAATTTAATCGTACAAAATATTTAGTTTTAATAAAAGATAAATTTATTCTTATTTAGCTGATACACAGGATGATCATGTGAATTTTCACATTTATCTTAAGACATTTTTAAGAGTTAAAAAATATATATTTATTAATTAGCTAAATTTGTGATGGTTGTGTGAGGGGGGATCTACGAAAGATATGTAGATTGAAAGACGATTGGAGCTTGAATGGGTTTTATTTATCCAAAATAGTTGGGATGTCAAATACAGTTTGAATATAGCACACATGGTCACGTGACTATCTAAAAGTGTCCAGTCACGTGATAATTTTGGTTACAGTTAAAGGCACATGATATTTTAATTTTAAGCTCACTTCACAAAATTAAACTAAAAATGTTAGTTTAGAACAATCAAATTTACTTTAAAGTAATTGACACAATATATAAATGTTACAGTATACTAGAATATTTTTGATGTATATAGAATATATTAAAAAGAATGCCAACCGAAACTTTCAAATGAAACACCCAGTATATTATTGCATTTTTGCATTCTGTTTTGAAATTCTAAGCATTTTTATATAACGTACCCTATGTCGATCTTCAACTGTTTTCGAGATATTAACAGTTGACTCTGGGTCTTCTATTTGAAATTTGATGTTGAATACTGATACGTAATGTCAAACTCGTAAAAAGCATAGTTTATTCTTTGGCCAACTGTTCGCCCAGTATCTTGACAACCATATAGGGGCAAATTTAGATACATTTTGAATTTTTTAAGTTTTCCATTTATGTCCGCGTTTTCCGGAAAATCGACCACCGTGCGTCGTTCGAATGACTTTTGTGCGATTGATCGCTTCTCAGGGTATGATCGTTCTACTATTAGGCCCAGAATCGAGCCCCATAACCGCGAGGTTACAATAAAACCGAAAGTGATGGAATTTGTTCGAATTTAGCCTACTCGTTTAAAGTAGCCCTGCTTTACAATACCAAAAAAGCCATAACAACCATCATAGTAGAGACTTTGCTTTAGAAGAGACTCTAGAAATCAATATAAAGCAAGGGCGTTTCAAGATAAATGATTTTGTTTCTTAAGACGCCATTACTGTTTTTTAAGACGCCCTTACTGAAGAACTTATTTTTAATTGGGGAACATTCGAAGATTATTGCAAAAAAGTTATTTCATTTTGAACTACACAATATAGCTTATTACAGCTAAGAAAACCTTCAAAAAAAGTCTTAACAATGTATAAAACAGCCGCGTTTTACAAGCTAAAGTTCAAAGTTTCAAGCGAGTGTTTAAAATTTAATGTTTGTGTCATCATTATGCTTCTCCAAGCTTCCAGAATATTATCAGCGAAGTAAAAAAATTGAATTAAACAAAAAAATTATTTAAACAATGTACCCAATAATAATGATATGACACGTGAAGAAAGCAGCGTTTTTGTTCACCTTAATTATTAAAAAAGGGAATCTTTCGTCGCATTTAAGCTTGGCTGGCGAATACATAATTCTTGAACAGCTAATGCTTTTATAGGGCCAAAAGAAAACTTAAAATCGTCCTCCACTTAGTCTTTTTATTTCAGATCAAACTAGTTTCGTCTTATTGGGTTATATTCAGTGATCTACAAGCAAGCTTATATAACTAGTAAACTAAGGGCAATCATGTCGGAATTGTGTAATATTATCTAGCTTACACGAACCTACCTACCAATTATAATAAGGGAATAGTCGGCGAAATTTTATTGTCAACTTCATACTATTACTTGCATATTGGGTGGTAATACCTATCACATCCACGCACTCACCAAACAACCATAGCACACACTAACATCTCACTCTCACTATTTAATTGTATAAACATAAAAATTAAATACAAAAATTATTTTAGGGGGTAATATTTTATTTATAAACTCACGTCAACAGGCATTGTTGAACTTTGTCAGTGGGATTTACTAAGATCTAAAATAGTACTTACCCCCCACAGTTCTAAATATTTACACCTGTGGAGGTACTAAATTTTAAAACCAGTTTTCAAAAAACGCTTACCCATATAGAAAAGACATAAAGTAATTGAATATTTCGTATTGTTATTGCAGAATACCACTGAAAAACTGCTTTCTTTTCTCAAAATATACCATATTTTGAGAAAAGAAAGCAGTTTTTCAGTGGTATTCTGCAATAACAATACGAAATATTCAATTATCTGTGTGTGAGGTTATAAAATTGCTGATTTGAATTTTTAGCCCCCAGAAAGAATTGTTTTGTGGAAATTGGTAATAAGTTCGTTTATAATTTCCCTAAGTAACCGCTTTTGGAAAAAATTTACCTTATTTGATATCCCAAGTTGTTCGTTAACCAATAAAACACCAATTTTGTCCAGAAGAACGCCATATTTTGAACCCGTTTTCAGCACAAAAAATTAATTTATGAAGGCACTGCGAGGCAAAACAAACATAAGTGAAGGTCACTGATTATGCACGAAAAATATACTAAACAAGAAAAACAAAAACAACTATATTAATATATTTACAAACCGAAATTAAAACATTGAGGTTATCTAAAAGCTCGGTCAAGAAAACTTTCCTTACTTAAAGCCCACTCATTTCAAAGCTGTAGCTTTCATCAATAGAAGTTGGTGTCAGCTAAGGTACAAGCAGAGGTAAGAGATCCCAACTCGCTGTTTGTGATTTGAATGCAGCTAATATTTTGAAACTAACATTTCGACAGTGACAGAAATGTAAACAAAACTTGCATTTAAGTTTTTTAATACATTTCATAAAGAAAAACAGCTTTTAAATAAACAGAAAATTAATCTAAATCGTTTTGTGACATCAAGTATTAATTGAAAAAATTAATAAACAAGGCTAAGTTATAATTAGAGCGACATAACCCAATTTTAAATTGTTCTGTAGAGTGTTTACTATTTAAACACCCGCGTGGGTTTAAATTTTTTAATTTTCTTTTCTTCTAAATTGAAACTTTCTTCTTAAATCCAACAAAAGATTGTGTTAAGATGATTATTCAATAAACAAATTTATTAAAATTCTTCTTATAAATTAAACTATGTCCAAAACTTAAGGAGGGTTGGTTTAAAATGTTTAAAACCAAAAATTTCACTTAAACATAGGACCGTTCTAAAATAGACTAAACCCTTTCAGTAAATCCCACCGTTAATGTTTCTCTTATAGTATTTCTAAAAGGAGCTTGTTTTTTCAGAGTACAATATTAATTATAACAAGTGAAAACCCACCATTAGCTTTAAACTGCATTTAACACAAAACAAATACAACTTGGTATATCAACGAAACTTTTGTTTTTCTATGAAAAATTTAACCCTAGTTTTAACCATAACAAAAGGAAATATGCAAGTAATTTTTATTGTTATCGTACTATATTTTCACTTAATGTGAACGTTTGTCATTAGTTTGCGTCTTGGTCTGTAGGTTTTACATTTAGTTTAAGTTGACAAAATTTCGACAACTATTCCCTTATTATAATTGGTAAGTAGGTAGGTTAGTGTAAACTAACTTGCTTGTAGAACACAGAAGTTGGCCCAATAAGCCGAAACTAGTTTGATCTGAAATAAAGAGACTTAGTGCAGGACGACTTTAAGTTTTCTTTCGGCCTTAACTTAAACCTCCATTCCGAGATATGGATTATTTCTAAAATTTTAATGATTTTAGGTCTGGCTTTCACTTCATACTCCAGTAGACTATCTTAGGGTACCTACAAACTGGCGAATCACAACTCACTTACTATTGCATCTAAATGCTGTTGATTTGCGCAGATATTATTAGAATGCGGGCTTTCACAGAATGATGAATAATACTCCTGTTCTGCAGTTTCCTATCAATTTTAAAATGATTAGCTAATATTTATTTACATCAGCTATTGGCGTTTTTCGCTTTACTGCTCTCATAGCGCGAAACAGGGCAAACGTCAAAAACGCATTTTGTTTCGCTGTGCTAATTTTGTGTAAATAAAGGGATAAGATCCATTCTCACTTTAATTTGTGTAAAACGACCGTCTTCAGAACATTGGAAAAATAATATATACCTTAATTTTTTTTTTAATATTATAAAACTTATATTTCAAACACAACTTTTTTTTCGATGAATAACATAAAGGTTGTTACAAAATCAGTTGACTGTCATCAGAATACAAGGTTGGTACATCGTAAGCAAATTATAGAAAAATGTGTTCTACTCATTTTGGAGTTTTGGAATGGAGCATCAGAACTGCGAAATAAGCTTAACAAACATGATCAAGAATAACATGCTCTCAGAGTCAATAATTTAACTGACATATTTCAAAGAGTTCTGGATACAGGATAGATTCTGTAAATGGGCAATAAAGTGAATCTGGTATCTGCAAATAAAAATTAAAGTAACACTCGTGGCACATAGGACAAAGCGTTTTTGTTTCTCACTTCATTACGACCAGGCCTCCAATGTCTAATGGAGAATCCAGACACCTATAGATCTGTTTCATCCTTATTAGGAATCATCAAGAAGTCCTCTCGAATTTAAAACAAAAAGTTTGTAATCCGCGGAGGCGTAGTACTTGTGTGCGCCACCTGTCGAATAAACTGAGAACCAAAAACATCAAAATTGAAAAGTGCAGAACACCGTAAATACAGAATCCTGTACCTTTCAGCAGGTTATAAACAAGAAATAAAATAGCCATGCACCAAGCCGGGATTCGAACCCGAGACCTTCCGTGCGGCAGGCCGATACGCCACGCACTGCGCTACGGAATATTTTTTGTCAATTTAGCTTCAAAATAAACTAGATATTTCTCTATTTACTAAGCGGAATAAAGAAAATACTACACAAGGACATCATTGGCGGCCCATTTCGGGGCCCTCACTGAAGGCCCAGGACCTACCAACATTTTTTTCATGAGGAGGTACGACTTGTGGCACCTTTTTGGAAAGTTTGTTAAAAATAAATTCGAATAAATACATTTTTTTGACATCTGTCAACCCATGTGTCAAAAATTGTAAAAAACCTGCTTTCCATCAATTGTTTTACCTTCACAATAAACTACATATTTCTTTATTTACAGTGGAATAAGGAAACTACCATACAAGAATATTATTGGCCTAAAATTTTTAACAAATGGGTTGACAGATGTCAAAAAAAAATTCTCTTTTAACAAGCTTTCCAGAAAGGTGCCACAATGGTATATACCTCCTCATGAAAAAAATGTTGGTAGTCCTCGGGCCTTCAGTTAGGGCTCCCAAATGGGTATTCTTGTGTGGTATTTTCTTTATTATACAATTGACAAAAAATATTTTTTTTTATTTTTTTTAATTTTTTTTAACAAGCTTTTCTAAAGGGTGTCACAAGTGGTACCTTCTTATATTCAAAAAAATAGTTGGTAGGCCCTGGGTCCCAAAAATTTTTTTTGTCATGGGCGCAAAGTCTGTAAAAAATCATTAAAGATTCGCTTTTAGCTTTTTTTATACTTTAATTTCAACTTTGTTACTTGAAATTAAAATAATTAAAAGCAAAAGTTGCAAGAATCTTCTAAGGAAAACAAGACACGATGCACTACCAGATCAGCAAGATATGGACTCAGTTGGTCTTCAAATGTGGGTAATCGAGTAATAATTTTTAAGATTTTTCAAATTGCTCTAAAACTATCGTTATGGTCACCATCTCAAAGTTTTAAATATCGCTATTTTTATCGTAAGTTAATTTTTTAGCCACCTCAGAACATTTACAGAGAAAATATAATATAAGAAAATCTCGAAAATTCGTACTGCGCATGCGCGAACTAAGTAACGAGATTAAACTATACTTTGCACCACATAGAAGCCAGATAGTTTATTATTTATTTCTGTGAGGGTCTTTACTTAATTTATTTTTAAATCAGAGTTTTCGAAAAGGCCTGTTGACCGGTCGGCAGTTTTCCGGTTGTTACGTAAAATATGGAAATATTACAATTCCTATGCGATTGGCGCAGATTTTACCAGCAATGCGCATTACAAAGTGCCAATGCCAACTGCACATTAACTTCGTTTTAAGTTTGAGGTCAAACTGCACAAGCAATTTTCTAATAATTATGGAAACAAATAATAATTTCAAAAGCTGCTGAAGAGTATAGAATTATTTATTAATGAGGCTGATACCGATAAAAAGTTAATTTTACCAGGAAAGTTCAAATTGTAATGTAATTACAATGAACAATGTGATACATTTATGGAACAATTTTCCACGGAAATTTGTACAAAGTGGATTGTTTTTAAAAAATATACAAACCCAACTGAACCCAACCCAAGTATGTTAGTTAATATTTATCATATTATACTATTTAAGAGTTACATTTAGAAGAGATTTAGGAACTTCTAAAAACTTTTTTATGTGCAAACTTACTTGTAAAGTTATACTTTTGTACTTACCATTAACTGTGAATTAGCTGTACTTGTACAATTTGCTAAATAAAGAACGCAGCCCAACGCTAAAAGTCACGGAACCTCACACCTATTAGAAATACCTTTATGCACTTCAGGGATTAAATAGGTACTTTTAATCCCTCTTTTTAGAGACTAAAATGACACTTTTAATCCCTAAGGGATTCAAAGAAAATGTAATATTTACGGGATTAAAAATAAATTTAATCCCTCAGCTTAGGGATTAGAAGTAAATATAATCCCTCAGGGATTAAAAAAAAACTAATCCCTGGAAAATTATAATTAAATTTATGGCGAGTCAAGACAACCACAAGACAAGACACCACTTGCTCTTGGCCAGGATTTCATTCTTAGCATCCTTTCTTGTAGTTGACGAACTATTTGGCGTAGAAATAACGTAATTCTAGAAAAGACCTTTTCCTAAAGTGCATAAAATAGTATATAAAACTCGGGACTAAAGTGTCGTTTAATCCCTTAGCGAATTGTACACACCTTTCGCGCGAGATTAAATGTGGCACTTTAGTCTCTAGGTTTATAATGTACTATTATTATTAAGCAATATTCCTATCCTATTTTTTATTTTTCTTTTGCAAACTGTTACAAATAATAAAATTTATATTTTTTTTGTAATAGTTTATCTTGCATTCATTAAAAAGAACCTATCACTTCCAACTAAAGCTTGTGCGTCAATCGTATAGGAACTGTAATATTTTAGGGCTCCGAGTAGCTCTACTTGTATAGGTAACAGAAAAATGCGACCGGGCGATATTTTCACGCATGGCTAAATTTTAAAAGACTTTACACTCGGGTATAAAAAAAAAATATTTATTGTTTGGGTTTTCCGAATTGGCAGTCGATTAAAATCCAAATTGCCCTATTTTTTACTCAAACCAATAAAGGGTTTTCCAACAAAAACGGGAAAGAGGCTTTTTTCGAGCATTTACTTACGTTTTGGAAAACACCTTTGAACACATTGATTTTGTATAATGGGTGGGTTTCTCCCATGGAATTTAAATAAGCAACAAGTAGTGCCTTGTTTTAAACGTCTCTAGTTTTATTTAGCAACAACATCAATTCGCTTTCACACTCACTATGGCTTTTTTTAGCATCCATACATAATACGGAGACTATTAGAATCGGCAATTTTTTTTTTTTTAATTTCACTATAAATCCTTACTCTCTAGGCGACGCGACGATTAGTTTTTGATGGGGGGGGGGAGGGGGGTTGGCAAGAGAGTAGGAAGAGGGAGGGGAAGGTAAAACTTTAAAAAACATTCTAACTCACGAACCGTAGTAGCTACCGACACGCCATTTTCACATTAAGATGTATAACTACATTTTGCACAAAAAAAAAATTGATTATTAAGGTTTTAATACGTGCGTGCCTGCTGGCGCTATTTGTTTTAAGTTCCCCTCCTGCAGTACACTGAAATGTTGAGTTAGGAGAGGAAAGACGTCCGTTACTCCAAATAATTATATATAATTTTGTTGGGTAGAGGACGTCTACCCTCTCCTACCTTAAAAGTGCTATAATCCGATAAAAAAAAAATTAAAAGGCTTTTGGTTCTTTTTTTAAAATATCCTAAATATTTTTTCAATAAACCTCTCTTTATCAAAGAGGTAAAACATACGAAAAAACTAAGAAGAAAAAAAATTTAACTTTTTTACAAAATGTTATTTAATTTAGTTTATTTTATTTAGTTACTTAGTATCTTTAGCAGAAATCTTACAAGTCATTTTTGACTAACTTCTACACATCCAATCAACTGCAAATTTGGTATGCGTTTATAGTTCCGGTATACCATCTATATGTACCCTGCTGGAATTTTCCCCTCAAATCTCATCCAGTACGAAGAAGTTTTTATTATGTTTCTATAAGCTCTATAAGATTCAATGAGAAGGCCAATATTTCTTTCTATAATATTTTATAATCTTCTAGGAGCAGAGAAGATTATATAGGAAATATATAATATTTTATCAGCTTGTAATTTTAGAATAATTTATAAGATTGGATAAGGCTAGTTACTTTTATGAGAATCAGGGATGTTTTATAAGACAGAAGCCTAGGACATTTTATCAGTTTGTAAAAGGGTGTCAGCTTAGAGAAGATTTTATTAACGCACAAATACACATTTTTAAAGGAGATTTGATGGGAATGGGTTATTGAGGCTGTTTGAGGAGATTCTATCAGTATCGTGATTCTAGGAGTTCCTATAAGCAATGATTTTGGAGAAGTTTCTATGGGTTCTTGTGGGATGGGATTCTAAGATATTTGATAAGATTCTATCAGTAACGTGATTTTAGAAGAGCCTATGAGGAATGATTTTGGAGAAGTTTTTATGGGTTCTCGTGGGATCGGTTTCTAGGATATTTGATGAGGTTCTATCAGTAACGCGATTCCAGGAGTTCCTATAAGCAATGATTTTGGAGAAGTTTCTATGGGTTCCTGGGGGTTCGGATTCTAGGATATTTGATAAGATTCTATCAGTATCATGATTTTAGAAGATCCTATGAGGAATGATTTTGGAGAAGTTTTTATGAGTTCTTATGGGATCGGTTTCTAGGATATTTGATGAGATTCTATGAGTATCGCGATTCTACGAGTTTCTGTAATCAAGTATTTTGGAAAGGTTTTTATGGGTTCTTGTGAAATCGATTTTTATGATATTGGATAATATTCCATCAGTATCGTGATTTTAGAAAATCCTTTGAGGAATGATTTTGGAGAAGTTTTTATGGGTTCTTATGGGATCAGTTTCTAGGATATTGGATGAGATTCTATCAAAATCGTGATTTTAAAAGATTCTATAATGAATGATGTTGAAGAAGTTTCTATGGATTCTTGTTGAATATGTTTCTAGGATATTTGTTGAGATTCTATCAGTATAACAATAATCTTCTTCATTTCTTGTTCAATCGGTTTCTAGAATACTTGATGAGATTTTATCAGTATTGGCATTGTAGAAGATCCTATATGGGTTCTTGATGTTGAATTTTCCTGTTGAATCGGTTTCTAGGATATTTGATAAGATTCCGTAAATACCGTGATTTTAGAAGATCCTATGAGGAATGATTTTGGAGAAGTTTCTATGGGTTCTTGTGGGATCGGTTTTTAGGATATTTGATGATATTCCATCAGTAACGTGATTCTATAAAATGCTAAGAGATTATGGAGAACTTTTTTCTCTCTATCCAATATATATTTTGAAGAAACTTATACGAGATTTTATGGTATTGATTTGTAAGAGATTTGAGGAGTTTTTATCATGACATTATGGTGATTTTAGAAGATCCTATTGGCAAGAAGATTTTATCGGGATTTGGGACCTCCTCAAATCTTCTAAAAACCAATGGTATAACAACTCATATAATCTCCTCCAAAATTATAGACCAATAGACCCAATAAAATTTTCTAGGCTCTCCTCGAAATCTGTTCCAAAACCGACCCAAAACCCGATAAAATCTCCTCGCCCATAAGATCTTCTAAAATCACCATAACGATAAAACTTCCTCAAATCTTCTTGAAACCAACCCCATAACAACTCCTATAATCTCCTCCAAAATCATAGACCCATAGACCTAATAAAATATCTTAGGATCTCCTCGAAATCTGGTCCAAAACCGAACCAAAACCCGATAAAATCTCCTCGCCCACAGGATCTTCTAAAATCACCATAACGATAAAACCTCCTCAAATCTTCTAAAAACCAATCCCATAACAAGTTATATATTCACCTCCAAAATCATAGACCCATAGAACTAATAAAATCTTATAGGATCTCCTCGAAATCTGTTTCAAAACCGGCCCAAATCCCGATAAAAAATTATACAAGAATTCTATAATTTTTTTAATGAGATTCGATGAGAAAATTTTAGCAGGGTAGTAATATAATGAAAGGGCTTTAAGATGGGTATGATATGTTTAAAAAATCATAACCGTCGAACGAAAGCTGCTACAAATATGCAGTTTTCAGTTCTATGTTTCAGAGGATGAGAGGAGGTTGATAAATTTGAAAATGTATAATATTTCGACTAAAGCTGCTACGAATAGGGGGTGATAATTTAAGGTTGACAGCCACCTCTCCTCTTTGAAGGGGGGTGGAGGGGGTCATATAATCGAGCATATAATCTAATTAAGTATTTCCGATTTCGTTCAAAATTGATATATTATGATTTTTGGGGTCGAGGAACACGAGTTTTTGATCATAGTTTTAAAGTTATGATGTTGACAGCTCCTCTCTCTTGGGGCACAAGAAGTCTGATTTAGTTCAAAACTCATATTCAAGGTTTTTTGCAAGAGAATTAAAAATTTGTGATTAAATTAAAAAATTATGAAGTTAACAGCACTCTTTTAAGCTTTAATTAGCATTTATCGCTTTTGCGATGGTATCAGAAAGCTAAAATTTTATTTTCAACTTTGTAGTGCCTTTTATAAAGAACCAAAATCCGATCAAATTAAAAAGAGTATGTAAATGTGCGACTCACCCACCTAGCCAACAAAATTAAGTGTTCAAAGACTTTTCAAAAACATACGCCAAATACTCGATTTTTATAATTACCATATTCTTATAATCTGTGATTCCTATTTCTGATAAAGTAAGTAACTTATGACCTAACAGCCTATTATATAAATAAATTCTTATTTTATTTTTATTTTATCGTTAGCTACTGCATTGCGTATACATATACTAAAATAACATTAAATTCGTTATAAGCAACAAAAATTAAATAAAAGTAAACGGGTTAATATTAGTTTAGTTATTTGGCTTACCAAGGGACTGGCGAGGATAATTCCTATTCTGCTTAGAACAGTGGGCAGGCGCTGTAATAAAAGTCTCCATTTTAAAGTTGGTCATGTACCTATATGAAGCATGACCCAAATAAGATAAAACCCCATTTTTCGTTATTCAAAAAAGGCAAAGTGTGCTTCCACAAAAATTTTGGGTGAACAAAGCCTGAGGTGGGGGTATACTACTATCTGCATTGGTCGTTAAATATAATAATATTTAAATAAATATAATAAGAAAAAAACTTAAATCCCAGAGATCAAGGGCGTCGACAGTCTGAAACCTAGATAGGTATAAATTCTAGCAAATAGGGTTCTGGTAAGTGGAAGTTCTCTCAAAGCCGTAAGAAAGAAATGTGGCAAACTTCCAAACAACCTTAAACTAAAATGCGCGAGCTTTATTTATTGTTCACGAAATAGTTATTTACCTAACAAGTGCAGAAAGTGATACTTTACCGCACGCTTCACGTCGTTCGGTCAAGTCGGTAAGGGCGGTAAAGACACTTTACGCATGTGTTAGGTACAAGATTTTACCTAGAAGCCTTAAAAATTTCCAAAAAAGAAATATAAATATCTGTATTTTAATTTTCTGAAATAAACGTAGTCACTTTGCCGCACGGAGTGCTGTAAAAAGCCATAAAGGTAACCAGGGTAAATCCATTCCCGCACGACGTGCGGGAAATGCAACTTCCGGAAGGCAAATGGCACTTTTACGCACGCTAGTAGGCAAAATATATTTACGTTCTAAACGTTATAAAGTACATTATAAAAACGCGACAAGCAAGATTTTAAAAAAATGCTAGCGGCAAAAACTTAAAAGTAAGTTTAAGTGTTCATGATCTGGTAAAAATATGTTTTTCTAGATTGTAAAATGGTACATTTTAATTTAATATATAATAAGTATACTGATTTTTTTTGGAAGAGGAATGGTTTTAGGGAGATGCGTAGATGTCACTTTTTTCTCCCTTTCCAATAATAAAGATTATAATAATGTTTTGAGCTTGCTACAGGAAATAAAACTATAAAAATATATTTAGACTTTGGAAAATGGGAAAATGGAGGGGTTAGCCGATCAGATAGCTAGCAGGTTTATTAATATAAAAGCAAACAAAAAAACTCATAAAATTTAATAAAGTAGTTAACTACAAAAAAATTGTTATCAATATAGAAGTAAATATTTTTGGTTAAGAAGACAGATTTGATTTTTATTTTTTATTTTTAATCCAAGGTTTGTGAAAACAAATCTTGCGGAATTTGGATTGCACTAAATTAATCTAAAAATTTATTTCACAAAAATTTTAAGACAAATTTTTTAAAATTTAAATTGAAGGAAAAAATATAATATTTTTATAAAGTAAAATTCAGGCTCTCTTCTATCCTACATCTGCTTGAACAAAGTTTAAATTAAACTTACATAGATGTTATCACAAATCAAACTATATAGATACTCACAAAAATTACTGTGTGAAAGGCGACACTATATTGTTTGATGGATTTTCTGTACCCAAAGTTATACGTTGGAGTCAGACAACAATATAGTACTTTTCACACTTTCTGTCAGTAAATCTCTCGCTTGAGTACGAGAGAAAAAAGTTTACTGGCAAAAATTGCATTTTTGAACTAGTGTTACTTATTTTGCGAGTTAATAAAAGGGGCCAAAATAAGGTTATAAAAGTTCCTACACCACATTATATTTTACCAAAATTATATTTTTTTTGGTAAATTGTGATTTAAAAAATCTCACACGCTTTTTCGAAATAATTTGTCAATATTTATTTTTTAATTGATCAAAATTTTATCGTCCAGTTGGCTGTACTTCTGTACCAAATTTAATTTCTTTTCTGTATTCTTTACAGAGTTATAGTAAATAGAAAAATAAAGTTGCGTAACTTCTTAATCAAAATAGATTTTGACAAAACGGTACTTTTACTTAATTTGTCCGGTTAGCTGTACTTCTGTACATTTCTTACTAAAAATGGATTTTGAAGAAAAAGGTACTTTTACTTAATTTGACGTCCTATATCATCTCAAAAAAATGAATCCATACATCAATTTCTATATGAGAAAAAAAATTATAATTTAACGTCGACAATATAAACCGTGTTCGTGAATTATTTATCATAAAATTAAGTTTTTCCAGTGCATAAATTATACAACCTACGTAAGTTTCGTGATTATTATGCCTTTTATATGCATGGTTACAAAAATATACGTGCTTTAATATACTGTTCCAATTGTTTAGGAAAATGGCTGTACCCTTGTTTAATAAAGCTCAGGTGATAGCAAATAATGGATTCCTCAAACCGACCTCACGGTAATTTCCTTTAGTTGGTGTTCCGAACTTGGGATTCTATGGAATACCGTAACGTTATTTAATGAAAACTTTTTCGTATTTTAGTGTTTAAGATGTATACGAGATTTATATACAGCGTGTATTATATGGATCGAAGTCTTGGGTGCAGTTTCGCTGACGTGCGAGATAAAGGGGGCGATAATCGCGAGTACCTGAAAAAGATAGCCTGAGCTCCCGAGCCAATGCTTTGTTCGCCTTCCCAGCGTTCGCTATCTTTGTCGGGTCTGCGCGGTTATCGGCCCCTTTCTCTCGCACATCAGCGAAACCGCACCCAAGTGGGGTTCTATTTTTGAAAACATACGAAAATATCCACATACGCATACGAGTACGAGATGGATTTCACCAGTCCAAAAATAGAGTTCCTAAATTTCTCGATGGATTTCACCAATCCAACAAATATTGGCACCGATCGCCACCGGCTTCGGGAGTCGGTGGAAAATCTTCGTTGGACTAAACATAACCCTACTTTATGGTTATTTATTTTTTACAGTTTTTTTATAACTTATTCAAACCAAGATATTTTTGTATGCATTTTGGTTAATACAAGGTACAGTACAGGATGCTTAATGGAGTGATGAGCCATAATATTAATGCAAGACAGTTCAAGTGAAGACTCTGAAAAAACGTACTTGCATTGAAGACTATTTTGAAAAAACTGTCCAGAAGTACAGCATAAGTGCCTTTAAGGATGGTCGTTCCTCAAGGCTCCTTCCTTCCTTCGCCCATAAAAATTTACATTTCCCAAGGAAGAAGGGAGACTTGGGAGCGACTATGAATACGGCCCTTATAAGTTACATTTCCGATTTTCTTGAGCCGAAGTTAAGGTATGATTTTATTATTTTAAGTTGGCACTCAGCTGTTTACACCGCAACGCGTTCTTTTTGTATTCGATGGAACAACGACATTTTATCACTGCTAGATCTCAGATGGATGTCAAACCCATCTGTCAACCGAATGTTGGCACCGATGTTCCACCGCTATCAAAAAAATGTTGAATTTACAAACTCGCCCTTTATGTTCACCGCGTTAGAATTCCACTGGTTTTGATTAATTTAACTCGAGTGGGTGAAGGTCATCTGTTTCGCATGCAAAACTAGTTATACTGCATAGTATATGACAAGACAAAAGTACTCGTAAGCGAATATTTTCGTATGGTTTCGAAAGTCAGACGCAATTGGAACGTTGAATGCTGTAAATATCGTATAAGGTCAAAGAAAATATATTCTACTTTTTCTTAAAATAAATGCCTTTATTTAACATGCTATAATAAACGACAACAGCATGGTCGCAAGTTTTAACTTTCTTGTCAGTTTGGATTATTTCAATTTGGCAGCTACCGAAATTTATATTTTCTGCCTTATGCGCGTTTAATTAGTATTTTCTGCTACTTTTAATGTACTTTAGTTCATTGAACCTATTTAAAACAAAGAGAAATTAAAAAATACTTTTAATATCAAAAATGCGACTTATTAGACTTAAGTGAAATATATACCATATTTTGATAAAAGAGAGACGCGACAACCCCATCAAAGTCAAGTTTATTAAAAAGGATGGAGTCGGACATCTATATACAGGGTGTTCAAAATTCGATGCTCACCATGGGGATCTCCTAAACGGTAGGAGATACGAAAAGATTTAAATGAGGGAAAAGTTGCACAATTTGACGCTTTGCTCAAAACCAAAAAAAAAGTTTACAAATTTCGGGTAGTTCCGGAGATAGACGAAAAAAACCGAAATGTTTATTTTTAGTGTTTATTTTCCTGCGCGCTTATTCTTGAAGCCGTTAAAAAACGCTTAAAACTTTCTACAGGCAGTTTTTTAATTTCTACCTAATGAGAGAGAGAGAGAGAAAAATTTGATATTGCGGTGTGACAGGAGCACTGTCAAGTTCATTTTATCTTATGGACACATGCTTTTTTCTCCTGCAGTTTGGTTCATAAAGGATGACAGATATTTTACAACCTCATTTTGACAAGTACCTGACGTTTTCAGTTAATTGACCATCATCAGCCCAAATTCGAAGATTAAAAAACAAAGGAAAGTTAAATTTATTTTGTTTTAACAAAATGTCAAAAAAACTGTCATTTTTAAAATTTTAAAAAAGTACTGCAATCGGGTTTTCAAAATATCTTAAGTAAGTTAAAAGAAAAAAATAAATTTGGACTGATGATTCAATCAATAAAACCAAAATGTCAGGTGACTTGTCAAAATAAGCTTGCAAAATGTTATCTGTCATCTTTTATGAACCAAACAGCGCACTGTGGGCCAGGATCCCTTCAAAATGTTGAAAAACGATTGGAATTAATTTTCTCAATATTTTTATGGAAAACATACCTGAGAAAGCATATTTGAGTACTTTTATATAAATACTCATATTTAGCTCCTATGATTGTATGATAAACCTATTGAAGTTTTTGCTCTTTGGTCCGTGGGGATAATGAAAAGGTGATATTGTTTTCGTAAAAAAAAATGAGATAACCGCGCACAAGTGTATCGTTTTAAGGTTCCTTAGTATAAGTTAGCGATTTCGTCGTTGTGTCCCGTAGACACTTGAGTCTCCCTTACGTCTAAGTTACGGATAAATATTAGATCATTCATTGATCCACATATTTAATCTATGTAACACTATAGTTTTAGGAAATTGTAATAACAAAGAAAACTATTTTTAACTACATCAACAAGGCTACCTAACTACAACAATTTAACTTATATAAAAACTTTAATAAAAACAAAAAATTCAGATTCACTATCAGAGCTGAAACAATTTAACAACCCATTTGGTGCTTCTTCTGGAGTAAAACTTTTCTTTTTAGCTTCAGTTTTTTTTCTTTGTTGATCTTCTATCACATTTGCGTGAATAATGCTCTCTGTATCTGCAATAGTCTTTGTTTTGCGCCTCTTGCGCTTCTTCGGAGAGCTGTCCAATGGGAAGGAGTGAAGCATTTACAATTGCAGCACCATGCACAAGAATTTTGTGAATGGTTGCAGGCATTCTGTACCAAGGGTAGAGAGATATAAAAAACCTAGCTGTGTCCAAAGTGTATGTCTCGAACTCCTGTAGCTTGATACTAAATCCGCTTGCAAAAACCTGCAGTATGACATAAAATCTGTAAATTAGTGATGCATTAACCCCTGTTATTTTTGCGGATATCTTGTAGTTTCGTAAGAAAATTATTGCTGAATTTCCGTCGTTGGAGGTTCCAGCTCCTTGTTTTGGCTGGTTTACAATGATAGCAAGTTGTTTCTTAAATTCAGTTTGATTTTTTTTTTGGTAAGCGGCTTTATCTCGACAATAGGGCCTAGAGGTTTAGAAAAAAAATCCTTATTATTAAAGTGGGCAAGAAAAATGGCTGGAAATTTCTTTGAACTTCATAATTCGACGGCCAGGGGGCGTACCTGCTATGAAGAAACAGAAAATCCACGATATATCTGAAAATTAGACAATGAGCCTTGACTTTGGAAACATTGTTCAATACCTTGGGTGATAGCGCGTAACTTTTTATGATTTTTTATTTTTTTAATTTTTAATTACGGTCAAATTACGAAGTCCAAATAATTTGAAGCCATTTCGCTTGCGCTTCCTCCCAAACCAAACCTCTAGGCCTTCATTACCTTTAACGAAATTCAGCTACTTACCACTCTTATTCAAACACCCTATATAGTATCGCTATTAATTGTAATTTTTGGTGGCTGTAACGGGCAACCAAACCCACACCACACAGTTGGTATTTGAATGCCAGAAGAAAATAAATGCAAAATTGAAAACATGCAAACGCTGCGCTCGTGCTTTAAAAATCACTCGTATATAAGTAAATAAAATAATATTAGTTATCTTCTATAAGTGTGAAAATAAATTTAGTAGAATACTTTCAATTGTGTTTTTAGAAAACGCCAAAACAACACCATTACAAATTTTTAAGCATTGAGCGATATAGGCTACTCCCTAATATAAATTAATTGTTTTCTCAAAGAGTAGCAAAAAGTAGGGTAATTATGCAGTATACGGTTTTCTGCCATTTTTGATTTTTTTTGAAAAATTCTTTATGGGGGCACCTTCTAGGGTCCCTAGGACCCCAAATCCGCCTGCGCCCGATTTTTTTTTTTTTTTTTTTTAACGAGAAAAAAGGGTGCCCAGGGGGGGTTGTAAAGTGTTTTTTTAATTGTTTTGGGTTGGTTTGGATTAGGTTGGGTTGGACTGTGTTGGTTTGGTTTGTTTTAGTGAAAAAAAATTAAAAAAAACCAAAAAAAATCAAAAAAAAAAACCAAACGGCGCAGACGGATTTGGGGTCCTAGGGACCCTAGAAGGTGCCCCCATAAAGAATTTTTCAAAAAAAATCAAAAATGGCAGAAAACCGTATACTGCATAATTACCAAAAGTAGCAGCTACTTATAATTTTTTTAGAAAATAGGATACCTAGGCTTAAATAAAAAAAGATTCGGAATCTCTATCCTGACAGAGAACATTAAGATATTTCAACTAAAACTGAAAAAATATAATTTTTTTATAAAAATTCTACACATTTCTTTTCTTATTGAAAGCATTCGGCTACCAACAAGGATACACGCGATCTAAGTTAAGTTAATAAAGAGCGAACTTACCAGCAAGATCTTTGTCCATAGCAAAGTTTTTTAAATTTTAAATTTACACAAATATTTATCCGCACTCTTTCGAAAAAATAATAGCGACGTTAGATAACTAACAAACTTGTCAGACTTTGCAGCGAGTATTCTTATCTCCATGACAACTGATTACAGAGGTTCAACTGTCTTGGCGTGCTCCAGAGCCTACTTGATTATTATACACAGAAATAATTTATTGTTTCTCACGTTTATATTTTGTAATTTTTCAAAATTTTGCGTAGACTCTGGCCCACAGTGCGGCGGGAGAAAAAAGGTTGTGTCCATAAGAAAAAATGAACTTGACAGTGCTCCTGTCACACTGAAATGTCAAGTCTCAAAAACGAACCTCTCACTAGGTAGATCCTAAAAAAGTGCCTGTAGAAAGTTTTAAGCGTGTTCTGACAGCTTTAAAAGTAAGAGCGCAGAAAAATAATAACTAAAAATGACGATTTCGGACCAATTTCAATATGGGGACTGACCACAACAACGTATTTTACATTAACTCAAACAACAACAAAAAATATGCCTTCAAAGTTAGTCTGTTTTTTCAGAAAAACCGCCATAACTTTAAAAAATGTGAACCGATTTTAACAAATGTTATTGTCTTTTGAAGGTATTGGCAAGGTAAACCGATTTTAGTGTCTTTTAAAGGTATTCGCAAGGCCTACTACAAGTCTCAGTTTTTGATTTTTGTCTATTTCAATTTTTAAACGCCAAAAGAACAAAATTGAAAAAATTGGAAAAAAAACAAAATTGTTTATGCCGCACTTTTTAAAGCCAATGAATCAAACGGGTGTAATTAAGCATTGCCATATTTCAGTTCTGTTCATATTTGTAGATATTAATTTTTAAAATAATAATTTTAAACGCTTATTACTCAAAAACGACTGCACCGATTTTAATGCGGTAAAGTGTCTTCTCAATAAGAATAACTTTTCTAGTCAGTCCATAAGTTAGATTTTCAAAATTATTATTTTTGAAAAAAGTGGAGGGGGTGGTATCTTAAAAACTCCTTTAATTAAAAAAAAATTATTAACTTTTTTTCTTCCTTAATCATTCTGAACACGTTCTAATATTTTTTTTATCAAAGCATTTCGGCTATTACTCGGTGGCTCCGTTTATCGTAGTAAATAATATACGACTATGTGGAAACTAAATCGAAAGAACTGTTTTTCTACAAAACTAAGAATTTAATTAGTACTTATGATATATAACTGCACCGGCGAACCATCTTTTTCTAAAATGAAATGTATTCAAAATAGGGTACGTACAACGATGAACCAACAACGTTTGTATTTTTGTCCTTGCTCTGTATAGAAAACGACTTACTTAGAGAATTAGACCTGTCATCCGGCCCTGACTGACAATTAAACACAGAAGCAAAATGGAACTGTTATTGTCAGTGTCAGAAAAGAAAATAAGAATGAAATTGTTTTCTCTTTTGACAAACGCGTTTGTTTAATTGTTAATATTCGATGTCACTGCCATCGCCTTGAACAAAAAGTAAAGCTGGGTTCATACAGAAATAAAATAATATAAGATAACATAAGATTTCTGTATGAACCCAGCTTAATTTTTTAACATATTATTTTTCTATATTTGCGGACTTTTTAGATCTAGAATGGAGGTAAGCCTATTTATATTAATGGTGTGGCGAAACAAAAAGTGCACCCCTAACATCTTAACAAGAAAATAATATAACCAAGAAATGTCAATTTTATTGACTTTGAAGGAGTAAATACAAGCCTGTTCCTTCTGTGAATTGCAACACTATCGAAGGTTGACATTTTTTATCCTTGTTTTGTCAGCCATTTTTTCATTTTCAAAAATGCCATTAAAATGCTGGTATTGCAAGAACCAATTATGATAGCTCCATTCGCATCGACAAAAGTGACGCCGAATGCTTAGCGCGCAAAATAAATAGAATGCTTAGCGCGCAAAATAAATACATAATCGTTTGAAGTTAGTAAACCACAAGAAGTTTTTTCAGGTACCACCAACCTAAATTACGGGCAAATGAAATTACCCATTAAATAGTATATTATACACCAAGGTACTAAAGTGTAACTTTTTATCCCGAGGCGAAAAGTTTGCAGCCCGACCGAAGGAAGGGATACAATTAGTCGAGGGATAAAAAGGCACTTTAGTCCAGAGGTTTAAGTATTATTTTTCGCACTTCTGCATTATTTTTTACAAAAAAATATTACAGAAAAAAATCAAGAAATTTAAGGCATTATCAAAAACAAACTGTCAAAATAAGGTCAAAATAAGATCAATCAATCAAGATTTCAACTTCGCCCATTGCAGTGGAGTTAATATAAACATTAACGTTAATAACAATCATTGCAACAAGTAGGTAATATTTATGATAATTTATGTAGGTAATATTGGTGTAGATTTATTATTGTGTTATATTTTAAGTTTACATTGTTTTTAATATAAAAAAAAAACTTGTTTATGTCACTTTTTACTTTAGTCCCTAAGAGACTAAAGTAGCACTTTGTTCCACGAAATGAGGGACTAAAATAACGAATTTAGTCCCTAAAGTGCTAAAAGTAAAAGATATCTATTTTTAAAATTTATTTAAGGATCTTGAAGGTCGAAAAAATTGTTGCTACGACCTCTTTTAGGGTCATCATCAGGGCTCTTTAACAATACAAAGAAAAAGAAACAAGCGTAAGAAAGTTATTAACGGTTACATACAGCTGTTTTATTTTGAGTACATATTTTATAAAAATTATTAAAAAACAAAAAATATAGACTTACCAAAAATTTTCTGTTTTTTTGTGTCATGAATGAATGAATATAGCACGTAATAATAACAAATATTAGGTACAGATTTCTTAACAAACGACTAGTGTCAAGCGCGGGTGAATCGGTAATCATTTTAAAATATTAATATAGATATACCTATATCAACGTTTGGACTTTTTTTTTCTTTTTGAGAAAAAATTATTAAATACAAATAAACTAATGAAAATAAGAAGAAGGTATGTGGTGTGTATCGTACTATGAAATGTAACTATTCTTTTAACAATCTAACAAACACAATTTTTATATAATAATTACGTTCAATAACCAGTATAGAAAGTCTATAATAAACTTTAAAAGGGAACTGCAAAAAAATTAATTAGAAATTGTTTAAAGCAAACAAATTAAAACTAACGGAGATTTAAGAATTTTAAATAGGCGAAACTTAAAACGCCAATTTCTCGTTCTGTGTTCACGGTAGGAAATTCGCTTATGTTTATTATGTCAAGCGTATGTTTATTATGTCAAGCGTATTCCTTTTTTCGTCATGTTTTGATGACCAATTATTCTAACATTTTCAAAATCAAAATTATGATTCATTTCCCTCATGTTTTCTACTAGAGCAGTAGGCTGTTATACATTCGGTTTTTTTGAGTCTCTAACGTGTTCTTTAATTCGGGTTTGAAGAGGTCTGCCTGTTTCCCCAATGTAAAAATGGTTTTGGGGAAATAGGCAGAAATCTTCAAACCCGAATTAAAGAACACGTCAGTGGCGGCTCGCCCGATGACGCAGGTGAAGCGCTACTTCACATCTTATTTGCAGTCCGACTAAATAATTTTCATTTAAATATTTCTGAAAAAATTAAACCTTCCGCTTTCATAAAATAACGTTTTCAAATCTTTTATTCGATCATCAAGATCGAGCAGAACGACCGCGTATCCGAGATGCGAAAACTCTCCACGAGCCAAAACAAACGGCAAGGCACTCTTCGAAGCAGCTTCCTCGTATCTTTCAGGTTGCGTTCAGTGAAAATTCCCGTAATAAATCGGTTGCCATAACGACGGCACGCGCGTCTCGTTTTTGCCCAGGTTTGGGAGTGTTTGCATGTGATGCAAAATTTTAAGCTGGTTCTATTATAATTTTGTGACTGTAATATCGAACGTCGTGTGCCCTGCTTTGCTATTGTTTCTCTTCAGTTGCGGTACCTATTCGTTTTTATTATTTTTTTTACAATGTTTCCTGTGTATGATGGAGTTTGTGTTTTACTGGAAAAATCGTTTTCGGGGTGGAATGAAGATTAAACTCTAAAAAGTCGTCCCCCTTATTAAACGTACACATACACAATACAAATCGAAAGTAAAGGTGGGGGGGGGGGAGGGTTTCGGCGATGCTGCGTCACCTATTTGTAAAGTCACGAGCCGCCACTGGAACACGTTAGAGACTCAAAAAACCGAATGTACAGGGTGGTCCAAATTCGAGGGGCCTCTATAGCTTTGGGCTTTTGCAGCATAGTTATCCCAAAAGTAATGTACATGTTACGGGCTCGATTTTCAAGAGAAGTTGTTTCTGAGCTACAGGGTGATTCTCAAAAATTTGCGATTTTAAAGGCCTTCTACAACTTTTTTATTTGTAAAGATGGAGGTTTTTCTCTTAAAGCCTTTAGTTCCGGAGATATCACACAAAGTTATATTTCTTTAAATGGGATACCCCCAATTTTTCTAAAAAATCAGTTTTCTAATAAAATTTCCTGTCGAACGATCTGCCATACACTTATTTTTATTAAATAGTTTAAAAGATATTTGCATATTTTGATATTTACCATAGCAGGCGCTGTGCGCGCCCTATATGTGTAAATAAAATTTTATTGTTTTTTTTTCATACAAAATCAAATTGGCTACGACACGAAGGGACACAGCAACCTCGAACTTTAACTTCTAGTTTACTATAATTACCAACCCTAAAATAATAAACAAAAATAAAATTATAAAAAATTTTTATTTAAAATTTTTATTCACTAAACTATGTAACACCTAAAATCTACATTTAACAATTTTCTTTAATTTTAAATCAAATGCTCAAATTGACGGCCGTTTTCTTGTAAACATATCCTACATCTTCTCTTGACGCTATTTTCTGCATTAAGAAATTCTACCGCACGAAGCTGCCTGAATGCAGTACGAAGTGCCTCTTCCAATTCCCTTCTAGTAGTTGGGCGATTTCGAAATACAAGGTCTTTGACTCTCCCCCACAAAAAGAAGTCGCAAGGGGACAGGTCTGGAGACCTGGGGGGCCAATATCTTTATTTGCGATCCAGTTTTCGGCAAACACAATATTTAGCAAATTAGTAATGTCTCGTGCATTGTGAGGAGGTGCACCGTCATGTTGAAAGTATAGCTCATTATTTTGCTGAAGAGGTAAATTCTCGATAAACGGAATCACCTGCTCTTCTAAAATTTGTTGGTATCTTTCGGCATTTAAATTTCCATCAAAAATATATGGCCGAATAATTTATCCTCTGTAGATGCCTACCCATACCTTAAAACTGAACATTCCCTGATTCGCTTGTTCCACCATAATATGGGGATTTTGCTGTTTCCAGTAATAGCAGTTATATCTGGTGAATATTCCATCACTAGAAATCGTTGCCTCATCCGTCCACATAACTTTTCTGGCAAAATCGGGGTCTTCTTGGCTTTTATTTAGGTACCACCTGCAAAATGCACGTCTTGGAGCTAAATCCCGTTGCCGTAATTGGTGCACCCGTCGGGGTCGATAGGGCCTAATCTTGTGTTTTTTAAGCACCCGAACGGCATTGCTGCGTGGAATTCCAATGTTTCTCTCCATAGCCCTGGTGGAAGTATTCGGGTTAATTTTTATTTCTCCTAGAACCGTTAGTTCTTCCAACTCTCTATCTCTGGCTAGGCTTCTATACGTCCTAGGCCGCGGTTTTGTAAAGGATCCATATTCTTGTAGATGACGTTTTAACTTCAAAAATATTTTTGAACTAGGTTGCCTTCTTTCCGGATATCTCTGGAAATTTAGATTTAACGCCATCTGTCGATTTTCGTTACTTTCAATATAACATTTTATCATGTCGTATCATGCGTTACTTTTGACACTTGGGCTCATTTATCATAGCAATTGTTTTTATTTGATCATAGCTACCTAGATAAATACCCTAAAACTGCATAGGTCAGAGTTAAACACAGCCTTAAAACAAAATAGACTCTTGGGGGGGGGGGGTTTGCGTGACGAAAACATCCGGATACGGTTGAAAAAAAGTGTTTATTGTATTCCAAAATCCGTAACAACAGGAACGAATAAGTAAAATTAAGAATGGGAGAAATAAATACATAGTTATCAAAATATAAAAAGGTACATACAAGCCACTTAGCACACACGTCACTAATTAATAAGTAATTAATTCGGTGTTTATATCACTAGTAGCTGCCAAATCACAGAAAGACACAGAAAGTTAATTTACTTTTTAACAAAGACTAAAGAGCACCTGCTGACTGTGAAAACGCGCAGCGGTTCGGGAAAGCGAATGAATTTTGGCAGAGAGGTGGGGGCAGTCAGGTACGCGTACCGCAGTTTCCTGTGAAGGTATAGATGTATTTATTTTAAGAAGTTAACTCCCTAGTTCAATTATTATCAAGAGGGTGAAATAATTCTGCTTCAGCCTATTATGGTAATTATTAAAAATTGCAGATATCTGTTTAACTGCTCAATAAAAATAGGTGTATGACATCGTTTAACAGGAAATTACAATCACAATTACAAAACTAATTTTTTAAAAAAAATTGGGGTATTCCATTAAAAAAAATGGAACTCGTGTTATATCTCGTGAACTAAAGGCTTTAAGACAAAATCGGTGAAACAGGTAGATTTGTCCTTAAAATCTCTTTTTAATGAAAATCTCTATCTTTACAAATAAAAAAGTTGAAGAGGGTTTTTAGAAACGCACATTTTTGAGAATCACCCTGTGGCTCAGAAACACTTTGACATATCGCAATGCGGTTTTTAGTTTTCGACTTCTCTTGAAAATCGAGTCCGTAACATGTATATTAGTTTTGGGCTAACTATGCTGCAAAAGCCCAAAGCTATAGAGGCCCCTCGAATTTGGACCACCCTGTACAACAGCCCACCGCTCTAGTAGAACTGGTGATCGAAGTCACCCAAAAAATAAACGACGCCAGCAGGCACATGTAGCCATCCGTAAAACCTTTAAAAAATATAATTTTTTTGATTATTTTCAATTTTTTTTTGGTTAAAAATGTATGCCACGGTTCGTGAGTTAGGTTTTATCTTTCTATCATCTATCAATCTACAGTAAATTAATCATGTTCAAGGGACACAGGGAGAGCTATAGCTTCCCGACTTTTTTGACCATTTACTCCGGTACTATGACGTCATTAATTGTTACAATTTTAATTTAATTCTAAGGAATTTTTATCACCATTCAAAACGTGCAATAAATAGAATTCTTAGTATAATTTTTCTTAAAATTTTCATCTGCGGCGCATTTATGATTTAGCAACTAATCTATATATTCATACCACCACAACCTTCCTTTTCTTGGGATTTAACCCAATCTACTTTTTTTAAAATATTAAGATACCACCTTAAATAAGCTAAGAACCAAAGGTCAGAAGCTGATTATAAATGTTAACACATACAAGGCTGTATAGCACCTTTCATATTTATAAACCGATTGGTCTCAAACTTGAAAGTTTGTGGTGTTTGAGAACACCCACACTCACACTTAAAAAAATTAAAAAGAGCAGATCCAAAATGACGTTTTATTAATAAATCTATTTATCTTACACTTGAAAGTTTGTGGTGTTTAAGGTCACTCAATATAATTTTTGACTCAAACTTTAAAAAAATCTAAATAGCGGACTTTCTCTAAATCTCTCTAAAATCCGATTTGTCTCAAATTTTCAATAGCGAATTTTCCCATTTAGGACGGATTTACTTCGGTTATCAGGTGTAATGATAGAGTTTGAAAGGATAAGAAGTTTGCGTAGGTACCTTAATAATCACCTATTGTTCGGGGTGTGAAAGTAAAGCTGGGTTCATACAGAAATAAAATAACATAAGATAAGATAAGTTAAAAATAACATAAGATAACATAAAATTTAAAAAAATAGGTGTTCACACAGAGAAATAACATAAAATAAGAGATCAGTTCCAGCCAATCAAAACGCGAATTTTTGCACATGCAGGCTTACCTTTTTCCTTTTTTTATTCTTCTTTTCTTTGTTAGTGGACTCGCGTACGGCGTTTTCAAATGGCTGTCCAAAAGCTTTTCCTTTTTTTCAAAAATTTATACAAAAAGAAATAAACAAAAAGATTTGAGGTTAGGTTCACAAAACAATTTTTGTGAAAATTCGTTCATCGCGATGACGTCACGGTCATGCGCGGAACGCGATTTCAGATAAAATAAAATAGGACGATAAAAGTTTGCTATCTTTCTGTTATGTTATTATGTTATCTTTTCTTATTTTTCTGTCTGTATGAACGCCATCAAGCAGTCCCATAATCTTATATCTTATGTTATATCATGTTATTTTTATTTCTGTATGAACCCTCTTAAATAAAAAATAGCTGTAAACATGCTACCATTTCTGAGGACACAGGTGCGGATTTAAAAATGTGTAATTATTTCTTAATATGTAGAGTCCGGTTAAGAAGTATATGGTCCAGCTAAGGAATGTTCGTAGAAACCCATTTTCGTCTGAAGCCTGCCCACTTAGCTCACGATTGGTTGGCCGTATGGAGTCATAGGCGTAGATGCTCTAATCTGTTTACTGCACTTAATTTTCCAAAGCATTCTATTGATTTTACTATTTTATAAATAAATATATCTTCTATCTAAGAAGTAAATTTAAATATTAATACATGAAGGGTACACGGGACAAAATCTATTGCTACTCAAAAAATATTTATATTACAGTAGGTAATAGTTTTTTATCTGTTTAATCATCATCATCATATTAGACACTTAAAGTAAATATTTCAACGCATCTGTATCGGTATACGTAACGCGTTCGAAACAAAGTCAAAATACACTACATTTTTGCTTGCTGATTGAAATCGATGCGTATGTTCGTGGGTCCGTAACGATACGTACATCCTTCCGTACGCAACGAGATTCTGTCATCACACCCGTCAAAGAAGCAGGCATCGTTAGCAACATGGCATGAAATAGTCAAAAATGTAGTATATTTTGACTTTATTAATTGTCTATTATCTGTTGATCATGCTGTAATCTGATTTTATTTATGTTTCCATTGTTTAAAAAATATTTTGTTAAGATGAAGTAGTAGTTAACAAGTGGCGAACGGAAAATGCATGGAAAGGATAGGCAGGAGGCTGAAAACTAGAAACAATTTTGAGAAAAAATGAGACATTTTTTCAAAAAATGTTTCGAGTAGAATACCTGTTAAATTCATTAAAATTAATTGGAAAGTTAATTAGGTCGGCCGAAGAGAATTTTTTAAGTAAATATAGATCTGCTACCCAGAAAAGAAATTATCATAGACTTTAATGACGACATTGACAGTAAAACTGACTTAAGTGAAAATTTGTTACTTTTTTACCATCCCGTATTATTTTTGTACTATATATGTATGTACCTGTTAAACTCAATTTTATAAATTTAACTTATGTGTGTTGTGCTAAGTTGTAATAAATGCTTATCGGCCATGAATAATAATGAGTCCTAGATCGATGGTCAGACTATATTATGTAGGTCCGGTGACATTACAATATTTTGAAAAAATTAAGTTGGTTGGGTCGCGTTGAGTAAGCAGGGGATAATAAACTTGAAAACTCGAAAATGTATACCACCATTCCAGAGTTGACTTTAACTTGACGTTTTCTAATTTGAGAAAAAAAATTTGATCGGGTGTAGTTTGGAGGATAATATAATAATGTCTTTGAAAATTCATAACTTTTAAACCAAAGCAGTTTCAGATTTATATTGTTTCCTAATTTTGGAAGAAAACATAATTTGGGTTTGATATATCTGTAAATTCATAACTTTTGAACGAAAGCCGCTCGCTATGAATATGTCATTTTCAGATTTACCTTCCACTCATTATTTTGTAGTTCTTTTAGAGGAAAATATATACATTGGTGGGAATAGATAAGGAAGGGGACTAATATATTTGTTAATTAATGACCAAAGCTGCTACGAATATGCAGTTTACAAATTTAAATGAACTTAATATTTTCTACTTTTAGAGAAAAAAATTATTTAGTGGGCTTTTGAGGGGGTGAGAGGGGGTTGATAAATGTGAGAATATACCTTGTGCATATTAATAACTGGAAATTTTTTTCTCGATTATTAAGTGGAAATCTACTGAAAATTCATAAGTTTTGATGCAAAGTTGCTGTTTTATAAATTTAAGTTTGGTGAGGGTGTTGAATGGTTATTGATAAGAACTAAGGCTGCTACGAATATGCAGTTTTTAGATTTAGAATAACAACGTAACGTAACAGATTTCTACCGATCTCGCTACTTTAGTGAGTATCATATCTTATACGCCGCTAAAAATTACCAATGCGTGATTCATTCATTTGAAATATCATAACCAGCCACTTCTATGATGTAGAGCTCGCACTATTTACGTTTATGTAACACTTGCGGCCCTGGCCATATCTGGAACACTGTGATCAACTGTCTTAAGATAACAACCCTCTATTATAATCAACACTCATGATAAAATTTAAAGTAAATAAAATCGAAAATTTTCTGAATGGGACCCTGTCCATACTGTGATCAGAATCGCCAAGGATCTAGGGGAAACAAAAAAATAATTGTCAGACTGAAAATTGTCGTTGACAGTTGGCGTCAATCATTGTGTATAAATTTCGGTAGGAAAGTACTGTAGCTATGAAATATGTCGCTATCACAAATTCTGTCTTGCCTTTTATACGGACAGAATTTTTGACACTTTTTGACGTTTAATAGTACGCGTAGTAGCAAAATATCTTTAAAATATTAAATTTACAAAATGTTAATAAAAAACAACGCACTTTCTTCCACAACGTTAAAATTAATATTAAGAACGATGTGTTTTTATTTTAAATGAGGCAATAAGTAAAAATCCGCACTTTCCAGAATTGTGACAGGTGAGATTTTCTATTGTTTCTGAAGAATCACGACCCAAGTGCTAAATAGAGTAGGTATTTAGTTGACTATTGTTTGTGGTTACCAGGTTAGATGTCTGTAAAAGCTAGAGTAATAATAGTGATGGACTGTAAGGATTTTAATTTTCTTAAATGTAATACAAAACTAAGGTTACTTTTTAAACATTATTTTATTTGTACGCTTCAGTGACCTGTAGATCTGTCAGCCTTCCACAGTGTTGTACTCCTGCAACTCACAGATGGATTAGGCTTGTTAATTTAAGGACGCTGTGCGTCAATAAATGTCATGCATACTGGATCTCGAATCTAGCCCGCACTAATTGACTAGTGTAATCAAAATAATTGACAATTGGACAAAGGCATAGGGCAGAATTTACTAAGATGGACTGAGGCTTAGGACTATGGGACGCATGTGGTTTGTAATTTCATTAGGCGGGTTTTTCTTTAAACTTGAGTAAAACTTGTTGGAATTTTGAACTCATTGTCATATAAGTGTTTTTGTCGGTTTTCTCATTATGTCGAGAAAATTAAAAAAATATTTTGAGAAAAAATGGAAAAATGGAGATTGGCGGTGGGTTTGTCCCTGTATAGTAGGCCTTCTAACTAGAAATTTTCTGTTAATTGAGTGACTTACTCAGATTTTTGTTCTAAATTTGCGGAGGTCTCTATGAGAAACCGATATCCATAAACATAATGAAATTTTGAATGAATGTACTTTTAACGAATTAAAAACTCTCAAAAGAATTTCTCAGATAAAAATGGTAACCCCTTCCCCCTGTAATACTTCACCTACTTTCCCACGCCGCGTTACGTAATTTATGGACGCCACCAACAAGTTGCAATCTATATGGCTCTCCTTCTTTTACGACTTCGGCAAAAAATCTCCGAACTTTCATAAAATTTTACTAAAATTGCTAAAATAATACGTTACTTTTCCGGTCCTTACCGTGCAAGAATTTACTGCGAAATATATTTACCGCGCAGGAATACCAAAACAAAAAAAAAATAAGGCAAAAAATATACATTTGAATAAAGAGAATCCGTAACAAAAGCGCGGATCTTACATTATACGTATTTTTTACATGCGCATTTCTTTAATTTGCGCTTTAATCTTTATGTAACTCAAGCATAATGCGCGGTTTTTTCTTGCTAAACAGCACAAACATTAATAGTGTGTCCCGCAAAAAAAATTTTGCCGCACCAACACATAGAGCTAATTTTTCTTCTTGTAGTTACTTAAAGTTTAGCTTAGTTCTTAATTTAAGAGGGCAGTGAACTCCTTCAATCAACTTAAAGTGAGATATCATACATACCTATATATTGAGTTAAAGAACGAGCTGAAATAGCCATTTAAAGCAGAAAAAAGTCTGGAATTTGATTTTTTCCTAAATAAATTTCTTCAAAATTCACATTTAAAAAAAAAATCAAGAAAATCGTTATTGTTTTATGTTTAAAATTTAAAGTAGAAAACCACCTCTTGGCGGTGGTCTACAATATACAATTTGTAGATGCCCATGTGTATGCCAAACTTTTCTTAAACTATAGTGCTTAGTAAGTACTGCCCATAATGTTTATATACATTTTATGCCAGTAATTGATTTAAGTTAAAAAATACTTACTTGGCTAAACGGATTTTCTCCTGGTCTATACACAACATTGTGAAGAGGCCTTTTTCGACCTACATAGTTTACGCATACGAACTCCAGTAACGATGCGTAAATAAAACACATACAAACTCCATCCCACACATTCATTGCTGTTAAGTTTGACACCACTGGTAATGTCGATCGAAATCCATTGGATGTAGTAAAAAAATTGAGCATGGTTGTGACTCCTAAAAAAGTATTGTTAATTAGCGAAAGTTTGTTTTGTCGGAATGGTATACCGCGATAAAAAAATAGAGACATTAATTATTATTATTATTATTATTATTATTATTATTATTATTATTATTATTATTATTATTATTATTATTATTATTATTATTATTATTATTATTATTATTATTATTATTATTATTATTATTATTATTATTATTATTATTATTATTATTATTATTATTATTATTATTATTATTATTATTATTATTATTATTATTATTATTATTATTATTATTATTATTATTATTATTATTATTATTATTATTATTATTATTATTATTATTATTATTATTATTATTATTATTATTATTATAGCAAATGTTATAGACAATTCGAATGCTAAAACAGTTATATGAGTGAAGCGGATAAAACGTACATCAAAATTTGAAAAAAATTTGGAAAGCGAAGGCTTTTAGACACTAATTCGTTTATTATTTTTTTCTTCTTGGTTCACCCTTGCCTAATAATAATTGCATACTACTTTCTTAAAAAATACTGTGTATTCGACCACGGAATTTTTAATAGACACTTTAAGTTGATTATAGGACGTACGCGCAAACGTGGAATAAAGCGCAATATTCTGTCTTCCTTTTATTTGTACAAAAGCAAAGACTTCTGCTCGAATACAGATAGCATCAAGGTCACGTCTTTGGCATGTATAACGTTCAGACATGACGCTAACCTACGTATTATAGTGTCTGCGACATGCTAACGTGAAGATGTCATCAAATACGCAGCGAGTTTTGCCGACGGGAGCCAAAAATCAATAGACGAGCGGCCGAACCAAAGAAAGCAAGATAGAAATACATATACCGCTGAGCACCTCGTACGTGTCATGACCAACTTAAAGTGTCTAATATCTATTTAGACCATTTCCACATTTTACTGGGACTAGTTAATGATATCTTTGAATTTTCTGTTTAGTTCCATTTTAAATCCAGTTACCATTATGGTTCTTTGTTGTTTGTTGGACGATTTTTCCCGGAGGTAAATTTAATTTTGTTTACAACTGGATTGTGATCTAAGTTTAGTAAATTTTAGTTGATTTAATGCAGTCTGGTATCGCTTTTTAATTAATATATAGTTTATTTGGTTTTTGACGATTCTCTTTAGAGTGTCACCATAAGAGGTAAAGGTTTATAGGCGCCAATTGTTTAAAAACCATCTCCAGTCTATGACTCCGATGTAAACGTTTTAAACTGACTACCTGTACAGCTGGCCCATTTACATTTTTGTATCAATTTTTATTTTAATAGATTTCACACAAAGCAAAGAATCACACAAAAGTAATTTTTGACATAGCCTAATCTTCTAAAAAAAAGAAACAGATAATACCACACTAAACGTTTAACTTTAAAATTGCCAAAAAGTAGGTACCTTAAAAAATACTTTAAATAACTGCTTGGTGGATTTGTTCGATATGTTGGTGATTTAAGTAGCAATATGCTAAATACTATTTCCGTAAATTAAGTGAGGTATTTGGAGGCGCAAATTTCCAGAACCTATTAATTTAAAGCCAGAGGGTCTATTCTTGAAACGAGAGAAAATTTGCTCCCAGGGAGTCAAATTCTCTCGCTACTATGCATCTCATTGCTCCAAATATTCGGTTTAAATTGGTTTCTCTCACTTTTGCCCGATATTGAGAGAAACCGAAGATTTGGACCAATGAGATGCATAGTAGCGAAAGAATTTGACTTCCTGTAGCAAATTTTCTCTCGATTCAAGAACAGACCCACAGAGCGCTTTCGGTTCTCTTAAACCATCTTCAGTGGCTGCTGCAAATATGTTTTATATTGTTATTTAAAGGCGGGTTTACCCAACTTTTCATATTAATAATTCGTAACCTAAGGAAAAGTTTATTTATAATCATAATGTTCATTATTGTTAATAGAAGTGTTTCCCCAAGTTTTCATATTTATAATCCAGAACTATCTAAATAAAAAAATCTCAAATGCCGAAGTCAAAAGCAAACAAAAAGTTTTGGTTGATTAATCTCAAAATAGAAGTGATTGGTATCAGCTGATATTAGAAAACAGAAATTTAACCTATTGAGGTAAGGTAAAGAAAATCATTTTTTTTTTCGTCTTTTGTTTGATCAATGGTAATTTGGTCTATCCCAGCAATCTATTGAAAAATGTATCCTAATGCAATATGATTATGAACCCTTGGATAAACATGTGCTGTTAAATTATGTATTAACAATAAAATTGTGTTTATTCACTATGAATTAAAGTTATGAGTTGGGTAAACTTTATTATGTGATGTTCTTGAATTTTAAACCTACTTATAGATTATTTTAGAAAATAACAAGATATACAATACCTTATACAACTTAAAATATACACAGTTCTTAAACCTATAAACTAATAACTTATGTAGCAATACAAAATATATCTATACAAAGCAGCTACCGCAAATACATTTTTACCAATGTTCCTAAAATATTTGTTGACAGACGATCAAAACTTAAATATACCTTTCAATTCGTGCTTTGAATGAAAATATAATTTCTAATTTTATTATTATAGATATAATTATTTTACAAATATTTTATTGCTTACCGATCATAACTCGCGCCGGCACAGCGTTCCACTCCAACCAAAATGTTATAAATGATGAAGTTACAAGTATAATACCCGGTATAAATACTGTTGTAAAATAAAACGCTCTATCTCTAGTGAATATTAAATGGACCCTTAGACAGCTGTAATTTCCTGAAAAAAAAAGAAAAATTTGTTTTCTTTAGAATGGCATAAGGGTGGATTTTATTTTAATAGTTAACCAGAATACAAAAATGTAACGTGCTTGCCTTTTTCAATAATTTAGCAAGAAATCATGCATTCCATAGTAAGAATTCGACCATTTTACTTAGAAAAGGTAATACCTACGCTCTTATCATTAAAGCAAGAACCAAACTTCCACCACGGAATTTTATTAAAGAATCTGTAGGCTTAAAACTATTGGCATTTGTTTTTTTAAAAGACGTATGTATTGCTCAATAAATTTTAAATAAAACAGTGACAGCTTACTATCTCGCGTCCGTTACCCTAGTTTAGCTTCTTGCTTTAAAGATATATTCGTAATAACTTTTTTTGAGTAAAAATGTCGCATCCGTTACTATGGAATGGCTAAATTACTTATAAACAATAGAAGTGGTCAAACATGAAAATAAATTAATCTGTCAAATATAGTGAAGAATAGGAGAAAGGTAAGGTTGTAATAATATTCCATTAAAAAAATTGTGCGCCACCAGGGCACACCTGCCTCAGTTCTCTGTTTCATTGAATTGCACTTTTTTAGTTTTCATGTTCCATAAAAGAACTATAAAACGTTCAGTTTTGCACTTTGTGCAGTTTTTAGCAATTAAAAATGTTGTTATAATTTCGGTAGAAAAACAAAACAAGATAAATTAAAGTTTTCATCCTTTTTTTTAGTTTAGCGCATTGGTAAAATGATAAATGCATGTTTATTTACATTACTGCAAAATTGACCATATTTTGGGCGGACATTTTGGTTCGCGTAAAAGTCTTGTCAACCTTTTCCAACCAAATGACACTAATTGTTTACTAGGCTGTTGGTACGAAAATCCTAACAAAATCAAGTTTTTTGGGGATTTTTGTACCGCCAACTTATAGTAAACAGTTGTGAAAGAGGATTACAGGTGCGGATTTAAAAATGTGTAATTATTTCTTAATAAGTACACGTTTTTGGCCGAATTAAAATTTATCAACTTTAGGACTAATTACGAAACGTTATAAAATTAGGGTTTGATTACGTTACTTAATTTTCTTAAAATAATTAGGACAGGCTTAAGATACCAAGCTGATTTGTAGTTTTGAAAATCAGTTAGCAGTTGGTGTTTAGTTACAAGAGAAGTTATTTGTTTTTAATTGTGATTGTATGAAAAATGTTTCGTCCGTGGGAGGAACAACCGAGTACGTCACGTGGAGTCACGGGGAATATTGGCGTTACAAGAGAAATAAGTGATAAAAAACAATTTAAACGCGATATTTTGTCACTTGATACAAAAAAGTGATATTTGACTTCTTGAACGTGGGTTATCAAAATTTGGTGCAGTGAAGGAAGCGGCAGCTTTAACACGACGATCGGTAAAAACAGTGTGGCGTATAGTAAATAAACCGATAGTTGGGAGAAGAAAACGGAAGGATTCTAACACTTCTAAAAAATTGGACATGGATGATGTGGATATCATTCGTAGAAAAATATATCAAATATATAGGGAACAAATTCCTACTTTACAAACATTAATTCAAATATTAAAAAAAGATGATACAGGAATACAGTGTTGCAGTGAGACACTGAGAAAATATATTTTAAAAAACGGTTTTAAAATAAAAAAAGTAATAAACGGCAAGTGATTATGGAATCGGCCCGTTTAAAAAAAATGGATGATGGTATATTTAATTGCAATACACGAGTATAGAAAAAGTTTATCTCGATGAAACTTGGTTTGACACCCATGAAGTTCCAAATAAAGGTTGAGTAGATTCGTCTGGTTACTGCACAACTAAAGCTCAAATAAAGAAAACCATATCACAATAATTCATGCTGGAAAAAAAATGGGTTTATGCCAAATGCGTTGGCCTTATTAGCCAAAAATATAAAGGATTGCCATACTGACTACCATGACGATACCACATCGGAATTATTTGAAGACTGGTTCAAGAATAAACTATACCTCCAAATAGTGTAATTGTGATGGATAATGCGAGCTACTACAGTAGAAGGCTAAATAAAGTTCCGTGTTCAAATGACACAAAACTTTCCATTCAGGACTACATGTTAGAAAATAATATGTATTTTAAGGATAGCTACACCAAAAAACAATGACTTGAAATAATTAAAGCATTTTCAGTGCAAAAACAATACTATTGTGATACTTTGGCGGACCGTTCCATGTTTAATCCAATTGAGCACATATGGCATGAGCTAAAAGCAGCAGTTAAAAGAAATAATTTTTTGCCAACTTTAATAAATTCTTCTGTGGTAGCTTTATTTAGGTCGGTGGAACAGAATATTTTAAATAAAAGCTGGGAAAATTGCATAGCTCATATCTACAAAATAGAAAAATCATATGTAAATATGGATCTGCTACCCAGAGAAAAAATTATCATAGACTTTAATGACGACAGTGACAGTGAAACTGACTTAAGTTAAAATTTGTTGATGTTTTTTACTATCTCGTATTTTTTTTGTACTATGATGCATTTTTACTTTACGAGGTAATAACGGAATCCGTTGCTAACCGATAAAGTTTGACGTTATCTGCGGGAGAATACCGTATCCCTTATAATTGACATGGTTGCCGAGAGTAAAACGTTAAGTAGAAAAAAAAATATTTAAATTGATTTTTGAATGCAAATATGTTCTGTAATATTTTTAATTGTAAAGATAAGTGTCAATTTTTGTTTAATCATTTTCTTTGGCTAAAATTTCGTAAAAAATGTAAAACATTGATTTGCACTGGCAACTATGACAAGTGATTCCGATGTGTTTATCATAAACTCCCTTTTCTTTGTTGTGTTTTTAAGTTTATAAAGATTAATAATAAATAAAATTTACCGTAAAAAACACAAGAATATGATATTCCAAATGAAAAATATTATTGGACAAATTCTTTTTGTAAATCTTTATAATAATAAATATAACGCGTTATTAAGCGATAACGAAGATTTTTTAAAAGGGGTGCTAGGTCTCTATAAAATTATATTTTAGGTAATTTTAGAACTTTACAAATGGTGTTTTCTAAATAAATTAAAAGACAGTTTAGCTAAAAAACGAATTATATTTTTAGCATTTTCCAAAAAGTATTTAGCTATATCTATAGTAGTTTTGAATTATGTTTTAGAAAGTTTTGCCTCAAAAAAGAATCGATGTTGTATACCTTATAAATTATTACAAACTTTCATAATCCTAAAATATTGCCTCATAAAAGCTTATAAACCTTATAAAAATCATACTTATTATTTTTAGTAAATTAATCTTAACATAAGAATAAAATCTCAAACAAGTATTCAAAGTTCTACCAAACAGCTACTCCTGTGGCTAATATCTCAACAAGAGTTCATGTAATTTTTAACAAATAAGCTAAAATCAGTGTGTCTGATTTCTTCAAAATCCCTTTTTTTATAAAAATTGATATTTGAAATTCTATAAATAAACTTTATGTTTAAGAAAATGGAGTAACTTTTATAAAAATTTAAAATTATCAACGTTACAAAAGTGTAATTACATTTTAGTTGGGTTAATAAGTGGTTTTATACTTAAAGAGTTTAAAAATGTAAAAGTAAAAGACGGTACACTACCCTAACTAAATATTAGAGTGCTGTTGTAATATTTAACAAATTAGCTACAAATTATGGCAAAGGTATCGTGACCCTCTATGATGGTCCCCCCAAATTAATGGACGTCAAATAGCAGCTTGTATGCTCTGAACAGCACCAAGAAAATAATTCCAGCAGCAGCCATCAACAAACAATAGTGTCAAATTCCGCAGTATTGAATAAGGAAGAAATGAAGTTAACAATGGAGTTAAATTCAACTAGTGGTACTTTTGACGTTATGTACAGTCGTTTATAGGGATATTTGGAACGCTTATTTGAGAGTTCGTAGTGGTTGTGGTAAATACTGCGTCTGCGCAATAGCTAAACGTGATGCAGTTGTGGTAATTAACCACTACCACTGCCGTAAGCTACGAATCCATTTCGTTGTGAATTAAAGAATTTTGGCGCAATTAATTTTAAAAATAATAAAATACTACCAGTTTCCAACATATAAAACATTTATTTTGTAAAATTAAACCCCATTTTGTGTCTTTCCTTATCTCTAAATTTTTTTACAAGTGGCAGTTTTTAATGTGTTCCAAAAACTCTGGTAAAATCGATGCGTGGTAGTGGTAGTGGTAGTGGTTGTTAACACTGCCGCTGTCAAAGTTGTCAAAATTTTAATCGTTCTAAAATTTCCCTAATAATACATGCGTTATTGAATAATACAATTTTCTAATGGAGACATATAAGAACGAAATAATTAAAATATTTTAATTTCCGCACGCTCCGCGCTCGAAGAAAAAATGTTGTACCTAACACGTACCGAAAGCTTCTTTTCCGCACTTACATCTTTCCCGAACTCCGTTAGCCCATCGTTCGTACAAACGCCGGTGTGTGCGGAAAAGTATATCTTTCCGCATTTCTTTCGTAAATAGCTATCATATTCTTTTAAACTTATGGACAAACTGCTAATTCCAATATCTCAAGGTCCTTTCTTTTTTATCTTTTCAAGAATAACTTTGCCGATAACATATTCTTTAGCTTATTTTAGACAATATTTCTTGAGATAGGATCGGTTTTATCCCTTTGAATCCGTTTATTTGGTCTGTCCATTTTCTCTTTACTTGTATTTTGAAATGATTTTATGCGGTTTAATCTAAAATACCGCAACCATCAGACGTTTGTTTTGGCACTGCCAAAATAGACGCGACCAGCGAGTTGAGTTATTTTTTTCTAAAGTGAAATAACGTTCCACTATCCACTTGTAAGGCTGAAGACACAGTTAAAAATACAAGCTACGAGATACTAGTGACAGACTAAAATAAAAATACTAAATGCCGGCTACTAGTGACAGATACAAAATACCAAAGTCTTGGTATTTTGTATCTTGTAGGTAATTTGTATCTCATTAATGGAAATGGTGCAAAAAAGGGAGTTTAAAAATCACTGTAATTTGTATTTAGTCGCTTGTATTTTCAATTATGCCTTCAACTTAATGCCAAACGGCGGCGCGGCGTTCGCCTGAAGATAAACACCTTCTAGGCGTTTTGTCCCCTTGCTGAAAATTCTCCATAACTTTGCTTATAACGGTACTGCCAGAGAGCATATAAATCTAAATAGAAAGAACACCTAATGGTAAATTTGCGACCCCGATGAACTGCCTTGAAAGCCAAGTCGCGCAGCTATCGTTTTTTTTTACTTCTTGGCTTGGAAACTTGGTACGGCACTTTCGCTTTCGAACTTGCTTATGTTTATCGATCCAAAGCAGTGGCAACGCATAAAAAAATCGTATTCTTTTGGACGAGTTCCGCGTTGGGAACTATCGCCCGCGTTGAGTGCCGGTACAGTCACAGGTGGCGAATACAGAGGGAGGCGATCGACCCCCTCTCCGACGAAATTACGTACCAATTACCCCAAAAATGTTGCCCTGCGGCGCCAGTTTTCGTTTTTTAAATTAAACATTACTCTTTTGCAAGGTTTATTAAAATTTGGTCCAGAAGCATAGTTTGGGTGGTTTGCTGCAAATGTTTGTTTTTTATAGCAAAATTGAAGTAACTTTAAATAGCAAAAGAGAGAGAGAGAGAGAGAGAGAGAGAGAGAAAACCTAAATTATATGCCCTCAGCTTTTTCATAAATTATTACAAATAATAAAGGCTTGAAAAATGTATACAATAAAAACTTTCTGCCAGCTCCCTTAGCAACAAGTTCAGTCAGTGGTAAATCGATATTCATTCAACGCGCGGGATTATTGCCGTTTTAATTTTAAATAAATATTACCCCGGTTCATCCTGGCGCATTCAGCTAATAATCAAAAACTCGCTGTGAATCGCATTGGCTTGCTGGTCGGATATTACCATTACGTGTCCTCTATATTTAGATTTATGTGCTCTGCTGTTAATTTAAAGATAATTTATTTAACAACCTAACCTAACTAATTAAGTATTTCTTGGAAAATATTAATTATCAGTACCGAGGACAGCTGTGGTCCACATTTAACTATAATGACCTCAAAAAGAAAACCCTCGGAAAAAGTACCTGACAAAAACTTTAATTTATTGACGCATAAAGATTTACATGTGCCCGATATGCGAATAAATAAAATAAAATAAAAATATTTATCGCGGTACCTATATAACACGTAACTTTAAAATAATGTTTGTCCAATACATTGTGGAATTTTCGGTATGATCAAGTTTATACAAAGAAGCTATTCTAACATACTATTCTAACCGACCCATAGTAAAGCCATGATGATAATTTAAGGCTTAAAATATTTTAGCATAATTTAAAGGTTAATGTTTTTGTTTAAGCAATTTTTACTATGTTTTTCAGATTTTTATACCATACTTTTGCTCACATTTTAAAGCTTTATTTCCAAACTTTTTAGGCGTTCAAAACGCGTCCAAAACCAAAAAACAATTTTTTCTCTATTAAAATGAAAAATAATTAGAGAGAAGGTAGACTTTTGGAGGTAGATGGAGAGATAATTTAGTGAAGTGCAAAAATATTTAAGATTGTTGAAGAGAGACAGCGGGCTCTAAAAAAGTATTTTAGAGAAATTTGAAAATAATTTAAGGCAATTGTTTAATAAAAATTCCTGTTGTCATCTATCTGTCATCTTGAGTGGTGTCGTGCATATGATTTATTTTACCATTTTTATACAAAAAACAGCAAAAATTGTAATTTTTCAAAGCATAAAGTGTGTGAGATATAAGGTGGTATTAATTTCTTCCAATCAAAGTTCTTTACAGTCTTTAAATTTACCAAAAAAGTGTCCTACTATAAGTGTATTTAACCACATCTAAAAATCATTTGACAGGTATTTAACTAAATTATTTTAAAGGTCATGATTTACCATTACTGAATAAGCGATAACTTATTTTGGAAATTTATTCCGATATCGGACCTCTTATAACGACTCGACTTCATAAGCCAACATCTAATGTGTTCTCCATAACCCTATAAAGTGTACAAAAACACCTTACATTGTTGTTAAACATAAATCAGAGAAAGACAGATATACAGGAGTTTTTTGTACTTAGTGCAAAATGAACATCCTGATCTTCGACCTTTCACACAGAGTGGGGAACCTAGGACGACGCCGTTTCGTCCTCATTAGGGACTCATCAGCTGGGTGTACCACAACGACCGACAATTCGCTCGCGCCTTTGTGCCAAAGAATTCGGCAAAGCAAAGAGAAACTCCGTCGAGTACCGACGATGGCGCCGTCTGTGTGAACCTCTGACAACCGAGAAGAGTACCCACTGCATAAGCAGTAGGTGCATGGCGTAGCATCGATCCTGCGAGAGACATATTACCTACAATGCCATCTGTATGCAAGTTTCGCCTACAAGCAAAAGCAAAACAACCGAGGTGGTAGTGGTTGCGTGCACTTTAAATCTAACGAAAGGCAGTAAATTCATAAATCACTTATATTTATCTCGGGCAAATTGCTACTCTCCCAATCGGATGGATCCCATGCACAGAACAACCCAAGTGCGAAGGTCATACAACTAACCTTAAACAAGCTGCATGTTGAACACCCCTGTAGTAGTTATTTATTACTAAAATTATTACACGGCTAATATGTACGAGAAGGTATTAAATACCCCAATTTATTTAAAATTTGGTATGGTGACTTATTTTATTGAAGCTGGTTAAAAGAAAAAATACAAATGTAACAAAATTGTGTAAATTACATAAAAGTCAAAAAAGTTGATTTTGGCAAAGAGTTGGAAGAAGCTTAAAACCAAAATAAAAATCACACTATTATAAAACGACCATTATTATACATAACTTACCCCGCCAACTTGACTGAATAGGGCAAAAAAGTGTCTGATTGTTGATAAGATAGGCGTTAAGAGTTGTTAAGCTGGGAGATTTTCTAAGTACGTCCTCATCATTTTTCCACACATAATTTAAGGAGATTATTTCATACGAAACTAAAAGAAAAGACCTCATTAGTGCAAAGAGTGTACAAAATATCTGCTTTAATACACGGTTTATTTCTTTTAAATTTCTTACAGATAGATTAGTTACTTTATTTAAGGCTTATATCCAACCTTACAACAATTTATTTAAAATAAAATATTTCAAATTTTAACTTAGTTCTTCATAATAAAAAATAAGAAAAAAACTCTATCCAAAAGTACTTCTTCCTTTTTAAAAGCCGAAATAGATTTTTTGAGTTTTTAGATAATTACAGTGTTAATATAAATAATATGGGTATTATAAGTGCTACATAAAAGTTCAAAACGCAATTTAAGAACATATTTAATAATTTTTAAAATAACTTACTACTTTCCATCGAAAATGCACATTTGGGATCATCAAATGGAAAAATATTTAGATTTCCTTGACATGATAAAATTAGATGTCTCCTAAAATAAAATAAAATAATATTACAAAGCTCCACTTAAGAAATAAATAATTTTATTTAATTTAAGGAGTAATAAACATTGACTTATGTTTAAATTTCCTCTTCAAGTAAACGTATCTTTATTTTCTCTGGCAACTAGACTTTTTTTATTCCCTTGTTATAACATTATTTAATTATATTTAAATTAATTTTGATAAATACTCCTTAAAAATAGTGATCAAATTAGGGGAAGGGGAAGATTGACAATGTTAAATTAGCATTAATCTTCACATCATATTAAAAGCTTACTACAAACACTATTGGAGTAGTAGAGTCCCTACGGGTCTTAGAAAAGTGCCAACCCACTAGTAACTCTTCAAATAATGATTGATTCCTTATTTCACTTACTAACCAAACCCGACAGATTTCCCAAAATTTTTTAGAGAACTAAGCTTTAAATGCGATTTTCTTAGGTAAAATGAGGTTTTTTGTAAAAAGAAAACCATACGGGTCAAATATTTTTTTACGTAGAATGCAAATCTGCTGCTGGTGAAAAACTTGCATGAACCCCATTTAGCCAGAAATCGAAAGTCATTCTCGGTTTGGGCAGAGATCTCTTATCCAACGAGATGCGACAGTCAGCAAGCCGTTTTTTTTATGCGCATGATCGGGACTGCGGGTCTAAGCTTCAAAACCTCCTGACCCGCTCGTTGATTTATTGGTCCGAGTAGGCCGAGAGATTTTCGCATTTTGCTGGTGTCCGCTTATTCATTGGAGTTTTTCTATTTTTAACCTCGTTCTTGCCACATTTTGGTTTTGATTTATTTATCAGTATTTTGAATCATGCCGGGCACTTGGTGTGCTTATCGCGGCTGTGTGTCAAAAACTGGTATGGGCATCAGTTTTTTCTCTTTTCCTAGAGATACAAAACGGTAAGTATAGGTACACATATTTTTTTAAGCTCTTTTACATATGTGCGTCTTTATTAATTTTACAAAAACGAGAAAATTTTTTTATTGCTGTGATGGTTTGAAAAACTAATAACACATACATAAAATAAGTTTTAGGCAACCTAATGACTACAATAAAGTAAGCCGTTGTAGGGTTTGACTTTACTAAATGCAAATTAATTCAAACATGATTGCTTATTTTGTGTTTTCAAGTTATATTTTTCTATTACATTAAATACCTATGGCTCTCAAGACGCCATTATGCTATACTAACAATATTTTGTGTTTTCAAAATTATATTTTTGTGCCACATTAAATACCATAGCTGTCGAGACGCCATTACTCTGCTGTACCCTTAAAAATATAAATCCGTAAATATTTTGGTAATCAGTCGAAATTTTTGACTTAATTAAACGTAAAATAATTCAGCCTTGATTGTTTTTGTATTTCTTTTTAATAATTATATACTGAATTTAAAAAATTACTTGAAATTTATTTGACATATCTTTCTGTTCCCCTTCTCCAAGAAATCCGTTTGCTTTTTTTATCTACATATAGCTAATTAATTATTGATACATCAAAAAATTAAACCGGTTTTTCGGCTCCGGCTCATTGACTAAATCTACGAGCCAGTCGGAGCGGGTCTAACACTCATTTACAGCAATGGATACGAAATCAAGGTCACGAAAAACGGGACCCCCAACTTCAAAGGTGCCGACGTCGACTGTCGCATCTCGTTGGATAAGAGATCTCTGGTTTGGTGTAGACCCACTGCCCAAAAGCACCAAAAAAAACCGCACTTTTTTAATAAGCCAAGGCATCAAAATTTTTATATCCGATGCTAAATTTGACATTTCGTAAAAATTTACTCTCCTGGATATTTTTCGTCTATGCGACACTGTTTTAAATTTCCATCGATTACAAAGTCACATTTTTTCCAAGTACATCGAAGTACCATTTTAGAAATTCGACCAAGAAATAGGGAAGTTTAAAATGTTTAAATAGACCAGGGGTCTGATTTTCGAATCCATACGAAAATATCCGCATACGTGTACTGAATAAGCAACAATTTTTATTTCAGTCTCTTTCTATACCGTGTGAAATGAGAGGCGAAAGATAAGCCGGTATGTGTGGACCGCGTTCGAATTCGACTGGTTTAACGCAATATTGCACGAGTGGGTGGAGGCATTCGTGTTGTTTCGCATGAAAATCCGGTTATTGTTTCACGTACTACCCATGAATCAGCATATCGGCATGTCTTTTGCCTCCTTTTCTATACGGTGTAGGAAGAGACGGACGTAATCGCATGCGAATAATTTCGTATGATTTCGAAAATAGGACCCCAGAGTTTGCCTCCAAAACCAAATTCATTACGAAAAAATCTACTAACAGCAATAACTTTTCCAAAAATTGAGCAATTTTGACAAAGTTAGACTTTTTAAAAAGATCAGAGGCCTTCAAATTGATAGTTCCTCGTCCATGGCAAGATAGGACATAAATCGAACCAACTGGATTTATTTAATATTCTGAACAATTTTTAGGTATTTACAAGAAAAATAAGGCAAAATGTATTGTACAGAGTGAGCCTAAATTAAAAACGACAATTATTTTTTCATAAAATTAATATCCGGTCTCATAGAAATTACAAAATATGTTTATAGTCATAATAAACTAGCTATTAGTAGAGAAAAAAGGTATTAGTATATACAGTTATTATACAGGGTGACCCAAACTAAATAACATTTTAAAAATATTTTGTGCAAATAATTTGAGGATCTTCATTCTTAGTTTGGAGTTAATATACCGAATTCCTGTCCAAACGTGTTTTTATATTTTTTATGAATATTCATAAAAAACACCTAAAACAAACAATTTTAAATTTAGGTGAGAGACAAACATTTTTACGTTTTTTAAATGCTTTATGTAAAGTTTACAAAAGCATATCTTATTTATAACAACAAGGACACAGGGCCCTATAGACACCAAAAAACCCCGCCAATTTCTTATGTAGCGTTGGCACCCGCTAAATTTTTTCAAATTTTAATATGCTATAGGGGAGGAATAGACAAATGTTTTTTATCATTGACACCCTTCCCAATGGGTACAGGGTGAGCCAGAAAATAAGGTTAAAATTCAAAAATTGTCTATTTTGTAGGTACCTCACTAAATCCTGGTTTTTACGGAAACTATGAAATGGTAATATGAGTATCAAATATGTTGTTTAGTAAAGCATAACTACCATTTTTTGTATCTACACTTTAGCTCTTATTTTTACACCGTGACCGTCTAATTAGTAGACAAGGTGGAAATCGCGATGATGACAGCCAACGTTCGATGGGAGCATAGCACTTAAAGAAATAGTTGGTCTGTAATATTTGTGAGACAGAATCAAAAAATCTGTCTATATATTTATAAAATTTTCTTCTTTAGTTATAATCCTAAATTTTTTAAACTAACACCAACAAAACGGAGATACACTGTCCATTTTCAATTCTCCGAACTAATTTCAATATGGCGTCTGGCATTTTTACACAGAGGCCTGATTTTTGAAAACATACGACAATTCCGAGAAACTAATAAATGTGTAGTGTCTGAAAGAATAACCGGTTCTACGTGCGAAACAGATCGAGTGCCCTTCACCCACTCGAGTCAAATTGATCAAAACCCGTCGAATTCGAACGCGGTGAACACATACCGGGTTATCTTTCACCGCTCATTCCACACGGTATAGAAAGACACTGATGTAAACATTGCCTATTATTTGTCACACAAAATTATTTTTGTATGGTTTCGAAAATAGGACTCCAGAAATTAAATGTAACTGTCATTGAAAATGTCAAAAAATTGGTTCGTTTGAACTTGAGATAAAGTGTAGATACACACACAAATCAACAATCTCAAACGTGTCAGAGAAATACATCAAATAAATTTGTGGTTAAACAAAATCAACTCTCAATTTTCCCAAGAGAGCGAATATTCTACTAAAAAATACCCTTGAGAGTGTTCGCTTGGTTAAACAGATAAACCGCACATCAAAAATTAAAAAAAACTTGCACAGCGGAGGCTTCTGGCACGGATCACCCTGTTCGGTACTCTGTGCTTCTGGTATCCCCCACAGACCATTCGCGTGGCTTTTGAAAAAAAGTTTTTTTAAATAATCGATAATTTTTACCGTGAATTAAACAATTTTAGGATAAGTAAAATTATGTAAAAAACTTAAAAATTATGCAAAACCCGTAAAATGGTTCCGGGATAATGGTTTAAACTTTCACCGTACAAAATTTTTTACAAATTTGATTAACAGTTTTTTTAGATTAACTAATTGGAAAAAGCCCATTTTTTATTCAAATTCACCTCTAAGATGAATACTGAACTTGATAAAGATTTCAAAATTTAAACTTTTATGTTAAAAAGAAAAGAAATACAAAAATTAACTAAAAAAAATATTAAAAATTTATTTGAAACTTATTTTTATAAAGTTCTTTTGAGTTTTTTAATGCACCTGGGGTGATTTTAACAGTGACTCCCCCCTCGAAAAGGACACTAGTACTATATATTAATATCAAAATGGGTAAGCAGGTAATTTAAAACTTAACTAAACTTCGGTTTTTAAGGTTTTTAACGATTAAAAAGAAAGTTGTTCACAATACTCAGAGAAAAGATTTACGTGAGCCTCGAGGCAAAATTAACATTAACGCTTTGCGCCTCAATAAACCACCCTATATCTCGGAAGTAATAAATTAAGTTCCATCTCGGAGCGTAATATACGATTTGGCTTTGTCGATCTTGCTTTTTTTGTATAATCAATAAAATGCTACTTTTTAGTTTATGCATAGGTTACCGCAGCATAGCAATAGGGAACACTGGGAAATTAAATTATGGAAACTACTGTTGAACTACCAAAATAATAATAATAATAATAATAACATAACCAACATAAATTATTGAAAATAAAATTTTGACAACTTCAAAATTCTTGACAAAAGTCATGGCAGAGGTGATTCTTAAAACAAACAGAAATTTTACATTCAAATTTACAGGAAACAAAAAGAAAATTTCAAAAAAATATTCAGTTAACTTTTTTTGGATGAATGATATCTAACCACTGCTAAAATCTTTCTCGGGAATTTTGAATCACCCTGTATAGAAGACAAAAATTATATCCATCTGATGTCATATTTTCTGAGAGAAAATTCATGGCCATTGGCCAATTGTATGTTCAAAAACTTATTTATTTTATGCAATCAAACCAGTCTTATTTAACTTGTGTAATAAAATAAAATCGCAAATAAAATAACAGTCCCAAAAACTAACAAAGACATCGTACAAAAGTGCATTTTATTTCTTGAATCTAAAATCATTAGCTTACTACCACAAAAAATCACAAAAATGGGTTTTAACGCAACTATATGTATATGAACAAATAACAACTACTATCATTCAATAAAAATATTTTTCCTTGGTTTTTGTATAATCTCTTCTTTATACCGCCTGCTTCTTATATTTTTTAGCATTTACTTCTTCTTTTTCCTTTTTAAATAAATGTTATAATTAAATTTTATGGTCACTGTCCTAAATTACAACTATTGTTGTTGTTAATTATGTTATGTGTGTATATTAATATTATATAGATTAAATTTAATTACAACTTGAACAAAGCTATTATTTCATATTTTTCTTATAATGTATTTAGAATTTATAACGTAGTTAATTTAATGTGTGAATTTTTAAAGGACAAGAGAAAGCTCTCGACAAGTTCTTTAGTGAACTTTTTGAGCATGTTCTTGGCTTGTTTGCTCCATAGTTAATACCTACTTTCAACTTGTAAACTATTGTCTGTAATTTTGTGTAAAAAAAACCACCAACAAAATTTTATTTGGTGTACTACAGCCACTGAGTTAGTAGTCAGTCAGTCATAAAAATATTCACTAATATCCGTATTTCTATTTCTTTTTCAAAGTAAAACAAAACTCCAATTGTACGTAAAAAATCCTGAGCACCTTGAACCTCAATTTTCGCTGTCCACTGACACACCTCTTTTTTTCCTAGTTACTATCAATAACTATAAAAGTTCTTTATATCGATTTAGCTATTTATAAATATACCCACCGCATTAAATAGTTAACACTGCCATTTCTATATATCCTAAGGGAAAAATGTACTGGTATAAGGGGATCTTTAAAATCGCCGTGCATTATAAAATATGTATCTGGCAACCATATGTCATCGTGATGATGTATTGCATTTAAATAGTTGTATTGACTTTGATTTGAGTACTGCAGTCGAGGATCGTACCATTGTTGTTGAAGTAGAAATTCTACCTCGTATTTCTAAAACACAAATTAAGCTAATTTTTATTCTTATAAAAATAAAAATAACCCCACATTTTCATTCAAATAAAACTTTTTTTAGATTCTATTCGGGCAAAACATTTTAAGGCCCAATTACACATACGAGCTTTCCTTTGATGTTGAAATGCCGACAAACATTTACGCGAGCCTAATGAGCAAAATGTTCAAAGCAAAAGCTCGTACAAAAAAGCTTACGGAAATTTTGGAGGGAAGGTTAGGAGAATTTCTTAAAAATTCAAATTATTATATTTTTATCGAAATTCCTTGAGCATAACTGAAACTAGAAAAACTAAAAAGTAAATTTTAAGTTTTAAAACAAGGTATTTTTTTAATCACCTGCTTTGCAACGGAAAAACGATTTGATGCTGAAATTGACATTCTACCTCTTAAGGAACTTGGTCTAATTTTTATAGGAGATATGGTATACTTGTAACTTTTTTGGGGTTGTCAAAAAAGTTTTAGAATAAAGCTTTCCTTAGTGAGAGGGGGTTTTTGTCAAATTTTACATGACAACAAACAAGGGTCAACGCAGTTTTTTTATGAAAGTTTTAGAAAAAAAAATTCTGTAAAGAAAGGGCTGTCCGACGCAAAACAAAACAATATGCCTGAGTACGCTTTAATTTTTTTATTTTGTTCTATTTTATTGATGCGTAAAACTTGCGTTCCCGATTTTTTAAATATTGACATTTTTGGCGATTTTTAATTTTAAAAACAATAATAAGTTGAATCTACAGTGGAGCATCTTTCAATTAAAAGCAAGACATTTATCCAGATTTTCGATAAATTCGTTTAATATTGCATTGGAAAATCTTAAGACAAATAGGAAGTCATCAGAAAAAAAAAGCGAAATATCGCTAAGTTACCAAAAAAACTGCGAAATTTGGTAAAATTACCTTGGCGAAATCGCGCGCAGAGAAATTTGATCGGTAACAAAAATGTAAGTGGTGGCTGGAAAATATGGTGAATCCATACATACAAAATAATTCATATTTCATATTAGAAAAATATTACCAAACTTTTCACTTTCGAAATACTGAGCTTTGTAATCCAATAACGTAAAAACGAATTTTTTTAACGGACCACTTTTTTATATAATATTGTTGGTAGTTATAAAATAATTAAAAAGTACTTTAGAGCAGAGTTAAATTGGTTTATGCAGCGATTGAAAGCGCTGCGTTCAGACTGTTTTAAACCTCCCCCCCCCCCCAGGGTTGTGAAAAAATAACTACTCTCCAGAACAGTTCCCTAAACATATCCACCTGAATTTTAAAAAGTAATTACTTCGAAGATATTTTCGTTTTCTTTTTTTTTTAATGAAAGAAAACCAAAAAAGTGACAGAAAAGAATGAAATGTTATTACCTCCATGATAAACTATTAACATTTCGCTTGCCGTCGGCTTTCTTTGATAAAAATTTAGAATAAAAATTGGTGTTCCATTTTTTTTAAACAATTGAGATCACTGATCACTGATGTGAAATTATATTTATTTTCATTTTTAAAAATATGTTTCCAAAATAGATAGCAAAAATTTGCTCGAAGATTTACCCGAACAAAATGTTGAAAGAAAAGCTCACAAAAATGTTTGCGCAAAAAATTTCAGATCTTTTGCATAAGCTTTTGTTTGAGCATGTTCGTCTGTGTAATTGCTTCTTTACATTCCAATCGTAAGCCGGTTTAGTAGATACCGTGATGCGGACCTGCACCTGTGATAAAAATTTCAAAGTTTTATGCCAAATTTTTCCGCTTTCTTGTCTGGGGTCCAATTTATCCACATTTACAACATTTTTTTATAACTTTTTAAATCTAGTAGGCTTTGCGTTTTAAAGCTTTTTTGACGTTTAGTACGTACCGGCTTTAAAGAAATTACAAAAAAAGTGGCAACACCGCATGAATCTGTTCTCGCCACGCCTGCTCTTGCTAGAGGCGGTTTTCAACGATTCAAATTTAACGCAGGGTTTAGTAAAGGCGAAGTTAAGCAAGCAAGAAAATTTCATATGGAAATATGTCAAGCGAAGTGACATATGATATTTGCGAGTTTAAACGATTGTGTGCATTCCCATATGTTGAACTTTTCCGAATGGCTTGCTTGCTTATTAACCAGTATATATCCGCCTTAAAGCTTGCGCGAAAAAAAAGGCTTATGGAAGTCCGGGGTTACAAAAGGTACGTTTCGGCGAGCTTAACATAGTTACTATTGTTCTCCTTTTCTAAATGCATTCGTCTGAGAGAGATCCAGCATACCAGGGAAATACCCGTCTGTACAACCTTCGACCCCGCAATCTAAATATCTTCTTGAGATAGTTCTCTGACAATTATGCGGGGTTGGTGATCAGATTTCATGTTTATGATTTACCAAAAATTTGTTGGCAAAGGCATGCTTTAGGTGCGCTGCAGTTGAAAATTTGAGTCATGTAATTTTTAAGACGTTCTAAATGCTGCTGAAATAAGCCACTGTCAATTAATCACGTGATGGCCCTTTAAAAATGGTGGCTGTAGGGTAAGCAAAGCGATTTTCCGTAAGACGTAATGTTATTAAAAATGAAAATTTTGGAAAAATGGAAAAAGATTCAGATTAAACAAAGTGAATATTTTATTGAGTAATCCTTTCTGAATCAGGGAGAAACGAGCATTTTGCCGAAATGTTATAAATAAACTCAAAATCCGCAGTTACAAGAGGTAATGTCATGTACTATTTTCTCTCTTGCACCTGCATAGTGTGGATAGGCATTGTCTTTCTCAGTTCAGCCAGAAGATCGGGTCAGATCACTTGAAGAGAGACAGTTGCGCTATCTGATTTGAGAGAGATGACGCTATCTGTAATTACACGGGTGCGACAGAAATATGTAGAGTGACATTTCCACGTTTAATTGCGAATTTGCAAAATGCTTGTTTTCCCCCCATTCAGAAAGGATTACTCTATAAAAAAATCACTTTGGTTAATCTGCGTCTTTTTCCACTTTGCCAAAATTTTCTTTTAAGTTAGCAGTACGTAGAAGAAGGTAAAAAAAAACTTCCAAATCAGTTACTTCAATTTTCGTTATTTCCACCCAAGATCTTTCGATCTTTTGTTTTTTAGTTTCTTTTCGGTTGAAGTAACTGATTTGGAGGTTTTTTAACTTCTTCTTTGTTTTAATTGCCTTAGGAGCATAATCCTACTGGAAATATTAACACGCCAGGACGAATTCGTATTAGGTAACTTGGATAAGTAAGTACCAGTGCGGAACGATGCCTATTTGTGAGTGGTTCAAGGTTGAAAATCTAAGTGTATGATGGTGTTTAATGATGTATAGTGGAGGGTGACCGGTGAAACTACTGATGAGACCTCGCTGGTTACCCAGGGCGAAACATCGTTTATTCATTTCTCTTTTCGCTTTGATCTTTTGTGTGTTCCTTGTGGAATACTCATCCAAGTTTGAATTTTCGTTATTTCCACCCAAGATCTTTCGATCTTTTGTTTTTTAGTTTCTTTTCGGTTGAAGTAACTGATTTGGAGGTTTCTTAACTTCTTCTGTTTTAATTGCCTTAGGAGCATAATCCTACTGGAAATATTAACACGCCAGGACGAATTCGTATTAGGTAACTTGGATAAGTAAGTACCAGTGCGGAACGATGCCTATTTGTGAGTGGTTCAAGGTTGGAAATCTAAGTGTATGATGGTGTTTAATGATGTATAGTGGAGGATGACCAGTAAAACTACTGATGAGCCCACGCTGGTTACCCAGGGCGAAACATCGTTTATTCATTTCTCTTTTCGCTTTGATCTTTTGTGTGTTCCTTGTGGAATACTCATCCAAGTTTGAATTTTCGTTATTTCCACCCAAGATCTTTCGATCTTTTGTTTTTTAGCATTACGTCTTATGGAAAAACGGTTTGTTTACCCTACAGCGGCCATATTGGATCGGCCATATTATTTTTGTTAGACTGCCCTATTGAACATCGGGTCATGTGGTACATCGAAAGTTTTTTTAGGTCAACCAACCAAAAATCTAAGCTATGGTTTAGTTTTACAACACATTTGACATCTGAAAATACTTTGACATTTTCAGTTTAGACCATTGTATAAACTTAGACTTTTGGTTGGTTAGCTCAAAAAAAAACTTTCGATGTACCACGTGACTCTTTTGCGTCAAACTGGTATACAGGGATTTTTGGAGTCGAGGATTACGAATTTTCGATCAGATTTTCATAAAGTTGACAGCTCGCGACAGGGGGGGGGTACCATCTAAATCTATCTGATTTCGGTCAAAATTGGTATACAGAGGTTTCTGGGGTCGAGTATTACTAATTTTTGATCAGATTATCATAAATTTAACAGCTCGACGCAGGGGGGGGGGACCATCTAAATATATCCGATTTCGGTCAAAATTGATATAAAGGTGTTTTTGGGATCGAGGATTATGAACTTTTGATCAGATAACCAAAATTATGAAGTTGATGTCTCTTCGAGCGGGAGGTAACGTCTCATAATCTTCTATTTCTTTCAAAATTGGTACAAAGCGGTATTTGGGGAAATAGTCTAGAAAGAAGAAGTCAGAAAAATTTAACTCGTCGTTTTGCAAGGAATTTATTTATTTCTGCCTTAAGTGGTTATTAATTTTTTTTTTGTTTCGTTGGCGGTTTCGGTATTTTTCTGATGTCTGATAAAAAAGTGGTTAAACAATTAAATTCTATAAATTTTAGTGCAAGTAGGTTTTTTCTGCAACAAACCATTATGACTGAAATAAGCAGTTGCGGAAAATTTTAGAGAGGGCAAATGCATACACCATAATTTAAAGGATTTAAAGAAGTGTTGGTTTTGAATAGGAGGAGGAATTTTGAACGAAATAGCAGAAAATGCGATGTTAGTCCCCCCCTGCAGTGGGCTGTCAATTTGGAAATCTGATCTAAAACTCGTAATCCTCGACCTCAAAAAGCTCTGTATACCAATTTTGACCGAAATCGTATACATTTGGATGGTATCCCCCCCCCCTGCGGCGAGCTGTCAACTTATTAAAAATCTGATCAAAAATTTGTAATCCTCGACCGCAAAAACCCCGTACCAATTTTGACCGAAATCGGATACATTTAGATGGTATCTCCCCCCCTCCGCCGTATGTCAACTTTATGAAAATCTGATCGAAAATCCGTAATCCTTGGCCCCAAAAATCCTAGCGCCTGAATCAGTTTTATGGTACAAACATAAAGGTATAAATCTTCAAAATCTTTACTAAACTCCAAAAATCACTACTTGCCTTTAAAAAAAACTTTAAATTTAACCGATGTTTTTAAGGCGCTTTCACATAGAACCTAAAATATCAAGGTCTTGCTTTCTAAACATGAGTTAAATTTAAACCAAGTTTAACATTATACGGAGCAATTGGCAATATCACTTTTAACTTAAATTTTTCACAAGTGCGAATGGCGCGAAAACAAAACATACCTACTAGATTCAAATTTTTCCTCAGTATTTATATTTGTCTCGAAATGGTCTCAAAGAAAATCCGGCAATTCCGATTTTTCATGCAAGGTGGAATGAGTTACCCCGAACATCACCGAATTGGCGGCTGCCGGCGGCCATCTTTATGTAGTATTTTGCAAAATTCGTTCTAGTGCCTTTTTATTCAAAATTGTAATTAAAACAAATTTAATTAAACAAAAAAAAAGTGTAATTGTAATTTAGTGATTGTTTTCCATGACAATGATAACTGTGGGACAAGCCAAACATTCATTTTTAACGGGATAATGACAGTGCTGTGTGACCGTATAAGGTAACAGATTTTTTTAAATTTATAGTTCATCATTCTTAAAATATTAAAAATATCAAAGAAATCGCTTTGAATATGACCCAAATGTCGACTTAGAAAGAAATGTAAAACCAACAAAACAAACAGCTTTTTGAAGTTCCATCCATTTTTTGCCAAAGTTTAAGGTAAACTCGTCAGCAAAAAGTTAGTTATTAAATATCTGGTTTACAGAAAGTAAAATAAAATGCATTTTTAAAGAAAAATGGTTTAAATCCTCTTTGTTATGCGTTTTTATCTACAAGTACAAATATCATTTGTTTCAAAAGAGTTTGAAAAAAAGTTAGAAAAAAAAGTTGTAAATGTGGATAAATCGGACCCCTGGTAATTTGACAAATTTTTGTAAGTTTTAGGTTTATGTATGAGTAAGGGTAATGTTTTACCTTAGATATGTTTTTGTAGGCGCTATAGATATTACTTTTATTATCTTAAATTTTAAATTCCATCTTCCGCTGATCACTTTGTTATAATTCGTGGTTAAAATACTGTTCAAAAATTAACTTACCAAACTAGACTCATCAGGTGAAGCTAAACTAAGTAGAAGTACGCTTACATTGACTGTCAGTGAACCTAAAAGAGAATACAAGTAAGCGCCCATATACACCAAAATTAAAAAATCGGATAATTCATAGTGGATCCGATAAGCACAACTTTAGTATTTTAATAATGGATAAGCAAAATTTTAGTGTTAATACATAATTTAACAGCACCTGTTTATTCAAGGGTTCATAAGCATAGTGCATTAGACAAGCCAAGGGCGTAAATACGATTTTTACTTGGCACTTTTTAAGATGCAAAATAGGTATTTTTCGTATTTTTCATACGTGAGAGTAACGAGTACAGATACCGATTTGGGGGGGCATTATCCCCTTGCCCCCCCCCCCTTATCTAGGCCCTTGGCATTAGGATAAATTTTGACAAACCAACCCTCTCCCATGTATTCTCAAGGACCACAGAAAACGCGAGTAGTTAAAATTTTGTACCTAACACATACGTAAAATATCTTTACCGCTCTTGCCGACTTGACCGAACACCATCACCGTCGCGTGCGGTTAAGTATGACTTTCCGCACTTTGTTAGGTAAATAACTAAGTATATCATATATGTTTGTTGTTTTTTAAACACAGGTTTACCCTACTTTTGATAATTCATAATCATAATATTAAATAAATTATTGTAATAGAAGTTTTTAACCAAGTTTTTATGGTTTTAGTCCTACATACAGTTTTGTATTGTCCATTTTATCAAAAAGAAAATACAAAACAGCGTGAAAGTAGAGTTAGGTATTTTTTCTTTTTAAATTACTTTGAGATTAACCAAGCAAAATTTTTTCTTTATTTCTGACTTGGCCTTTGAGATTTTTTTCATATTGATAGGGCATAAAGTAAAATTAACCAAAATTATGCACTGTGCTTATGAATTGTGAATTATAACTATGAAAACTTGGGTAAACATTTCTATTAACAATAACGTAGTTAATATTATGATTATTAATAAAATTGTACTTAGGTTATGAATTATCAATACATGAAAAGTTGGGTAAACCTGCCTTTAAAAAGCAACAAAAAAGGGTGATTGAAGAATACTTCCGGATTAAAGGTAAGATTACATGGCGGAAACAATAGGCGGCGTTAAAACGCTTTGCCTTTCCAAAAAAACCAGTTGAAAACTTCTCGCCTATTTGCTAACTTCAAGTCGCGCGCGGTCACAACACACTGCGACCTTTAAAGCGGCACCCATGCTGATAGCAGAGGCCAAGGTAATAAATAAGCGGTACGTCTTTTTAATTTACAAAAAGCAGTAAAAAGTAGTGAGAAACAAAAACGCTTTGTATAATATGCCACGAGTGTTACTTTAATTTATATTTGCGAACACGAGATTCAGTTTGTTGTTTTTTAAATATTTTGGCTTTTTATTTCTGCGCAACAAGCCTCCTCCGGAACGATTGCTTGCTGATGCCTTAAAATTAGGGCCACGTAGTATGAAGCTCCAATTGAGGCGGTGCTGCTGCGAACGTTACCTCTTTTTAAGAGTCGTGTTACATGTTATACTTTTACAGGTTTCTTCTTTATAACGTGCTGAAAAGTACAGGATTCTGTGTTTACGTTCTTCTGCACTTTTCAATTTTGATGTTTTTGTTTCTCGGTTATTCGACAGGTGGCGCAGGCAGGTACTACGTCTCCGCGGATTACACACTTTTTGTTTTAAATTCGAGAGGTGTGCATGGTGCCTGTGTAGCTTCAACTGCCAGGTACAATCCTATGACTCCCTGATGATTCCTAATAAGGATGAAACATGAAGTGAGAAAAAAAACGCTATATCCGATATGCCACGAGTATTACTTTAATTTATACTTGCAAACACGAGATTCAATTTGTTGTTTATTTATACAATTTTCACATACAGCTTATTTTCGTTGTTTTGTTTGACCCTCCCCCCCCCTTTGAAAAGATCTGTATCCTCTTTTATAAAAGTATTATGCCCATATCCACCATTAAACACTCTAATCAGGGCTAGCTAATTGGAATTAACTTGCTAATCGCGGCTCAACAAGTTTACCTATCCACCAACTTTTTTTATGAAATAATTACCTAATCAGGGTTAAGTAACTCGATTAAAAAAAGAAGAGCTGGCAACGCAGCATATTTGGTGTGTATCTATTGGTAACGCTGGATATGTCAAAAAAAAATTGATGTAAAAGGTTATCTTTTTTGTTTACTTTTTAATTTTCTTTCAGTTTTTGTTTATTTATTTTTAAAACCTATTAGAAAATATATTCCCCAGCTGTTGCGACTGAAACTCTCAAGTTAAACGGGGATGACCGAATCGGTGCTGTTTGGACCTGATCAGTTTATTGTTGCCAGCATTATTTCCAATAGTTAACTGCTCATTTTCAGTCGTGTAGTGTAAAAAAGTGGATTTGCCTAAAGTTTGTTTTTTAACACAGTGTGTGGTAAACAAAAGTAGGCATTAAACAGTATGCTGGTTGTATATAACTATGAAATACTACCTATAATGGCCCAAGGTTTGCAAAATGTGTATATAAATGGCCTTTTTAAAAATAAATCCTTTGCAACAAAGTCAACATAGTGACTTTTTGTAACTCACATGCGTTCAGATAAGAGGGTTAAGTTAAAGTAAAAGTGCCTTAAATTTTATCAGCCCAAAAAGTCGTGACAAACAAATAAAAAATATATTTTAGACGGTTCGTTAATGTGAATTTTTATGTGATATGATATGTATGGGAAAATTATCAGATTAGATGTTTGAAAATATTTGTTATGTTTATTTTTTATTTTTTTTTAAGTTACTTACAGTATTTGTATAGTTTTAGAATAGGATACTTATTCCCTTGCATTACTTGACAGGTCCCCATTGCAAAATCTACTTAAAAAATGTTTAATAAAGCAAGACTGCCAAAATTAAATCTATCTGAGGCACTACATCATTGTTTACTGCAACAACGACATTATGGTAGGTGCTGCAATGGGGCTTTTTACTTGAGGAGGAGCACAACCCACTTTTGTTAATAAAATGTCAAAAAAGTTTGTTTCCAGTTATTACCGACCTAGAAGGTCTGTGGGTAATAATCTTCTCAGCTTAAAAGTGATTTATTTAGGATGTTTGTTAATTTTTAGATATATTGACACCCTAATAATTAAGAAAGTAGTTCATAAGGTTGAGATATTTTTTATATCAAGAAAAACATGTTGCTCTTCCAAATTCTACATTTTTTGACAGTTTTATTTTGAAACTGTTATCACCAAAAATTATGCCCTAGGTGACAGAACCACTCTAAGAAAAAAAAGGTTTTAAAGTTATAATAATTAAAGAAGAAAAATTATAAAATATGAATTTAGAAAAATCAAGTTTTATAGGACCTCGACTTAAAGGTTGCAGCAATGAAGTTTTGTACACACTGTCTTTCAAAAAAATGTTTTTTTTTATATTACAAAGAGAAAAAAAACCTAAAAGTTTTAGATTAGAATGTTTCAAGATCTTTAATTTTTTTTCTTTCATTCTCATTACTTTAAAATTTTAGGTAGGGTAGACTTTTTATGATGACTGGTGATTAAGAGTTTTTCTTCAAAGTAACCACAAGTTACCAGGTAAACCAGTTGCTCATTTTCAGTTTTTCTTCGTACAGCAATCCCAGTCATGACGTCACGAGTAACCAGACTATGTTACCAGCCTATGGGACATGGTTACTTAAAAAATGTAAGGTTCAAAGTGTGGTTTACCGATTGTTTATGGTTTTTTAATTTGTATTATTTTTTTTTATAAATCTCATGTTTTTCTATGATAATGTCATAACTATGTATGGTCACTGAAAGTAACCGTGACGTTATGACAAGTAACCCAAACAAGCTACTATTGTTCTTGAGCAAAAAGCCTATATGTAATACCATTAAACCATATAGACAGTTTTAAAAACTTAAACAAAATTGGTTGAGATGGACCATTGTTTTTTATTATGATCCTAATTAATGAGTTTACTAATTTAGGTGTATTTTCTGCTGTTGAAAGACAATGTTTTTTGTGATATGCAATGTCTAACTGACCAACGTGATTTATTTAGGCATGTCTATGTGCAATAGTTGTCTGCATTTGTTCTTTGTTTTATTAATGTATTTATTTGATTTTTAGATAAATAAAACATCTACTTCACTTTTAATTGTATTTGTTTTTATTTTATGAAAATTATTAACTACAAACGTTGGTAATTATGCAGTATACAGTTTTCTGCCATTTTTAATTTTTTATGAAAAATTCTTTACTGGGGCACCGACTAGGGTCTCTAATCCGCCTGCGCCCAATTTTTTTTTTAAAGAGAAAAAAGGGTGCCGGAGGGGAGGTTGTAATGTGTTTTTTTGATTGTTTTGGGTTGGGTTGGACTATGTTGGATTGGGTTGTTTTAGTGAAAAAAAATTAAAAAAAAAACAAAAAAAATTTAAAAAAAACAACGGGCGCAGGCGGATTTGGGGTCCTAGAGACCCTAGTAGGTGCCCCCATAAATAATTTTTCATAAAAAATCAAAAATAGCAGAAAACTGTATACTGCATAATTACCCAAATGTTAATCAACATTTAAATAAAAGGTGAAACAAATAAAAATAAATTTAAAAAAAGCTTATGAAAAAGAAATAAGTCTGAAGTCTGAAAGCTTTGTGAGCCGAAACCTTCCAAAGAACCCCCTGTTGTCCAGTCTCAAAATAATTTGGTCTCTCATTCCATCGCCTAGGAAGTCCATCATTGATTATGTCTAACACATCCAAATTGTCATGATACAATATATCTTCCATATTTAAAAAAAAAACAATTCAACAAATCAAACTGGAAATCAAAATAAACAGAAAACATAACCAACAAAATGCATATGACAGCAACTTAATTGCTCAATTAAGCTTTAATCGCCCAACATCGGCCGGGTTGGTAAACGGCACGATTAACGCAAAATTTTTGTTGGTGGATACCGAATTTCCTCGCTAACCGCAATTAAAAGTTAATTGGAGAAAAAATGCGTTGGTGGATACCGGCATTAATGTACAAAAAATTTTGATGTTGGTCTATTTTTTAAGAACAAGCAAAACTTTCATAAAATACTGTATTTTGGGAAATGTTTAACCCGAGGGTGATCTTAAATTGAAGTTTACCAGCTCTTCATATTTTTAATTTTTGGATGATGAAATGAATGTTAATAGATTAATAAAAATGGACGCCTCCACAGTTGTGGTAATTACTTTTTAATTTTCGAAAAAATACTTAAATTTTAGAAAACACGTTTTTGTAGTATTAGTGGTCGTGGATATACTTAGTTATTTACCTAACAAAGTGCGGAAAATCATACTTAACCGCACGCGACGGTGATGTTGTTCGATCAAGCCGGAAAGAGCGGTAAAGATATTTTACGCATGTGTTAGGTACAAAATTTTACCTACTCGCGTCTTATAAAAAAATCTATTTTTAAGAATATTAATTTTAAATGGAAATAGAATAGAATATATAGTTTAAAAACTTAATGAAAAAATATATAGTTAGTCCACCATAAAATCAATTATTTTATATTGAAAGGAAATGAAGATATCTCAAAAACTGTACCTTTGGAAGATTTGAACCTTATAACAAAATTTTTGGGTAATATTTATGGAAACCAAAATCTGAAAACTGCATATCAATAGCTGCTTTACTTCTAAAGTTATGATTTTTTTATATTCTATATATTTTAACGTTTTTCAAATAACTCGGAAACTAGAGCTCCCACGAATTTGAACTTTATAACAAAATTTGTAGTCCATATTTATGGAAATCTAAATCTAAAAACCGTATATCGCTACTTGCTTTTGTTCCCGTTACAAATTTCGTTAAAATCAATTAAGGCGTCCTTGAGCTATCGTGTATACAGACAGACAACAGACAACAAACCGACAGACAACATTTTGTTTTCGTCGATTGAGGTATTTTGAAACCTTAGTAACTCATTTTTAATTAAGAAGTCAATATATCACGATTTTAATACCATACCATATGATATGGTGGTCTTCTTTCAGTAACCGGTACAGTTTCGCAGGTTTCTTTTTTTTTGTCCTGCTCGCAAATTTCATTCTTATTGATATTTGCATACTTTAACGTTTTGCTTTTCGCTTTATTCCGATAGGCGGCGCGCTGCATATAGCCATCCAACATTCCGCGTTGTTTGACGACGAAAGTTGTTTAAATTCGCTGGGTGTGGTTGTTTATGTTATGCTTCATACGCCAGATGCAGTCCTATGTTACCCTGATGATTCCTAACAAGGATGAAACAGGCTCGTAGGTTTCTGGACTATCCATTAGATCTTGGAGGCCTGGTCGTAATGAATTGAAAAGCAAAATATGTTTCCGATATGCCACGAACCTTTCTTTTTATTTATTTTTTCACGGACAACAAAAATCTAATTCCAATCAAAGGAACGAATGAACGAAACGACCGACCTATTTCCAACTGATTCAGCCACAGTGGGTCAGAGGATTCATTCTGTCTTCGTCGGTCATTTGATTCATTTGACTGATTGAATCATATCGAGCAAACATGATTCGATCACTCAATACTCGCAAGGGATTCGATCATAGTTAACGAATCGTTCACGAATCACACATCTCTAGTACGAAACTGTAGTTTACTCTCAAGTTCAACATTGTGTACCAACTTCAAACAATTTAAAAATATTACACGAGTTAATATAATTTACCAAAACCACCCCAGATGTTGTCTTCTGAGACACCAATCAATGCAACCACGATTTTTTCGACTGCAGGTTTGCAATGTAAGGAGTCGTCAAGTTGTCAAGCCTTCGATATCTGTGACTCGCCGGAGAAGTAACCAGTGACGGTTTTATCTCAGGAAAAAACCAGTGCAGATTTTTTAAAGGACGCAACGAATATTTCTTAAACAACTCAAAGAGTTTCCAATTTGAAGCATTTAAAGTTCAAGTCTCTTTAAGAAAATGGACAACCCTTTTCAATTTCTTAAACAACACATATTCAATTTCATACGAATAAGGCTTCAAGTTGTGCCGACAGAAAAATTCTGCGATGGGATATATATGCTATGTTTTCATGGGTATTGAGTTCGTTTTCAAAACTCATTGTATCTTTTTCTTTTATATAGCGTGTTCTTTGTCAAGACCAAGAACACGCTATATAAAAGAAAAAGATAGAATGAGTTTTGAAAACGAACTCAATACCCATGAAAACATAGCAATAGTACCTTTTTTACATTCAATCAAATAAAGCAATATACACTGAGAAAAATGGTGGGTTACGAGAACTCAAATATGTGTTCTCCTAGACCCAGCCGTGTTGCCAATAGAGAACAGCCCAGACCTCTGGGCTGTGAGAACCAAGTTCAAGGGATTGCAGGGAAATACGGTTCATGTGTTGTGGTAGCCCAAAATATGCATAAACACTGAATGTATTTTTTTGGACATTTGGGCTGCCAGAACTCAACATCTAGGTTGTGGTGACTCATGATCTGGGCTGGGAGAACCCTGATTTGGAGGCTACCAGAACTCAGCACCTGGGTTGTGGTAACTCATGATCTGGGCTGGGACAACCCTGCCTTTGGGCTACCAGAACTCAGCACCTGGGTCGTGATAACTCATGATCTGGACTGGGAGAAACCTGCCTTTGAGCGACCAGAACTCAGCATCTGGGTTGTGGTAACTCATGGCCTGGGCTGGGAGAACCCTACCTTTGGGCTACCAGAACTCAGCATCTGAGTTTTAGTATGTACTAGTATTTTGAAAAAAAAAATAAAACTTATTTTTATTTTTTATTTTTATAACAAACTGCAAGGTTAAAAATGTTTTAATGGACGAAATAAATGCGAATGCAAAGAAAAAAATCTTAATTTTCATCGCCAGCACGAACGCTACCAGAGATAAAAAAATAGCGTCAACTAGGGAGCATTAACAATGTGGATCGTGTTTTTTTCAAAAAAAAAAAGATTTTGTAATTTAAAAATAAAACAAAATCTAACGAAGCCTTGACTCTCAAGTCTACCCGGCTGACTGTATATAAAATATAATCAATAAATAAAATAAACAAGTATAGAATTTTTGACTCTTAATATATGTTGGGAATTTGGAACCTTTGGTTGAACTAAAACAAAATTATGATTGTTTTCCACAAACCAAAACTACACTTTTTTGCACTCGACGCGCGTTTCGCTAACAATGTTAGCATCATCACGAGAGGAAACAATGTTTATCGTCTCCTGATGATGCTAACATTGTTAGCGAAACGCGCGTCGAGTGCAAAAAAGTGTAGTTTTGGTTTGTGGAAAACAATCATAATTTTGTCTTAATATATGATTAAAAAAGCATTCAAAGAAATCAATACTTTTTCTGACATGATTGATATTAGAATACTTATTTTGTATATGTATTTTGTTATTTTAAATGAAACACCCTGTATTTTGGGTAATTTTTATAGCTAATTAGGGTTTACTCTTGGCAACAATGCTAAATAACTCAAAAACTAAACGAGATTTTTTAAATTTCTCTTAAATTCAAAAAAAAAAGCACACACTAAACAAGGTGTTACGTTGAAAATAACAAAACATATATGCAATTTGTAAATTATGAATGTCAAATTTCAGATAACACGATAAGGTTTATAATGGATAACCCCTTACATAAAAAAACTTTTAACAAAATCTAAAATATCGCGTTTGAAAATGTTTTACTGCGAAAAATATAAACAAAATAAAATACTTTGATATAAATACGGTTTGTTAAAAACAAAACCTAAAGGCTGAACTATAACGCTAAAGCCGTCCCTAAATCTAATTTGCTCAGGAAAATAACAGATATAAATATATAATTAGGCTTAGGAAAGAGTTAGCGGTGTTAGTAAATCTCAGCCAAACTGTTTAAAATACAAAACAGACCCTATACATTTCGCACTCCACACTTTCATTTTATTTAGGAAATAAAATAAAACACGTTAATATTTTTCACTCGTGAACCTGCCGCTGCACCGGCCAGGATACCGGCACATATGACCTAAACTAACTACATCACAACTGCAAATGAAGCTAGCAACTGCATGTGGCTGAATTTAGCTTGGGATTGGGATTTCAATCTCGGTTAAATTACAGTGACCCAAACAAATATTGCATTAAAATAAATTTTAGCTAAACTACAAGCGCCAGAACACTTTTAATGTATGAATGTAATTATTTTATGTCAAAATATTTCAAAAAAGTGTGTAACTCAATTTCTTTACCCCTAATAAGGTTTTACCAACCCTTAAACTAATTTCCTTTATTCCAAAATTTGCGCATCTAATAAAACAGGAATAAAATACTTTTTATTTTTTTCTTAATCGCAACAGGTTGAGCAAATTTTGTTTGAAGTATTAGGGGATGAAAAAGCAACCTTTATTAAAACCTATTGTTTTACTTGTAGATGATTTGGTTCCGCTTTCGAACTAGGCTGAAAAAATAGGATATATAGATGCCTTTTTTAGTAATCAACAGATTGAGAGAAATTAAAAATTTTAAGGTATATGAAAAACCACCCCTTCATTAAAAAACCTTTTGTTTCACCCTATGGATGATTTTGTACCGCTTCCGAACCAGGCAGAACAACTAAGGTGTACAAATACCTTTTTTAGTAATCAACAGATTGAGAAAAATTCAGAGTTTTAAGTTATGAAAAAACACCCTATATTAAGAAATCTATTGTTTCACCCCGTAGATGATTTTGTGCCGCTTTCAAACTAAGCTGAAAAAATAGGTGATATAAATGCCTTTTTTAGTAATCAACAGATTGAGAAAAATTCAGAGTTTTCAGTTATGAAAAAACACCCTATATTAAAAAATGTATTGTTTCACCCTTTAGATGATTTTGTGCCGCTTTCGTTATTAGTAATCAAGAGAAAAATTCAGAGTTTTAAGTTATGAAAAACCACCCCTTATTAAAAAAATCGATTTTTTCATCCTGTAAAAATCGATTGTTTCATCCTGTAGATGATTTTGTGCCGCTTTCGAACTCGGCTGAAAAAATGGGTTATATAGTTGCCTCATTTAGTAATCAACAGATTGAGAAAAATTCAGAGTTTTAAGTTATGATAAAATCCCCTATATTAAAAAATCAATTGTTTCACCCTGTAGATTATTTTGTGCCGCTTTTGAACTAGGCTGAAAAAATATGTTATATAGATGCCTATTTTAGTAATCAACAGATTGAGAAAAATTCAGAGTTTTAAGGTGTGAAAAACCACCCCATATTAAAAAATCACTTGTTTTGAGATGATTTTCTGCCGCTTTTGAACTAGACTGAAAAAATAGATTATATAGTTGCCTCTTTTAGTAATCAACAGATTGACAAAAATTCAGAGTTTTAAGTTATGAAAAACCAATTTATATTAAAAAATCGATTGTTTCATCCTGTAGATGATTTTGTGCCGCTTTCGAACTAGCCTGAAAAAATAGTTTATATAGATCCCTATTTTAGTAATCAGCAGATTGAGAAAAATTCAGAGATTTAAGGTGTGAAAAACCACCCCATATTAAAAAATCAATTGTTTCGTCCTGTAAATATCGATTGTTTCATCCTGTAGATGATTTTGTGCCGCTTTTGAACTAGACTGAAAAAATAGGTCATATAGTTGCCTCTTTTAGTAATTAACAAGCTGAAAAAATAGGTTATATAGATGCCTATTTTAGTAATCAACAGATTGAGAAAAATTCAGAGTTTTAAGTTACTAAAAAACACCCCATAATAAAAAAATCGGTTGTTTCACCCTGTAGATGATTTTGTGCCGCTTTCGAACTAAGCTGAAAAAATAAGGTATATAAATCCCTTTTTTAGTAATAGTAACAGATTGAGAAAAATTCAGACTTTTAAGTTATGAAAAAACACCCTATATTAAAAAATCGATTGTCTCATTCTGTAGATGATTTTGTGCCGCTTTTCAACTAGCCTGAAAAAATAGTTTATATAGTTGTAAGATAATGTTTAGTATATCTAGTATACTAATAAAGCGCGCCGCTACTACTTATTGAATTGCACTGGTATGTAGTACGTGGTGGGGATACAGAGAGCCTTACCGACGGCAATCTTCCTGCCTGTGGGAACTTGCAGTTACATCTGACTTGTAGACTAGATACGATGTCAATCTTGTATGCTAACGTTACGTAATATACTCGTTGTTAAATAATACTTTGGTGTATTATTTTAATTAAGTAGTTGTGCTCTATCCTGGAGTCGCCAGGATATGACATGGTGTCAGGTAGTAGACATCTCGGGCGATCTCGTGACGTGCTTTAGCTGTGAAAAAGCCCTCGATTTAGTCAAAAATAGTGCGCTTGCAGCACCCTAGAAACTTGTGAAAAGAAATGTGCACTGGTTGCACGCTAGACGCCTAGATTTTTAGCAAATAGTGCGCCAGTTTTATCCAAGAAATTTTGTGAATAATCTGGAAAGTTGCTGAAAAAGTCCAGTAAAAATGGAGAGCTTGTTTCGCCCGCCAGAACAGCTCAGTTTAGAAGGAAATATAGCTGAAAATTGGAAGCGATTTGAACAAAAATTTGAAGTTTTCTTGACTGTGACTGGTTTACAGAAAAAAGATGAGGAAATTCAAGTAGCTGTGTTTCTAAATCTTATTGGGGATGATGGCCTGGAGTTACACAATAGTTTTTCGTACACAGATGTTGAGAAAAAATCGTTAAAGTCGATACTTCAAAAGTTTAAAGATTATTGCTCGCCACAAGCCAATATTATTTTTGAACGGTTTAAATTTAATAGCATTGTACAAAAAGAAGGCCAGTTATTTGACAGTTTCTTGACAGAGCTAAGAAAAGCCGTGAAAACGACAAGTTACAAGGACCAAGATGACATGGTTAGAGACAGAATAGTGATAGGAATCGCTGACAAAAATACGCAGGAAAGGCTTTTGAGAGAGAGTAAGCTTAACCTGAATAAAGCAATAGAAATGTGTCGTGCCTCAGAGATTAGCAAAACTCAAGTTAAAGTACTACAGAGCGAAGCGTCGGTTAGTGCGATAAACAAAGATAGAGAAAAGGCGCATACTAGTTCTGCGTTCTCGTCTAGATCAGCTGGTGTATCACAATCATTGATCTTGTGCAAATTTTGTGGTTACAAACACCAGAAAAATGGTAAATGTCCAGCTTGGGGGAAAACGTGTGCAAAATGCCAGAGTAGGAATCATTTTGCAGCGGTGTGTGCAAATGGAGAAAAATCTCGTGAAAAAGAAAATCGGAAAGCGAAAAAGGACATGAAGAAAAAAGTGCATGAAATAGAAAAAAATGAAGCTAGTGAAAGTAGTGATGAGTCAGAAAATAGTGATGGGCAATTTTACGTAAATTCGGTAAATTTGATCGGTTCAGTGGAGAAAAAAGTGCAGAAGTCTAGTTCGCAGGAGAAGGTCTGGAAGCAAAAAGTTTGCATAGGTCAAGGGCAAGTAGATTTTAAACTTGATACTGGAGCCGAGGTGAGTGTTTTACCTTTGTATATTTTGAAAAAACTAAATCTCGAAAATGACTTGAAATCCACAAAAGTAACTCTAGTTTCATATGGTAGTGAAAGCTTTAAGATTAAGCCCCTGGGAGAGGTCAGTTTGTTGTGCAGGGTCAATAACATCGAGTCGCTTGTTGATTTTATTGTTGTTGATGCTGGGGACCAACTGCCCTTACTGGGGTTACCAGGTTGTTTATCTCTTAGTTTAATAAAACGTTTGGCTTCGATTAGTAACGGAGCAAATGTAACTTTTAAATCGTTAGAGAATGTCACTACAGCATATAAGTCTTGTTTTGATGGCCTGGGGGAGTTTCCCACAAGTCATCATATAACTTTGAAAAGTGACGCAATTCCACATGTTCAGCCCCCCAGAAGGGTTCCTAAGACACTTTATGACAGATTAAAATGCAAATTAGAACAACTTGAAAAACAAGGTGTAATTGAAAAAATCGAACGTCCGACTGAGTGGCTGAACCCGCTAGTAATAGTAGAGAAAAAAAATAATGATCTACGACTTTGTTTAGACCCAAAATTTTTGAACAACGCGATTCAAAGGGAACATTTTTTAATACCAACCTGTGAGGAAATTGCTAGCAAACTTTGCGACAAGGAATACTTCACGGTTCTTGACATGAAAGATGGCTATTTTCAAGTGAAAATTGATGACCAGAGCGCAGATTACACAACGTTTGGCACGCCTTTTGGGCGCTATAGATTTCTTAGATTGCCTTTTGGCATTTGCTCTGCACCTGAAGTCTTTCAAAGAAAGAACTTTGAAATATTCGGTGACCTTGAAGGAGTGGGCCTGTACTTTGATGATTTGATTATAACTGGCAGTAATGAGCTTGACCATGACAGGAACCTTCAGTTAGTTCTTGAACGTGCCTTAAAGTACAATATAAAATTCAATAGTTCGAAAATTCAATTTAAATCCAAGTCTGTCAAGTTCATGGGTCAGATTTATTCCAAAAATGGTGTTGAACCAAACAAAAACTATGTTAAAGCCATAACAGATTTACCAACTCCGACTGACAAAAATGGAGTACTAAGAATTTTAGGAATGGCAAAGTATTTGGGTAAATTTTTGCCTAACTTATCTAAAGTTACAGCACCCCTTCGAGAGTTAACGAGACAAGATGTCACATTTCAGTGGTCTAACGAACAAGAGCAATCACTTTCTCAACTTAAGCATTTTCTAACAACTGCACCTGTGCTAAAATTTTTTGATTCTTCTAAAAGTGTCGAAATTGAGACTGATGCCTCGAAGGATGGCCTTGGTGCTTGTTTGATACAAAATGGGCATCCGGTTGCATTTGCGTCGAGAAGCTTAACCTCAACAGAACAGAAGTACGCTCAAATTGAGAAAGAGATGCTGGCTATTGTATTCGCAGTACAAAAATTTCACTTTTTTATTTACGGTCTAAGAAATGTCAAAATTAACTCTGATCACAAGCCTTTGGAGGCTATAATGAAAAAAGATTTAGCTTCAATATCGCCCCGCTTGCAAAGAATGCGATTAAGGTTATTAAATTATGATGTGCATGTTACTTACAAGCCTGGGAAGTACCTTTATATTGGTGACACGTTATCGAGAGCGTTTTTATCGGAATCAGGATTAAAAAGCGATAGAGAATTTAATTTTGCAGTTCATTCAGTGATAAAAAATATGTCAATGTCAGATAATCGAAAACAGCAATTTAGAGTGGAAACCAAAAATGACCTACAACTAAAAGTAGTCGTTGATTACTGTTTAAATGGGTGGCCAGAAAATAAACATCAAGTGCCAGATTTTGTTCAACATTACTTGAAAATTAAAGATAATTTATCTTTTGCAGATGGGTTGCTCTTATTTTCTGAAAAAATTGTTGTGCCTTCTTCTCTTAGGGCTGAAATGTTAGATCTTTTGCATGAGGGTCATGTAGGAATCGAGAAATCTAAAGCGCGTGCGCGTCAAATATTTTACTGGCCCGGCATCAACGAAGGTATTGAGAATAAAAATAAATTGTGCAAAATTTGTGAAACTAATTCTAAAAAACAACAAAAAGAGTCATTAATACTATATCCAATACCAGAACGACCTTGGGAGAGACTTGGCCTTGATATTTTTACATATGGTGGAAAAAGTTATTTGGTCATTTTTGATTCATACTCGAACTGGCTTGAGTTATGTATTTTAAAAGATAAATCAATCAAATCCATTATAAATGGTTTTAAGAAAGTTATTTGTATTTTTGGCGCACCTGAAACTGTTATTTCAGACAATGTACCGTTTGGGAGTTTTCAATTTAGGAATTTTGCTAAAGTATGGAATTTCAATATTGTCACCAGAAGCCCGAATTACCCGCGTTCTAATGGCCTAGCTGAAAAAGGAGTAGACATCGGTAAAAAAATTTTGAAAAAATCGTTAAAAAAGGATGAAGATATTGAAATTGCCCTGCTTCAGTATCGTAACTCGCCATTGAAAAACATAGGTTATTCCCCTTCTCAGCTGCTAATGAGCAGAATTTGTAAAACGAAATTACCAATTAACAGCGATTTATTAAAACCAAAATTGTGTGAAAATGTACCAGAAAAGATAAAAAATAAGCATAATATTTACAGTAAGTACTATAACAAACACGCTAAAGATTTGAAACCCTTAAAAGCTGATTGTGATGTTACTGTTTACAATCATGTTCAGAAGCAATGGGAACCAGGAAAAGTTGTAAGTGAACACATGTCTCCGCGTTCTTACATTGTTCAAAATCAATATGGCAATTCGGTAAGACGTAATCGAATTGATTTAAAAGAGTCTTTAAATAAATTTGTTCCGTCTTCTGAATATGATTCGGAATGTGAAGTTATGCCGGCTCAGAATAAACAGAACGATCAGATCCAGATCCAAGTTTATTCACCTGTTCATTCTGAACAGAACTTAAGAAAAAGAAGCTTTAAAGCTGAAGTGATTCCTTCAGAATCATCTCGTGTGGTCAATGAGAATAATTTAAAAAAGACAAGGTCTGGTCGTATTTCTAAACCTCCTAGTAGGCTTAATCTTTAAGAGGGGAGATGTAAGATAATGTTTAGTATATCTAGTATACTAATAAAGCGCGCCGCTACTACTTATTGAATTGCACTGGTATGTAGTACGTGGTGGGGATACAGAGAGCCTTACCGACGGCAATCTTCCTGCCTGTGGGAACTTGCAGTTACATCTGACTTGTAGACTAGATACGATGTCAATCTTGTATGCTAACGTTACGTAATATACTCGTTGTTAAATAATACTTTGGTGTATTATTTTAATTAAGTAGTTGTGCTCTATCCTGGAGTCGCCAGGATATGACAATAGTTGCCTTTTTTAGTAATCAACAGACTGAGAAAAATTCAGAGTTTTAAGTTATGAAAAAACACCCTATATTAAGAAATCTATTGTTTCACCCTGTAGATGATTTTGTGCCGCTTTCGAACTACGCTGAAAAAATAAGGTATATAAATCCCTGTTTTAGTAATAGTAACAGATTGAGAAAAATTCAGACTTTTAGGTTATGAAAAAACACACTATATTAAAAAATAGATTGTCTCATTCTGTAGATGATTTTGTGCCGCTTTTGAACTAGCCTGAAAAAATAGTTTATATAGTTGCCTTTTTTAGTAATCAACAGACTGAGAAAAATTCAGAGTTTTAAGTTATGAAAAAACACCCTATATTAAGAAATCTATTGTTTCACCCTGTAGATGATTTTGTGCCGCTTTCGAACTACGCTGAAAAAATAAGGTATATAAATCTTTGTTTTAGTAATAGTAACAGATTGAGAAAAATTCAGACTTTTAGGTTTTGAAAAAACACACTATATTAAAAATTAGATTGTCTCATTCTGTAGATGATTTTGTGCCGCTTTTGAACTAGCCTAAAAAAATAGTTTATATAGTTGCCTTTTCTAGTAATCAACAGATTGAGAAAAATTCAGAGTTTTAAGTTATGAAAAAACACCCTATATTAATAAATCTATTGTTTCACCCTGTAGATGATTTTGTGCTGCTTTCGAACTACGCTGAAAAAATAAGGTATATAAATCCCTGTTTTAGTAATAGTAACAGATTGAGAAAAATTCGGACTTTTAGGTTATGAAAAAACACCCTATATTAAAAAATAGATTGTCTCATTCTGCAGATGATTTTGTGCCGCTTTTGAACTAGCCTGAAAAAATAGTTTATATAGTTGCCTTTTTTAGTAATCAACAGACTGAGAAAAATTCAGAGTTTTAAGTTATGAAAAAACACCCTATATTAAGAAATCTATTGTTTCACCCTGTAGATGATTTTGTGCCGCTTTCGAACTACGCTGAAAAAATAAGGTATATAAATCTTTGTTTTAGTAATAGTAACAGATTGAGAAAAATTCAGACTTTTAAGTTATAAAAAAACACACTATATTAAAAAATAGATTGTCTCATTCTGTAGATGATTTTGTGCCGCTTTTGAACTAGCCTAAAAAAATAGTTTATATAGTTGCCTTTTTTAGTAATCAACAGATTGAGAAAAATTCAGAGTTTTAAGTTATGAAAAAACAACCTATATTAAGAAATCTATTGTTTCACCCTGTAGATGATTTTGTGCCGCTTTCAAACTAAGCTGAACAAATAGATTATATAGTTGCCTCTTTTAGTAATCAACAGACTGAGAAAAATTCAGAGTTTTGAGGTATGAAAAACCACCCCTTATTAAAAAATCGTTTTTTTTCATCCTGTAGATGATTTTGTGGCGCTTTCGAACTAGGCTGTAAAAATAGGTTATATAGATGACTATTTCACTAATCAACAGATTGAGGAAAATTCAGAGTTTTAAGGTATGAAAGACCACCCTATATTAAAAAAATCGATTGTTTCACCCTGTAAAAATCGCTTGTTTCATCCTGTAGATGATTTTGTGACGCTTTTGAACTAGGCTGAAAAAATAGGTTATATAGATGTCTATTTTAGTAATCAACAGATTGAGAAAAATTCAGAGTTTTAAGGTGTGAAAAACCACCCCATATTAAAAAATCAAATGTTTCATCCTGTAAAAATCGCTTGTTTCATCCTGTAGATGATTTTGTGCCGCTTTTGAACTAGGCTGAAAAAATAGGTTATATAGATGCCTATTTTAGTAATCAACAGATTGAGAAAAATTCAGAGATTTAAGGTGTGAAAAACCACCCCATATTAAAAAATTAATGGTTTCATCCTGTAAAAATCGCTTGTTTCATCCTGTAGATGATTTTGTGACGCTTTTGAACTAGGCTGAAAAAATAGGTTATATAGATGTCTATCTTAGTAATCAACAGATTGAGAAAAATTCAGAGTTTTAAGGTGTGAAAAACCACCCCATATTAAAAAATCAAATGTTTCATCCTGTAAAAATCGATTGTTTCATACTGTAGATGATTTTGTGACGCTTTTGAACTAGGCTGAACAAATAGGTTATATAGATGCCTCTTTTCGTAATCAACAGATTTAGGAAAATTTAGAGTTTTAAGTTATGAAAAAACAGCCAATATTTAAAAAAAACCGATTGTTTCACCCTGTAGATGATTTTGTGCCAATGCTTTTGTTAGTAATCAACAGATTGAGAATAATTCAGAGTTTTAAATTATGAAAAAAACACCCTATATTTAAACAAAAAAACGATTGTTTCACCCTGTAGATGATTTTTTCTCAATCTGTTGATTACCAAATGAGGCAACTATAGAACCTATTTTTTATCCGAGTTCGAAAGCGGCACAAAATCATCTACAGGATGAAACAATCGATTTTTACAGGATGAAACAATTGATTTTTTAATATGGGGTGGTTTTTCACACCTTAAAACTCTGAATTTTTCTAAATCTGTTGATTACTAAGATAGGTATCTGTATATCCTATTTTTTCAGCCTAGTTCAAAGGCGGCACAAAATCATCTACAGGGTGAAACAATCGATTTTTTAATATAGGATGCTTTTTCATAACTTAAAACTCTGAATTTTTATTAATCTTTTGATTACTAAAAAAGGCATTTATACACCTTAATTTTTCAGCCTAGTTCGAAAGCGGCACAAAATCATCTACAGGGTGAAACAATCGATTTTTTAATATAGGGTGTTTTTTCATAGCTTAAAACTCTGAATTTTTCTCAATCTGTTCATTACTAAAAAAGGCATTTACACACTTTATTTTTTCAGCCTAGTTCGAAAGCGGCACAAAATCATCTACAGGGTGAAACAATCAATTTTTTAATGTAGGGTGGTTTTTCATAACTTAAAACTCTGAATTTTTCCCAATCTGTTGATTACTAAATGAGGCAACTATATAACCTATTTTTTCAGCTGAGTTCGAAAGCGGCACAAAATCATCTACAGTATGACACAGTCGATTTTTACAGGATGAAACAATTGATTTTTTAATATGGGGTGGTTTTTCACACCTTAAAACTCTGAATTTTTCTCAATCTTTTGATTACTAAATGAGGCCACTATATAACATATTTTTTCAGCCGAGTTCGAAAGCGGCACAAAATCATCTACAGGATGAAACAATTGATTTTTTAATATGGGGTGGTTTTTCACACCTTAAAACTCTGAATTTTTCTAAATCTGTTAGTTACTAAATTAGGCAATTATATAGTCTATTTTTTCAGCCTAGTTCAAAAGCGGCACAAAATCATCTACAGGGTGAAACAATCGATTTTTTAATATAGGGTGTTTCTTCATAACTTAAAACTCTGAATTTTTTTCAATCTGGTGATTACTAAAAAAGGCATTTATACACTTTATTTTTTCAGCCTTTTTCGAAAGCGGCAGAAAATCATCTACAGAGTAAAACAATCAATTTTTTAATATGGGGTGTTTTTTCATAACTTAAAACTCTGAACTTTTCTCAGTCTGTTGATTATTAAAATAGGCATCTATATAACCTATTTTTTCAGCCTAGTTCAAAAGCGGCACAAAATCATCTACAGAGTGAAACAATCGATTTTTTAATACAGGATGCTTTTTCATAACTTAAAACTCTGAATTTTTATCAATCTGTTGATTACTAAAAAGAGCATTTATACACCTTAATTTTTCAGCCTAGTTCGAAAGCGGCACAAAATCATTTACAGGGTGAAATAATCGATTTTTTAATATATGGTGTTTTTTCATAACTTAAAACTCTCAATTTTTCTCAATCTGTTGATTACTAAAAAAGGCATTTATACACTTTATTTTTTCAGCCTAGTTCTAAAGCGGCACAAAATCATCTACAGGGTGAAACAATCAATTTTTTAATGTAGGGTGTTTTTTCATAACTTAAAACTCTGAATTTTTTCAATCTGGTGATTATTAAAATAGGCATCTATATAACCTATTTTTTCAGCCTAGTTCAAAAGCGGCACAAAATCATCTACAGGGTGAAACAATCGATTTTTTAATATAGGGTATTTTTCCATAACTTAAAACTCTGAATTTTTCTCAACCTGTTGATTACTAAATGAGGCTACTATATAACCTATTTTTTCAGCCGAGTTCGAAAGCGGCACAAAATCATCTACAGGATGAAACAATCGATTTTTACAGGATGAGACAATCGATTTTTTAATAAGGGGTGGTTTTTCATACCTTAAAACTCTGAATTTTTCTCAATCTGTTGATTACTAAGATAGATATCTATATAATCTATTTTTTCAGCCTAGTTCAAAAGCGTCACAAGATCATCTACAGGGTGAAACAATCGATTTTTTAATATAGGGTGTTTTTTCATAACTTAAAATTGTGAATTTTTGTCAATCTGCTGATTACTAAAAAAAGCAACTACCTATATAACCTATTTTTTCAGCTTAGTTCGAAAGCGGCACAGAATCATCCACAGGGTGAAACAAAATGTTTTTTAATGAAGGGGTGGTTTTTCATTTACCATAACACTTTTAATTTCTCTCAATCTGTTGATTACTAAAATGGCATCATTATATCCTATTTTTTCAGCCTAGTTCGAAAGCGGCACAAAATCATCTACAAGTAAAACAATCGGTTTTAATAAGGGTTGTTTTTTCATCACCTAATACTTCAAACAAAATTTTTCCAACCTGTTGCGATTAAGAAAAAAATAAAAAGTATTTTGTTCCTGTTTTTTTTAGATGCGCAAATTTTGGAATAAAGGAAATTAGTTTAAGGGTTGGTAAAACCTTATTAGGGGTAAAGAAATTGAGTTACACACTTTTGTGACATATTTGGACCCAAAATAATTACATTCATATACTAAAGGTGTTCTGGCCCTTGTAGTTTAGCTAAAATCTATTTTAATGCAATATTTGTTTGGGTCACTGTAATTTAACCGAGATTGAAATCCCAATTCCAAGCTAACTTCAGCCACATGCCCAGACCGTGTATTACCACAGACCCAAAAAGTTAATACATGAAATTGGGCTGGAGCAATCCCATGCCTGAATTATGGTAGCCCACGACTTGTTGAGTTCTCCCAGCTAAATTCAAATTATTTGGGGCAATCATACCATGTGCGCACGGTGTGAGTTCTGGTAGCCCCAAATTTTCAACCCACGGCCGTGGGTTGGCCACGTTTTCTCAGTGTAGTTTCTTCTATATTAATTAAGCTAAAATAAATATTCACTTTTTGAAACGAGAAGGTGCTCAGGCTGTATATATATAGGACACATACTATTGTGTGTTTTCTTTGCCTTTACAGGACCTTCCCGGACCTAAACAATTTTGATTTTGTCACCTTGGATGATTTTGTTCATTGATTGATTTTTTTTTTGGTAATCTGTTGGAGAGAGCAATTATGACCTACCCACCTATGCAGATCAGCTGAGCAATCTTAGGTCTAGAGATTTATTTTTTTGATTAAGAAAAACAAATCGAAATTCATGAATTTTTGTTTGAGAAAAAACTAAGATTCACTTTTCATTGGTCACTTAAAGTTAATATTTCAACGCATCGGTATCGGTATACCTAACGCATTCGAAACAAAGTCAAAATACACTACATTTTTTACTTGTTCGTGCCATGTTTCGAACGATCCCCGCTTTTTTGACGTGTATTTTGGCTTGATTTCGAACGCGTTAGATATACCGATACCGATGCGTTGAAACTTTAAGTGTCTATTATTTTAGGAATTTACTGTTACTTACTTACTTGTTTGAAAATGTAAATTTTCCTAAACTAAATATTTAAACAATGGTAATGTAAAACTAATTTAAAAACAAACAAAACCATAAAATAACAAAGATTGCATTTTTATATATAAGTATAAACTTAACTATCTAAAAATCAAGGTATGTTTTCAATACTATTTTATTAAAATGATGATTAATAGTAGTAGTAAAATGTCAAATCTTCCAAACAAACCCATTTGGTAGATCCATATAACTATGAGATGACATAATGGCCCTGCCCTTGCATTTCCCGAGAAAAATGCGTACCGAAAATAACTCTCCCAATCAAGTTAGCCTGAAAAATAATCCAAAGACGAGGAGTCTACCGGGCAAGCGCATTGATTGCGTTACTAGTGAAAGCAACTGACAACCATCTGACAGCGAAAATTAAGATTTAATATTTTTATTTAATTTTGAAAAATGCATCAAAAGAGTGGACACTACCGTAAAAAAAATGAATGTAAGATGCAAAAAGAGGCCATGTGCTTCGTATATTTTACTTACAGTAAATATTTCAACTCATCGGTATCGGTATACCTAACGCGTTCGAAATAAAGCCAAAATACACTAGATTTTTGACTTGTTTATGCAATGTTTCGAACGATGCCCGCACAAGTCAAAAATTTAATGTATTTTGGCTTTGTTTCGAACGCGTTACGTATACCGATACCGATGCGTTGGTGTATTTACTTTAAGTGTCTAATACCGCCACAAAATTTTAAAACACGAAAACATCACAATAACATAAACAAAATGGTAAAACCACACCTCGTCAAAAATGTCAACTTTTCGACAATGCCGAGTTTTCTCAGGAAGTGGGTTCGACACTTGAACGCCACGTCCTCGTGTCACGGGTTTACCTTGTGGATCGAAACCCTCAAATAAGGTTAAACTAGCGGTTGGAGATGGTAGGCAAACTCGGTTATTTTCCTCTCGTTTCCAAAAATAACCGAACCGAAATAAGTTACTAGAGAGTTAATAGATTGCTAATTTATCGTCACCTTGTTTGCTTACCGTATTACCATAATTGAGATGCTAAAAAGAGATTTTAAATCACAAACACAAATAACCGTAACCGTATCCTTTGCCCACAAAAAAACTGCCAATGTAAATAGAATAGAAAAGAAAACAACAATTCCTGTTTTTGCAAATTTACTTTCACAAAAAAATAAAAGACCTAACTAAACAAAAAACGAATTATCAACAACCAGCATCAGCTTTTGCACAGAAATAAATTTGGTTGGTTGAAAAAAATAACCCAGCGGGTCCCGCTAAGCCTCCTTAAGTAACGTATTTCGGTTCGGTTATTTTTGAATACAGGAGAAAAATAACCGATTTTGACTACGGTATCGCCAATTTTGATGGCCTATTAACGCTCTATTTATGGAGGCTTAGCGGAACCCGTTCGGTTATTTTTTGAAACCAACCAGATTTATTTATGTGCCGAAGCTGCAGCTGGTAGGTGATTATTCATTTTTTCTTTAGTTAGGTTTTTATTTTTTTTTTTGTGAAAGTGAATTTGCAAAAACAGGAACTGTATGTGGGCAAAATAATAGAATACGGTAATTTGTGGTTTAAAAACTCTTTTTAGCATCTCAATTACGGTAATACGGTAAGCAAATAAGGTGACGATAAATTAGTAATCTATTACAGTGGCTGTCCCAGGGAGGGATGGGGCGATCGCTCCCCCCCCCTTTGCTCTAGAAAAAAGTGGACAACAGAGATGCTGGTGGTAAAATCTTGAAGTCTTTGAAGAAAAAACGAGAAATTGCAGAACGTTCCTTTAAAGACATTCTGGAATCCCTCCACAGTATTTTGGGACAGTTTAGGCGCGTTTCTGCGAGCTTAACATAGTTACTATTATTGTCTTTTTCTAAATGCATTCGTCTGAGTGAGAACCAGCATACCAGGAATATACCGCCTGTACACCCTGCTGTCTAACTACCTTTTTGAGATAGTGCGGGGCCGAAGGGTGTAAAGGCGGATATTTTCTGTGATGGTGTAGTATGCTGGATCTCTCTTAGATGAATGCATTTAGAAAGAGAAAATAATAGTAACTATGTTAAGCTCGCAGAAGCGCGCCTTTTGAAACAGACGAAAATAACGATATTAGAAATACAGAACAGTATTATAGAGTTTCAATTTATAAACAAGTTTTAGACAAAATCATTTCGGACATAAAATCAAGGTTCAATAACAAGACTCTAAGTATTTTTGACCTGAACATATTCATACCAAGTTTTATACAACGTGAAACTGTTTGATTAATACAAAACACAAATTCTTGTGCGCTTGTAGTTACTAAGTTTTGTTTGCTTATATTGATAGATTCCTCATAAAAGCTATGCTTTTATTTTAGTTTTTTTTTTCGTATCGAAACCGCCCCCCTCCTTTTCAAATGACTGGGACCGCCACTGTCTATTAACTTTCTAATATAACAAATAAACGCAATTAAAGAAAATCAAAGTTTTTGGACAGAACATGTCGTAGTAAAAATTGTCGTTAAATTATCGTGAGGTCACTACGACACTGACACGGCTTGGTTAGTGCATGCGCAGTAGATGCTTCGCCTATTACCTGGGGACCTAAACAGTGCCAAAGCCAACCGCGATTTTGAATTTTCTTGTTTGTTTTTCAAAGTTATTTTTATTAACCATTTGCGACACTTGGGCCGTTACAGTATCTCATAGTTATAAAAGGGCACGTAGAAAATTTGAAGCGTTTCTTGACGGCTTTAAGAATAAGGGCGAAGAAAAAATAAAAACTAAAAATTAATTTTTTTTTCGTCTATCTCCGGTACTACCCAGATTTTATGTATTTTTTTTTTAGTTTTCAGCACAGCATCAAATTGCGCATCTATATCTAGATTAAAAAATCAACCTAAAATAAAAATTAGACGATGGCAAAAAAAACGAGTATACCAAGAACTAAATAAGCAAAGATTTTGACCAAAATTTTAAACTTACCTTTAACTGGAGGCAAAAGCCTTTTATCATATCGTGTTGCTTTCAAGAGATTGTCCAAAATTTCTTTATCTGACTTTCCTTCTTCAAAGCTAAAATAACAAATAAATCTTCACAGAAAGGAGATTACATAATATATATAAGGAGGCACCAAAGAACTTTCACTATATACTTATTGAGTCCGTTCAAGAGCTAACCCCTTATGCAATAAATTGACTGATTGCTAAATAAGCGCTAAAATAAAATTGTATGAAAAAAATATATAAATAAACATTCTTGAGCACAAAGCTTAAATAATGTAGAGATCCGTAATTAATAATGAAGCTCACCGAATAAGTAACTACCCTTGAAGATTACTACGGTATTACCTCAAGTATTGATATAACTATAAAATCTAAAAAATAAAGTGCTTACCGAAAAATGGTCATAAATAGAAAAAATAACCTTTCCCGTCACGGTTTCTCCAATACTAACAAACATTTCTTTTTAAATTAATAACTCAGCTAACATAAAAAATAGAAACTAATAAAAATTATGTCTATTTTTTTGTATAATTATTTTTTTGAATTTTGGACCTAAAATAAAGATATGTACTGAATCGTAGACTTTATCTAACTGTTTGATAAGAACGTTAAAAAATGATATTCAGTAAATTTTAGATTTTGGTCGAGACTATTATAAGAAAGGTTTTTTAACACTGGCTTATGGTAAATCTATCTTAACAATATCAATTTTTGTTTAATCAACTTGTCGGTATTTTCCATTTGCCATTTTGTATGCCCACCACTAAAGCGGTGTCAAAATAGTATAAAGTCGAAAAAAAGTAATTACTGGATCTATTCCAAAGGTTCATAAAAACTTTATTGTTTTTATAAACTTTAATTTACATCGCTACGCTTCGACTTGATATGATATCCAGACGAATAAAAGTTGCGAAACCTGGGCGGATGAAAGATGGAGAAAGCCTTGAAAAATCGACTGAACCTTTGGTAAACCAGCACAACCCTTTGTAACTGTTGCTCTGATTACTTTAAGTCTATTTTAACAAGTACACATTTTGATATTCCTCTTAAAAAGAAATAGATTGGGTTTGCTTACATATCTGATAAGCCCAAAGTTTGTCTGGTCACGAGAAGTATAGCAGCCGCTCGCATCAGCATCCAAGGCTGACCCATGCTAGGACATCTGAAAATATTAAGGATACTTAATTGAGCCAAATTAACACTAACAAATTACGTCACGTTGTATTGCCTTAGCAGAAATAAGGACATATTTAAAAAAAATACTAACGTGTCACTCGGTAGTTATGAAAAGTAAAAATAGAGTGTTAAGTTATATCCACATAGACATCTCTTTAGCAGCATTAATATCAAATAAGTAAGTTTATTTTAGTACAACATGAGAGTAAACTAGAGTTTCAAACTTCCATTGTCTTTATTTTTACTTTTTCACAACGTTTCGAGTCCTTATGCAACTGCATCAATTGAATACTAACAAAAACTACCCAATCTTATGTACTAACATGTGTTCGGTGCACCATAAAACTACCTTGTGTTCGGTGAATCATGAAGTTTATGCTTGGTTGGTCTATTGTTTTGCAATTGTTTTTATGGTTCACTGAACACATGCTAGTATATAGGATTAGGTAGTCTTAGTTTTTGTTAGTATTCATCTGATGAAGAAAGCATTCGAAACGTTGTGACTAAGTAAAAATAAAGACAATAAAAGTTCGAAGCCCTAGTTTACTCTCAAGTTCAATTTTATCTACCACCTTCAAAAAACATAAGTATAATATGAAATTAACTCTGTCCGGAACACAGAGTTAATTTCAAACATTTCATTGTCTCAAACTTTCAAACAAACGTTGGAATCCCGGTACGGACCCGTTATCAGCGATATTTTTCGAGGCTACGACAAAAACTTTAATTAAGCATACCAGAGAAGATACGCACTCGACTTCCTATGCCAAGCAAGAGACAGCAACATTATTCCGGTTGCGCATCATTTCAATGGCAAAGAGTTCAGCGGATTCTAGATGACGCCAGTAAAGCCCTTATACGGTCCCAAATCAGCTTTCATCGCTGGAATAAGTCCTTACTGACAGAAGAACTGGGACAACGGTTTCAGGAGAATCGAGAAAATACTGGACAAAATCACATGAACCTGCGACCATCTACGACAGACTTGGCAAGCGAAGCACCAAAGAAAATTCGCCCATCAACAGCCACAAAGCGAATCGACCACCGACGCTGTAAGAACCATCGTTAATGGCTCAAAGAAGACATTGACACCTATAAAAGAAAACCTACTTTCCAAAGGACTTAACTTTTCCGTCGCTCCTAAGAAGATACCCACTATCGATATCAACACCGCCATAGAAGGTCATCCTCTTCCACGACAAGACGCCGACGAGTTCAGACATCAAGTAAGGATCATTATTGACAAACCTACCTCTAATATAAACAAGACAAAAGAAATCGCGTTGAAGAATCTTCAAAAGGACAAATCAGTTAAAATCTTACAGGCATACAAGGGCAATGCAACAGTGATTTTGGACACGCTAAAGGAAACTATAAACTTCTCCCAAAAGATCCGACGCAATCAATCGAAAGTAAGGTTTATAGAATTTTAAAAAAGTATTCCAGATATACTCCAAACAATACAAGGTCTCAATTTACACCACATTTTAGCAAGCCTCCTCATCTATACGGACTTCCTAAAATTCACAAAGATGCAATGCCCTTACGTCCAATTACAAGTTCCAGAAATTCTCCAACAAGCAATCTGTCTAAATTCCTTTTGAAAATTATTCAACCTCTTGCAGGCAAGACCGCTTCATTTGTAGAAAATTCCAACCATTTTGTTAATATTCTTATATCTTTTGTTTTAGGACCCGAGGATTTTGTCAGTTTTAAAGTCTAAAGTCTATACACCAATGTCCCGATAAAGGAATCGCTAGATGTTATTAGAAAGAGACTGGATTATGAACGTACCAGCCTACCACTGGAGGGAGTGATGGATTTGTTGGAGTGCTGCCTACATAACTCTTATTTTCAAGTGAAAGATAGGTTTTATACTAAGGATGACGGTCTGCTAATGGGTTCATCGCTTTCGCCAGTGGTGGCCAATATTTACATGGAGTGGTTCGAATCACATGCGGTTGATACCGCAACATATAAACCTAAGCTCTGGCTGAGATATGTTGATGATACTTTTATTGTCTGGACCGGAAATGACCAACAACTTTCAGAATTTCTTCACCACCTAAATAACATAACACCCACCATTAAATTCACAATGGAGTTGGAGCAAAATTGTCAAATTCCTTTTCTTGATGTACTTGTCAAACGAGTAGAAAGCGACATCAGAACAACAGTCTATCGTAAACCCACTCACACAAGACAATATTTAAATCAAGAATGATTTGAAATTCTGCTACAACCATAATGAGGCATAATCAGAACTTTGTATAACAGATACTATTTCTAAATTTCAACAAACGGGACAGAAATTACAAGACCAAAACCAGGCAAATGCATTCCTTACAATTCCATACGTTAAAGGAGTATCACAGAAAATTCGCGAGTAGCGAAAAACTTTAATATTAAAACAGCTTTTAAATCTAGTAATACAATTCGAAGCCTTCTTAGTAAAACAAAACCGAAGAACAAACAAAATAAGGAATGCATTTACCAAGTTCCTTGTGAGTGTGGTGAATCATACGTAGGCGAAACAAAAAGACCGCTATCAGACAAACACCCAAAAAGGTGAAACAACGAAATCAGGAATCGCCAAAGGAAAAAATTTCTTGAAGCTGCCTTTATTGGGCTGAATCAGGGTATTTTCAGTAAACCAAGTTTTAAAATTCCAAATATTTGAAAGCTCCTTCTTGGGCGGAGCCAACTTCTTAAACTTCAAGATTGAGTGATTTCTCACAGTATGTAAGTACACAGCCTTAGGAATTGATTGTCTCTTACACCTGAAGACGATCAGAGATTGTACTGATCGAAACGTCGTGTATAAATAAAATATAGACAATGGAAGTCCGAAACACAGATTTAATTTCAAACACATCATTTTCTCAAACTTTCAAACATAAGTATATTACCTACATTATACAATCAAAATAATATGCCATCAATGTTTTTTTCTTTGGCTATAACCACTCAACTGCCGTCAGATGGTATATCGCTGTATTGGCGGTTACTGCGTTTTAGCCTAACACTGCTAATTTAATTTATCTCAAAGCGACCTCCCATCTAATGTAACTTTTAATTTAAAAGGAATGCCTTCTTAACTTTCAATTAATTGTTCATTATTTTAGTAAATATCAGCCAATATATCCAAAAAACCTAAGACGTAATTTTCTCAAAACAGGTGTTCATTGTTGCTGTGCGCGGTAAATCAAAATAGAGTGCTGAATGCATAACAGGGAATATATTAAGTTTTCCAAACTTTAGTCGATGTCTGTAGGCGCTTACGAAACTCATGCAAATATCATGACTGCATTGCAACAGGTTTCATAGTAAAAACAAAAAAGAAGTTTAAAAAAACCTCCAAAGTAGTTACTTCAACCGAAAAGAATCTAAAAACAAAAGATCAAAAGATCCTAGGTGGAAAAAAACGAACAAGGAAATGATCAACGATGTTTCGACCTAGGCAACCAGCTTGGGCTCATCAGTGGTTTCACTGGTCACCCTCCCCAAACATCATTAAACACCATCTCACTACACTACATACACTCCTTGAATTACTCACAAATATTGAAGTCACCTGATACCAGTTGGTCCTGGCGTGTTAATATTTCCAATAGGATTATGCTCGTAAGGCAATTAAAACAAAAAAGATGTTTAAAAAAATTTTTGCCTGCGCCGCATTTAAGGGATAATTTTAAAACAAATCTGCAAATGAGACTAGATGAGACTTGCTTTTAAAAATAAGTATTTTGGTTTCGTATACACTAACTCAACACCTATTAAACTGCCCTGCCCCTCCCCTGTTCCTTCAGTTCAAGTGCTCAAGCAATAGGCATCTGCCTAATTTTTAAAAATTTGCCATAGATGATTTTTATCAAATGATGAAACCCCCCTCAGAGTCGATTTCTGGCTACCCCACTGGTTCATCACTGAAGAAGTTATATTGTCATCGCGTAAACGGTCCATAAAAATTGTAGGGCACTATCGCTATTTGATTTTACTAATTTTTATCAAACAATTAGCGTTAGACACATAAAGAAGGTGTTATCCAACGTAAGCTTGCGTGTGGTCTGAACGTTACACATATGCTAAAAATATGACCTTGATGAAAAAGCTCAACGCTAGACCTCAAAAGTTGGACTCTAATATCTGTATTCGAGCAGATGTCTTTGATTTTTTTACGGATAAAAGGAAGATATAATATTGCGCTATATTCCACGCCTACGCGTACGTCCTATGACCAACTTCACCCTAACATTAGTTTTTGATCTAACACGAGCATTCGACTGTGTAGATAAAGATTTTCTTGCTTCTAAGATGGGAGCTAAGGGTATTCGGGAGAAATTTAATAAACCCATTAAATCATTTAATACCGACAGACGAATAACTGTTAAAATTGGCAACTGTCTGTCATTGGAAGGAAACCCTAGATATGGTGTCACACAGGGCGGTGTTCTTTCACCTTTACTATTTCTTCTTCTGCCTAATAAAATTTAAATTAAATAAGAGGTGTGTATTGTATAGTTTTATGTTTATTGTAGGTAAACTGTCTGTTCATTTTTGCAACACAGTACAGAAAATAATAACTTTATAGACCACTCTTTTCATAGGCTATTTTTGAAAAGTATACATTTTAACTGAAGATTTTAAAAATGTGGCTCAATAAACATTAACGCTGTTTAAAAAATTTTCCACCACAACTGTTTAAATTAAGAAATCATGACATGACAAGAGATCGTTTCTTTAACGCATCCCGCCCGAGGGAGGCAGGAATAAATTATACAAGGTTCCTCCGATTTATCTGAAGAAAAGAGGTTTGGAAAGTTTTAATTCAGTGAAACTCTTTTATTAAAAAACAAAAAGAAATTGTCCTCAAAAAAAAAATTGTTACCTTGCGACGCCGTACGTAAAACACGTAGCGTTACGTGATCATCGCGCATATTTTCGCAGGACTTGCAAAAGTCTGTAATTTTAATCAGCTGGCCAGATAGCGTATTCGCCAAAGATTGAATTATGTGTCTAATAAATGTATATTACCTTTTCAGAGAAGCGTGTTCTTCCCGCTTGGGATGGAGAGCTAATTTACGCTTATGTCTTTTTGTCGCATTTTTAACGAAGAAAAATAAATCTTGACCCAGACCAACTTTCCTTTGGGACTGTATTCCATATCCGGCACATGATCTTTCCAGTTTGACTGATTCTTTTATATCTGAAAAAAATGCAATTATTTATCTAGACTGACAATAAAAAGAAATAAAAGCATGTTAAGAAGAGTAGAGATAAACACGAGGAATTTTCCTGATTTTCGGCCATTCTTTGACTGGCTATTTATAATCTGAATAGCCTTTGTGTGTGTGTATAATTTTTACAAAATTTCTTAATTTATTTTTAATAAAAAGGATTAAAAAATAAATCGAAGTAGGCTGTGTGCACTACAAATCTAACACAAAAACGGGAGTTTTTTGTACTTCATTGCAAAATCTCTCACAGAGGGTGGAACCTAGGACGGACGACGCCTTCTCATCCTTGAGTCCCTCATCAGCTAGGTGAGCCAGATAGACAGATATCCCTCTCGCGCTTATAAGCCGGATAATACGGATAAGGCGGAAGAGATATATCCATATAATAAGAAACGAGAAAATCCAATATTCTTCACAAATAATGCATTAATTGTTTCCCAACCAGTTTTGGCTAGAGTGCCATCATTAGGGAGTAGGGACAATCACGCACAATTATCTGGTAAAAAATATTAAAAATTACAAATTCGAATTGTTGAAGAAATCATTAAAAATTCAGTCAAAAAAAGGAAAACCTACCTTATGTTAAAACTCTAAAATCGGTTTTAGACCTTATTGATCTTGTTCTTATTGTTCTCTACACACAATTTTCTCTTTAAACAAAGATCCTGTGGAGGGTAGTGGGGTTTACAGGCTTTCATGCAATGATTATAACTCAGAATATGTGGACCAGACAGGCAGAAGAAGCTTTAAAAAGCGAATTTTCGAATATTCGACCTCTTTATGATCCCCCAATAAAAACACAGCTTCAACATACAAAATAATTTTAAAATCCTTCATGAAATTACAAAAGGTTCCAGACTCAACGCATTGGAAAACACTGAGATTGCCAAAGTTGAAATTGAAATTTATTGAAAAGGATGTAACATCATTAAATGATGCTATACTTAATCATTACAAAGAAGATGCCCACATAGTGCATCTCTTTAAAAAAGGTTAGTCCCCTTTCTGTATTTACACGTCCCTATCTATTATTAGGTAGTTATTTTTCCAATTTTTTCTTTTAATATTTTTTTTCCAATTTGTGTGTTTTATAATTTTTTTGTTAATTTTAAAAAAAATTTAACGTGCTTTTTCGTGATATTTTAATTCTAGTCCCCAACTTTTTTATATGTTTTACATAACATTAGGGAAAAAATTCCAACTATTTTTGTTTCCCGAACCATTTTTGGCGAAGTTGACTCGCAAAAAAAAACTTATATTATTGTTACAATATTTATAGGCATACAGTAAATGTTTAAAATACATATAACCATATGTTTTTAATTTAACAAAAGCAACTTAATAGCACACTTTTATTATTGAATCCAGAGTTAAGACACTCTTTTTGTACTCCCTAGCCTGCTTTTTGAAAATAGCCTCTCTCGTAATAGTCCAGCAGTAGTCGGCCAACATCTCACAGTTCCATTTTCCCTGATACCTTCTTTCTATGTTTAAAATATCTTGGTGTAACTTCTCACCATGCTCATCATTTACAGCACCACAATTTTCCGGAAAGTAATCCAGATAAGAATACAAGAAATTAATTTTTAACGACATGGTTGTTGGGCTACCAGTTCTTTATAGTTTTCTGCTCTAGTGTTTCCCAAGAATCTTGTTGCAACCATTTTAAATGCATTCCAAACGTCCTTTTCCTTGGCTTGAAGTCTGGAATCGAATTACGCATCTCCAAAAAGTTTCCTAATCTGGCATTCAAAAATATTCCCTTTATAATTTTAGCGTTACTGATTCTAGGGAACTTTTCTTTTAATTAATTAACAGCATGGCCTTCTTTGCCCACGGGCTTCACAAAAGACTTTCTTGGTTTACTAAAATGCAAACACAACCACATTCACTCTCTCAGAGTAATTCCTAAAAATCTATACCAATAAAATATTATATAAAAATTTAACTAACAATTTAGGATTTATGTAAGTATTTAGACACCTTATAAAGCAAAATTGATATAATAAATCCAGGTATTTCCCATTTAAGGGTGGAATTTTTTACCACCATAAGGGGCCACAAAAATTCCCATTCCAGAATTTGGTGCTAATTTGTTACCGAAGAATTAAATTTGTCGCTGTTGCCGTTTCCGAGAAATCGCGATCCCTGTGACTTTACGGTAAAGCTGAGGGGCCACCTCATAACTTCTGACTGGCAAGCGATAGGATAATAAATCAAACGCCATAATTTGTCGCTCGAAGGCTTCATGTGCATCAATATATAACAAATATTGAAAATAGCCCGGTTTCTTTTAATCTTCAAAAAACCCTATTATGATGATAACTTCTCTTGTATTGAACCAAATGATGCACAACTAAACCCAATCGGCAATGGGCTTGTTGGAATTTGTTGCTGCCATTTAAAAGTGTTACAAGCAAAATTTAAAGGAAAACTTTTTTTGGGAAATTGTACCACTGTGCGTCCAATAAATCGTATCTCGGTTATTCCACGAGATATTAGGCTTAAACCAAAAATATAATTTTTGTCATGCAATGTCCGAATTTGTTCTGTACGATAACAATACGTCGCTACTGTAGGGTTCAAGAAAATTTTGATTTTCTCAAACTAACCAAAAAGTCGCAATGATTTGCATACCGCACAGCTGAGATCAAATAAGGCTTTTTAAGTACACAAACACAAAATTTGTCGCCGCTGCCGTTATCGAGATATTGCGATCCAAGAGGTTCACTACTGCACATCTTTGCACCCGGATATCTCCAAAACTATTTATGGGGCCACCAAGTTTCGTATACCGTTTAGCTGGGCTCGAACAGGGCTTTTTAAGTACCCAAACCCAGAAATTATCGCTGGTACCGTTATCGAGATATTTCAATCCAAGAGGTTCAGTATTCCACATTTTTGCAGTTTCGTATAACGGTTAGCTGGTCCCGATCAGGGCTTTTTAAGTACCTGAACCCAGAATTTGTCGCTAGTGCCATTATCGAGATATTGCGATCCAAGAGGTTCACCATTCCACATCTCTCGAGATAACGGCACTAGCGAAAAATTCTGGATCTGAGTAATTAAAAAGCCCTAGTCGAGCCCAAAAAAACGGAATACGAAACTTGGTGGCCCCATAAATAATTTTGGAGATATCCTGGTGCAAATATATGGAATAGTGAACCTCTTAAATCGCAATATCTCGATAACGGCACCAGCAATAAATTCTGTGTTTAGATACTTAAAAATCCCTGTTCGAGCCCAGCTAAACGGTATACGAAACTTGGTGGCCCCATAAATGGTTTTGGAGATATCCAGGTGCAAAAATGTTAAATAGTGAACCTCTTGGATCGCAATATCTCGATAACGGCACCAGCGACAAATTCTGGGTTTAAGTAGGTACTTAGAAAGCCCTGTTTAAGTCCAGCTAAATGGTACACGAAAGTTGGTGGCCCCATAAATAGTTTTGGAGATATCCGAGTGCAAAGATGTGGAATAGTGAACCTTTTAGGACGCAATATCTCGATAACGGCACCAGCGACAAATTCTGGGTTTAAGTAGGTACTTAGAAAGCCCTGTTTAAGTCCAGCTAAAAGGTATACGAAAGTTGGTGGCCCCATAAATAGTTTTGGAGATATCCGAGTGCAAAGATGTGGAATAGTGAAACTCTTAGGACGCAATATTTCGATAACGGCACCAGCGAAAAATTCTGGGTTTGAGTACTTAAAAAACCCTGTTCGAGCCCAGCTAAACCGTAGCCTCATAAATAGTTTTGGAGATATCCGGGTGCAAAGACGTGCAGGAGTGAACCTCTTGGATCGCAATATCTCGATAACAGTACCGGCGACAAATTCTGCGTTTGTATACCTAAAAAGCGTTATTTGAGCTCAGCTGCTGGTTAGTTTCAGAAAATCATTTTAAAGATTTTTTATTGATTTCTAGAGTAGCGACGTATTGTTATTGTACAGAATAAATTCAGACTTTGCATGACAAAAATTATGTTTTTGGTTTAAGCCTGATAACTCGTGGAATAACCGAAATACGATTTATTGGACGCACAATGGTACAATTTCCCAAAAAAATAGTTTCCTTTTTAAATTTTACAAGAGAAGTTATTAGCAAAATACAGTTTTTTGAAGATTAAAAAGAACCGCGCTATTTTCGATATTTGTTATATGTTAAAGTACATAAGGCCTTCGAGCGACAAATTATGGCGTTTGATTTATTCTCCTATCGCTTGCCAGTCAGGAGTTATGGAGTGGCCCCTCAGCTTTATCGTAAAGTCACAGGGGTGGCCATTTTTCGAAAAAGGCAACAGCGAAAAATTTAATTGTTCGGTAACAAATTAGATTAGAATATGTTAGAGATACACTTAGCGCTATCTGTGTTGGCAATGGTAAATTACATTTATATGTTTAGTAAGTTTACTTTTATAGGTTTTGGTAACTTTTTTCTGAAATCTGACAGTTCTAGAAATGGCGTAAAAATCATACATATATTTTTGTACGCTTTTGTAAAAGTGCCGATTTAAACAATATAAAATAAAAACTTAGTCGCTTAAAATAAAAGTAGTTGTTTATTCCCAGTCCACCGCATAAAAAAATGAGCAGGTATGTGCCCAGATCGCGCGGGATTGATAAAAAAATCGGCTTAAAACTTGACATAAAAAAATTTCGGGTTAGAACTTAAAGGTAAAAAGCATAAAAAAATATAGGTAAAAAGATAAAACCAAAAAAATGAGCGAAACGAACAGTAGTGCGATATTCAAGTTAACCGAAGAAAACTGGCCTGTCCGGAAATTCCAAGTTACAATTATAGTAAAAGGGCGAGGACTTTTTGGTGTGGTAGATGGTACAACCGCAAAACCCACTAGTGCTGGAACCGAGTTAACTAACTGGCTACAAAACGACGCAAAAGTGCAGGAGCTACTTGTTACCCGAATGGATCAGGATCCACTAACCCACCTGCTGTCTTGTGAGAGTTCCAAAGAAATGTGAGACAAATTAAAAACTGTGTATGACAAAAAGTCAGTGGTAAGCGTCCACCTGCTCCAACAGAAGTTTTTTATGTTGGAATTTGAGTCCTCAATAAGTACTTTTATATCCAAAATAGAGGAAATAAAAAACAAGCTAAAAACTGCAGGTGAAACCCTTTGAGATAAACGAATTAACCTCCAGGTTATTACTTGAGGAGGAAAGATCCAAGTCGACAGAAAGTACAACTGCCCTGGCTGCTAGAACAGGCTCTAATAAAAACCAAGCAAGGCTGCGATGCAACATATGTTCAAAGGTTGGCCATTTGGCCAGAGCTTGTTATTTTAGGCATAAAAATAGTAATAAAAGTGGGAACCGAGGTGAGCAGCATGAAGACAAAGACACTGGCAAAACAGGGTCAAAATTTTGCACATTTTGCAAAAAATCGGGACACACAATCCAGTTTTGCTGGCTTAAAAATAAAAATCAAGATGGCAAGTCAAGCAGCAATAACAATAAGCAAGAAGTAAATGACACAAATGCATTTTTGGCCTGTTCTGAAGTTTTAGAACCTAATGACTGGTGTCTAGACTCGGGGGCAAGTGAACACAGTGTTGGAATAAAGACATGTTTGAAAGCATCTATAAAATTGAAACAAATAAAATGGTGCAGGTTGGAAATGGTCAAAAAATACAGGCAAAAGGTTATGGAAACATAAACTTGTGGGTATTTAATGGTAAAAAATTCCTGACTTGAAGTTTAACCTTTTCTCAGCTGGATGTGCTCTTGACAAGGGGTATTATATGACCCCAGATAATTTAAAATGTCAATTTTTTGACGAGAAAGGTGATTTAAGAGTTCAAGCAGTAAGAAAAAACAAGCTATACACTATGCCTTTTACACAAGAAAATTTAGCAGAGTATTGTGCAAATATATTTTTTGCAAGAAGAAAATAAAAACACCTGTTTTAAGAATGAGAATGACCTTGACCTAGTTTCTGACTGCATGAGAGTAAAAACAATAAAAAGTTTAAAAGAATGGCATTGTAATTTGGGTCACCAAAACATAAAGTATGTTAAAGATTTTTTGAGGCACAAAAACATTGAGTATATAAATCAAGAAGAGGAGTTTGTGTGTGAAGAATGCCTTGCCGGTAAGCAGCATAAAATACCAGTTATAAATAGCGAGTCTAGAGCCACACAAGTTGGTTCATGCAGACATTTGTGGGCCTATGAAAACAACATCTTTAGGTGGTGCTCGTTATTTTTTGTTATTCAAGGACGCAACTTTACTTTTTAAAACAAAAATCAGAAGTCCAAAATTACATTAAAAAGTTTATTTCAATGGCAGAAAGATAAACTGAATGCAAAATAAAAGTTTTGAGGACTGATAATGGGCTAGAATTCGTAAATAAAGATGTCACAGAGTATTTGGAGGAGACGGGTATATGCCAGCAACGCACAGTGGTATATACACCCCAACAAAATGGCAGAGCGGAGAGAGAAAACCGCACCTTAGTGGAAGCCTCTAGAACCATGATGAGTGGTAAGTTAGACAAGATTTTTTGGGCTGAAGTTATTAGTACAGTTTGATACCTACTTAACAGAACTGGTCCTAGTCCCCAAAAACCTAAAACTCCCTACTAGAAAACTTGAAAATTGTTGGAAGTAATATGTCTGTGCATATACCAAAGAAAAATAGGCTGAAGTTAGATCCTAAAAATAAACATGGAATTTTTCTTGGACACGGTGAAGAAGTAAAAGGCTTTAGGATTTACTTTCCAGATAAAAATAAAGTTAAAACACTAAGAGATGTAATTTTTCTACCTGAAAAAACTCAAGAAATAAAAACTCAGAGAGAAGTACTAAAAATAGAAGAAAATGATGACATAAAATATGATTCTGAAAATGAAAATAATGAAAGAATAAATGAAAATGTTACAGAAAGTGATAATAGTTCTGTATATAATGATGCCGAAGTAGACTCTGATGTGAATGATGAAATAGTTAAGGTGAGATATGATTTAAGAAGAAACAGACCCAGAAATGCAAGATATGATGATTATGAAATTTTTTTGGATAAAATTTTATTGGCGTCGAGTGATGAAAATGATGAACCTATGTGTTATGAGGATGCTATGGCTAGTTGTGAGGCAAAAATGTGGAAACAAGGCATGGAAGCAGAAATGAGTGCGCTTGAAGAAAATGAGATATGGTTTATAGTTAGTGAAAATGAAGTCAAAAGAGCTGTGATTGAATGTAAATGGGTATATAAAAAAAAGAAGAAAGATGAAGTAGGTAATATCACAAAATATAAGGCTAGGCTGGTAGCGAGGAGCTTTCAGCAAATTAATGTTTTTAACAGTAGTGATATTTATAGCCCTGTTGCCAAGCTGCCATTAGTAAGAATTTTCTTAGCCCTTTGCAATAACTTTAATTTTAAAGTACACCAACTTGACGTGTGCAGTGCTTTCCTAAATGGTGACATAGATGACGAAGTTTATATTCTGTTGCCAAAAGGCTTTAAAGAAAATGAGGGAAAATTTATAAAACTAAGAAAATCCTTATATCCTAAAAAGCTCACCTAAAAATTGGTATAAAAAGTTTAATGAGCTAATAATTTCGTTAAATTTTGTTAGGTCATAAAATGAATATTGTATTTATACAAAAATTACTGAATTCTCTAGGATATATATTTTAATATATGTTGATAATTTACTTATAGGGGGTTCTGATGAAAATGAAATTTGCAAAATTAAAAGTATTTTAAATCAAAATTTTAAAATTAAAGATTTAGGAGGTATTAAGAATTTTCTAGGAATGCTTATAACTCAAAATATGCAAGAAAATACAATTACCATTAATCAAACATATTATATTAAAAATATATTAAAAACTCTTAACATGAAAAGTTGTAAACCATGTAATACTCCAATGGAGGTTAACTTTCAGCATGATCAATTAAAAAAAACAATCAGAAGACAGAGATATTGAGTATCGCAGAGCAATAGGGGCTTTAATGAATGCTATGCTATGCTCTAGACCTGATTTGTGTATAGCTATAAGCATTCTTAGCAGGTATCAGTCAACAAGTAGTTTGCAGCTTTGGCAGACAATTAAGAGTTTTAAGGTACTTACAGAAAACTCAAGAAGTAGGTTTAGTTTTTAGAAGAACTGATTTTAAAAATTTGATAGAAGGTTATGCCGATGCAGACTGAGCTGGAGACAAAGTTGATAGAAAATCCACATCTGAATATATTTTCAAAATTTTTGGTTGCACTGTTAGCTGGTACTCTAATTAACAAGCAAGCGTGGCTTTGTCTTCAACCAAGGCTGAATATATAGCCCTAAGTTTAGTGGTAAGTGAAGCCTGCTGGCTTAGAAATTTAATTTATGATTTTAAAATACTACCAAGGAATTTTTTGAGTGTAGTTATTTATGAGGATAACCAATCAGCTATTAAGGTTTGTAAAAACCCTGAGTTTCACAAGAGACTGAAACATATTGATATACGTTTTCACTTCATTCGAGATAAAGTCAATGATAAAGTGGTTACTCTCAAATATATTTCAACAAAAAGGCAACTTGCAGACTTTTTCACAAAACCTTTATCACTGACTGCATTTAATGAGTTCTTTGTTGAGTGTAACTTAGCGTAAGGGTTTTTTATTGTCTTGGATATTTAAAAAAAAAAATTGGAAATAAAATTCATAAAATTTACTATTGAGGGGGGGTGTTAGAGATACACTTAGCGCCATCTTTGTTGGCAATGGTAAATTGCATTTATATGTTTAGTAAGTTTAATTTTATAGGTTTTGGTAACTTTTTTCTGAAATCTGACAGTTCTAGAAGTGGCGTAAAAATCATACATATATTTTTGTATGCTTTTGTAAAACAATATAAAATAAAAACTTACTCGCTTAAAATAAAAGTAGTTGTTTATTCACAGCCCACCGCATAAAAATATTAACAGAATAAGACTTGGCTGTTTTGAGCTAGGAAACATTTTTGCTGTCCCCAGTGTAATTTTAACCTACCAAACTCAAAATTTTTCAAAAATTTGTGCCCCCACTTAGATCCTTATTCTCCCTTATTAAAGATTTACTGTAAATTTTTGGTATCAGTGTCGACTGCTTTTGGATTTCGGTACCTCCAGAATATGCAATTAATTATTTTTAATAATAATAATACTCAGTTAATATGAATATTATTTTGTGCAATTTTGGGTTTGTGTTGACCATATATACACCATAAGATTGGTTTTCCATTTTTTTAACAATATGTTTTTATTGGCTGACTTTTTTAATTTTTAATTATTTTTTCACAAATTCAAATTTGCAATTTTAAATATTTTTACCAGATAATTGTTTGTAACTAACCTTACCCCCTGATGAGTATTCTAGCCGAAACCAGTTGGGAAACAATAAATAAATTATTTGTGAAGAATATTGAATGTTTTAACTTCTTATAATGAACAATCTTCGCCCTGGAGACTTCAAACGTCTTATATATCTATATAACGGCATCCTCTGTATGAACGTCTGACAACCAAGAGGAAATCGATCCTGCGAGAGACATAATATTTATGCCATCTGTATTCAGGCTTCGTCTAAAAGCAAGCGATTAAAGTCTCAAAACAACCGAAAGTGCACAATTTAAAAAACAAATTGAAGGTGGCTATATAGGTGTAGTACAAATCGAACCAAAAAACATAAGTTTTTTATACTTTAGTGCAAAATGAACTATATGATTTTCGATTCCTCAAACAGAGCGCAAAATTAAAAAAACTTACGATTCGTGCGAACAGCCCAAAACCTTATTTTATTAATATGTGCGGAATCTTTTTAAAAGCACATTACAATTTTTTAATCGCAGAATATTTTTAAAAGCACAATTTGATCAATTTTTAAATGACAAAGAGCGTACGAATATTTTGAGACTGGTTGTTTTGTTTTAAATTGGTTTCAAGCCAAAAACATCAAATAGCTAGTATTAAAGTTGGCTTTGTCGAGTCTGTAATGACAAACTTATTTAAATATTTTTAACCTTGACCCAAGTTTAAAAATAGTATATGTAGGTAATATACTTTCGTTTAGAGTAAGTAAGTAAACATAAATCGATAAACTGGAAGAATAATAAAAAAAGACAACAAACATTTTAATTGCTAAAAAAATATGTTTAACGAAAACGTCTGTCCTCTGGCTTTAGATTAGGTATCGACGACGACCTATTATACGGGAACTCAGAGCGAAGCGTTTTTTTAAACCCGGGACACAAGCTCTATGTCATCCCGTTCGCCAGATATGACGTCATAAAGAATAATGTTATCAAATATTCGTCAAACTACGATAATTTTAGATTAATTTGTTTCACAATTCATACGAGCACGAAAAAATCATTTTACAAATACTACAATTTCCTTTTAAATCATATGTCACTTGTCATTTTTCGGCTCGTTGTAAGAGTTCCAGAACCGTATTAAACGGAAAATTGTTGATAAATCCGTAGAAAGATATTGCAGTTTAATTTTATTTCTCTGATCAATATTATATTTTACTTAGATATTTTGCTTAGTTGTTTTTGCAACGAAGGTTATCAAAAACATGCAAGATGTCATAATGACGTCATAAAACTTATATTATGTTAGGTCGGTGTCTCCGATATTTAATAGGCCTTCCGTCTGCTCGCGTTTTAGTGAACCTTGAACGTATTTGGCAGCCATTTTGACAATTAACCAATGTAATATCTGTCAACTGTGTCAAGAATGGCGGCGGCATACGTGTAAAAGGGTACTAAAACGGAAGGTGTTGGCTGGCGTCCATGTCGGAGGTATCGGTTAGGTATTTTAATCAATTTGATTTTGGATCTCGGGAAAAACTAATACACTACTTTTGTTACCCCCCCCCCCTGCCCCACATTTCCAACGTGTTAAAATAATTAATTAATGAAGCAGTCCAAATAATGATACTTTGTTGTTCTTTTCACACTCTATTAACTCGTGTACACCGTTAGCGACATTTGAAATAGTTGACCACAGTGGGACAAATCCATTGTCAATTTTTTTCCATCCAAACAACTCAGGTTCCGGAGGGGTAAAGTTTTTATCTAAAGAGCTTTTCCAAATAATTGCTTGAAGAGCTGCTCTTTTTGCGTGCTGCAATATACAGTTTTTCGTAGAAGGGCAGCGTTCTATTGAACTGTTTTTTATAACAAAAAAATGCCGTCGACATTCGTTTACAGATGTAAGCTGCCACATTGAGTCAACTAAAAGTACAAAAAACTTTTCCAGTTCTTGTGTTATCACAAAATCGTGGTCTGGTGATACATCACTTATCAGATTTCTTAAAAGCCTCCTTTATGCCAAAAAATTGTATACATTGACGCTTTAGCGTTTTTTACAAAAAACTAGAGATAATAAAATGAATAATGTCTAAACAATAATAATAATAAAACATAAAACTGGGAAAAAATATTCAGAAAAAATTTTAAGATAAAAAAAAATATGACCCTGTTGATAATTTTTTGGAAAAAAAAAATAGCAATAAATTATTAAGTTCTAAAAGTAATTAAAAACCACGGGGACAGCTTAAGCCAGTGGCGCGACAGTCGATTGAGTATGTGAAAACACTGGAAAAAAATTGGAAAAAAAATTTGTCCTTGAGTATTCAGCTTACCCTAGAATTCCAACGTGTTGAATTATCAAGATAATTTGGTCTTATTTTATGGAGAACTTGTCGGGATATAACTTATGGTTTAAAAGTTTTTATAAACAAGTGTCACATAGGTCAGTATTTATAAAGTTTTAAAAAAAATACAAAAATGTATATATTTTTTTAACTTAAACTTTCGATTTCTACGCCAGAGCTCAAATGGACTACCAGTTTTATATGCTTGTTTTGTAGAAAATTCAATGGTTCTAATTGAGTGCAAATTAATTTTCTTTGTCATGTATATATCAAAAGTTAAAAAAGAAAAAAGGCGAAAAAATGTGGCAACATTTTAATGCGAGTATCATGTAAAAACCAGCGGTACGCCACTGACTCCAATAAACGTATATTTTATTAGTTTAATATTTCATAAGCTTTGTATTACTTCTTGGCACTTTTTGTATCAAATAACTCTAAAATGACGTTTCTAGCAGATTTGTGATGTCAAAATATAAAACAATTATGGTATGATATTTTTTTTAAGTTTCCGATTTAATTTATTCTTTAGATGCCAGTTAGTACGTTGTGATATCAAAAAATATTTTATGGTCCTTGTGGTCCGATGTAGGGCGATTTCCGTTTACGTGACGTCATAACTGCTAAACCCGTTGACATACAGTTTTTGTCTCGGGCGTTTTCTAAAGCTCCAGGGCTCTGCTTTAAAAAAAAATCTCAGATGCATCCATGTTTGAAGTTTTTTATGATAAGACACGGGACTATAGACCCTGAAGCTACATTTACATTGAAATTCGTATTAGAGTCGAATTTGACATTTTAAAACTTACCATCTAAGGTTCATTTAGAATAGCACGCAGCAGCTTACGCTGACAGGTGTCAAATTTTTTATTTAAAAATTTGTAGTGAATTTATAATATAATTATATAAATGAAAAATTTGACATCAGTCAGTTTAAGCTGACAGGTGTCAAGTTTTATGCTATTCTAAATGACCCTTTATAATGGCAAATTTTTAGGTTATGTTTAAAAAATGGATGTTCTTTAAAAAGTGTTATTGAGCATTTTAAGCAAGCATATATTACCGATTAAATTCCGAATATTCGAAAACAGCCTCTTTAAAATCAGAGTAGATATCTTCCCAAAAATTCAATCTTCTAATCTATGAATTTATAAAAAGTTTGCAACTGGAAAACAGTTTGAATAAATTCAAAGTTTATTTTGACGTGGACTTTGAATTGATTCCAATGTACATGGTAGTACGCTTTTGCCATAAGATAGCCTGTCAAAACTGGAGATCGAACTTTAATGTAAATGTAGCTTTAAGCAAAAGCGAAATTCGTAGATTAAACTTAACAAATAATTCAAAGAAAATAAAATTTGCTCAATGTATGTATTTTATTATGGTTAGGTTTGATAATTTCGCAGATTTTCATCAAAATATAGTACAAAATCCAAAAAATTAGTGGCAAAATAAGTAAATACAAAAAAAACACATCACCAACAAATTGGGTTCAATGTATATGTTAGGAATGGAGATGTCAATTTAAAACAAAATAAAGCATGTCCACAATTGAATGTGTATATGTAAATTTAAAGCAAATACTTCAACACATCGGTACACCTAACGCGTTCAACAAAAGACACTACATTTTCTACTGGTTTAGGCCATGTTTAGAACGACGCCCGCTTTAAAGGTGACTGCGATAACAGAACAGCTGATTTCTCTCATTAACTATGGAGGTGTGTACATAACTTTACGGACCTACCAACGTCGCGTTTAAAATATGACATAGATAAGTGAAGAACATAGTGTCCTTTAATTTTGTTTTGAACGTGGTGGATATATCGATACCGATGCGTTGAAATATTTACTTTAAGTGCCTATTGCTCTCTTAAGTCTAACGCTAAATTCAAAATTCACTTAAACTTATGTTTTCGAAAGATATTTCATTAAAGCTTAATAATGATGCTGCTGCGTACACAATACTTTTTGTTGTAATACCTTGGTCTATTTTTACAAACAAAGTCACCCATTATTGTATTTTTCTTAAACTGTCAAAGTATGTCATTCTGTATTTCAGTCTGACAAATAAATAAAAAAACGCCTCTAGAAATTTCTTTATTTGATAAAGCCCAACTCCTGGCAATACTACAACTAGGATGGTCAATTAGGGACGTGGCTAGACATTATGGACGCAGTAAAACCACGATTATAAAAATTAAAGAACGATAGGAAGATCAGACAATAGAGAGAAAACAAACGACTGGTTTATTAAAAGTTTCAGCTGATAAACAAGATTATGACCTTATCGCTTTTATAGAAAAAAAAAAGAAAAAAAAGATATCGTGTAGCTGCTAAAAAAATTAAACTTACGAATGAAAAAAAACAGGCCAGGTTACTTTTTGCCCTTAGTAGTAGTAGTAGTATAGGGGCGGCTCGTGGGCCTGGCAATAAGGCCTCTTCATTTGCCCTTAATTACTCTCTAAAGGAACCAGAGTTTTGGCTAAAGGTAATATTTTCCGATGAAAAAGTTTTTCAGTCCTGTAGTGGCAGAAAACAAATTCGGATGTATCGTCCACCAAGAACGCGCTATGAGGAAAGATATATTGCTGGTAACAACGATCGCGCTGGAAGATTTTTGGCAAATATGTGGGGTTGGATTTCTGATAGAGGTCATCTAAATAGAGCACTATTTCGAATCAATGGAAGGCTCACAGCACAGGTTGACGTGGACATTTTAGAGAACACCATGCTTCCAGCCGTCACAGAACATTACCAAGACCAGTTTATTTTTCAACAAGACAACTGCCCTGCTCATATGGCCAGAATTTACCAAACTTGATTTCGGAAGCAAAATATTGAAGTTCTGCCCCGGTCTGTGAAAACCCTAGACACCAATTCTATGGAAAATATCGGGTTTAATTTCAAAAAAGCTGGAAAGATTTAATATTGTGCCGGAAAATCAACATCACTTGGTCCAGTTAATAAACAATGCTTACGAAGAAGTGATTGGTGAAAATGAAAATCTCTTTGAAATTTTGGGTGATACCAAGAAGGTTAAATGGTATAATTGAGGTGAACGGCGCAATGACTAGATATTAAAATTTATATGTTTCTATTGCTTTATAATTTTCAATACAGTTGTTTTTTTTTTTAATTTTTGTTATAGTTATTTTATGCGTTAACGTATTATTCTAATATAAAAATTATTTTTGAAAGCAATCTTTGATGTCACTATTTTGACATTTTAGTACAAGTCTGTAACAAAATATAATCCGGTAGTTACCCATTCAATTTAAAAAATACCTATGTTTATCACGTACCACTTTTATGATGCCGATAGTGTACCATACCGTACCGGTTTGGTTGGACGGGTTGGATGTTTTTGAATACCGCCCGTTAAAATAAGGGGTCCTGCATTGTACCGGTTTTATTCCCAAGTAGCATTTATCCGTCTTCCAACCTAATCTGTCATAAAGCGACGTCGCATTAGGTACAAAATAAAGTTGTCTACTAGTAAGTCACACTGATATTGTTTAATGTCACTTTTTTTGATGGGGAACCAACAATTATTATCCTCCTCCCACCTCTGTGGAACAGGTTCAAGCAGTGCTTTAATAAATACAATTTTAAAATAATCCATGTTTTAAGGCACATAACAAGGAAAAACGGAAAATATTTTTCTGGATTATCTTCAGCTGAACTGTCATTCTTTTTTTAAGTCAGTTTTGGTTACATGACCAACGAAGACTGAAGTCAGATTCCTAACGTTTGCACATATTACGTAGTTTAATGTTGGCTGGTTAGATTTGTTTAAAATTAGGCCAGCAAATCGGTATCCTTGTCCAAATTGGTGATAAATTAGTAAAAGTACTATACCAGCCCAAATTCGGCAACAATTGTTTTCTTAGTTTTCTTGAAAAAAAACAATGAAGGAGACTTAAAAATGCCTTAAAGATGCGTTTAGTATTATTCTTAAGGGCTTTAAAAATATATTTTTTTAAATATTTTTTCTTTTTGCTATTTTGTGCTAATTTGAAAGGGGCACACGCAGAAATATTTCGCTCGAGGTTACTCGGTAAAGTGCCCTTTTTAATAACATAGATTTTATTGTTAATGAAATAAATCGAGTAAAGGTATAGTCTAAAACTTCCCTCGATCAAAAGAACATATATCAAAAACCACTACTCGTATACACATGGGTTAGATTGAGTCGGTCAGATTTTTCCAGGGTATATCCAGACTTTTTTTGAGTGTATCCACACTGTTGAGGAGTGTATTCACACTTTTCCATGGTGTACTCGGTAATTTTAAAATTGTATCCAGGTTTTTCCAGAGTGTATCCAGACGTTTCCAGGGTCTTTCCGGACTTTTCCAAAGTGTATCAAGACTTTTCTAGGGTCTTTCCAGACTTTTCCACAATGTATCCAGACTTTTCCAGGGTCTTTCCAGACTTTTCCATAGTGTATCCAGACTTTTTCAGGGTCTTTTTAGACTCTTCCAGAGTGTTTCCAGACTTTCCCTGAGTGTATCCAGAGTTTTCCAGAGTATTTCTAGACTTTTCCAGAGTGTATCCAGACTTTTCCAGGGTCTTTCCAGACTGTATCCAGACTTTTCCAGGGTCTTTCCAGACTCTTATAGAGTGTATCCAGACTTTTCCAGGGCCTTTCCGGACTTTTTCAGAGTGTATCCAGACTTTTCCTGGGTCTTTCCAGACTTTTCCAGGGTCTTTCCAGACTTTTACAGAGTGTATCCAGACTTTTCCGGGGTCTTTCCAGACTTTTCCAGAGGGTATCCAGACTTTCCCAGAGTGTATCCAGACTTTTCCAGGGTCTTTCCAGACCTTTCCAGGATCTTCTTAGACTTTTCCAGGGTTTTTCCAGACTTTTCAAGGGTTTTTCCAGACCTTTCCAGGGCCTTTTCAGACTTTGTCAGGGTCTCTCCAAATTTTTAAGGGTCTTTTCAGACTTTTCCAGAGTGCATCCAGACTTTTACAGAGTGCATCTAGACTTTTCCAACGTCTTTCCAAAAATTTCCAAGGGCTTTTCAGACTTTTCCAGAGTGCATCCAGACTTTTCCAGGATCTTTCCAGACTTTTCCAAAGTGTTTCCAGACTTTTCCAGGATCTTTACAAACTTTTCCAGAGTGTATCCAGACTTTCCCAGAGTGTATAAAGACTTTTCCAGGGTCTTTCCAGACTTTTCCAGAATATTTCCAGACTTTTCCAGGGTGTATCCAGACTTTTATAGGATGTATCCAAACTTTTCCTGGATGTATCCAGACTTTTCAGGGTGTATCCAGCCTTTTCCAGGGCCTTTCCAGACTTTTTCAGAGTGTATCCTGACTTTTCCCGGGTGTTTCCAGACTTTTCCAGGGCATATCCGGACTTCTCCTGGGTGTATCCAGACATTCCAGGGTGTACCCAGACCTTTACGGGGTTTATACAGACTTTTCCAGGGTGTATCCAGAATTTCTTTCGAGTAGACGGACTTTCTCAATACATTTTATATGTGCTATATATATATATATATATATATATATATAGATTCACACTTTATTGTTTCTAAAACATTTCGTTTTACGTATGCTTTATATATATATGTAGTCAAAAATTTTGGCGCCATTTAACTACGATTTTTATAAGTTTTCCAAAGAGGTATCATACGGTAAGAATTTTTTTTTATGGATGAAGTTTTTTGGGGGTAGCTCTGAAGGAATGCTCAAAAACAATAGGGATCTGCGCGTTAACACAAGTAATGACTATTTAAAATTTTGTTATGATTGGTGCAGGACTTTTCGAGTTAGAGTGGCTACAAACTAGGCGACAGACAGATCGACCGACAGACCTTAACGAGGGAAGTAATAGTAATGTCCATTTATTTTTTGTGAGTTATAATTCGTTAATATATATTTCACCTAAAATTTACTAAACAAGTACCAAATTAGGTAATCAATTAAATAATATAAAATTACGTAAGAGGGCGGACGTATTATCACGTTGTCATAGGTAAACTACTATACCATTGAAGTGCAATTAGCGACGTCGAATCGACCCGAATTTGTAGTCTTCATTTAGGATTGGGTCGTATGGAATCAGAATTGTAGTCCGCTTGTCAACGTCGAGGTTTTTAAGCCAACGAGTAGAAGACGTTGTTTGACGTCCTCTACTCGTTGGCTTGGGTAGGCTTTATCCCGATTTGTACCGAATTCTGTTAATTTAGGATGACGAGATTGACGTAGAGTCAAGTAAGAAAGGGGGATTAAAGCTCCTGGGTTTAGTACTAAAATAAAGCCACACTGTGACCTTGTTGAAGCTTTATTGCGACAATACTTTAAACAATTTAAAATGTAGAAACCGCTACAAAAATTAATTTATATCATAAGTTTTCAAAAATATACTCAAATCCAATGGTCTAGGCTCTTGTAGGGCCACAATTTAAAAAAATATGTTTGCATTGTATTTAATTACACAAGAACATCTTGGAAAAAGGCAGAACTTAAATTCTGGGAAGCTGGCCCCACGGCCCCTTCTTGTATTTATTTTACAAACAACATTTTTACTTTAAAAATTAAAAATGTTTATCGGCGACGTTTTTATATCACTGATTGTTATGATTTTAGTTTAATTTTAAGTCCATAATTTCTACCCAGACATTTAAGAAAAAAGATACAACTGGCAACGTTTTTCATAACTTTGCCAGGGTACCCAGGGAGAACTAAACGTCAGAATTAGCTGAAATTTTGCACTGTTGTTCATTTTCAAATTTTGAACAAAAATATCTGAAGGGTTTTTCAAAATTTGTATTATTCCTTCCTATTTTCATATTTCCCTGCCTAAGCGAAAAAAAAAAATAGATTTTCTTTTTTCTAAAAGTCTGGGTACTCCGGCTTGTGTTTAATAGGAATGACAAAAAGCTAAACACGACAAAATATAAAATAATCTACTACGCACGTGCAAATCCAAAATTAACATTCTCATAAAACTCAGGGTGTTATCCGAGTAAACAATACCCATATAGCAAGCCTTGGATATTGTACATCACAAATATATTTAAAATTAGGATATACGTTTTGTATGTTACATGTATATTTTATATGTATTACAGAAAAAACATGATTCGTTTCAAAAAAAGGAAACATGAACGGATATTTACTGTATCTTTAGTGTATATGTGCTATCGTACATTCTAAAAATATGTTTTGTATACAAGCCTTATATTATTTAACTAAATATAAGTTCATATTTTAAAATAAAACATTATGGACGAAAGACTGTGCTTTTATGGATATACCATTATTATATATTTTTATATATCAACTATATTAGGATATACGGTATAAATATATACCATAATGGATATACCATAGAACATCAAATTTGGTGTAATTGAAATATAACTTGAATAATTTTGTGGAGTAATTAGTACATGTTCAGAATATAATTATAACGTATATTCAGTGGATGTTACCTAATGGGTACCTCTGGATCTAAATTGGATCTTTTTTGGAGGTTCTATGCACGTCTGGTGAATATCTGGGTGATATCCAGGGAAATATCCTTCTCCGTTTTCGTATATACGCTGGAAATACGCGCAATATTTTTTTGCTATGTGGGTACTAAATTATGTTAATTGCAAGTATAAGTCTTTGTTTTTGTATTAGTATAATAGTTTTTGTATTAGTCCTAAGAAAAATCTACTGTTCATACTCGACTTAGTATTTACCTTAACTATCACTGAAATAACGTTGACTATAATTTTTAACTACGACCAACGAATAATACTAATTTTACGACCATCTCAACACGGTTTGAATGCCTCATTTACAATCCTAGGATAATAATAAATCTTAGACGTAAACCACAAGATGGCGTGACAAGCGATCAAACTTTATTTTATAAGATCACTAATTGACGCAAAAATGTAAATTATTTTTCTATGGTTTATTATATTTATCAAACTTAAATAAATCCAATATAATTTTAGTACCTAACCAAAAATAAGTCCCGTTATATTGAGATATTACGAATTTTTTTTAAAAAACCTTGTTTTTAAAAAGTAACCTTTATTCATATATCATAACACGCTTGTTATGTAAACTACTATTACCTTAACCTTGGCCTTGTAATTGTTCTACATCAACCAGTAAAAGTTCTTCAAAAGTTATTTTTCAAATAAAACAAATAACCAGAAAATTTGAGCAAATGTTGTCAATTTCTGACGCTAAGGTCACCATTCTTCAGAAACGACAGAAAATCTTTACCCGCGACAAATCTGGAAAATGGCGATTTTTACTTATTGCCTTATTTAAAATAACTGGGTCCTTAGTATTTATCCTAATATTCCGTTTTAAGAAAAACCGCATCGTTTTTTTTAATAACATTTTCCAAATTTTATATTTTAAAGAAATTCTGCAGAACTAGTTTCACGGCGGAGCTAAATTGCTACTACGCGTACCAATAAAGTTAAAGTGTCGAAAATTCTCACTATGTAAAAGGAATAGCAGAATTTGTGCGACTTTTCTGAACATTGACAGTGATTCCATGGCTATCTATGGTTTTTTTCTGTGAAAAGTTTTAAAGGTTTGTTTACACACAAAAAAGCTCAATAACATACATTTTTAAATGAAAAAAAGGGTTTTTCACAAAAACTGTCTACAAAAAGAAAAGAAACCAAAATTTAAGAATTATTATCAAATTACTTCTGACAAAAAAGCATTTGATGTAAACTTCTGTTTAAAAATCGTCAGATTTTTTGTAAAGGCGAGATTTTCTGACGGTTTATGAAGAATAGCGTCCTTCCTGCCAAAAATCCAACTTTTCTTAGAAAAAAGACTAGTACATAGACTAGACAGTTACAAAGACAAAGCAAAAGCACTCTGTGAATACTCCCACTAAAAACAAAGGTTTTAACCTCGGTTTTAACTTCCTCACTATGGGGAAGATAATTAAAGGACCGTTTTGTAAGTAAGTAAAGTAAATATTTTACTAGATTTATTTATCAGACTTTCTTTAGAGTAACTAGATAAGTAAATCTACTAGGCTAAATCTTCTACAAGAGTTAAATTTTCTTAGACAAGGCGATTGTTTCCTTCGGGGCAGTTTTAAAAAAGTTGTTATTTCACATTTATGAAAATGCTGCAATCCCTAGTTCTGTTTTTTTACCCTTAAGACGTATTTTTTCTAGGAAAAGTAAATGATGATAGTAAGTAAAACACCTAAAAAAAAAAGATTTTTTAATTTTTATTAATACCCACAACTTGTCCATAATAGGGTAAACTGGTCAAACACGCCCTATATTTTTAAATATTATAACCATTTTAAAACAAAACAGTCTTTTTGTTTCCCTAGTACAACAAACATATGAATTGTAAAATATACCCACTAATTCTTTGTAGAACAAAGTAACTTAAAGTAATTTTAAAAAACGAAAAAAAATCGGCTAATGAGGCGTTTTTCCCAACTGCGTTTTCAATACGCCCCGCATGAAAAATTGGTCCAACTTGTCCGATAGTTTTTTTATATGAAGAACCAGTCATTGTTCCTGTTCGATTTCCACATCAGGATTGCGACCTAAACCTATTTATAAGCTTGTGAATCTCAGATGGCGCCTAAAAGTACCAAATTGAATTCCAAAAGTCCTGATCCAAATTTTCTTCTTCTTAGTACTTAGTAGTAGCCAACGCCTCTTCACTGCATAAAGCAAATGTTGTTTATTTTCTAGAAATATTTTTAAAAAATATCAAGTATGAGGGCGTAATTCCAAATTGTTTTGAAAAACGACTCACATGCTATTTGAATTACAAGAAAATCCAAACCAAACAAATATACCTAGATTTATGGATCATACAAAAACCCTAATCCAACACAGCAGAAGAAGCAAGCGTCCTCCAATAGAAAATATTTTTTTATATCATGGTTTTTAAAATTTCTACAAAAATAGTACGAAATGGTAATATTAAGAAAATCTAATTATTCTATTATCTCAAAGAATTCACGAAAAAAGTATTTTGAAAATACGGCAAAATAACGAACTATCAGAAATTAACGACCAATACCGACTGAAATAAAAAATCCAAATACCGCATAGGTTCCAGATACCACCGTATCTTTTAAACCAAGTGTCATTATCTCTCCGCGCGCATAGCAATCAACAGTGTTACTGTAGGGTGCCGATTCTTGAATTCCGTAGGAAAGGTCGCACGGGAACGGTCGCCTCCCTAATATCGATCCGATCGATATCCGACCACGGCCGAACTTCACCCGATTGCCGTGTATCGAAGTAACGTTCCTACACTTTCATACACCTGCCTCTGAGCAGGAGGACGGACGCTCTTGAAAAACGATAATCAAGTCAGCTTTGCGCGGGCACCGTACAAGCTTGGCAGCAGAACATTCCCAGGCGACCATTCTCTTGAAATTAAAGAATCGGCACCTAGAGCGACTTCCTCAAAGGTAACATATTCCTGAGGTAAACCAACTTGGTCAGGTAGCTGATGAAAGAATTTTATACGAATTGAGTTTTTAACACGTGATTAGTTAAATCAGATAATAACATTAAAGACAATGTTAAATAATAAATAATTCATACTAAACTAGCAGGATGTTGCCCTCAATGAAGCCCTACTCGCTTGGTCCTCCTTAACAAGCAAAATTTAACGTAGAAACCATAAGACTCAAATTTATGTTCTCTTTTTAATGAAAAAATTATTTCACATAATGAAAATCCTTTAGATCGTGCCCGATTATTGGCCATTAGGGAGGAGGAAAGTGGAGCTTGGTTGAATGCATTGCCCTCACCTCCATAAAGATTTTAAAAAAATCAAAAACAGCAGAAAACTGTAGGTATACGGAATAATTTTTTTATTGCTCAACTAATATATTTATAATCTTATTGCATATGTTTTACTCGCCGCCGCGAAAGCACATATGTTTTACTCGAATGAGTACCCGCAATACAACCCAAATAGACAAAATCCCCACAGATTGGCAACGCTGTAGTAGTATTTGATCGAATCACGTCGGCATCGTTCTTTGCGCGCGGATTTCAATTTGCAAGATTGCAAGAGCGACGCGGCACGTTCACATCCTTACCTTTCGAGCTTTGCAAAAGAACTGACTAACTTTTATTTATCTTAAAATCTTGTATAGTGAAATTTAAAATAACTTTTATTAACAGCTTTATTTTTAAGGAAGAGCTATACATTATATTTTAATTTTGTAAATTAATAAATCTTGTTTTATAAACTAAAATCCTGATATTTTTCTCCATTAAACGGTAAAATATTGCACTCTTATTTCCTAAAATATCTGTATGTTAAGGACAGCAGTTAAAAAAATTGTCTTTTTGCTTTAAAAATCTAAATATTCTAAATAACCATCTCAGGTATTCATTTTTAAAATAAACTAATTACACGTAAAAAATATTTGAAATGAAAACATGCTCTATTAAAAATTTAATAAAAATGTATTACGTTTTAAAATAATTTCTTTAAAAGACAAAATAGTAAAAAAGAAGTCACACAAATACAAAAAAATATTTTTTTTTGAAACAAGGTTAGAAATGAAAATGAAACCACTGACGAGTCCATGCTGGTTACCCAGGGCGAAACATTGTTTGATCATTTCTCTTTTCGATTTGGTCGTTTGTGTGTTCCTGTGTTCCTTGTGGGATGCTCATCCAAGTTTGAATTTTCGTTGTTTTCCACCCGAGATCTTTTGATCTTTTATTTTTTAAGGTTATAAATGGTTGTGCATTTGATCTTTGATTCGTGGGGTGCGAAAGTGCGCGTTTGGGTAGCGTCCGATAAAAACTCTACCGAGAATCTGAACAGCCAGGTAATTTTTAACCAGAGCAATCTGAACGGCCAGGGCGCGCCCGAACGTCACCCGACGTTCAATCTGAACGCACCCCAGGGTGGGTTCGAGTCTCCTGAAACCAAAAGAACCAGAGAAGTAAAATTACTAATCGTGCCGTCAAGTTAGGTCGTCAACGTTACATTTTGTTTTAAATCGAAAACCTTGTATATTTTAGCAAATTTGAATAGAGTTTGTCCTTCTGTTTTTAAACCATAGATGGGAACCGTGTTTACCATGTAGTTGTATCTATTGTGTTTCAACTTAGGCGGCGCCTCTAAGTTTTTAAACTTCCATATTGCTCTCGCTCTTTGTTTTCATTTTTATTTTCGTCCGGCTATTGTGACCCCAATTTTTTGTTTTGATTGAACCAAGATGGAAACCGGTTGTTAGACAAAGAATCACCGAAAATAATTTTTCTTGTGTACTTCTACCACTTTTGGTTTTAGAGAATTGAACAGACTTAAACTTTTGGGACACCCTATAGAAGGTTTTAAGGTACAGGGATCTTAAAAATTAATGTTTTACTATTTTGAACTATACATTTTAAATGTGTAACACTTAGTTTAAAAATGGTTTGACCGTAAAATTTCTCGAAAACTTCTGATAGCAGACAAAAGAGTTTTCAGATACAGGTTGTCCAAAAATTGATGTTTCTCTTATTTTATCTTGTTTTGAAGACAGTTAAGGCAATATAAATTTAACTGGGTTCTTAAATACAGGATCTCTGAAATGTGATAGTCGCTTCACCACAAATATTTCTGAGAAAATTTTAATATGTTGGCTATCCAAAGAGAACATGTTCCATTTCTATTTACATTTTTCTTATTATCATTCAAGTTCAAGCATCTTAAAAGTAGTTTTTTCCTATACTTTTAAAGACTCTTCTTTTTATATTTTAAAATTGGTTACGTGACATTTTAGACACCAGAGATTTACGGTAAAACCATTTAGGTACAATTTTGTATGCAAAATGTTTGTCAAAAATAATGCTTAAATTGGATAATAACACCAAAACAAAAAACATCACTTTACTATCAAAAGCTTTCAAAAAAATTACGGTTAAACAATTATTAGTATTAGGGTATACGTTTTTTGAAAATATATTAAATTGGAAAAAAGGAAAGACAAGAAAAACTTTTGATATCTTTTTTGACACACATTCCCCCTAAGAATCTTTTAGAATCTTGCGTGAACTGTGCGAAATCTGATTTCGCAATCGTTATATAAAACAAGACGATGGCTTTTTACAGTGTGAAAGTATAGACAAAGGACTTACTTACCTAATTTTTAAGATGACCACTGTAGCCAGCTAAACTCAGCTTTTACTTTCCCAGTCGAATGTCCAGCATCTCACCGTGGTAAACGGTCTATTATTATTGTTTGATAAATATGGCCTTAAAATGCAACTTATTTGAAAAGTGTTTTTAAACGAATGAAAATCAAACAAAACAATTTTGAAAATATAAATCCTTATAACTGAAGTTAAGTAACATTTTGCATTTAATGCAGAATAGAATAAAGTAGGGTCTGATTGTTAGTGCTGCATAAAGAATAAATTAATTCCAGTTCTTGCTAACTACAACATTAATTTGTTTCCAAAAATCTTGAGTTAATATTTATTTTCTTTTTTGAACTTACCCCGCACGATAACTTTTCGTGTTGCATAAAATTTAGAAACATTTAGACTTGATAACTGGCATAAGCACAGAAACGCAAAGATTTAAATAAATATTTTTTTTTATAAATAATTTTTTTTTTACGCGAAGTGGCTTTTTTCTTTTATGTTGTGTTAAAGCATTGTCTAATTAAGCAATTGTTAAAGTAGCTTTTTATTTTAATAGGTATTTCAGAAACAAAAGCAGTCAAATTTAGCAAATATACTTGCTTTTGCTTGTTATTAGAATTTGCCGCATTAAATTCACACGACACTACACAAAGTTAAAAAGAGGGCTGAGGTTACAAATAAAGGGCGCGCGCTTTCAAACCACTGCATAATACACTATCCGACTCAACGCTCCGTTATACAGTTGGAAACTAGGTAGTTTCACAACACTCCAAAAGCTAGAGTTCAGGAAACTAAAAAGCGCATCGTCGCCGTCGTCGCCTTGTGAATGGATTTGTCATAACATGATATCTACTTATTTTTCTTGAATATTTTTGTTTTATAACTTAAATATTTTATTTTACTCTGCCTACGTCTAGTTTTACAAAATGGCAAAGAACACCGCATAATTGTTACGGAGTTTTGACCGGCTGTCGAATTTAATGAAATTTTAGTATATTATAGACCAAACTTTTTTGATCAATACATGTCAGTTGCCCGACTTAGTCTAATGACTAGTTTTTAATATACAGGCTATTAGTGCCTAACAGATTAGATTATTTTGTTCAAAGTAAGAATTCAATATTAAATATTTAGGTTATTATATATAATTACATAAATTTCTACACTAAACAGTTCCTTAAATCCAGGATTTATGTTGAACTGCTTAACTAACAGATATAAAATATATAAAACTTACTACTTTAATAAATAGCACTATAATTAATAAAGAAGAAATTCAATATTTCGTTTTCCTAAAAATTATATATATATATATATATATATATATATATATATATAGGGTATTCCAAAAAAAACCGGACTTTTTGGATTGCCTACAACTTCCATAATAATTATTCGCAATTTAAAATTAAAAGTTTATTTGAAAAAGAAAACTTTTAAAATTCTAAAAATTATTGTGGAAGTTGTAGGCAATCCAAAAAGTCCGATTTTTTTTGGAACACCCTGTATATATATATATTTATTTGCTATATAATAAGATTAAAGATTTTTATTAATTTTAAAGTTCAAGTATTAATTTTTAGAGTAACTTTTTAAACATGTCAAAATTTTCAAAGAAATTATCTTTTTATTTGAGTTTGAAATTTTTTTTTAAAGATTTCTCAATTTACTAGGTAAGAGATGGTATAATTTTGGTCCAATATTTGTAGCATGTCTTTGTGTCATTGTAAGTGTGTATCTTTGAGTTTCAAAATTTTTGTTTGTTCTAGCTCTTATTCCATGATTATGATTTATTTCTATTGTTGAAAATGCATTACTATTATTTTTTTCCCTTTATGGTTTGCGACCCAGATTAATTTTAAAGGTAGGAGGTTGTTGAAAGAGGTAAAAAAACACCAGAAATCTGTTTTCTTCAGTACCGACGTTTCGGCCTTTATAAAACAATCCTCAGGGTACTACAATACAAATGGATACTTACAATTCAAATGTTAATTTTAATAATTAAAAATTGGATATAGAAACAATTACGGAACACAAAATATTTTTTATGGATTGATTCAATTAGCTCATTTTAAAAACTTACCGAAAAAGTTAGATTTCCCTAGTCATTTTTAAATAAAAGATTTGTTTGGTTTGCTTTAACATTTTTCTGTACTATTATTTTACTTATAAATTTTAAACGCGAATATTATTATTATTATTTCACGCGTTGTTCTGCGGTGTTACCAGACAATTTAAAAAAAATAAATCTATTTTGTTGTAAGCGTTATCAAAACGGTGATAACTAAATACTTTTTTTTAATTTTTTTCTAACTAATTTCCACTATACTGTTTCTTAAAAAGATACCTACATATTTTATATACAGTAGTTAAAATTTAATGGAACCAGAAATATCAACGCAAAATCATTTGACAAACATACAGAAAACATTGAAAAGACGAACCTAAGTAGTAAAAAAAAATCGCTAAAATAATATTTTTACATGTAATTCTTCTTGAAAACAAAATATCAACAATAGAAAAAACAGTAACAAACACAAAAAAAAAAAGAAAAAAAAACGAACCAGAGCAATAAAACGTGTCTTAAAATGATTTTTCTCTAAGAGTATTGAAAAGACGAACCTAACTAGTTAAAAAAAGGGGTTAAAATAATATTTTTACATGTAGTTCCTCTTGAAAACAAAACATAAAGAAAAGAAAAAAAACCAGTAAAAAAATTAAAAAAAAAAACAAAAAGTAGAAAAAAACGAACAAGAGCAATTAAAAAGTGTGTTAAAATGATTTTTCTTTGAGAGCATTTTCTCTAACAAAAATTTAAATTTAACAATTAATAAACAAAACAATTAAAACCATACAAAACAATTAAAAGTCAGTTCCTTCTCTCTCCTTTCCCTCAATCAAACTCCCAAAACAAAATAAAGCTTTTTATGGCAAACATGGAAGTTTATTTATTAAATGAAAATAGGCCGTGCTAAGATTTTCAGTGTCTTTTTTCTTATTTACCTTGTTTTTCTTTCCTTCTCTTCTATAAGTTTGACTGGCTGGCAACTACCCTGACATTATCAAAGTCAAATTTGTGTAAACAGTTAAAGCTATGTTCGCTAAGACCAGTTTTTTTGATTAAAGTGTTAAACAAATTATGTGGTCTGACACTTCTCTCATATTCAGAGATTCTTATTTTTAGCTACCTGCCAGTTTCGCCCACATACACCCCTTAACAGTCCATGCAAGGTACCTTATATACAACACCACTTTTAAGTTCTAATAGAGTTTTTGTTTCCAATTTTGTAAACAATTGATCAACCGTATTTTCATTCTTGAATGCCACCTATCGGTAGATAAGAGTTTTCCTAGTTTTTCAGATAAATCTCCTATGTAAAGAATTTTTGTGTATTTAGGATTTTCTGCTAAAGTTTTGGGGGTTAAGTTCAACGGTTTTTTAAGAATTTAGTCTATAATTTTGGATGGATAATTATTTTTTAATAGTAGGGTTTTGATTTTATCTAAATTTTTTTGGTGGTGCTGAGGATGAGATAAGAACTGGGCTCTGTTTTTTAAATTAGTAATGATATTTATTTTTTGATTGAGAGGGTGATCAGATTGAAAATTAAGAAATATTTCTGAAAATGTGGGTTTTTGTTACCAACCCATAATTATTCTATTATCACTATTTCTTTCAAACTTTACATCTAAAAATGATATACAGTTGCCTACTTCATTTTCAATAGTAAACTGAAATTTTGGATGAAAGCTATTAAAAATTTCTAGAACTAAGTTGGTCTGATCTTTTGGTATTGATGTTAAAATGTCGTCACAATAGCGTTTAAAGAATGGTAATCTAAAGGGCAGTTTTTCAATATATCTTTGTTGTAGCTCTGACATTACAATATCTGAGCAAATTGGTGAAAGGCAGTTACCCACACCTAGACCAAATATTTGTTTATAAAAATTACCTTCACAGTTAAAGTAGCTGCTGTCAAACACAAAATTTAAAAGTTGCAAGAATTCTTCTAAAGAAAGGTTACAATTACTTTCAATTGTGTGCCACCGTTAATGACTAAATGCCTAGCTAAAACTGTGGGAATGTTTCTGAAAAGAGAAATTACATCCAAAATTTTGAGCTCTTGTAGCTCTTACACGACCTCAAACGAATTTTTGGTATAATATTTATTTTTTACGAAGGCAAATCTAAGTAAATGAGCCAAATATTTACTGAGGTTGTAAGTAGGCGACCCAAAAAAACTAACAATAGGGCGTAGAAGGGCATTGGGTTTGTGTATTTTTGGAAGGAAATACATTTTGGAAAAATTCCATTTTCACACTTCAATTTTTTCCCCTGCGTTTCGCTGATTTTGCCCCCTTTCACCAGATTCTGGATAAGTTTATTTTGTTTATTTTGAACAGTTTCTGTTGGATCACTATCTATATTCTGATAAGTGATCTGATCTGATAAGAGAACTAAAGCTTTTTCAACATAATTATTTTTTGTTAGCATCACGGTCGTGTTACCTTTGTCAGCCTTCGTTATAATTAAAATTGTCGTTCTGTTTTAGAAATAATTTTGTGCATTTTGAGCTTTTTACTATTTGTTTCTGACAGTTATTAAGTTTTTGTTTTCTTTGCATGTGATTGGTAATGATATTTCAATTCAATTCAATAGTTTTATTGTTTCTTTAAAATTTAACAATTTTAATAACAATGTGTTCCTTAACTTACGTAAAAAAGAATATAAAAGTAAAATTAGAAAAGAAAGCATATGCATGTATGCATGATATTAATTGCCTGGTTGCGTTTTTCAATTCTACTCTCTTTCTCATTTCTAAAATTAAGAGAATATTCCACGTCTATAATAAGTTATTCCAAGGGAAAGTTTTCTTGTTCATACGGTAAGTTAAACTTATCAACTAAACTAAGCAATGTCTGTACCTCCACCGGAATGTCAATTTCTGTTAAGTTGTTGCACCATTTTTCGTTAAGTGCTATTTTTGTATGAAATATTTGTAGTTGTGTTTGTCTAAGTTTATTCACTTTCTAATGAACAAAAGCTATTTCAATATTTAGTGCTTTTAATTGAAAGTCCCGGAAAAGGTTAAAACATCTAATCCTAAACGGATTCTCTTCTAAAATTAAGTATTATAAACAAGTTATTGATTTGTTGAGATGTAGAGGTAATACGTCACTAACTCTACATTGTATATGTTGGCCCACTTTTTTAAGTTTTCGCATGTCATGGGACCAAACCTGTGCTGAATCTCTTCAAAGAAACTTGTCCTGTTTTATCCAGAACTTAATTTTTTTCCCTTAATAGTTTGCTACACAGCTCAATTTTAAAGGTAGGAGGTTGTTGGAAGAGGTCAAAAAAAAAACACCAGAATATTATTTTAACCCCTTTTTTTAACTAGGTAGATTCGTCTTTTCAATACTCTTAAAAATAATTTAACACACACTTTTTAATTGCTCTTGTTCGTTTTTTTTTTCTTTTTTTTTTGTGTTTGTTACTGTCTTTTCTATTGTTGATGTTTTGTTTTCAAGAAAAACTACATAAAAAAATATTATTTTAACGATTTTTTTTTAACTAGTTAGGTTCGTATTTTCAGTGTTTCCTGTACTTCTATCAAATGATTTTGCGTTGTAGTTTCACTGGTCACCCTCCACTATACATCATTAAACACCACGCCAGGACGAATTCGTATCAGGTAACTTGGATAAGTACCAGTGCGGATCGATGCCTATTTGTGAGTGGTTCAAGGTTGGAAATCAAAGTTTATGATGGTGTTTAATGATGTATAGTGGAGGGTGACCAGTGAAACTACTGATGAGCCCACGCTGGTTACCCAGGGCGAAACATCGTTTAAGAAGTCCGCTAAGCAATAAAACCTCTTGAGCAGGTAAGTCGGTGGTTCTCAAACAACAAATTATATTTTTGGAACATGACGAATTACATTTTCTAAATAATAGTAGTTTTTACATGTAGTGGCTAAAATAGTGCTTTTTTACAAGCGCTGGTTTAAATAACAAGCGGAGACCACATTTTTTATACCTTCATCAAAAACATGATTTAAGTAACTGCACTAAAGAATGGCTTTTTTGGTTACCGATGCAAAAATTTTTTTTTTTTGATCACGGGTGTAAAAAAAAGATTTCTGTCCGTTTTTTACCCAAAATTAAAGAGAAATAGTAATATTGAAAAAATTTAATTATTCTTGCCTAAAAACCACCAAGTATTTACGAAAAAATCATTTAAAAACATCGTAAAAATATTAAACTGTCAAATAATAAAATTTCGCAGTAACGAACGTAAAGATGGTCTGTTTTGCGAGAAGTGCTCTTCGTTCGAGATTTTTAAAAGTATTTTCCTGTTTTTTGATAAAGGTATAAAAAAAATTAGTGTTCACAACTCGTGGATAAACTGTGATTTTTTTTACTCGCGTTTTTAAATACCTGGCTTCGATCGTTATTTAAACCAACGCTAGTAAAAATATCACTATTTTAACCACTTGTTGTGAAAACTACTATTTTTGCATCGGTAATTAGGAAAGTCATGGTTTGGACATTTGTACACTGTACTTAAAAAATCATTTAAAGTTAATAAAAGATAATTAGGTAAAAAAAGATTATTTCTTAGCTTTTATAGTATTTAGACAAATTAGTTTTACGAATTCTTTTTTATAAAGTTTTGGTTCTAAAAAGAACCGATATTGCAGTCTTGCGATAGAACGCACCTACTTATAAATGCATACTAAAAGTAGTCTTCGTCTGCATCTGAAATATCATCCATGCTTTCAGAATCATTATCATCATCTGTAATAATTAACGGTCTTACTTCGTCTATAACCTGTTCTGTCTCATAAGATTGAAAAATAATTTTTTTCGTGTGTTCAATGCATTTCCGCCATTCTTCTTGGCCCACTTTGCTAAGTGCCTCCCCCACAACTTTATAACGCTAGGCTCACCGATATTTTTACAGGCATGTTTGTCATAATAATTTTTGCTAATACCCCATACCAATTCAATTGCTTTGTAATGGCAATGGTAGGGTGGTAATCTCAAAACTTGTTGTCCATATTTAAGGGCTAATTCGTCAACAATATATTTTTTTTTAAATGGCTGCTCTTTACACTTGCTTAAAAGATCACTTTTTAAAAATTAATTTTCATTGTTTATGTTTTTCTTTGACAACCACTCTCTTACTTCCTCTTTTTTCCAGCTGCTTGTAGGAAATTTCTCTTCGAGTCTCGTATCGTAAGACGCATTGTCCAAAACAATTAAGGAAGGGTTTTCTAAACTTTAAAAAAAAAATTCTCAAACCAATACTCAAAAATGTTAGCATCCATATTGCCGTGATAATCGTCAGTTTTTTTTGTTGATGAAAATATTAAACTGGCATTTGAAATAAACCCTTGTCCATTGCCTGCATGTATTATTATATATCTTTTTCCATTACTTTCGTGGGTACTGAAATAGCAATGTTTCGATTCATCCTGCCAAGACGATTTTGTTGAAGTTCCGTGCGCAAATACCCATGTTTCGTCAAGAAAAACAACTTGCCTTGGCAATTCCGATTTTTTGTTTTTTATGTAATCTCTCAAAAATTGCCATCTTCTTGACAGAATATTGGATTGCTCGCAAAGCACTTTTCTGTTGTTCGTTTTTTTATATTTAAAGCCCATCTCTTTTAAAATTTTGGACAAACTAGTAATTCCAATATCGCAAAGTTGTTTTTCCTTTATCTTTTCTAGAATAGCTTTGACTTATACATATCATAAACAATATTTCTAATCGATAGTCCTTGGGATAGATCAAAGGTTTTTGAATGCTGTCGAACCCTTTTATATGGTCTGTCCAATTCCTCTTCACTCTGTTTTCGAAGTCTTCTTAAGGTCTTATCTGAAAAGCCGCAAGCATCAGACGTTCGTTTTTGCACTGCCAAAACAGACACTAACGGGCCCGAGTTATTTTTTTCTAACGTAAAATAACGTTCCACTTGTAATACCAAACAGCGTTCACCTGGAGATAAACACCTTCTAGGCGTTGTGTCACCTTGCTGAACATTTTCCATAACTTTGCTTTATAACTGCTTTAAATTCCGTAATTCACACACAATAAGAAATAAACTAAAAGCAAATAAAAGCATACCTACTTATTTAAAATAGAACATACCATGCCCAACTGGAGCAAATTTTAATTATTTCTTGGAAGCAATAAAACCTACTTGCAGTGATTATTAGCATTGACGAGAGCTCCAGATTTACCTATAATGACCCCAAAATAATTAAATACTCACAACCAGTGAACCCCGTCTTTAGCAATATCAACTTATTATATTTAACCCCCGAGTTAACCTTCAACTGTCTCACTCTGATGGCACTTGGTACACTGCATTCCAAATTGCTGCGGACCAGTTTTTTGACACTGATAATGACAGCTCCATTTAGCTTTTGTGTTTGATTTAAAGTCAGCCGCCATATTGAAATTGGTCCAGAGAATTTCGAATGAGGTGTATGTCAGCCATCTGGAATTTACTTTTGAAATGCGCCCCACTCGTACCCAACGTTTGCCGCCATATTGGAATGGCTTCATGGAAGGCCTTCAGTATAGTCGGTGGTGCATGGTTATGAACAAACCCAAGAAACTTATGCCGGTATCCACCAACGCATTTTTTCTCCAATTAACTTTTAATTGCGGTTAGCGACTAAATTCGATATCCACCAACAAAAATTTTGCTTTAATCGCGCCGTTTACCAACCCGGCCGATGTTGGGCGATTAAAGTTTAATTGAGCAATTAAGTCGCTGTCATATGCATTTTGCTGGTTATGTTTTCTGTTTATTTTGATTTCCAGTTTGACTTGTTGAATTGTTTTTTTTTTTAAAAGATGAAAGATATATTGTATCATGACGATTTGGATGTGTCGGACATAATCAATGATGGACTTCCTAGGCGATGGAACGAGATACCAAATTATTTTGAGACTGGACAACAGGGGGTTCTTTGGAAGGTTTCGGCTCACAAAGCTTTCAGACTTCAGACTTATTTCACTAAGCTTTTTTTAAGTTTATTTTTATTTGTTTCACCTTTTATTTAAGTGTTGATTAACATTTGGGTAATTATGCAGTATACAGTTTTCTGCTATTTTTAATTTTTTATGAAAAATTATTTATGGGGGCACCTACTAGGGTCCCCAAATCCGCCTGTGCCCGTTGTTTTTTTTTGTTTTTTTTTTAAATTTTCACTAAACCAACCCAATCCAACACAGTCCAACCCAACCCAAAACAATTAAAAAAACACATTACAACCCCCCCCGGGCACCCTTTTTTCTCTTAAAAAAAAAAATTGGGCGCAGGCGGATTTGGGGTCCTAGGGACCCTAGTAGGTGCCCCCATAAAGAATTTTTCATAAAAAATCAAAAATGGCAGAAAAGTGTATACTGCATAATTTCCAACGTTTGTAGTTAATAATTTTCATAAAATAAAAACAAATACAATTAAAAGTGAAGTAGATGTTTTATTTATCTAAAAACCAAATAAATACATTAATAAAACAAAAAACAAATGCAGACAACTATTGCACATAGACATGCCTAAATAAATCACGTGGGTCAGTTAGATATTGCATATCACAAAAAACATTGTCTTTCAACAGCAGAAAATACACCTAAATTAGTAAACTCATCAATTAGGATCATAATAAAAAACAATGGTCCATCTCAACCAATTTTGTTTAAGTTTTTAAAACTGTCTATATGGTTTAATGGTATTACATATAGGCTTTTTGCTCAAGGACAATAGTAACTTGTTTGGGTTACTTGTCATGACGTCACGGTTACTTTCAGTGACCATACATAGTTATGACATCATCATAGAAAAACATGAGATTTATAAAAAAAATAATACAAATTAAAAAACCATAAACAATCGGTAAACCACACCTTGAACCTTACATTTTTAAGTAACCATGTCCCATAGGCTGGTAACATAGTCTGGTTACTTGTGACGTCATGACTTGGATTGCTGTACGAAGAAAAACTGAAAACGAGCAACTGGTTTACCTGGTAACTTGTGGTTACTTTGAGGAAAAACCTAAAATTTTAAAGTAATGAGAATGAAAGAAAAAAAATTAAAGATCCTGAAACATTCTAATCTAAAACTTTTAGGTTTTTTTTTCTCTTTGTAATACAAAAAAAAACATTTTTTTGAAAGACAGTGTGTAAAAAACTTCATTGCTGCAACCTTAAGTCGAGGTCCTATAAAACTTGATTTTTCTAAATTCATATTTTATAATTTTTCTTCTTTAATTATTATAACTTTAAAACCTTTTTTTTCTTAGAGTGGTTCTGTCACCTAGGGCAAAATTTTTGGTGATAACAGTTTCAAAATAAAACTGTCAAAAAATGTAGAATTTAACTAATTTCAGTAAAATTTGGAAGAGCAACATGTTTTTCTTGATATAAAAAGTATCTCAACCTTATGAACTACTTTCTTAATTATAAGGTACTCAATATATCTAAAAATTAAGAAACATCCTAAATAAATCACTTTTAAGCTGAGAAGATTATTACCCACAGACCTTCTAGGTCAGTAATAACTGGAAACAAACTTTTTTGACATTTTATTAACAAAAGTGGGTTGTGCTCCTCCTCAAGTAAAAAGCCCCATTGCAGCACCTACCATAATGTCGTTGTTGCAGTAAACAATGATGTGGTCCCTCAGATACATTTAATTTTGGCAGTCTTGCTTTATTAAACATTTTTTAAGTAGATTTTGCAATGGGGACCTGTCAAGTAATACAAGGGAATAAGTATCCTATTCTAAAACTATACAAATACTGAAAGTAACTTAAAAAAAAATTAAAAAATAAACATAACAAATATTTTCAAACATCTAATCTGATAATTCTCCCATACATATCATATCACATAAAAATTCACATTAACGAACCGTGTAAACTTTTATTTGTTTGTAACGACTTTTTGGGATGATAAAATTTAAGGCACTTTTACTTTAACTTAACCCTCTTATTTGAACGCATGTGAGTTACAAAAAGTCACTATGTTGACTTCGTTGCAAAGGATTTATTTTTGAAAAGGACATTTATACACACATTTTGCAATCCTTGGGCCATTATAGGTAGTATTTCATAGTTATATGCACCCAGCATACTGTTCAATGCCTACTTTTGTTTACCACATACTGTGTTAAAAAACAAACTTTAGGCAAATCCACTTTTTTACACTACACGACTGAAAATGAGCAGTTAATTATTGGAAATAATGCTAGCGACAATAAACTGATCAGCTCCAAACAGCACCGATTCGGCCATCCCCGTTTAACTTGAGAGTTTCAGTCGCAACAGCTGGGGAATATATTTTCTAATAGGTTTTAAAAATAAATAAACAAAAACTGAAAGAAAATTAAAAAGTCAACAGAAAAGATAACCTTTTACATCAATTTTTTTTTGACATATCCAGTGTTACCAATAGATACACACCAAATATGCTGCGTTGCCAGCTCTTTTTTTTTAAATCGAGTTACTTAACCCTGATTAGGTAATTATTTCATAAAAAAGGTTGGTGGATAGGTAAACTTGTTTAGCCGCGATTAGCAAGTTAATTCCAATTAGCTAGCCCTGATTAGAGTGTTTAATGGTGGATATGGGCATTAACCTCTTATTTTGGCGTGGCTGTTTGAGGTGTAATTTTCCTGTTTTTTCGGTGTCTTTTTAAGTTTGGGGATGTTTCTTAACGAAAGGTAGGTGTTTTTTTTTTTAAATTAATATATCTTATAAATAGGACGCATGATATAGTAATCAGTAAAACAAAAAATCTTTAAATCAAAGGCATGCTCATAAGGTCGCTTGACATGGAACAATAAAATGAAAATTGCTAACTATGAAATTGTTTTTATCTGCATTGCTTAAAAATATTATTGGTCGTGTGAAATTTTGTCTTGCTGCTGGTATGCAAAAAAATGGCAGATAAAATTACTGTCGAAGCTTACTTATTGCAGAAATCGATTTTGCTTTTGGAAAAGGGGCTTTAAAGTGTTTACTTAGTTGGCAGGCTTTACCATGGTGCAATAAAACAAAAATTGCATGAAAATCTCCTATTTACATCTTACTTTACTGGTACTGCTAAAGCGAGATGAGATGAGAAGCATACAATTCTTGTTTTGTTTCTTCATGTCAAGCGGGTTCTGCGTTTTTTAATTCTGAAAACTAAGGCTTGCATGAAGACCTGATTTCAGATAAGAATCATATCAAAAACATTAACAGGTCTTCCAAGCCAAGCCATTAGAAACCTTGAGAAAATCGTTCTATGAATTGTTGAGAACCCTGCTAAAATTTTTCCCTCGAATCTCATAGAAAATATGATATAAATTTTGTAGAAGATATTATCGGGTTTTGGGTCGGTTTTTGCAACATTTTCTATGATATTGGAGGAGATTTTATCAGGTCTATAGGCAGTGATTTTGATTTGGGATCGTTTTCTAGGTTATTTGAGGAGATTATATCAGTATTGTGACTCTAGAAGATCCTATGGGCAATGATTTTGGAGAAGTTTCTATGAGTTCTTGTGAGAGCGGTTTCTAGGACATTTGAAGAGATTCTATCAGTATCATGATTCTAGAAGATCCTATGGGCAAGAAGATTTTATCGGGTTTTGGGTCGGTTTTTGCAACATTTTCTATGATATTGGAGGAGATTTTATCAGATCTATGGGCAGTGATTTTGATGGGTTTTGAAGAAGTTTCTATGCGCACATGTGGGATCGGTTTCTAGGATATTTGAAGAGATTACATCAGTATTGTGATTGTAGAAAATCCTATGGGGAATGATTTTGGAAAAGTTTCTGAGTTCTTGTGGGATCGGTTTCTATTCTTGGTGATTTTTTGCAACGTTTTATAGGATATTGGAGCAGATTCTATCGGCTCTACGAGCAGTAATTTTGATGGTTTTTGAAGAAGTTTCTATAAGTAATTGTTGGAATTAGTTTGTAGAATACTAGAAGAGATCATATATTTATATTATGTATATTTTTAGATTTTAGGTGAATTTTTGAAACAAATTCAAGAATATATGTGAGAAAATTCTACCAGTAACGTGATTATGGGCAATAGTATTATTTTGTAGAATATTAAAGGGTACTATCAATATCATACTTCCAGATTATTTAATAGGCCAAAGGATTTTATTTGGGTTTTGGGTCGGTTTTTGCAACAATTTTTAGCAGATTGGGTGACCTTCAATTACTCCTAGGGACAAAATTTCTAAGATATATAGAGATTTTATCAGTATCTTTTATAGGAGTCCTATTATAATCGTACCGTATTGTAGGGAATTCAGTAGGAGGATAATTTTATTATAGGATAGGAAGTTCTTGTGGAACCACTTTGATTTTCCGCTTATCTCTTAACCATTTTTTAAAGATAACATTTAATACAATTGAGTGTATTTAAAAACTTTAGAGAAATGTATGAGTGTATTTAAGCGAAATGTTTAACATAGTTGTATATGAAAAAAAAATATGATCTAAAAGTTTAGCGAAGGTCGGTAAAATCTTCTTTTTTTGAGGTTGAATTTGTAACATTATTTTCTTGTAACCTAGATAACTTTTCAAAAAATAGAGTTATAGTAGCTTTTAGCATTGTTTAATATGTAAGGAAAAATTAGATGACACTTTTTTAAGCCAAATTGATAGTTATCGTGTACCAAATGAGCCGCGCACTTTTTATTTTAACATTTAAAAAAAATATTCTCCAAACGAATTACGATACTGATATAATCTCCTCAAATATTCTAGAAACCGATCCCACAAGAACTCATAGAAACTTCTCCAAAATCATTGCTAATAGGAACCCCTAGAATCACGATGCTGGATAGAATCTCATCAAATATTCTATAAACCGATCTTACAAGAACTCATAGAAACTTCTCCAAAATCATTGCTGGTAGGAACTCCTAGAATCGCGATGCTGAATAGAATCTCATCAAATATTCTATAAACCGATCTTACAAGAACTCATAGAAACTTCTCCAAAATCATTGCTAATAGGATCTTCTATAATCATGGTACTGATAGAATCTCATTAAATATTCTAAAAACCGTTGCAACAAGAACCCATAAAATCTTCTCCAAAATCATTGCGCTTATATATGATCTTCTGGAATTACGATACTGATAGAATCTCATCAAATATTCTAGAAATCGATCCCACAAGAACTCATAGAAACCTCTCCAAAATCATTGCTGATAGGAATCGCGATACTGGATAGAATCTCATCAAATATCCCGGAAACCGATCCCACAAGAACCCATCGAAACTTCTCCAAAATCATTGCTCATATAGGATCTTCTATAAACACTATACTGATAGAATCTCCTCAAATATTCTAGAAACCGATCCCACAAGAACCCATAGAAACTTCTCCAAAATCATTGCTCATAGGATCTTCTATAGTCACGATACTGATATAATCTCCTCAAACATCCTCAATACGTCATTCTCATCAAATCTCCTTTAAAACTGTGTATTAGTTCGTTGATAAAATCTTCTCCAAACGCACACCCTTATACAAACTGATAAAATATCCTAGACTTCTGTCTTATAAAACATCCTTGATTCTCATAAAAGTAACTAGTCTTATCCAATCTTATAATTTATTCTAAAACTACAAGCTGTTAAAGACATCATATATTCCGTATATAATCTTCTCTGCTTCTAAAAGATTATAAAATATTATCGAAAAAAATATTGGCCTTCTCATTGGATCTTATAGAACTTATAAAAACATGATAAAAACTTCTCCGATCTGGATGAGATTCGAGAAGAAAATTTTACCAGGGAAGCCTTCCTTGATAATTTAAGGTTAACATGAACACATGATTGAAAGGGTGCACCAAAAAACCAGCCAAAGTATGTTAGTCGCAATATGCAACAACTTTTAAGAGAGCGAAAGCTAACAACACTTTGAAATGATTATGAAAATTCAAGGTAATATAAACAAGAAAAGGCGACATTTTGTGTCCGTTATTTTTAATTGTTTTTGTGTCAAAAATGTATCGAGTGTTCTTAAACACCGCAAACTTTGAAGTTTGAGACAACCCAACAAACACAAATCGTCGGCATTGAATCGGGCCAATATCGACAACGTCGACAGTGTGTTGGCATCGGCAACTACACTCTGGCCCGATGTTGGTCAGATTGCGATTTTCAGTTTTCGGTCAATAATCGGCAACTGACGGAGGTCCACATTACTACAGTCGACTTTATGCCGATACCACTTTAGGACCGACGATGGTCCGATTGTTTAATCGGACGAGAATCGGCAACTGACGATGGCCCAATTTACTATAATCGACATTATGCCAACGCAAACCTTATCTGCGGTAGGGCAGACGACGGTCTGATTGGAACTTTGTTTCATCGGAGGAGAATCGGCAACTGATGACGATGGCCTGATTTACTATATAGTCGACATTATGCCAACGCAAACCTTATCTGCTTTAGGACCGATGATGGTCCGATTGGAACTTTCTTTAATCGGTCGAGAATCAGCAACTGACGATGGCCCGATTTACTATAGTCGACGTTATGCCGGCGACCACTTTATCTACTTTAGTACCGACGATAGTCCGATTGGAACTTTGTTTGATTGGTCGAGAATCGGCAACCGACGATGGTCCAATTTACTATAATCGACATTATGCCAACGCAAACCTTATCTGCGGTAGGGCCGACGACGGTCTGATTGGAACTTTGTTTCATCGGAGGAGAATCGGCAACTGATGACGATGGCCTGATTTACTATATAGTCGACATTATACCAACGCAAACCTTATCTGCTTTAGGACCGATGATGGTCCGATTGGAACTTTCTTTAATCGGTCGAGAATCAGCAACTGACGATGGCCCGATTTACTATAGTCGACGTTATGCCGGCGACCACTTTATCTACTTTAGTACCGACGATAGTCCGATTGGAACTTTGTTTGATTGGTCGAGAATCGGCAACCGACGATGGTCCGATTACGTCACCTTAAAATTTTTAAACTGCTTAATAGTTTCGTCCTAGTATGTAGAGATGGCGCTAATGTCACTATGTTCCCTGTACAGTGGAAGATAATAATATATATATATATAATGAGCAAAGATATTTCAAAACTAGAATGCGGACTTGACAAGATGGTGGTACTTCACTACAAGAATCACCTCTTTTGCCACTTAAACCAGCCCGACTGGTTAAGCACCCCCATTATGGAAACTTTGTAGTTTGCCAATGTCGGGCCGCTTTAAGCTACCACCGACGAACCTCCGTCAATCGCCGACGTTGGACCGCTTTAGGAAACCAATGACGGACTTGAATAGACCAGCTTGCCTACGTTAGACCGACCAAATTAGGCAGTTGTGGGCGGATGGTCGGTACCATGTGGTTAAACCATATCGAACCTAAATCTTACGGCGACGGTATGCCGATGTCAGCAAAAAGTAAAATTTACCATTGGTCCGACGACGGGCCACAATCTAACGCTGCATCCGCAAATATACTTTGACCTACATCGCAAAGCGGACAAAAAATGCTGCTGGTCCGATGTCGTAAATCGACGTCGTGTCGATGATGACAAATTCGGCAATCGACTTCGGACCGACGAAGGCCCGAGGGAACCGTGTTTGCTGGGAACTCAAACACCGCAAGGTTTAAAGTTTTGAGAATCGGATTATAAACAATAAAGGCCGTCATCTTGGATCCACTATTTTCATTTTTTTAAAGTTAAAAGTCAAATATTTTATTGAGTGACCTTAAACACCGCAATGTTTCAACTTTGAGACAAATCCCAGCAAACAGTGGTTGTCCGGGTTACGTCCGGTCGAGTGCCGTCAGCGTTCGGTAACCAGAAGAAGAGAAGTTTAAGTCCAAATTTGTATCTGCAAAACTATACCGGCCCCCTGCTTTTTTACATACGAGTTACCGGTCCGGATAAACAACGCATCGGCCAGTAATGGCCGTTTCTGTCAACGCCGGCGTATAAAATTTAATCACAAATAAAAAAAATATAAGAAAAATAAACATGACCTTTTTTACAATAAAACAGATATTTCAAGAATACAGGCCTATTATATAGGTAATAGAAAAAGAAGCCCTCTGTAAATCAGCGTTGTAATATGCTCACTTGATTTTATTGGGTTTTTTAAAATAATCGATATTTTTTTAATAGGGATATTTTGGACCGCTTAAAATTTTGATAGTGTTTAACAACCACAACACTACCAGTACCACTCATCGATTTTACCAGAGTTTTTGGAACACATTAAAAACTGTCATTTGTAAAAAAATTTAAAGATGAAGAAAAATAAAAAATTTGGCTTAATTTTACAAAATAAGTGTTTTATAAGTTAGAACCTTGTAATATTTTATTTATAAGTGTCAAATAAGCGTTCCAAAATATCCCTAATGTCAACAAGAAATTTTTAAAATTATTTAAAATATGTCAAAAATTATGTAAAACCACATAATTGGTTTCGAGACATTCACAGTGCGAAATTTGATACAAATTTGCTGGACGGTTTTTGTGATTAACTAATTGGCAAAAGCACATTTTTTATTCAAATTCTCTCTTAATACTTCCAAACTCGAATGTCTATAACTCGATCTGTTTGGGTGAACCCTTCAAGATCGAGTTTTATAGGTTTATTAATTGATCCCGAAAAGTTTTAAGCACTGGATTTGAGAGCGACTTGCTGAATTGATGTAATGGATGGGGTCTATTAAAACACAAAAGAATTGGGAATTGATTTTTTTCCATTAATTTTGTTTTAACTGTTTTGTCACCGGAACACTATAAATACCTACCAAATTTCAAGTTTCTAGCCCATTGGAAAATACTTGGCAACGATCCGCCACCAGAGAGGCAAAAGCTCTGTAAATAAAAATACGCAAAATTAAAAGCCGGTCCTGCATTTTTAAACGTCTCCCAAACAACAAAATCAGTCGCGACGTGGTGGCCGTCTCCACGCCCTACCTCTAATAGAGTTGTGGCGTCATATCACGGCGACGGTTTTATTACTACTATACCTCGAGGTATTCACCGTTCTTGGGAATGCATTGGGACGGTTATACAACTACATCGCGACGGTAAAGATTACTCTTGATATAGGAATTATGTCGTCGCGGGTAGTAAACGGGCACGTTATCCCGACGTCCTGTTTACCACATAAAGTAGTAGTATACATAAAGTATAAAATATGTGAAGACATGACAGAAAACAAAAATATTATCTATATCATAACCTATACCTAATAATTACCATTTTATTAACCATTTTTCTGAAGTCACAACATCTTAAATTTATGAACGCATAGCACTTTACTGACTAAAAATGCTGATTTTTTGATAAAAAGAACGCGCGCCCCACAGTTTTGACCTAGTTTTATCTAAAATGTCGATAAAAAATCGGAATTATTTGAGGTTAGGATTTCCAAATTAAATGTATTTCCAGTTTTAATATGGTTTATTATTTAAATATTAATATTTTTACTTCTATTGATACATGCAACTACTAATCAATGATTTAATGAGATATTTTTAAATTTTGATTTGAATTCCATGTTTAGTAGAAGTAAATAACATGGTGGCGTCGCTCATCAATTAATGTCAGTAAAGTAGCGATAACTCGTAGATAACGTTTTTCCACTATATGCACATTTATTTCTTACCTCGTGGTAGATAGGTGACCGTGTAGACTCCATAACTTTGTAGTTTTGTATTGAGTAGGGGCTCTGAATTGCAACCAAATTAATATCAGTAGAGTTGTTACCTTGTAAAAGTAATATTAAAGAAATTAAATGTGACAACTATGAAGTAAGCCCCGCACTGTAAAGTTTTTTCGGGTTTCTAGTAATGGTATATAGTTATATAGTGGAATATATTACTTTCGCGTATAACTTTATATTTTTACGACAGTGTCGTAATTTTTTAACAGTAATAGTGACCACACTAAGTGAAAATAATGAAATTTTCCCTATTTTTTTCGTACGAAATATTACTACGCTTTAACCCTTTTTTGGTGGCAATGAAAATGGCACCAGTGAAATTGGCTATAATTGTTGCTTGGGCTTAATTGAACTTAAATTCATATTTTTTGTGTTACTTTCTTTCTTTGTTATGTTCGGTATACAAATAAAAACCAATATCATAGCCACTTTAACAGGCATATTAATTTTTCATTCATCAAGTATCTCTGACCCGGCCCGGCGCTAGGGTGTTGGCCGCCTGAGGCAAATTCGTAAAATTCCGCCCCCGTACCACCAATACAGTTTTTTTTTACTTTTTTGTCAGGTGGCAATAAATTTAATTTCAAATCATTTTTAGTAATTTTTTTTATTTATTCTACTTTCAAATGAAACATTAAAATTTTACAGAAAATCAAAATATTTAAAGTTAAACATTACTTATACATAAGCAACACTGAATAGATAGTTTTTGGTCATGCTCAAAACGCCCGACGACTAACGCTATTTGACACTGTTGATATTTGAACGTCATATATGGTTAGGGGCTGCCGTGAAACTCCGAAAACCTACGGACGGTTAACATAAGAATATTGACGTACGGGTGGCGTTGCGCTCAATATAGCCAAGACACCCAAACGTGTTTTTCTAAATAAAAGCAATAAATTTAGGTACTTTTTATCCTCTTCTCGGAACTTAATTAAGAAGATATAAATTTTGCTGTAGAATCGAAAACCACGGTAAACTAATTTTATTTTGAAAATTAGAAACAAAAACTAATAAAATATCCCAAAGGTCAAATAAAACCTATACCAAAAAGGCTATTTTGAACTGTCAAAAGTTATCGTTGTCGGTGAAGTTATCGGGCTGTAAAATAGCACGATGAAAATCTAATAACTAAAGTAAAAAATAACAACTTAAAACTTATTAATCAATTCAGGTACGGTATAGTGCGTACCTTCGGTGCAAAGGAACAACAAATCATAAAAAGGCACCTTTGTAAAGCTAAATTATTTAATATATTATTAACCAAAAAAGTTAAAAATTTAAGAGGGAATTTGAGTCAAAATATGGTTTCCATAGTGAAAAGCTTGAACAGGTAGTATTTTTTTATAATTATTAAAGTTTCAAAAATTTTCTGGATTTTTTTTCCGCAAATCCGTTAATAACTTCATCATAACTAAGATTTTGTGCAGTAAGCCTTTCTTCCTCCATACAGGTCTTTTTATAGGTCTCAATAATTTTTAATTTAGAGGATTAGATTTTAGATAATTTTTAATTTAATCTTTCTCCAGGAGCAACTGATACTGGTAAAGTTAATAAAATTCGTATTGCAATAAAAACATTGGGAAAATTTCCTTCCAGCACACATTGTTTTAGAAATAGTTGGGCAGAATTTCCAAAGTTGCGGTGATTTTGATATAAATTGGTATAATCAATAAACCTAAGAATATATTCACTAAAAGCTATTTTTTTTTCGGCGTCGCATTGTGGTCGGCGTCGCGACGCTTTAGAATGTGTCGTGACTTTCATTTAATTTTTGTAAAATAGTTAAATAACCATAATAGCTAGAAAATATTTTATTTCACTTTTAGGAAGGCGATAAGTGGCCCTTTGTAACGAGGTATCACACTGTAAAAAAATATTTTAAGTCTTTGTAGAAAAAAGTAATTAAAATGATATTTACTGAAATTAACAAATTTGTGTTTTCCCGAGTGTTTTCCTTAATTTTGGTTAATTTGATGCAGTTAAATTGCTTTAAGGTTGATTTTGGTTTTTTCTAGAAAATAAGGTTCCTTTGAAGTATATCTACAACAATTTGTTAAGATATAAACAATTACTTTGCAGGTTATGTTGTACAAAGGTATTGAAGTTGGTGAAGTCGGTTTTGTTCATAAAATATGGTATTTTCGTTTAAAATAGGAATATTGCTCTCCCATCCGTTACTTTTAAACGATTTGTTTTATATTTTTTATAATATATATTTCTTTAGAATTAAATAGAGAATAAAAAATGTTTTATTGAAATTAAGAAAAATAATCAGGGAGTTTATAATTAAGCTCCAAACGCTAAAAATAATGGTTAAAAAATTTTCGCATCTTTTCGTTTATGTCCTTGGGATTACCATATTTTCTGGGTGATTTTGATCCTCCACTAGAATTATGTTTTTTAAGAACCAAGCTTTTAAAAATTGTACGAATTTACAAAAATCAATTTGCGGTTTTCACGCCGGGTGCCCCAAAGATAGCTATTTCTGAAGAATTGACAGAATGCATTAAAAATATATAATTTTATTATAACTTGTTATGTATGAAATAATTATTAGAAGTAATATATTTATGATCTTTAAAAAATAATTAGTATGGGTGCTAACGACTCATAATAAAAGTTTAATTTTATTTAATTTGTTCTCTCACGACTTGATTCGAGTTACTATTGCTAAAAAGGGCAACGCTTAAGGAGTTAAACAGGAAGTTTCCTCCTCCACCACATTCTATAACGGTATATTTCTTTCCAAATAAGTCAACTCTGCCAGTCTCCATTTTTGGTACACCTTAAAAGAACATAACCCTATTTAAACTTTCTGAAATGAATTATTACAATACTCTCGAATCTTTCAACAAAAGAAAATTATAAAATTTTCGTAAAAGTTAGGGCATGTACCGAAATCGATAGTTAATTTCTTGCAGAATTTCCGCACTTGTTTGCGCCAAAGTCGCACTCGTTTCGTTGTTACTGACTACTTAAGTTAGGGGGGAGGGGGGTATATAACTTGAGACATAAAAAGTTGCCCAATTTTTATGTCATGTTCTGTGACCACGACGCAATTTTGACGATCTTTCACCATAACCCTACCTTTTTTTTATAGTGTTTGGATGGTTTTGATGTTTTTTTACTGTAAGCAAAACGTCGGATATTAATATTTACATATGGTAGGCTGTCGGGGCTCGTCCCTGATACATAAAAATATGTCATGTTATTTCTTGTTTAAACAGCCATTTTCCTTATGTAATGTCTGCCTACGGTTAGGTTACCTAGGAGATAAGAGATAGAGAGGTAATAAGGCAGTTGCTACAACTACCTAATATTACATATAACTGCAAATATATTTTTTTTTATACCTTCATCAAAAACATGTTTAGTAACTGTTTGCAGATAACTAATAAAGCCTGGCTTTTTTGGTTACTGATGCAACGGGTGCAAAAAGAGACTTTTGTCCTTTTTTTTACCCAAAATTAAAGAAAAATAGCGGAAATAGTAATACTGAAAAAAATCTAATTATTCTTGTCTAAAAATTAAGCCATTTTCGCCAGTTTTCACCAAGTGTCTACGAAAAAATCATTTAAAAACATCGTCAAAATATCAAACTGTCAAAGATTAAAATGTCGCAACAATGAACATCACCGAGTAAAACGGCACATCGCTATGGAAACCATTGTTATTTTATTTACCAGCCGCCTTGATTTATAGTGTAAAGATGGTGTACTGCGAGAAGTGCTCTTCATTCGAGATTTTTAAAAGTATTTTCCTGTTTTTCTTGGATTTTTTGATAGAGGTATTAAAAAAAAACTGTTAACAACTCGCGGCTAAACTGTGCTTTATTTTACTCGCGTTTTTAAATACCTCGCTGCGCTCGTTATTTAAACCAACGATTGTAAAAAAAGCACTATTTTAGCCACTAGTTGAAAAAACTAAGCTATATGCAAAATAGTCGCAAAACAGAAAACCGTTGTGCTTGCGAGCTTTCCAAAGTAGCAGTTAGCAGATATATCAGTTTGGGACAGTTTTTATTGTATAGTTTCCTTTATTAATTCAAACCCTTCAAGTACGCCTATGGACAACAGTCCTTCACATCATCCCAAGTTCAATTATCTATATAGTTTTATCATTAAGAGGTATTACGTTATACTGATAAAAGAGATTAATCCAATAGATACTTAATTCTTTGTAGTCAGCTCACCTACTACATAATAGAAATTAAACTTTTTTGCACCTCGTGTAAAAATAAAGGTTTACTATATATTTCCAATAAAATTAAGATATCTATGAATTTAGTTCCTAGTAAAATAACATTTTTATAACAATGTTGACGATAATTTTGTAAATTTGAAAGTTTTTCAAAAAGTGCTATGTTTAAGAGTAGCTAGTGTAAAAACGGCGAATTAGATTTTTTAAAACGGTACATTTTTTGAAAGTTTGATTATTAATATACTTAATTCTAGTGGAGTATAAAGTCTCAAATTCGCAAAAGAAGAGATGAGAATAAGATACCCCCGACTATTTTGAATGACTGCATATATATATTTGATATTCCTGTTTAGTTGTTAATAATAACTTGGCAAAAAATGGCAATGAAAAGATAGTAGATGGGTTAAAAAAAAATGTTTTATTATAACTTACATTTTTGTTGTATTTTGTTAGAAATGCGATATCACCAACTTTAAGATTTTTTTGCATGTTTCCATGTAAAAATATAATAGTAATTTTCATATACCATGGTAGCCCAACTAAAAAAAAAACAATAATTTTCATAAGAACTCAAAATCAGCCATGAAGTGTTTTATGGGGAGCAAAAAAATCCAAAGTTTAATAATTTTCTCTCTTTTATATTTGAGAAAAATTCTAGTTTATACAATTCGTAAAAAAAACCTTAACATTTTGATTAAGGTTGTGATGCATTTCTAAGAAGGGATATATACTAGCTACCTAAAAGTAATTTTTCTACCTATTTTTGTTTTTGAGATATTTGACCAAAACTAGATTATTGTCAGTCTTTAACTTTGAGGCTACGTGACGCTACTTATAAAGCGACGCCGGTCAAAACAATATATATTTCTAACATAATATCGTGTCCTCAAACACCGTGCCAGGTAATATCAAAATCACCCAAAAATTTAAAAAATTAAAATTGACTGCCCGACTAAAAGTTAACTGTAGCCAAAGACCTTTTAAGATATTTCCAGATATAGAGGTAAGTGACAATATTTCATCTCTGAAGGTCCATACACTGTTGGCTTAAATATTCTTTAGTAACTGAAGAAAGCAGTGATATATCATACAGAAATTGGAAATATTCTGAATGTTATGTTGTTTTAAAAGATTAAAACGCTATTCTAACGATTTGGTAATTCTGTCCAGTACCCCGAAAAATATTTCCACTTTAAGTGCGACGATGCTTATTTGTGAGTGATTCAAAGTTGCAAATCAAAGTGTATTATGGTGTTTAATGATGTATGGTGGAGGGTGACCAGTGAAACCACTGATGAGCCTACGCTGGTTACCCAGGGCGAAACATCGTTTAATCATTTCTCTTTTCGCTTTGGTCCTTTGTGTGTTCCTTGTGGGATGCTCATTCAAGTTTAAATTTTCGTTATTTCCACTCAAGATCTTTTGTTTTTAAGTTTCTTTTCGGTTGAAGTAACTGATTTGGAGGGTTATTAACTTCTTTTTTGTTAGAATTTATTTTGTTTAGAATTGCATACCATAGCAGACCACAAACTACAAAATTAAAACTTTTTTTTATCTAAACCGTCAGCTTCATTTAGCACTGTGGCATCCTTGGAGCAACTATTCAATGCTCCAAGGTGGCATCAAATATCGAATTAATAATCTCAATAAGCGCATCATAGACATCGCCAAGTTGATATTTTAAAGCTCTCATTGAGTCGATTCGGCTTCCCCAGCGGGTTTCGCAGAACGGTCTCAATGTTAACAAACTTATTTTTTGACTTAGAATTACCCAGCGTTGGATAGACGCGACGAAAAGGAGGAAACAACAAATGAACTATTGAAAAAAAATCAACAGCCTCGAATGTTGCTTTAACGGAATCGTTGATCACCAAATTGAGATAATGTGCAGCACATGGCACAAACATAGCGCGGAGATTAACGTCTAGTGTTTTCTGAATACAGACACTTCGCGACACATAAAACGCATACGCCGATTTTTTATGCAATATGTCCCTTACGATTTAGCAACCTTTTGTGTCACAGTCTTGTCTAACTTAAAAATGCGACGACAGCTTTCGATAAATCCCAAAGCAAAATTAGATGGAGGTTGGTCTGTTCGTCGGGTCGCCGATCATTATGAACGAGACAAGTTCACTATAGTACGACTAAAAAGAAAATACGAAGAAGGAACTGCTTGACGAAAGGAAGGAACTGGCTTGACCAAAGTCAGCACACCCCAACAGGATCAGCAAGTAACTAATTTCCTGGAAGAACACCCATTTCTCAACGTGTGGAGCTGGATTTCGTCAAGGGGACATGATGCGCTTTTCAGGATTCAAGGAAGATTTATGTGAACATGATACAAAATATTATGCCTCCGGAAATATGCGATTTATATACCGATGGTTTTGTGTATCAACAAGACAACTGCCCGGTACACACTGCATTATTTCCAGTATTTCTCAGCAGTGGTTCAGAAGCATACTATTGAACTTTTGCCATGGCCAGGAAAGACCCCCGATGCCAATCCCATCGAGGCGTATGGGGGCTCATTGCAAAAAAGTTATCAAAATTTAATATTCTTCCACGGAATGCTGACCATTTGATGGAAATACTAGTTAGAGCTTATGAAGAGATCGTTAAAGAAAATCCAAATTTATTTGAAATTTAGCAGACTGAATGCCAAGGCGTTTAGCAAAAAATTATTCAATCAAATGGTGCATTGACCAGATACTGAAGTTAATATTTTTTATTTTTGTTTATCGATAGGTTTTTTTTTATTTCTATTTTTTTAAAAATATTTTGTTGTTTATAAAACTCATCCTGTTGATGTGAATTGCCCTTGCTTAACCCAAAGCCTTGCAGTTCTTTCTTCTTCGTATTTTCCTTTTAGTCGCGCTATAGTGGACTTGTTTCGTCCATTGTAACCGGCTATCTGACGAAGAGACCATCATTATCCTAGTTTTGCCAAAATTTAATTGAATTGCTTTTTTTAATAATAAAAATTTTAAAAAAGAAAAAGATCCAAAGATCTTGGGAGGAAAGAACGAAATTTCAAAATTGGACGAGTGTCCCACAAGGAACACACAAAAGTCCAAAGCGAAAAGTGAAACAATTAAACGATGTTTCGCCCGGGGTGACTAGCGTGGGCTCGTCAGTGGATTGGATTCACTAGTCACCCTCAATCCAGACATCATTTAACACCATCGCACACTCTGACTTCCAACTCTGAAACACTCACAAATAGGCATCGTTCCGCATGGTACTCATGCGGAACGATGCCTCTTGAATCCACTGACGAGCCCACGCTAGTCACCCCGGGCGAAACATCGTTTAATTGTTTCACTTTTCGCTTTGGACTTTTGTGTGTTCCTTGTGGGACACTCGTCCAATTTTGAAATTTCGTTCTTTCCTCCCAAGATCTTTGGATCTTTTCTTTTTTAGATTCTTTTCGGTTGATGTAACTGATTTGGAAGTTTTAATAAAAATTTTGTTTTAAAAGTGTTTAATCTTTGGTTTTCTATATTTCGTAACATCAACCGGTGCCTCCGGTATTTAATAGACCTTCCATCTACTCGCGTTTTAGTGAGCTTTGAACGTATGTGGCAGCCATTTTGACAATTAACCAATGTAATATCTGTCAAGTGTCAAAAATGGCTTCAGCATACGTGTAAAAGGGTACTAAAACGGGAGGTGTTGGCTCGCCTCCATGTCGGAGGTATCGCATCAACCTTAAAACTAAAGAACCAGTAAATATCGGGAAAAATACTTTCAGTCTCCTTAATAAAATTTGTTTATGTTTTCTAAAAGTGTTAACCTACAAAAGTCGGTAACAATAAGCAAGCAAAATTTTTAAAATATAGACATTTGCCTAACTTCTGCTGTATGCGTTTTATGTGTCGGGAAGTGTACATTATACATTATCGTAGCTTTGGCCTCTGAGGTCTCCAATATTGAAAGTTAAATCATTAGGTTTGGCCAAAATTGCTTCGGTTACATTTTGGCCTCAAGTATTGATTAGAGGACCTAATTTCCAAAGTCGATAAATAAAACTGAAAAACTTTTTAGTTATAATATTTTGAAGTTATTTGTTCGACCTGCGGCCGCCCCCAGAAAACGGCGAAAAATTTTTTAGTTATAATTTTTTCACAGCATTTGGTTGGCCTGCGGCCACCCTCCCCCAGATGCGGCCGCTTGAGGCGGCTGCCTCGCCGCCTCACCCCAAGCGCCGGTCCTGCTCTGACATCATGTTGTTTCACCCTGGTGCATTTGATTCATATGAAAGCGTAATATGAGGGGTTATTCGGAGTGATTAAAGGTTAGCAGTGTAGTTATAATGCCGATTATCAAGGCCTAAAGCGTTTGATTCTGGCAACTTAAAAATCTGATTTTTCTTCTGTGGAAATTGAGGTTATGTTAGAATTGTCGTAAGTTTTCGCCATTTTGGATTCCAAATATAGGTTTTTAAAAACGTTATTTAGGGTTTCAACATGTTTTTCAATAGAAATATTGCTTGTTTAGGGTTATCAACAAAATACAAAATTCAATATTTCTCCCAGAAAGCAAAAAACGTATGTGAAAAAGTGTTATTTAAGCCCATGAAAATTTTGTGAGTATATTCAAAAATTCGACGGTATACACGGGACCGCAGCTGATTTTCAGAGTAGGATGACTGGAAAAACAGCAAATACCCCATTAAAATTGACATATAGTTAAAGCAACATACTAAAAGGTGCTATTTAACAAGTGTATTAAAGTGAAGAGGACCAAATTTGGTAAGGACGATAAGAAGGTCAAATCCAACAATATTGTTGAAAAAATTTAGGGTTCAGCTATAATGCGTTTCAATATGGCAACTGATACTTATATATATGAAAATGGCGACCTATAACCATATTTTATTTTATCCAATTTGGTAAAAAATGATGCGTTAACAACTCGCGCCTAAACTGTGCTTTTTTTACTCGCGTTTTTAAATACCTAGCTGCGCTCATTATTTAAACCAACGCTTGTAAAAAAGCACTATTTTAGCCACTAGTTGTAAAAACGACTATTTATATGCTTCTTCAAAGTTTAACAATTTTTCTTAACAATATTGGTTGGAATTGACCTTCTTATCTTTCTTACCAAATTTAGCCCTCTTCGCTTTTTGATGAATTGCGCCCTTTAGTATGTTATTTTTGCAATATGTTAATTTTACTGGGGTATTTTTCAGTCTCAAACCTCATCGAACTCTAAGAATCGAATTTGGCATATATGCCCAATAGTTTGAGATACATTTGAAGTTGGTCTGACAAAAAGTCGAATTATTAAGATTTTTTAAAGAGAAAATGGCAAAAATTTATTATATAAAAGGTTATTTAAGGTTGGATGGCCTTGAAAGTAAATTTTTAGGAATGGTCGTCCTCGAATTATATGGTATTGAGTATAATCATGCCCCGGTTGCAAAAGTTGAATTTTTTATGAATTTTGGCCGCCATCTTGAGAGATGACGTCGTATCAACCAATTCTATACGGATGCAAATAAAACACCGGGTAACACTTGATTGTGTGACACAAAACTCCTTCATTCAAAATCCCACGGACTTACACATGCCCCTTCACTAATATAGACAAAAATGATCATTGGGTAAGAAGAGGCGTTTTTTAGGAAATTTCGTACAAAATTAAAAATGTTTGGTCTTGGAGGTACCCATAGGCAAATTTAGCACTTTGTTAAGTATCACACAACCACCATGCAGGGGCCATGTTTTTAAATTCATCTTTAGGGTCGGTGGACCGGTTGTGATGGCTTAACATAACCTTAAAACAAGTATTTAGTCGCTAGTTCTGAAGACAGTTCTTCGGATACGAGCTTGAACTAATTTTTGGGTAAAATGAGCATCTACATACTGTTGGAGATCTCCTCAATTTCTTTCGCCATTAGATCAACCTGAAGTGACCTGCCATCGTACTCGAAGCAGTAGAAATCTTTGAAAACTTATTTACTCTAAGTCGTTTACGAAAAAACTGCGAAATAATTAAGGTTATGTCATATGTCATGTACACCGGGGCGTTTCTTTATTCGGCGTTTGATGGCCAATCTGACATTCACACTAATCATCTGTCCATTAGTCGATGCCACCGAACTTGAAAAAGCATTGATTTTAAAAACATGCCAATCTTAGAACTAGTACCTTTTATGAAAACGCCACGGAAATGTGCATTTTTTAAAATACAAAGTTTCTTCATAAAGTACACAACAAAATTTCACACTAAAAATTTCCTTCACATGTAAAAATGTCCATAAGATGTGAAATTATCGCACACTGGCCCGGATTCGACACCTGGGCGGACACGCATGTTTTTGCATATAATTTCATAAATAATTGACTCAAATTTAAACAAATGGTTGCCTAAAGAGTACAGAATTATGATATATTCTATTTTTAAACGATTTTATTTAACTTCACAGAGCCTGGCTGTAAACTGTCTGTCTGTCGTCTATCTATCAAATCAAAGATTATAAATTATAATATTACAAACATTTTGGGATTCATTCACTTCCCGTGAATCGATACATGTAGGTACATAAAAAGAATGAAAAAAAAAGATTACATTTTTTTTTTAATAGTCAAGCAAATAGTAAATTGCTGATTTTATTAGAAATCTGTAAATTCTTGCTGGCACTTTTTAAAGCTGTTTTGACAAGCGAGCGCAACCTAGCGCAAAAAGGCAAAAGTGGCCCTCTAAAGACAAAGGTTTAAATAACCTTCCGTAAACAAATTGAGATACGACATCAATACATATTTTTTTATATTCTTCCTCAAAGTTTGTCATTTTTTCAAAAAGGTAAATTTTCTATCCAATTTACAAGCACGTTATACTGTGATTAGCCAATGAAATTGGAAAAACTATAATGTATTGTAAAGAGTAATCTTTGTACTTATGCCATCCATTACCAAGACCAAAAATATGTCACTTGAAATAAAGACACAAAAAAATATAGACTAAAGAGGTTTGGTTACAAAAAACAGCCAACTTTGACAAGCTGTAGAAAGTCTATGAGGAAAAATGATGAGGTAACTCTTACGGTCATGGATGTTTAGATACGCTATCTGTAAAATAGTTTCCAGGTATTTTAACACATAGCAAAAATTCGCCTATGTCCTCCCAGATCACATAGGAGAGACCAGTGTGCGTCGGTGATAATTCAACTGCAGTGACGCGACATGTAATGAATGAATTATAATAATTTTTTGTTGTTTCAAGAAAATTCCCCTTCTTTGGGCAATTTATGCATTGAAAAAAAAATTGTTGTTAGTTGCGTTTCTTTTGTGAAATAATCCTGTAAATACCACTCGAGCTTTAAAACTATCCATGCCTGTTTTCTTAGCAAATTAGTAAGTAAAGTAAAAGCAAAGTAAAATTACAGAAAATACGCTTGTAATATGTTCCGGATATCGAGCAGAACAGATATCAGTATAAACATTCCTCTGGTTAAATTTATTGTTGGTTGGCAATCTAGAAAGATATGTTCCGAGGACTCTGGTTTTGATGTTACAAATATTTACATGAGTAACTACTTTTTGTATAACGAGTTTTACATTTTAAAAAATCCAAAATTACTATTTTAAGTCATAAAAATAAGAAAATTTCAAATTTATTCGGTTCGAATCGGTTAAAAACAAAAATGATAAAAAAACGCTTTTATGTCGAGTTTATGTACATATTTAATATGATATACCGCACACTTTTTGGCATACTTTTATTTACGGAACACTTTTATCCAACATGCATACGCAAAAAACTAAATGTTTCATTAGTAAAGTTGAAAAAATGCACAAAATTCTTTTTTTTTTAAATTTATTTAAAACTATTTGTACAGATTTGGCTAAAATTAAAATCTCTATTTAAAATTTAATGTGGTCAATAAACGAAGCGGATGAATTTTACAACGAAATTGAGATATTTTTTGCATGTGTACAATATCTAAGGAAATATCCAAGAGATGGAAGAGTATATCCCATAATAAATAATTTATGTTTATAGACTCCAATATATTATTTTCCTGGTGGCCATATTTTTTTACTAATTTCTTTTATAAAACCCGCGAACCTCGGTGAAATGTTTTATAACTTTTTTACTTTTTCGTACGCAGTGTAAATAGCAAGACAAGTTTCTATAATGAATATGTCTTGTTCTCGTTAAAATACTTTCTAACTATTATTAAATAAGCATTTTTTTAACAAACTGATTCTTTAATTTTCATATTATTAAACAAATACCACTATATCTCCACACTAAAATAAATTGAAATAACAGGATTTGGTTGCTATACGACCTTTCGAAAATAAACAGAATAGAAATTGACAAATAAAATATAAATTCTATCTTATAAGCAAAAAAATATCTTTTGTTTGTTTTTAAAAACTTTTTATGTTTCAACTAAAACATATAATGAGTGAACAGTTAGAAAGGTAGCAATGCTAGAATTATAATACATAATTAATAATTGATAAAAAAAAGCCGTCATAAAGAATGTTTAGAGTAGCAGCGCTAGAATAACATGAAAGGCCGTCATACCAAATACCAAGAGCTACCCAAACATTCACAAGATAGACTGATTGATCGATAGAATAATAAGGATTTATTAATTAATAATGAAGCGTATTTTTTGACAAGAACTAAGAAAAATTTCTCTAAGAAATCTAAAATATTGTCTTCCAGAAACATTTCCAATGAAAAAGAGGCCATGGAAAGACAAAAATTTGACATTGCTGGTTGTATCTTTTGGGTAACAGCAATATTTCTCCAAACTTATCAAAAAATTAACTCTGCTGTTATTAATGTACTTCTGTGAATAGATCCATGAATTTCCGATACTGTAGCTATTAACCAGTTTATTTTTGAATCGAAACCAACCTTATTTTCTTTAATATAAATCCTGTTAATCGCTATCTGATGGCGATCTGGACCTTGATTTGGAATGAGATCTGGATCTAGATTTTGAGCGCGACCTGGATTTTGATTTCGATTTGGATCTCGACCTAAAAAAATAAATTTAGTTGCGTTTAAGAGAAAGGGAAGGGACTTTTACACACATTTTATTTAGAAAGTTTTACTAAAAAGTTGGTTGTATTATGAGTGCCGCCGAAAAGGGGTTGGATGTACTAAGAGAGAGATTATACAAAACTCCTTTTAAAAAATTTACTATTTCTTAGAGAAATGTTTTTTTTTTGTTTATATGGGTTGTGTGGCTTAATAAACACAAATATAATTATCTTAGGAGGAGAAATTTTTCCAAAAGAGGAACAATTGCTTTTTGTCAACATTAACATCAAGTTGCAGACTCCATATAAACAAAAAAAAAGTCAAGTTATCCTCGGAGTGTAAATTGTTTTTATAAAGAGGGGACAAAATTCTAGCATAAATACTTTTAGTTGTTCTTTTTCCGAAGAAACAAGCTATCTTCCCTCCCCCGCTTTTGCTTTTAAACCTAAATACAAAATTTTTGCATGTGGACAACCTGGTTGAGGAAAAACTTAATAGTTTTGTTTTTAATTTTGAATACTCTAACTAAACAAAACGAAATATACTTTTAAGGTGGAAAGCATCATAAGATGGTTTTCGTAAGTGATACCCTTTAAAAAACAATTCTATCAGGGTGTCGACAAAATTATTATTACAAAACTAAAAATTAGTTATTTGGGCCAAAAAAGGGGGAAAAGATAACTCAAAAAAATCTCAATCCAAACTTTGAAAACTGCGTTCCGCTATAGCCGCTAAGGTTCTCGAGTTGTGAATTTTTATACAGTTCAACCACCCCTTTATATACAAACCCTCACCAGAAACTAATGGCCTTATAAACAGTGATTTTTGAGTTATCAAGACAGAGAGACTGATAGACAGACAGTCAGACAGTCAACATCACAAAATTTTGTAATTGTGTTGTTTGACCCAAATAAAATACCTCATTTGGAGTGGAAATACAAAAACTTTTGACGATCTCAAAATAGCCTTCCATACCTGTTGGTATGAGCTGCTAAAAATGAACACCCTAGAATTTTTTATTTTCATTAAACAGCATTATTTATAAATTGTATGTATCGATATTTTTTGTCATTTTTTCTTTCACATGCATATCCATTTTTACCTAAATTTTAAAATTTCCCGTTTATTAAAAATTCCCGTTATTTTCCCGTCTTCTTCCCGTGTCGCAAAAATTCCCGTCATTTTCCCTTATTTCCCGGATTGTAGACACCCTGTGTATTCTGTTATGATAGAAAATTTATTTTTAAATATTGATTAAGTTTAAAACCTGTGGTGATGTTTTTTTTTGGAATAACACGCTATCACAGAGGACTTCCGGATTCTTTTTAGCATATTTTGATTAGTAATAAAAAGTATTATAAGTGGTTTTATCGTATTTCATACTGAGCGATTTTTAGTTAACTTTTGAATGCCGTATGTGACAACTTAAAGGGCGATATTTACTAAGGTCTATAGTATAAGGAAAGTTTGGTTTCAAGGTTGACATATACATGGGTATCTATGATATCTATGATTTTAACCCGGGACGTCAAATGCACTGCAACGAGACTCGTAAAGCCAGTTTTTCTTAAAACAGTCCAAATAATCCGTAAAAATTAATAAAATCTAAGTAACCAAGAAATCTGAGAACTGTCAAAGTAATACGGGATTTCGTATTTCGAGTAAAATTATATTGTAGAACAAGAGGTGGTTCATCTACTTAAAACAATCACGAATTTGTTGATTATTTTTTTCAAAATGTAATTTTAGCGTATTTCATTGAGAAAATAATCAAATCCCAGGATTTTTTTTTGCTTTAATTGGCTATGCTAATGCGGTAAAAAATCGCGCTGTATAAAATTTGCGGTAATTTTTTTGCGGTACACACCATTAAGACTGTTTAGCAAGAAAAAACCGTGCATGCCATTACAGCGCAAACCTCAGGGTAAATAATTTAGGGTATTGAAAGATTAGAGCGCAAATTAAAGAAAAGAGCATGTAAAAAAAGTAATAAAAGGTTCCCGGCTTTATCCGCGCAAGAAAAAAATGCATTTTTGGGTTTTTAGGGATTCGCCTCATTCAAATGTATATTTTTTGCCTATTTATTTCTTTCGCGGTAAATTCTTGCCCGCTAGGGGCCGAAAAAGTAATTTTAGCAATTTTACTAAATTTTGGAGAAGCAGTAAACGAAAGAGAGCAATCGCCTACTCCCCACCCTTCCTGCATTTCTCCCAGACCTTCCATAAATTACGTAACGCGGCGAGGAGTAAGTGAAGTATTACGACGGAGGGCTGAAAAATGATAAAGAAAAAAATAAACTAGAACTTCAAAAATATTTGTTACCAAACTTAAGGAGGGGGGGGAGGGAGGTTTCGAAAATGTTACAAAAAAGAAGAGAGAATTGAAATTAAAATTTGGCAAAATTGGTGTTTTGCTTGTTTATTGAGATGGAATAGGCTTTTTTTATTTAAGAAAGTAGTGTTCTCGTCCAAACGACAAAGAGCGAAACGTCAGTTGAGTTTGTTTTGACAATTTTTAATTATTCTTCGATAAGAATATATGAATTAAAAATATGGACCTTCGCAAATTTAGGAATAATTTTTTTGAAATACTGGAAAATCTGAGTTTTTCCCTTGCAATATCACTTATATGATTATAGTAAATGCAAAATTCCAACAAGTTTTACTCAAGTTTAAAAGAAAAATCCCATTATAAGATTAAAAACGACATGCGACATCCAAAAAGTTCATTACATGGAAATAATCTAGTTGCAAATTAACAAGTTTCGCCTCAAGTGGGAAATACATGGTTTAAGAAATTTTTTGGCACCTTTTGGAAAAAACTGAAGAAAAAAATATCTGAACAAAATACAAGGTGATTCAAAATTTCCTAGAAAGGCTTTTAACTGTAGGTAGAATTTGTTGTTCTGAACAAGAATTAGTAAAACATATTTTTGTAAACTCTTTGGTTTCAGTTGTTAATATTTTCTGAGAAGCGCCCTGTACTACGTGGTAAAAACATCAATTTTTGAAAACCAAACTTTGACAACTCCAAAATGCTTGATAAAAACCCTAAAACATGTCATTAGACACTTAAAGTAAATATTTCAACGCCTCGGTATCGGTATACGTATCGCGTTCGAAATAAAGCCAAAATACACTACATTTTTGAAGTTTCGAACGATGCCCGCTTTTTTGACGGGTACGATGACACAAAAGCTGACAGCAATCGATGCGTATAGAGTGATGAATGTATCGTTACGTCCATCTCAACGCACTCATCGATTGCTGTTAGCAGTTCTGTCATCGCACCTTTCGCATAAACAAGTCAAAAATGTAGTGTATTTTGACTTTATTTCGAACGCGATACGTATACCGATACCGATGCGTTGAAATATTTACTTTAAGTGTCTAATGTCAGTACACGTAGACTTGCTTGGTAAATTATTTTAAAGGCGATTTCCAACAAATACGAAAATTTTACTCCTAAATTCAGCGAAAAGAAATATGAAATTTAAACAAAATAATCACGTAACTTTTCTTAGATTAATGATATCTAACCACTGTTCAAATATTTCTAGGGAATTTTGAATCACCCTGTATAGGTATGAGGTATAACATTTTAGTCGGTTTTTGGTCGCTTGAATTTTTTTGGAGACTCAAAGAACAAACTTTTTTCAAGTTTTTTTACAGATTATATCAGCTCTGCTCAACCCCCTTGGCCGTACATACATACATATAAAAGATTTGGGGATAATTTGGAAAAGTGGGGGGCAATTTGTGGTGTACACACTAAACGGAAACTTATTCAAGTTTTTTTTTTTTAAGTTATTGACAGCTATGCTTAACTCAACCTCCACCATTTCGATATTCATTGAACAAAAATTGAAAGAAGAAAAATTCGCGGTAAATGGTTTGTGCTAGATATGCTAGCGCGGTAAAAAAATCGCTGTATTTTTTTTGCGGTAGACACCAGTAATGCTTTTGCTGTTTAGCAAGCAAAAACCGCGCATGCCATTACAGCGTCTAAATAAATTAGAGGCGATTTCGGCAAGCTTTGGTACATGGTTTGGTCTGTCAAATGGTATCCTTTTTAGGTAGCACGGTTATGTGGTTTGGTATAGTGCTATCTCCCTCTATTTTCGTTTTGTCCTGCTTTAGAAATGTAAACAAATAAACCACCGATACGGGTTAAATTTTTTCCTAAATAGAATATCGTTTACTTTTACCGAAAACGCTGAGTTAGCCCATAGGTTACTCAAAAGTGAATATATAATAGTTCTGCTTGACGTTTACATTTGTTGGGGAGTTCAACAGATGATGAATAAGTTGTACACCAACTGACAAATATTCTTAAATAGAATAGATCTAAAGTCACAGCAGCTTTTCTTTTAGCCATTTGTTAAATGTTCTTCAGCAAAATAAACCACTTAAATAGGCAAATAACCACAAAAAACAAACAGCTAGGGTTCGTTTATCTTGGCCTACCGAACGAATTCGGAAGAAAGTGGTATGTTACGTCATTAATCTGACGTCACAGGTACCAATTGGTTAACCAAATGATATACCAAGGAAAGCTTGCAGAAATCGCCTTAGGATGCATAAGGATTACAGCTCAAATTGTTAGGTATTCAACTCATTCAAATGTATATTTTTTCCCTCATTTTTTTATTTTGGTAGTCCTGCGCGGTAAAGTCTTTCACGGTAAATTATTGCGCGCCAGGAGCCGGAGAAGTAACGTGTGATTTTTTATGAAAGTTCGGGAGATTTTTTGCAGAAGGCGTAAAAGAAGAAGAGTAATAGCCGCCTCCCCTCCCTTCCTGCATTTCTTCCATTGCAACTTGTTGGTGGCGTCCATAAATTACGTAACACGGCGTGAATAAGTAGGTGAAGTGTTACGAGGAGGGGAAAGTTCGGTGGTAACAGAACACACTTTTCTGTTACCATTTTTATCGGAAAAATTATAAAAATAATAAAATAAGTAACACTTCAAAATAGTTGTATAGAGAGGGTCGAAATTAAAATTTGGCAAAATTGGTGTGAAACTTTTGTTTACTGAGATGAAAAAGGCTTTTTTTATTAAAGAAGGTATATCTCTCGTCCAAACGTCAGCGGGCGAAACGTCAGTTAAGTTTGTTTTGACAGTTTTTTAATTATTCTTCGATAAAACTATATGAATACAAATTTTCTATTCTTGTTTGTTTAGCAAAGTAATTCTGCCTGACGCCTATTTAGCCAAACAATCTTGCTAGATTAAAAAAGTTTTTTGCTAAAATAACAAGGTTAGACTTTTTTTTCAGAATTTTTTGCTAGTGTTACTATACATTCTTGTTCTACTGAAGTTACTTTTTTGTTCTAACAAGATTGCTTGGCGTCAGGCACAATCATTTTGTTAAAAATTTTCCTCAGTTCCCACAGCCAATCTTCGTTTTTCTCGAAATACTAGGAAAACCTGCCTTTTCCTTGCGAAAACACATGATTATAATAGTAGGTCCAAAATTCCAACGGGTTGCACTCCAGTTTGAAGAAATATCCGCATAATTAGATTAAAAACGACATGCGTCTCATAGTCTTAAATCTTAATCCATGTTAGTAAATACTCCATTAGTGAGAATAAACCTAGAGTTTCGAACTTCCATTGTCTTTATTTTTTTTACTTTTTCACAACGTTTCGAATGCTGATATATCTGCAATTGTCATCAGGTGAATACTAACAAAAGGTAAGAGTACGTAATCTTATATACTAGCATATGTTCAGTGAACCATAAAACAAACTATGTTCAGTGAACCTTCAACACTTGGTTGGTTCCACTGTTTCGCAATTGCAATCTGTTACCTCCGAAAGGAAAGATATATCATCTCTGAAAGATAAAAAATTCCTGCAGACAAAGGAAATGCAAGTGTAGTTAGTAATGAACGCCATCACCTACGAACAGAAAATAGAAGAGGCTCTACAAAACGGAAATTACAGAGAAATAAGTCAACCCAACCCAACCTAACCACCACAATAGAAAGAAAAATCTACCCAACTCTCTACCAACACAGAAGATACTTTAACGACATGAAAAGGAGCAAACTCACACCGCACTACAGCAAAGCACCGCATATGTATCAACTCTCTACCAACACAGAAGATACTTTAACGACATGAAAAGGAGCAAACTCACACCGCACTACAGCAAAGCACCGCACATGTATGGGCTGCCGAAATTTCATAAGGAAAACATGCCTCTCCGACCGGTAACCAGCTCTCGCAATTCTCCGACTTATAAATAATCTTGCTAAATATCTTCTACTAATCATCCAACCTCTTCAAGGACAGTCACCATCATTCGTCAAAAATTCAAAGCACTTCGTGGACCTCCTTAGAGACATCAACCTACAACCTGACGACCAGTTTGTTAGTTTTGTCGTCGAAAGTTTGTACACGAATGTACCACTGGAAAAATCACTCAAAATCATTGAACAGAAGCTACTCCAGGACAACCAGCTCTCTGATAGAACCAATCTACCAACCAATGTCATTATTGATTTGTTGAAATGCTGTCTGCAGAATTCTTATTTCCAGGAAAAGGACAGGTATTTTCGACAGGAAGATGGTCTACCCATGGGATCTCCACTTTTGCCGGTAGTGGCCAAAATCGTTATGGAGTCCTTTAAAGAACCATTGCAAACATCATGGCAGAAACCCAAACTCTGGCTAAGATACATGGACGACATATTCATCATCTAGGAAAAGGACAACAAAACACTAGAACTTCACTCTGGAAAAAGAAGAAAGTTATCAGCTCCCTTTTGTCGACGTTCTATTCACCAAAAAAATAATTCCCCCATAATCACTTCCGTATATCGCAAACAAACTCATACTGAATAATATCTTAACTGCAAATCAAACCACTCCACATCAACCAAAGTGTAAAGAAAAGTCAAAAATTCGATCCGATCTACCAAGGAATGGTTTCCCCAATTATACGATCAATAAAACTCTTCAGACCACACCAACACGAAGGACGACAGATGTAAATACTGAAAGAAAGGCGACTCATACCATCTTCGCAATTTCTTCAAAACGACCACAACAATAAGAAGTCAATTGACGAAAACTAAACCACAACGGACCGACACCAAGAACTGCATCTACCAGGTAGGTGTAAGTTCGCCTTACAAAATCAGCATCATTTGGAATGGAAAGAGGCAAAGATCGTCACCAAGGAGGAAAATCTATTCAAGCGGAATGTATTTTCTCAAACAATCGTCTCCGTGAAGGATATTTGGAAACCCACACTTTTCGGAGGTAACATATTTCAATCAAAAAGTGGAACCAACCAAGTGTAAACTTCATGGTTCACTGAACACAAACTAGTTTTATAGTTCACTGAACACAAGCTAGTTTTATGGTTCACTGAACATATGCTAGTTTATAAGATTAGATAGTCTTAGTTTTTGTTAGTATTCATCCTAATTATTCGAAACATTGTGAAAAAATAAAAATAAAGACAGTAGAAGTTCGAAACTCTAGTTTACTCTCAAGCTCAAGATTGTCTACCACCTTCAAACAACACCTTCCTTAGTGTACCCCCCAATCGTCCAAATTACCCCCAAGAATTTTTTTAACCACAGATTTGGATTTATTGGACCCAAAAACCCCCGAATTAATGCATCGCAGGCATACGCTTCTCTCTTGATTTTTGGTCCCCGCCTCCATCTTGAATATTTCAAAAGGGTAGATGATGCTCAAAAGTCATTACTTTTTTGTAACAGTTTGTTCGTTAAGTCTCCACATAAACAGTTTTACTGTTTACCCCATAAATACCTCCCTACTCCTTCAAATTACCCCCAAGTTATTTTTAACTACATATTTGAATTCAGCGGACCCAAAAATCACAGAATTGATGTATCACGTTCCTATGTTAGTAGTACGATTTTTTTCATAAAATCAGCCCACCCTCCTTTGGGGTACACCCCAGAACAAAAATAATACCGGATTTAGATTACGGCAATCAAATATATTTAGTTCAGATATTTTTTCTTCAGAATTTTAGCTTAAAAATGATTTTTTTTTAAATGCCCAAGGGTGCCATAATGGCATCAATCAGATTCTTGATATAGAGCATCCAGCAAAACCAGTCAAAAAAATTCTTATACCATTAATTTCCATTTTAAAAAAATTAAATCCAGACAAAAAAACTAACAAAAAGAAAAAAAAGCATGCAATAAAATTATAAATATTTTTTTTCCTTTATGGTTTGCGACCCAGATCAATTATAAAGGTAGGAGGTTGTTGGAAGAGGTGAAAGAAAACACCAGAAATCTGTTTTCTTCAGTACCGACGTTTCGACCTTAATAAATAAATAAATAAATAAATAAATAAATAAAGCCTTTATTGCCCAACAGTTAAAACCCTTTACAGAGCAATATTATGAGAATTAACAACATAAATACCAAAATTAAACTATAAAAATACTATAATCTAAATTCAATTTAAACCGATAGTTAAAGACAATGATGAAAAATTAAATAATTTTAAACAGGAGAAACATAATTTGTTAACTAAGAAAAAGTATTTTGAAAGTACGTTTAATGTCACTAATGTTACTTTCAAAGATATCACATTCATGGCAAATTAGGTTAAAATATTGGCACATGACATAAGTAGGAGATCTAGTAAGAAGATTGGTTCTGGCTCTCTCTAGTTTAAATGTATTATTATGTCTATACATATTATAAGGCACATTAAAATTAAGCTTACTAAGTAAATCAGTACAATCGATCTTTGAATGTAAAATTTTATGTAAAAATGATAAAGCAAAAAATATACGTCTTAGCGTCAAACTATCAATTTTATACCTGGCTAGCAAGATTTCGTTATCTATTCCCCTTTCAGGATATTGGTTATCTTCTTTCCAAACGAGATATTTCAAAAAACGTCTTTGAACTTTTTCTATGTTATGCTTATGAATGTCATAAATTGGAAACCAAATCAATGAGCAATATTCGAGTTTGGAACGAACAAATGAGAAAAAAAGCAATTTTAGTGCTTCAACATTAGTAAAACCACGACAGTTCCTGACGATAAAGCCATACATTCTGGATGCCTCGGCGCATTTATTGTTAATGTGATCAGTGAAACTGAGTGCTGTGTCAAAAGTAACTCCCAGATCAGAAATTGAATCGCATCGTGAAAGAAGGTTACCATCAATGGTTTAGTGAAAAGTTATAAAGTTGATTTTGCGAGTAAAAGTAATAGATTTACATTTTGACACATTCAGTGACAGTCTGTTTTCATTGCACCAGAGCTGAAGACTATTTAGGTTTTCCTGAATCAGTAAGCAGTCTTCAGGGCTATTTATTACTGTGTAGCATTTAAAATCGTCCGCATAATACACCCTCTCAACGGTCAGAACTTCATCTAAGTCTTTTAAGAACAACCCAAAAAATAGAGGGCCTAAATTTGACCCCTGCGGTACACCTGAAGTTGACTGATATTCCACCGATTTGAATCCATTGTATAATACGAACTGTTTTCGAAATGTAAGGTATGAACTACACAAGGCCCTGAGATCTGATGTAAAGCCGAGCTGTCCCAGTTTGCGAAGAAAAATCCCATGGTCCATTCTATCAAACGCCTTGGAAAAATCCGTGTATATCACATCGACTTGGTCACCTTTATCGACTTTCTCAGTTAAGAATTGCGCATATACTGCCAAATTAGTAACAGTTGATCTTTTGTTAATGAATCCATGCTGCCTTGAAGGCAGCAGATGCTCAACTGCCCGGTAGATGTGATCATACAAAATGCACTCCAATAGCTTAGAGAAATTTGACAGAATGGATATGGGTCGATAGTGGCTGATGTTATTTCTATTGCCGGACTTAAAAACTGGAACAACCTTTGCCTGCTTCCAGAGTTCAGGAAAAGTTTTGGTTTGTAAAATTAAATTAAAAATAACTTTAAGTGGTGCGGCTAAAACCCCGATAGTGTCTTTTACGAGAAATGATGGTACACCGTCAGGTCCCGCCGTCAGTTTATTCTTTAATTTTTTTGACGCCTTAGTTATGTGCTCATCAGAGATGCGAAAAACATCGATACTTTCTCCAAAAACAGTGGGCTCGTCGTAAGCGTTGTCATTTAAATTAGAAGAGGTTATAAACGCACTACTAAAGTACTGACTAAATAAATCAACTATGTCTTTTGGATTTGAGTACTCTTGGTCTTCAAATATCATCATTCCTGGTAATCGTGAAGTATTGTTTTTCAAATGAACAAAGTTCCAAAACAGTTTTGGATCGATACCGACATCATTCTGCACACCCCTGACATAGTACTCGTAAGCTTCCCCAATTTGAGATTTTACAGTGCGTCTTAAGTTCTTAAATTGATGCTCAAGATTTGGAGAGCGTGATGTTTTTAATTTCTTATGGATCTTGTCCTTACTCTTAATATTTTTAATTATATCTGATGTATACCAGGGTGGAAAGCTGCGCCTGAATTTTTTGTAAACAGGAACATGTTGGTCGAATGTTGAGTTGATAGTTTTATAAAACTCCAATAGCGCCATATCAGCATTGTCGTAAGTATTTAAAAAAGACCAATCTATATTAGAAAGAGAGGCATAAAGTGAAGGAAAATCAGCCTTTTTAAAATTAAACGTTTTTTGTAGCATATTGGAATTAAATTTTGGTTCTGTGTTAAAAATATTGCCAATGTGTATCAATAATGATGGATGTAAGCTATCCTCCTTGACAAAAGCAGGATCGTTTCTTTCGATAGAGATCGTGGGAATATTAGTTATTACCAAATCCAACATCCGACCCATGTTATTCAAAATATGATTGTGTTGTTTAAAGTCATAAAAGTTGAAAAAGTTGACAATTGTTCTATAGTCCCTATCATTCATATCGTGATTAATGTAAGTGGTAATATTAAAGTCACCCAAAAACAAAACTTTATGCTCGTGTAGCGACGCAAATAATTCAAATGACTCGAAAAAAGATTCTAAAGTTTCATTATTTAAGACAATCCTCAGGGCACAAAAAGTTAAATTTCCCTAGTAATTTCTAAATAATTTAAATTTTTCGTAGCCTGAGGATGGTCTTATAAAGCCCGAAATGGTGGTACTGAAGAAAACATATTTATGGTGATTTTTTTTACATCTTTCAACAACGCTCTACAATATATTTGGACATTATGTATGCCCAAGTAATATCAGATACACCCTAAGTTATCTATCGGATAGCATGGTTATTTTAAAATAATAAAAAAAAATATCAATCTGCATCCTTTAAGTTAAAGTGTGTAAGTTTTTTGTGTGTGAATGCATTATATTTATGTCTCTTAATCCTGACTGAATGATTCCAAATGATTCATCAACATGTCTTAATGAATGTGTTTCTTATTTGGTAATAGACCGGGCAATGGGGGACCTTACCTGTTATTTTTTTAGCTATTTAGATTGCTGCATTGCAAATATATTACTGTGCAACTGATAGAATCTTTTTAAAAAAATGGGTTAAGAACCTATTTATTGTTACCTTGATTTGCTTTTAGACTTGGATCTACTGTGGGATCTGGAACGAGACCTTGATTTTGATCGGCTTCCGGATTTAGATCTAGACCTCGACCTACTTTTTGACCTGCTTCTTGATCTAGATTTTGATCTTGATTTACTTTTTGATTTACTTCTCGATCTAGATCGGCTTGATTCTGAGCCAGATGAAATTTGTCTTTTTCTTCCTCTTCCGCCGCCCGCATCACTATCGTCGCTGGCCATTTTGCGTTTTCCTTAAAAAATATATTTAATTTTAGTGGGTCTTGACAAAAAAAAACATAACAGTAAATTTAGTTGTGTTGTTAATAACATTTGCTAAAACTAAATAAATATGTTCAGAAATTAAAAGAATAAAAAACTCTTTTACACATTTTTTTGTATAGGGTTCTTTACGAGAGAATTAAATTTGGTAAAATTTATTTCAAAAGAAAAAACCCCAATAAATAAACAAGGAAGTCAATAGTTTTTTCTCTTGTGATATTATGTTGATCAATAAAATGAAATCGGCTGGCAATTTTTAGACTATTAGGCAACAATTTGCAAAATGTTGATATATTACCTCCATCGTCACTTTCACTCTCACTAGTAGATATTGTTGCCTTGGAAACAATCCTACTTTTTTGTTTGGCACTAAGACCTTCATCAGAAACTCTCTTTGGTTTGACTTTCTCTTTTTTGCTTCTCTTTCGCGAAGGTCGATCACTTCCACTGCCAGAATCACTGACATTGTCCCTTCCTTTTTTCCCTTTGCGTCTACCTGAAATTGTAAAAAATGAACATAAGTAAAAAATAATTAAATGTAAAAATTTGAAAACTGAACAAAATTCCTAGTTTGGCAAGTCTAAAAAGGGGGAAAAGAGCGCTTACTTGCCCTTTTTCTTTCGCTTGTCACAATGTACTTCCTTTTTTGGCTAATATTCGTAATGTGACACGTGCTTACCTCCGCCTTTTTTACGATCACCACTTCTCTTTCTTTTTCTTTCTTTCGTTTTCCGTTCCTTTTTAGACGCTTCTCCTCCTTCACCGCGGTTTTCTTGGTCGCTATCAGAATCTGACACATATACATCTCTACGACCTTTTCCTTTGGAAGCTTGTAAGAAAATTAAATTTAATAATTACTAATAACCAAATGTATCAAAACTGAAAAAAAAACTTGTAGATACCGAATCACTGGATATTTTTCTTAAAATAGCTCTAAAAGTAGTTTTTACAACTAGCGGCTAAAATAGATTTTTTTACAAGCGTTGGTTTAAATAACGAGCGCTGCGAGTGATTTAAAAACACGAGTAGTTTAAAGATTTTAAGATGTTTATTTGCTTCTAAGAAAAATAAGTTCGTAGCTAAACCAGTTATATATAACACCCGCAAAGCAAAGGTTGAGTTAAAAGATAAACTCGGAAATAAAATTAAAATAAGAAAATATTTCACTCGCTAATTATTTATTTTATCAAAAGTCAAAATCAGACTTTCAGGACTAGACAGAAAATCATTATTATTATTAATCTGCTTTAAATTTAAGTATAAGATAAATAAAACAAATACTCTTAAAAAAAATAAATAACCTAAATAAATTAATTAATTATTGACTATATTTAAGTTAAATATAACCTATCATTATTCGATCATTATGAAAGATCTTAGCATTAGAATGTTTATATCAAATTTGTTTGGCGACATTGTATGGCATTTTTTTTAAATCTAATATATTAACAAAATCAGTTTCTGTTCGGAATATGTGTTATAGCAGGAGTGCAAAGGCATTCATAAATTGGGCACATTGGGCATTATCGCTAACGTTGGAATTTGGGAGATCATGACGTTTTCTTGTCTTTTTAAACGACCAGAAGCCTTAAAATACAACATTGAGGTCTTGGGACGAAAACTACTCGAGATTTTGAACCCTGCTAGAGAGTCTGTTTTGCTTTTTTGTTGATAGTGGATGGAGTCATATACATAAGGGCGCGAAAATGGGTGACATTTATCACTGGTAATTTATCTGCCACCCCATAGCTCAGATGTTTGCATTTTTAGTTAAAAGTAAAAAAAAAGCACACACACGGTTGAAGCGAGCGAGTTGTAAAAACTATTTCTAATGCCGTTCATCAGGGCGGCAGTGGATGACAACAATCGCAAGGTAATCTTACATTGTCGACCATTTTAAGTTCTGACGTTACTTTGCTGTATTTTCAAAATATTTTTTGTGTGAATTTCTGCAAAACGCTTAATAAAATTTTAGGTAAGAATAATTAATTTTCTTAATATTGCTATTTTACGCCATTTTTCTCGAAATTTACCCTTGATAAAAAAAAGTTTTCTTGGATCGGTAACCAAAAAAGATATGGTTTTATTTGCTGGCACAACTTTCTTATTAAAGGCACCTATATACCTACAGATTACCTCAAGCTAATATTTAGTGTAAAATCCCCTACCTTTTTTCTCTGAAGGCATATCCTGAAATACCAAAGCATTTTTGGTCTTCTCTTTGTATTCCTGACGTTTCTGCAACATTTGTTCTTTTGTAAGACGTCTCTCTTCTTCTCGTTTTCTCTACAGTTCAAGGAAAAAATATTAAAACCAAAAAATTACAAAATTACAGCACTCGGTAAAAGAGAAAATAACAATAACCTGTTCTTCCATTTGGCGTGTCTTAAAGGCTACCCTTTCTTCATCTTGCTTCTTTCTAAGCTGCCTTTCTTCTTCGTCAACTCTCCTGGCTCTCGCGACATGATACTGTGCCTGTGATAGTAAATCTTTGCATTGTCTTGCCTCCAAAGCTGCTAAATTAATGTCATACCGCATTTTATCACCGAATTCTGATAAGTATGTAAAATATCTAAAATTTAAAAAAATGGGTACTAGCAGCAAGTTGGTTTTGGGTGGGTTTGTACGTTGGCCCCTATCCGCCTGCTCAGTTCTCGGTTCCCATTTCTGACGTCAGAATCGCATTTCAGACGTCACAAACGGGAAATTTCTCAGTTCACTAGTTCTTACGTGCGCCCAACCACACAGTTCGAAATTTCTTTGTTATTGCGTTGCATAGGAATAGAAGCTGAGAATGGGCAAATTGCCTATTTTTGCAATTAGCCACGTCAGTTTTCTACGGTTGACGCCGAGTATAACAAACCAATTTTTATACTCTTTATACTCTAGTTGAAGTTTGTTGTTGAAAAACGATCAAATGGCAAAAGAAAATCCATTATTTTCGCCAAGAAAAGGCCACCCTCCGGCCCTAAAAGCTTAAAAAAATTATCTAGGTAAGTCGTAGATTACACTGGTGTAGAACGTACGGATTCTTGACAAATACCTATCTCAACATTGATTTTTATTTACCTTTTTGAAACGAGTTTAAACCTCCTTCATTTCGTATTTCTTGTGCTTTTAGGTCAGTTCCCAGTGGTAAGAAGGTAGATGGTTGCCTCACCCAGATAAACAAAGTAAAAAACATTCAAAATGTTACCCGATGACGTGGGTACAATCCGTGTATAAAGCGCAGGAAATATCAAACTTAAAGTAAAAACAAGCATATTAAGACAGGCGAGACGCTCCAAACTGGATCTGGCCCAGCTCTAAGTGAGTGGACAACGCTCCTTGGGGAAGTCGAGAATTGTTGACGTCTAAAACTAAACCGAACTAACAGGTGGGTGTTTTGTGAACTGACAGCAAAGATAGAGCCATTTTGTATAATCCATATCATATGGTTTGTGATTAACTTGCTTCTGTTATTTTTAGGAAATATAAGGAGTCCTTACACTATATAACTGCTAGACAACTTCAAGGATTAACGATAACAAACCCCTTCTATTTCTATGACAACGAGAGGAACTTAAAATCTTTAACAACTGGACCGACAATAGTTTCTACTAAGTACGTACACAAGAAAACTAAGTTTCCTTTCTTAGCACGGTTTATGAAAGTGACTACGTATTATTAGGGAAATTTTGGAACGCTTAAAATTTTTACAACTTTGACAGCCGCTGTGGTAGTGTTTAAAAACCTACCACGCATCGATTTTACCCATCGACGTACTAACATCGATGATTTTAAAACTGTCACATTTAGGAAAAACACAAAATTATGCTTAATTTTACAAAATAAGTGGTTTTTATTTTATTATTTTTAAAATTAAATGCGCCAAAATTTTATAAAATTAAACAAAAAAATAACCACAACCACAACAAAATGGGTTCGTAGCTTACGGCAGTGGTAGTGGTTAATTACCACGAAAATATGATTTTTAGCTATTGCGCAGACGTAGTGATTACCATAACTACTAGAAAGTGTCAAATAAGCGTTCCAAAATGTACCTATTATCTACTTTATTTTTGTGCTTTAAGTAGTTGACGGGGTGAGAATTTTGATATAATAAGTCTAAATAAAAGAAGACTTTTCTAACTTAATAAGTTTTGGAGTGAACTTTGAACTAGGATGCCCGATTGGGTCTTAAGTATATCGTTTTTCTTTATTATAGGCTACTGTGGAGGCCACAACAATTTTTTTTGAGCTGCGAACAAGTTGACTATTGGATGAATAATTAGTTAATAAATATAAGAAAAAGTTTCACTTTATAGTTATTTTTGTAATACACTTTGTTTAATATACTTATTAATTAAATTAATTTGTTCATTAGGAAGGTTTCAATGTTGTTTATTTGAAATATTTAAGTTTATTTTAAAAGTTTACTAGAATAAAATGTTAAAATAATCATAATTTTAGTATAAGATTCAACTTCAATAACAACGCATTCACCATGATCCGTAGAAAATAACCACAAAATAAATAACATATTTTAGTCAAATTTGAAAAAAATATGCCTAGTAACAATGGCTTTTAAAGACTTATTACTTTTAAATTTTAAGTTATATTGTTAAAGGAATTTATTTTATTCAGTTTAATAAAACCTCCAAAAACTTCTTTCCGTTAATGAACTCCAAAAATAATAACTTTTTGTTTAGTTTGGAAAAGAAAATATATATAAATATTTTGGTGTTGAAAACATTGCATATTTAAATTTTCTGCTTGTCAACCCAATGAGCATTTTTGTCTATATAGAACTTACAGCAAATAATATAAAACCTTCATAAAATAACCAAAAGTTATATTATTTAGTGTTGGTGATAATTTTATAACTCTAATATATCTCTTAAATGAGTAAAAAAGACTTGAAAAACAACTGACCAACCCCAGCTTATAAAAATTTATGGTACATAGTAATGGATAGAAAAACAACATATAGATGTTATAAAAATTCCTTATGAACCCTCAAGTCTAGATATTATTATAAAAAGGTTTTACAACTGTTTTAACAACACTACATAACAAATTAAAGGTTTTTATCGATTTAGAAATATAAATTTTCCATCTTTCTTCCCTTTGCGTGTTATGTATTATTCTTTTTCTTTAAAATGGAAGTGAGATAAGTTGAAGCAGGAATATGAATATTTATATACCATAGGTTAAATAAAAGCTGTTTTCCCAGTCATCCTACTCTGATAATCAGCTGCGGTCCCGTGTGTACTGTATAGTTTTCGAATACACTCACAAAATTTTCATGGGCTCCAAAAATATTTGAGAAAACGGGGAAAAAAATCATTTAAATAATACTTTTTTTTTCACATATGTTTTTGGCTTTCTGGGAGAAATATTGAATTTTGTATTTTGTTTTTAACCCTAAACAAGCCATATTTCGATTAAAACACATGTTGAAACCCCATAAATAACGTTTTTATTTTGGTCAAAAACCTATTGTTGGAATCCAAAATGGCGAAAATTTACGACAATTCTATAAAAAAAAAAACAATACAATTATACCACTGTTTACCTCTTTCAACACTATTTTATCAACGTTTTAAAACATGATACTAGTTGGAACAAAAGGCTGCAGATGGCGCAGTGTTGAACACTGAAGGTCCGTTTCTGCGAGCTTAACATAGTTACCAGTGTTCTCTTTTCCTAAATGTATTCGTCTGAGAGAGATCCAGCATACTACACATACCAGGAAAAATACCCGCCTGCACACCCTTCAACCCCGCATAACTGTCAGAGGTAACTATCTCAAGAAGATAGTTAGATTGCGGGGTCGAAGGGTGTACAGGCAGGTATTTCCCTGGTATGCTGGATCTCTCTCAGACGAATGCATTTAGAAAAAGAGGATAATAGTAACTATGTCAAACTCGCAGAAACGGACCTTGAGGCTGCGTTCCGTCGCGTCGTAAGGTGATGTATTCACAATTGCCGCCGACCAGCCTAAAACCCGGTTCCCATCTATAGGTTTCTTATGCGTGGGCTCTCCGAATCAAAACACGGATCACGTAGTCTAAGCGAGATTTGCCTATACAAGTTCATGTTGGTCCACGTGATGAGTTTTTTGAGTCAGGGTGGCCGCGCATGGGAAACGCTGGTCGGAATCTTGTGTAGAATGCATTCGATCCCGATATCTGTCATCGAAAACTATCTCAAGATTTGAATCCCTTATCTCTCTCAGATTGATGTAATTAAAACCAGATAATGATGGAATGGTGTCTCGCAAAAATGCGCCTTTTGATGTCGCAAAAACGCACCTTTTAAAGTTGCAAAAACGAGCCTTTTGATGTCACAAAATTAACCTAAAAAATCTTGTTTGTTTTGTTATAAATTAAAATTGTTTTTTTGTTGTAAAAACAGTGGTATTATAACCACTATACAAAGAAATTAATAAAAACATTATAGAAAGAATGGGCAAAAAAGGTTTATGAATGAGTTCATAAGAATATTACAGGCACCAGTTTGTATAATTACCTATTGTGTGTGAGTTCCCAAGTTTTTATAAGTGTCTCTTTGTTGTTGGTAAATTAAGTTTTTATAAGTGAGTTGATAGCAACATTTTAAAAACCAATCTATATATCTTTAATTGATAATTACTTACGGTTTTATAGATGGGTTAACAAAAAGATTTCAAAAACCAATTTATATAACTTTTGTCACTGATGACTTATATTTTTATAAATATATTGGTGGAAACATTGTTAACACCAATTTATATAACATTTATTACAGATGACTGTAATTTTTATAAAGATGTCCGTGGAAATCCAGTTTTATGTTACCTTAGGGTACCATCAATTTAGAACCTCTAATAAAACAAATATACAAACTCAATTCCTGTAGGAAACCTCTAAATATCCTAGGGCATTAATGGAACCCTCTTTATAATAATTATATAAATTTTTGTCACCAGAGGTTTCTGATAATGCTCATTGGGAAGTAGGTCTTCCCTTGTTTACAAACGAAGTTCAAATAGAATGCAAGTTTTAAATTAACTACATAAATTAAAGTAAAAATTGTAAAATCTAACTTTTAATTAAAGCTTTAAAGAATAAATTACAAAAGTTTCCCATTTTTTATACAATAAAACGACACTATGAAAACTTTATTTCAGGGTGGCCACTAGCAAAAACCCATTTTTGTTAGAAATTTAGGACAATTTTTTGAAAAAATTATGACTTTTTTAGGACATATTTGAAAAAAATTATGACATTTTAAAGACATTTAAAAAAAATGAGAAATTTTATGCAAAATAAACTACACATTTTATGTATAAAAAAATTGAAAGAACAACCAGTTTATGCATTTATCTTTTTAGGAAAACAAGAAGGAACACACAGTTTAAAAAGTTAATTATCAAAAAATGTTTTATTTAAAAACATTAAACATATAATTTACTTAAAATTATTTAAATATTAAGAAATCATTGTTTTTTTCAGTCAACATTTTTAAGTACTAGGTACCAAGTAATAACTAGCCTATAAAGGAACAAATTACCTCGTTAAAAAAATAAATAACAGACTTAATAATATGGTCCATTCAAAACAAAAATCATTGTGCAAATTAACAAAAATTATCAGAAAAGAAAATTTTTTTTAATCAGTTTCAGGAAAAAAACTTAACTTAAAATAAAGCATTTAAAAAAAATATTGCAATGGGATTTTAACCGAAACAGAGTATTAAAATTCGTCGGCTTGTTTTTTCATTTGGTTATTTAGTTATTTTCTTAAATCCTCTATTTTACTTTGACAGTCTTTACTTTTTTCCAAACCAATTTTTATTAATGTTTGGGCTTCTCCCAATTTATTCCGATCCAAATTTTTTTTCACCATTTCCGTGTCTAACTTTTGGTTACCTTCTTTTATGAGGCTTTCTGCCACCCCCTTTTCTTGCTCTGTTTTTAATATTTTTTCATTTAATTCACAAATTTTTTCAGTCATGTGCCTCTTCCTCCTAACTTGTTCCTCATCCTTTTGTTTTTCTTCCTTTTTTTGTTCCTCTCTTGTTCTTTTAACTCCTTTTCAAGTCTTTTCACCTCTAAAAAATTTTTGGCTGGCCGTAGAGTACAATTGAGTAAGCCGAGTTGATATTTTAAAGTTCTTTATATCATCAACTGTTGTTACCCTGTCTTTGACAATTCTTAATGATATTAAGGTTTCCAAATCTAGTAACTGTCTTTTATCTAGAAAATCTTTATTTATACTAAACCCTCTTTCCGGGGAAGAATTGCCGTGACTTATAGTCAGTACGGCCTTTACTAAACAGCATAAATTGTCATATTTTAAACTATCATCAATGTCTTTAATTTCGCCTATCTTTTTCCAGAAGGTATCAATTCTGGTCGTTTCTGGAACATTAGGTTCAATTCTATATTTGAGCCACTGTGTCCTAATTTTCTCTACCAAATTATCTATGCTTACAAGAGCTTCCTCTATCTTAAAGTAATGTATCAAATTTCTTTTAAGCACATCAAGCCTCTTTTTAGGACTTAAAAATTGCAAATCTTTTAGTACTACTGAATTCACTGGCAGTTTTTCTGCGAGTTATTCCAGAAAGGTCTTGAAACAGTTTTTAAACTGAGCTCTCATTCGAAGTTGCTGTGGATCAAAAATTCCACTTTTAAGGATTGCTTTTTTTGTTGCTGTGCCAATATTTATTTTTTCAATTGGCAGTTCACCCTTTTTCGAACCAAATGTTTGTAAAAGGTGTTTTAAGTCATGTTTTAAAAATTCTAATTTAAAAATATTAGTCATGACATCATGAAACAGTTGTTCGTATGATAAATAAAGGAGGTGAATAGAGGGTTCTTTAGATTGGAATCTTAGTAAAAAGAATTCAACTACATCTGCAAAATAGACAACAAATGTTATCACAATTAGCGATTCTGGGTTTTTAAGTATTTTTACAATTCTTTGGTAGCGCTCTGTTTTTTCCACAGTATATTTAAATGTTTTTTCTTTTGGTAAACTTTTCAAAAAATATTCTTTTAAATTCTCCCATTGATTTATGATCCTAATAAGGACATTTTTTAAGCTAAGCCACCGTGATGGCACATGACGTAGAAAATTTTGTACTTCAATATAAGTAGCCTCTTCACAAAGGAGAAAATCTTCTCGTCTTGCAGCACTATACTTAAAAAATGAATGGCAGTCTGTTGCAAACTGCTCAAAATCAAAATCAATTTTTGAAAATCTGTTCATAAAAGCAGTACGTACCTGGTGTAAATTGTAGGTGCCAACATCTATAATCTTTTTATCATCTTGGCTCAGTATTTACATTGGGACCGTCCATTCCATTTTGAATAAGATAGTGGATATTTAAATTCATTTTTTGGAAAAAATCAAAAAAATTATTTTTTAAATCATTTGAACTGCAATGGCCAAGTGACAAAGATGATAAGTAATAATTTACAATTTGCTTCTTATTTTTGCTGTAAAATTGAATGTAACCATCATATTGTTTTATAACCTGACTAGTAGTTGTCTCATCAAAAAGAAAGGCAAACGGGGTTTTTTCAAAATCTTCCGATGTCAACTCAGTGAAATAAGGGGCAAGACAAAACTGAATGAGATACTTCGTCTTCGTTTTTCCCAGCTGGAAAGATTCTGCAATCTTTGAATCAGGAAACATCAAATGGAACAGTTCACCGGAAGCCTCATTACTTCCAAAAGAATAATTACTGACTGAATTTTCAATTTTTTTCATGGTACTGTCTTTAGAACCCAAAATATTTCAGCTTTCATGAGTTTTTCTTCATGAGTAAGGGTAAATTGTCCTTTTTGAAGTGATAGCATTCCAGATGATTTATCAAATGTTGTTTGACCTAAAAACAAAAAATATTGCTAACAAATATTTATTTATAATAATACTACCTACTATTTTATTGAGCATATGTCCATGTCCATTTCTTTTTTCTGTTTAAGAAAGATGAAGATAAAACTACTTCAAAACTACCTAAAGCCTGTTTCTCACTATGCAATTTTGTGATGCATGCATCTTGGAATTACACAGGTTAAAAAAAGGCAAAAACACGTTCTGTCTTTTTTTAACCTATGAAAACCCAAGATGCATGAATCAAAAAGATGCATAGTGAGAAACAGGCTTAATACATATTTAGAAGGCGTTCTCTGGAGCGTTAAAAAATGTGCTTACAAAGTCTTAAAATAAATCAAAATTTTATTAAAACAAACCCAAAACAACATATTATTTTTTACTTAATAAAAATAATAAAGGAAAAAATAGGTGATAAAAAAGTGAAGAACATAAAACATACCTCTAAAACCATCCAAATTTTTTTCATGGTGCTGATGCTTTTCGCCTTTTTGGTGAGCTTTCACTTCGGCAATTCCACCCCCATCAATTTTAAAATTTTTCCCACATAATTTGCAGTATGCAGAATACACATCATTTTTGTGTGGAATAAGCCAGGAATATTGGCCCTGCCAATCACTATTAAATTTTGTTTTCCGTCGGTTCATTTTATCACATTTTTATCACTGCCTTTAATTAAAAAGCGAAAAGTTTATGAATTATGAACTGTGTTTATGAATTGCGCTTTTTTTAAGGTTATCTGCACGATGTCTTCTAAAAATGCTGTCTCTTTTCTTCGAACGTAAAGACTAATCATAATTTCACCTCTGCATCAGATCGTTAGTATTTATTAGGAGTTAGTATTTATTAAGATTTTAGGACAAGTGGCCACCCTGTTATTTAATGAATCATTTGTATATTCTTAATTTTATTATACACCCCCCCCCCCCCTACTGATCCTGTTGCGCAGGATAAAGCCCATTCTTTAAACCCTTTTATTTCTACGGTAGGTTGAAACCCTCAATTCTGTGAATTACAAATGGAATGAAGCCCGAAGTGCGGCGGTTTTGTAGCCAGCTGAGAGTTAACCTCGAAATTAATTAATTCCAGACACTTTTTTTTAAAACTAACACCTCATTTAACTGCGGTTTGTTTTTAACCTCAAAACATGAAAAAGAAATGGGAAGTTAGAACTGTGAAGTAGGAGGGTCGGTAGAGGCACATAAGAACCAGTGAACTGAAAAAATATCTCGTTTGTCAGGTCATAAGTGCGATTTTGACGTCAGAAATGGGAAGTGAGAACTGCGAAGTGTGTGACGTCAAAAGTGCGATTCTGATGTCAGAACTGCGAACCGAGAAGTTAGCAGGCGGGTAGGGGCCACCGTAGGTTTGGGTCACAGTTTCGCATTTTTGATATGCACATTTATGGAAGTTTTGACATCCGTATGAGTTTCATTCTATCTGCATCGTTTGCTTCTATTCATTTAATGCAATGACATGAACGTCAAGAACCGTTTTATTTTTATTAACATTGTGCAATATGCCTAGGAACTTTAATTAGTGTGTGCGCTTAATAAGTGAAAATTCCCTGAAAAAATCACCCTTTTTTGTGAAATTTTTGCTAAAATATAATTCGTATACAGCTGACCTCCAAGTAATTTAAGAATTAATCACATTGCATTATTGTTAATTTCACAAATGACACAGCAAAAGACTAAATATTATAATTATTGGTTTTAACCTAATATTGGTTGTATTATTCGTGTGAATAAATTTGAACCACGCACTAAATACATTGAAACCGGTCATGGTCAAATTGTTTATGTTGTATCATGTTGTAGCCCTATGAATCCTCTTCAAATAAATGCAAAAAAAATGGGGGTCAGTCGGGTTGTTTGGGAGCTACGGCCATTTAAAGTCGCAACTCCAGGGCTCCCTTAAAATTCACAGAAAGTAAATAAGAGCGTATGTATGTTTTTAGGGATTTCTAATCGAATAATGATATTTTCGTTTAAATATTTTGACGTTTAAGTGACAGAATCCAATATGGTCGCTATAGTTTAAGTCATTTTTATTTAAAGATTAAGAGTGTTATATAGCTAAGGGATTTTAGGGGACGACAAATCGGAAAATGGCATTGCCATTTAATTATTTTGAGGTAAAAGTGTAATAATTTAAGATGGCGGATAATTCACATTATTACTGTTATTATTAACTGGCAGTATGATGTATTCGGAGAATTATATTATTATTTTAAAGCATACTATTTAACTATTTTATGGTTTTAATGCATTAGTCGTAAAGAAACTGTAAAATGACAATTTGGATGCACCTAAAAAGAAGTATATTCACATATCTCTAACAAAAAAAAATGCACTAAAACTTAATTAAAGGTGACTGAAAACCCAATAATGAATAAAAAAGTATTTTAACCTAATTTTTAATGGGTTAAACCACATGCCTATTCTGGGCATCCATTACGCTTTCTAAAATACGCGTCTTGAGATATTTAATATTGTCTTGATGTCTAGCGTACTCCAACAACCAAACAACACTAGCAACATGGGAACATGTTCCTACAGTCCTGGCCCCAGATTTACACGTGCAATAGTATCCGACCACTGATTCATTATTAAATTCTACCCAAAGCTGGCAATTTGTGGACTTACTATGCCTTGAAAAGATGCGTAATCGAATTATGTTGAATATGCGTAAAGTGTATCGATGGCTTGCGTGTCATTCCTGCAACTGCCATTGCGTGCGGAAAAGTACCGATTTCTGAACTGAACTAAAGGATAAAATAGAATACCTAATATGCCAGTTAAAACTTGTAATAACAGCAATAATGTGAATTATCCGCCATCTTAAATGATTACATTTATCCATTAAAATCTCTCAACTATAACACACCCCTTAACTCGACAATATTTTAATAAAAATGACTTAAACTATAGCGGCCATATTGAATTCTGTCACCTAAACGTCAAAATATTTAAACGAAAATATCATTGTTCCATTAGACATCCCTAAAAACCCCTGAATTGATGTATCACATTCCTACATACGACCATATTGACTTTCTATGAATTTTAAAGGGGCCCTGCAGTGGCGACTTTAAAGGGCCGTAGCTCCCAAACGGCCCGACTGACCTCCACTTTTTTTGCATTTATTTGAAGAGGATTCGTAGGGCTATAACATACTACAGTATAAAGCAATTTGACCGTGACCGGTTTTTAATATATTTAGTGCGTGTTTAATGAATGTTACACTAATCACATCACAGAATGAAGAACGTAATTGAATTGTATCTTATATATCACGACAACACTTTATGTATTTTTTGCAAAGTAAGCTACAATAAAGCAATGCTAAGCTATTTATTGTTATTTTTGTGTGAATTTTTTTTTTAAATTTGATGGTGTTGACACATTATACAAAATTAGGTCTTGCTAGTTTTGAAAATATTGGATTTGTACAAAAAACGGTTTTACTAAATTCAAAGCTGAGTTTTTTTTCCCATTTACTCATAAAAACTAAGAATACAAAAGACACGGAAAAAATATCAAGTATCTCAGTGTTTTGCTTGTCACCAAAAGTACGAATTGTTAAATGAATCCACTTACTTCAAAGATAATCCTAGCTCATGTACAGCCTGGAGCACAGTTTGCAAAGTAGATTTTTCATCTTTTAATATATGTGTCGCTAATCTTTGCAATACTAAAGCTATATTGTATAGTAGCACAGTGTCCTGTGGAGCTACTCTTCTAGCTTTTAACAGAACCATTTTAGCTTCCTTTAGTTTTCCAGCTTTAAAGTAAGCTCTTGCCAAATACTGAAGAACTTCGACGTTGTTGTATTTAAAGAATTTTCGAAGGCAATTCTCATACTACAAATAATATTAACGTGAAGTTGGTAATTCTAAGCCATGCAGGACGTAACGACCGTTACACTATTTTACAGTGAATTTGTGTAGGATGTTATATACAACTTTAAGTTCACACATGTTAAACTAAAGAAATATTCAACTTTCATTATTAGTTACTACTTCGTGGCCAATATTTTTAACCTGCGAGTAGCTGGCATTGAAAGTTATAAAACCATAGTTTTAGTGTAACGACCGTTTCCAAATATTTAAATATAGTCAGACATTAGGCATATTTAATGACGTAAAAACCGATCACCGATAACTCCTATCACTCCCCCAAACAAAAGTGGTCAGAGAAAAATTCACTACGGAATCTTATAGAAGACTACTTTTTCTCGGATCTTTTTAAATTAATTCATTAAGAATAGTACTGAGAAAAAATAACATTTTTGAAATTTTGTTGAGGCAAAGGGCGGTTCAAAACAAAGGCTTTTCGTGCGCTAATGTGTTTTTTAATAGTTAGTTTTTAAAGATATCCGTTTTAATAGAGTCATCAATCTTATTAATGACTAAACTGGGAATCACACCATCCTACCTTACCATTTGAATGGCGCTGACATACTGCCTCTGTTCCACGTAAATGTGAGCTATGTTCAGCCATACGTCACAAAAGTCGGCAGTCGCTTCTCGAACTTGAGCGAATATGTCCCTCCCCTCATTTACAGCTCCTTTATGAGCGAGTACAGCACCAATACCTATACAAAAATGTATTATCAGGAAACTAACAATTAGTGGCTAAAATAGTGCTTTTTTACAAGCGTAACGCGAGTAAAACAAATTGCTTAATTTTTAGGCAAGAATAATTAGATTTTTTCAATATTACTATATTCCGCCATTTCTCTTTTTTTTTGGGTAAAAAACGGACAGAAATCTTTTTTTGCACCCGGAATCAAAAAAGTTTTTTTGCATCGGTAACCAAAAAAGCCATGCTTTAGATATCTGAAGACAGTTACTAAAACCATAAAAAAAAAGTATTTATTATACGCTTATGGATGCGGTGAAGAATAATGTCACAATTTAAGGTGACAAGGATCTAAAATTGACAAGCTTTGCAAAAATTATAAGTTTTTGGTGTAGCATCTCTCGCGGGTGACAGGTTTATCGTCGTTTTTAGAATCATGAAAACACATAAAAAATTAAACTTTTAGATTCCTGCACTGATGTTTGGCATTAAAAAAAGGAATAATATAAAAAAAAACATTTCTACTTATTTCAATAGTAGTATTACCACATTCATAATTTGTTTTTTATTTCATTAAAAAAGCTTTTTTTGCGAACACACTATAGCAGCTTACTTTAAAAAAAAAACTCACCATTAGCAGCCCAAATGTTTTTAGGATCAATTTTAAGAACTTGTTTAAACATTCCGAGTGCCCTTTCTTGATGACGCTTTTCTCTTTCCTTGTCCTTTGTTGGCTGGTGTAGGGTTTGAAGCCAAACATTTCCCAAGGCAATAAGAGAATATGAATCTTGGGAGGTCGCAGGATTCTAAAAGTGTGTAGTTCAGATTAAACTGGCAATCTAAAACGCACCCATGCAGGAATTTGTTAAGTTAATTTAAAGTTTTCATAAAAAGGTTTCCAATTTTTATAGAGGCATCCAGAATTTCTTTGTAATTTATATCTGATCGCCAGGCTTTGTTGCATTACATTAGGTCAATATTGTAATATGTAAAGGTTATGTTTATAACTTGGCCACTTACAGAAATATTATGGTGATTTATAGATCAAAAACCTAATTTATAAAAGATGCCAGCATAACTCTTATATCACTAATCATTTATACCTGACATCTTATAGAATATGGTAAGAAAAGTTTTATATTTAGTACCCTACAGATTCAAAGGTAAACATTTATTATATCTAAAGGGAAAATACTTAGTTTGTTTTTAAGCCTGCTTGAAATGGTGCAATAAATCATGATTTCCATGCAGATCATTTTTCTCATCTCGCTTGTGTGTATGACGAAGCCTAGGATTCTAGTGGGAAGAAAATACTTTCATACAATTTTAACAATTTATTGCACCAAAAAAGCTTTTTTTTAAAGGTTGCACGGCAAAAAAAGTTGTAGCTGTCCCAACATTTTTATTGCTATCTGTCAATCTGCATGCACTGCCAAGGAATTAGTGTAATATATGCGTAACGCCATGTTAATTTATATATGGTTGAATGCCATTTGTTTCCCCCCTTGTCTGGGAGTTATAATTTATATATTAGCCTCTTACAGATATTTGTATAATTTGATCACCTATAGAAATATAATGGAATGGAAAGCCAAAACATTATTTATAAATGGAGCCAACATACGTCTTATCTGGCTTTTGATTTATATATGGCACCCTTAGAAAACTGTGACAATCCATAATTTTTAAAGGATATTTTTATAACTTGTCCCCCTATAGAAATATAATGGTGTATTATGAAGCAAAAACATAATTTACCAAAGGGTGGAACCCTGTCCGTTTCCACAATGTAGAAAAACAAAATTGTTTTTCTTATTCACTTTTTCTCACTCGCTTCTTGCCGACAACCGCATAAAAAAACCGGATTTGAATGACTGTTGAAAAGTAGGTTATAGTGGCAAAATGTCATTCTCTTCTTTTAATGATGGCCAGTTGACCAGGGGTTTGTAAGGGTTGTTTGACCTACTAATGGCAATTTAGGAAATCAAAAGAACCTTGGAACTATTTTATAACAATCACGGCGTTAATGTAAATAAAAAACATTTCATACTTTTACTTTAACTTTAATTTTAAACGATTTTATTTTCCAAATTACGTTTTTTCTTTCTTCTGTTTCCAAGGTTTTTAACTTGTTTTTAAGAAAAAACTAAATTCAAGGTGCACATAAATTTACTTAAAAAAATTGAAGTTATTATTTCCAAGATTTTTACATATGATTTTATCAGACAACTTTGGTTGGCATGTCTTTCTTGGTAGGAACAGAGCTTTTATTTCCATTTTTAAGTTATGCATGTAAGGATATAACAATATATTAATAATTTATAAGGACCATTTTTGTGCAGTTAGATTATTTATATGACCATTGTTTTTTTTGTGGCTCTGTAGATGGTATTAAAATATATTATCTGGATCTTTTTTATTAACAAATCAGGTTGCCTGGTGTTTTATATTGGTGTGCCAAAGCTTATAAAAAGATGTTTAGATTTTGTGTTTTATAAAAAGGTGGTCGCAACCTGTTTGGACTTTTTCATTTAAGAGGTTTAGGGGGTATATTCTGGTAATAGGAAAGTTCTGGGAACTAAATTTTAAAACTTAAAGTTTTTAATGTTTGGTGGTGGGAATATTGCCATTACTTAAAGTAACACTCGTGGCATATCGGAGAATCGTCATTACTGTTATAAATACATAAATGTTACTTGGGTATGATCGACCCTCAAATAATTCTGAAAAAAAAATGTTTTTTTATCAAAAAACTGCATTTGGTTATAACGCGTTTGTTTCGGAATATTTAAAGAACTTATAAATACCACGTTTGGTATGGACGAACCGTTTTTAAGGTTCAAATTAATAAGGAATTTCGTTTTCAACACTGTGAATTGTGTTTGAGGAAAAAACACGGTTAAAACAATTTTTAGGCACGGTCGCCGAAAAAAGATAAGACGCTATGTTTTTTTGCTCTTTTATGGCAAGTTTTAATTTTTTTATTTAAAAAAAAATCATAAAATCTACACTAAATGATTGCTTAAATATTTTTCATACCCAAATATTAAATTATGATCATACATTGGAAAAAATACTTAGTGTTTTCCCGAAACATAATAAATTAGTTATATTTTTGTTAAAACTGCATGTTGTGAAGGGAGCGTGAATTTTATGGAAGTACAAGTTATCATTTCAACGAAAATATTTTCGGTGCATGTCGATTTTCTTTTTAACTCCTATGATTACAATAATAGTTGTGATGTTTGATCACCGTTTTTTATTTTGTTAAGTTGTTGGAGGCCATTAACATGATTATTATTTTTTCTCTTTTTTTAAGTTAATTTTGAAATTAGAAATATTTCCATTTCTCTCTATTTTGACAGGTACGGGGCGTTTTGGTTAAAGGCAAACAAGAAGGGACTAAGAGGGTATTTTGAAGTAATTTTGCACAAGAGGGCACAAATTAGGTTGAAAACTTATACAAACATGTTTACCAAAAGTTGGAGAACTCTCATCTGGACAATTTCCGAGACCATTTCACTTTCAGGACAAATTTTTTAATTACCTATTTTCTCCGGCCAAATTACCTTGGTTTTTGTCCCCACTTTGGAAAAAAGGCAGAAAATCTTCCTCTTTTTTAACCTCTTAATTTTATGTATGGAAAAGTTCTCGGAAAAGTTACTAGCCAAACTCAGGGTATTTTGACCAAAAATGTTACTTGGGTTATTTTATAAGGTATTATATGATTTACTTCATAATAATAAACCTACTTCATATATTAATTGTAGTAATGAAATGAAAACCCTAAAATATGCATTATGAATGTTTTAAATATATTTAACAAATAGTCAAGAAGTCGAGTCAGGTCAGTCAGCATTTTTAAAAATTAATAACTACTTAATTCACAATCACACCAAAATTATAAAAATCGCAAATAATAAGGTCCAGCCACTGGTTGATTTGACATGGACTTACCCTATGGTTTGTAGTTCAAGGAATTTGTTTTCACACTGGGACATTGGGAATTTATTCCTTATTTTTGTTATTTGCTTTTACCTTTAAAATTCGTTCATATTTTTTCTGACCAGGGCCCCACTCGGCTTTTGCTAAATGTAAGTTACCCAATAGGGACCAAGCATCAGGATGTTCAGTATTGACTTTAAGTGCTTCTTTGAACCAGTCAGACGCTTCGTAAATATGTCCTTTGTCCCTTGCCATGCAACCCAATCTAAAACCAATAAATTGTGAACAAAAGTTTATATTTTGATATTTAAATAGGCCATGAAAGCTCCCTTTCCTTCATGTTGTGAAAAAAACTACTCCACTAGTGGCCACTATTACGTAGCCATTAAAACTGTATTAAACAAAAAGTCAATTATACTGCTTATATGGTTAGCCCTCAATACCTTAGGTAACAGTCGACATAATTTGGATGTTCTTTTAATATGTCCTTATAAAGCTTCTCTGACTTATCAAAAAGACACAAAGCTTCATTCAATCGAGCCAAATTGTAAGTAATCGTAACTAAAATTGAATTATAATATTGTGGATCATGTTCTGCTTCTGCTTTAGCCCTGGACATGGCCTCCTCCAAGGTTTTCTTAGCTTCCTCGAGATTATTTGTCCTAAAATAGACTTAAATTGGTTATTCTTGATGTCAAATGATGAATGTAAATTAAACCAAAATACTTAATATATTTATTTAGTTTTTGTTTAAATGATTTTTAAATAGTATTTGTTTATAAAGCGTAATACAATTTAAACTACCTATAATGCAAAGCAGCAACATTATTTAAAATTTCGGTAGGTATTTCGGCCTGCACATCTTTCTTAAGAATATTTATAGCCGTTCCATAGGCACTTAGAGATGCCTGTAAGTCAGATTGCTCCAAAATTTGAGCTAGTTCTATCCACGCTTCTATGTCATCGGGAAACTGCTCAGTTACTTTCTTTAAATGATTTTTAGCAATGTCTCTTTTGGATTGAGAAGTTGAGTTAGCATATAAGGAACCTAATATTTTCATTGTTTCGTAGTTGCCAGGTTGTGCTTTTAATACCTTCTCAAAGCACTGGGCGGCCTGTAAATAATCAGCAGTTATTTAGCAAAAAAACTTACCAAGAAACGAAGAAAATAAATCTAGCCAATTATTAGAAGCATGCAAAGTAATGTTTTGAAAAATTTAATCATTTTTTTTTTCTTTTACTAAAATCGCAAAACAAAAATGGACATTTTCAGAGATATTTTCTACAAAAAAAAATGATAAATTTAAAAGAAAGGTTACTTACGTTTTCGGTATCACCTCTGTAAATGTACATCTGACCTAAACCAAAATGGGGCAAAACAAAAGCAACCGGAGCAAATTGTGTTGCCTGATAATAATATTGAAAAGCCTGGTCATAGTCACCTTGAACATGAAAAGCTCTAGCTAGCTGATAACAGCTTTCTGCTCTCATAGCTTCATTTTCAGTATTATGAAAGGCATGTAATGCCAAGTGTTGGACCTAGAAATTAATGAAAGAATCACAAATATAATAATAAAGAAATCCTTTGTATTTTTTGCTAGAATTCAAACACACATTAATCTTGTAAAACATTTTTTTTTTTACTTTTACTAAATATATTTTTAAGTCTATTTTTGTTACAAAGTAGTTTCCAAATCAAGCATTAAATTACGGAAGCGATTTCTTAAAAATCAATAGTAGTTATAAATAACAGAAACTGCTGACCTAATTGGCTAATATTCTAATCACCACATGAAGCAAATACCAGCTCACAGGTCAAAGACGATACGATAAAAATACTTACCTTGTTGTAATCTTTTTTAAAAAAGAAATGGTTGGCCAAATGGTTTAGAACCATTGGATTAGATGAATCAATAGTGTATGCTTTTGACAACATCTGAACACCAGTTCTGATTGTTTCTGGCTGTTGTTGATTAAGTTTTAAAATTGCTAAGCCCACAAGAGCTCCCACACATTTTGAATCAAGTTGCAATGCTCTTTCAAAAGCTAATCTTGCCTTGTCTTGATTATTAAGTTTTATAAAACAGTGACCCATGCCTAAAATTAAATAAAAATATCTGAAACGTCCATATTTTAATTTAGGTTTACATTGATTGTCACGAAAAACATTTTTCAAATAGTACTTACAAAAATAATGATTTATATAATTAAAATGTAAACTCTTATATTTTCAAAAAGAAAGTCGAATTAAAATATACTTAACATATTTAAATATTTTTTGAATTATACTTTTTGGTAAAAAAAATCGCTAGCAATTATACTGCCATTTATATAGCGTAACAGTTCCCAAGATAATATATTATGGTTTATTATTTAAAAGTGATCTAGCCTAGTTCTACCCCAGAAATACTCAAGATTCTAAAAGAAAATTTTCACATTTCTTGTATACATATATATGAGCTTCAGGCTACTGCGAACATAGGGGGGAACTAGTCCAATTTACTCTCGTCGTGCCGTACGACCGAGGTGGGGTCGAAGCACATTGCAGTGTTGTCTTTTTGAAATCTATAATATTTTGTTTTGATTATTTTGATTCATTTCTGCCTGGCTCCAGAAACAGATTTGTAAGTTTTTAAGTGAAATAATACATTTTTAAAACTAAAAATGGATGTCTACGAAGTTGCCGAAAAAGTGCAGATGGTCAAATGGTACTATCAAGGCAGATCATTGAGACTTATTCAAGAACTTTTTTTGTCTATCAACGATTCATAGGTTTGTGTAGAATTTTGAAAAGTTTGGTTGTGTAGCACCAAGGAACCATAAAAAACCCACTGTTTTGAATGACGAGCAGGAAGTACGAGATGTGATGATTTGCGCTGCATTGGAAGAAAATCGAAAGTTAACAGCCACTGTCTCAAAAAGAAAGGTTATCATTCTTACAAAGCGTCAAAAACGCATCAAATTTTTCCGGAGGACAACTATCGTCGTATGGAATTTTGCGAAACAATGATGGAAATCGTCATAACTCATCACAGTATCCCCAAAAACTAAATTTTTGTAGGGGAACACGTAATTGGGCCATTTTTTATTGACGGCAATTTGAAAGGTCATAGATACTTGGATCTACTGCAGATATTATTCCAACTACTAGGCAGTTGTTAGGTGTGAGCTTCGGGTTATAAGTACACGGGGGACTATTTTATTGCCAAGTCGATCACCCGATCTTGCTCCTAATGACTTCTATCTGTGGAGTTATATCAAAAATAAAGTTTACGGGCATGAAAGGGCTAATAATTTGTAAGAACGTCGGATAAAAATTGAAGAACCTTTTCAAACTATCACCCCTGCCTCGAAACGTTAGAAGGGGTTTTTATAATAGGCTTTATAATAGGCTCGGATATTGTCTAGCCGAGCAAGGAGGACTTTTCGAACATTTGCTCTAATTTTTTTTGACTAGGAGAATCTTTTTGGTTTTTAGAATATATTATTTTATTTTAAGAACTTGCTTTTATTTTGTTTCTCCTTATTATTTTCATTGTAACACGTTGTTAGTGATAAACCTGAGCAGTTGAAAATAAAACGCTCTAATTTATCAGTGACAACAAAATAACGTTATCAAAATTTGCGTATTTGTTGGCCAAATTCCGATTTCATCAACTAAACTCCACATCGCACCGTAGTTAGAGGCGTACTAAACGCAAGCCGCGAACGCAAGCGTGAGTGTGTAGTGTCCCTGCGTGGACACTGGCAAATTGGACTAGTTCCGCCCTATGTTCTCAATAGCCTGAAGCTCTCTGTATAATTGTATTATTTCACACATTTAGACAGTTTAGTTGGTCGTGACACGTACGAGGTGCCTAGCGGTAAACGTGGAATTTGCCGGATCGGACGTTTTTGTCTTTTACTTTTTATTACCAGATATTTCTATCTTGCTTTCTTTGGTTCGGCCATTCGTATTGCCAATCTATTAATTTTTTGACTCCCCTCGCAAAACTCGCTACGCTTTTGCTCATCTCATTAGCAACATAGAGCAGTCGTTATAGAACGTAAGCTTGCGTCTGTTCTGTACGTTATACATGCTAAAGACGTGACCTTGGTGAAAAAGCTCAACGCTGGACCGCAGAGATAGAACTTTGATTATCTGTATTCGAGCGGAACTCTTTGTTCTTTTACAGATAAAACGAAGATAGTGTAACTATTGGCTGTACCAGGGAATAGATCGTTGATAATTCTCCAATATAATTTTAACATATATAATAATAAACGAAAGTATCAATATTTTATTTAGAAGATTTCAAAGTTAGCGGGCCAAGGTTTGCTCGACAATCTTGAAAAAAATCACGATCAAGAGATTGGGGTGAGAGCCTACTTGCTTGCTAATCAGAAAATTAATCGGGATTCAGTTTTTAGCAAAGAGAACGGTAGACTTTCGTTCTCGATTAAGCGACGGTATCGCAAGAGCTCACTGAATTACCGAAGTAAATAGCTAATCGCGAAAGCGATCAGTGACTGGTCCTAAAGGGCGCAGTTATGCAGGCTCTAAGCAGGAATGGGTCAACGACGAGTCAAGAGATACGCAAAGGGATTGATGCCTAGAGACAATTGGGCACATAAAAATTGTTTAGAACGTAAGTACCCATTTGTCATCGTAAGGGCACTCAGGCCAACTAGCCATAAATTTAATTAGTGGTCGTGTATGTTAAACCCGTGTGCTAATTTCATCTAGTCAAAGGACTCACCCTTGTACAGTTTTCAACCTTAGGGGAGATCCCGTATCTCGACCCCCTAGGAAATCGTCCGGTTTGAAACCACTCTGTTGACCCAACACGGCCGTTAAAAATGAAAACTTATTATAATGAAATAAACAGGATAGAGCGAAGACAGTCTTTACTAATAATACTTAAACCAAAAATAATTAGGAACTCCAAACGTTTAACATTTTTAAAAAATTTACTAATAATACTTAAACCAAAAATAATTAGGAACTCCAAACGTTTGACATTAATGTTAGAATATTGAAACGTGTTCTTACCTAATCTTACAGCTGCAGGGCAGTTTGGGTTGGTCCTTAAAGCTTTTTTGTAAAAAGCTAATGCGCCTCTAAAATCCTTTTTAGTATATGCAATACAAGCTTTACCCAGAAGCGAAGGAATATTATTCGGGGATTGATTCAATACAAAGTTAAATTGAGCATCCGCCTGTTCCATTTTATCTCCTTCAAGAAGACAAAAATACGCTCTTCCCAGCAAGTGATTCTAAAAAATGTATCTTGTTTTATAAATGATGTACTGAACATGCAATATAAAGTAATGTATAATGGTATAAGTGACTATCCAACTTTTTATGCCCCTGTGGTTCTTTACAAACAAATTAAAAACATTTCGCAAAAATCGATTAGCAACCATAGAAAACATATCCAAATTTTAAACTAAAATTGCTAAGAAGCATCACTTTTTTTTGACAAATGTATATTAGGTGAATTGTATTGATGGAAAGGGCTTAGATTATGAAAAGTATTAGTAAATACCCAATGATCTCATTTATTTCTGTTTAGTAGTTTTCAAAATATCGCTATATAATTTATCTTTTAACAACTCTTCGATCTCTTGAATATTTATTTAAAAATAATTGTTTAGAACGTGAAAAAAGCGAAGATGTAAAAAATTACTTAATTTAGAGCGAGTTATTTGGGTTGCATTCTGGATGAAAAGTGGACATTTAAATCTCAAATGGAAAGAGTAATAGGTGAGTCAAACAAAATGGTAGGCTTTATAGAGAGAAACACAGTAAATTTTAAGAACCACACCCCTTTTATTGAACTGTATTATGCGTTTGTTGATAGTAAGATTTCTTTTGCTGCAGTAATTTGTAATCCAAATTATAATGTACATATCACGTGTTTAGAGCAAGTACAAAACAGGTTTTTAAGATATCGTCAATTTAAAACCACTAATAATCATAAGACATAATATAACTAGAGTCATATTCGATCCAATTTTAAAATCATAAGTCTTCAGAACAAAAGAATGTGATTATATTATTATTATTGAACAATAATTTTTCATTTAAAATACAATTTTACTTTTATTACACGTTGGTCCAACCAAACCGGCACGGCATGAGTCCATTAGAGATGAAATTATGAAGACCAATCAGTCTTTTGGAGGTAAATATTGATCAAACTTATATAACAGAAAATATAAATAAAAAAAAAATAAAATGGCCGCGTGGTAGCACACTGGCTTTACTATATAGATGACAACAACATAAACAGGCTCTTTAAGGTATCCAAAATTAAATACAATGGGTGAAGCAAAATTGTATGACGTATCTTGCTGTTAGACTACTGTAGTTTCTTGTGGCAATTCAGTCCCATAAGAATGAAAAAAATACATAAAAACGCGGATTTGACTAGCGCTAAATCGGTCGCCATTTTAGAGAAAAAGAAATGATAAAAAAAATAAAGAAGAACCTCTTTATTACAATGTTTTTAAACAAATGTGTAATTAGATGACCATTTATGGTCTTTGTAGAGGGAAAAGAAGTAAGAAAATATAGCCTACTTAAGATTGCAAAAAAATTTTTAGATCTTAAGCTGGATCATATCATTCAGTTTAAGGTTAACTGAAGAAACCGCGTGGACATAGAATTTAAAATGGTGGAATCAGCTAACGAAGTTTATACCATTCAATATGACCACATGCAGGGGTTCGCGGGGTCGATACCTCCTGTCAGGAGGAGATCCTTTCCAATAGCCGCGCAATATGCAGGAGTTCTAACATAAAAAGATTTAATACAAGTGACAGAAAATCAGAAAACAAAGAGTGGATCGCGACAGGGACCGCTTTTCACTTTTGAGGGACTTACACTCCCAAGGGATCTCTGTCGATATGTGTCACTCCATATGTCCCTACAGTGACACAGTGCTTCTCCTATCTAAGATACGTACATACAGCAATGCTGTGCAAGGCATTTAAGAAGCTCTGCCAAAACTGTGGGGGACAACAGGGTAATGAAGAAAAACCTAATCAAACATGGTGTGTACACTGGAAAACAGGAACACATAAACGTACTGCGAGACAATGTCCAAAACATGAAAGACAGAAAAACATCAAAAAAGCAATGGCTTTTAACAGATTGACCTTCTTTGAGGCGAACCAAAAAATTCCAAAAATACTGGAAACCAAATGGAGCATTAGCCAATTATGAATACACTCATAAGTAGAAATAAAAGATCAGGAGAAGAAGAACAATTCAACATACAAAGAAAAAAAGAAACAGAAATTATGAGGGAGGATACGAGATAGACATAACAACCATCTAAACTCACCATATGGGAAATTACAAGACCCACTACCGTTGAATCCGCCAACAACCCAACAAGGAGAGATCAAAAACAATATTTTCTACCCCCGTCTCTTTGAAAAACTTCATGGGGCTGGAGGTGACCACAGAAAACTATAGAAATATAATTGAAAACCAATAATACAAAGAAGTCAACATGGAGACCCAAGGACAGTATAAAGAAAACAAACAATAAAATAATTGGAAAAAAATGGACAGCCCTACCAAAAAACAGAAACAACAAACCAACAACAAAACACACTAAGAATAATTAAATGGGACATGCAAAGCTTTAATTCAAATAGGGCTAACGTTATTTCATTCATCAGACAATATGATCCAGATATTGTTTTGCTGAGTGAAACCTGGCTCATCACATCTCTCAACACATCTCAAAAAAACTTAAACAAACTTCATATAATATACCATTAAGGATTAAGACTAATTTCTGGATGCACGAAATCAACCCCCATACTGGCCCTATATGCAGAGACTTCATCCCCTAATCTACATGCAAGAAGACAAATTTTAGAAAAAAAATTAATTATAAAATCTGCCACCACTTTCAATAACCCATTAATTGACATTTTCGATTATTACAAAAGTGCCATTATACAAAAAAACATAAATTATACAAAATACACCATATTAATAGATATGTTTACGGAAGTGGAAATCCTACTAGCATAGATCAAAGACCACAATACCACGCTTCAGGTAAGATTATGGGATGCAGTTGCAGGATATACCAAGTTTAGAAGTTGAAAAAAAACAAGAATATATAAATCAATTGTCTATACGGATGCATCAAGGGTAAAGGAAAAAGTAGGGTATGGAATCTATATTCCCAAAATAAACTTTAATTTATCTGAAAGATTTTCTAATAACACAAACATATGCACAGCAGAAACAGTTGCCATCTACGAAGGAGTAAGCATAGGCTTAGAAAAAATATACATAATTTCATAATATGCACAGACTCAAAAAGTGATTTTATAACGCTAACAACCAAAAATATAATTATTGTAGCAACTTTGATTCCAGGACACAGTGGAATCCGAGGGAATGAAATAGTGGACAAACTTGCAAATTTTGGAAGAAATCTGGAAGTACAAAAAAGACTGAACTACACTAAGGAGAACATCTTTTCCATTGCTAAAAAGAAGTCAATCGATTATTTCAATGAAAAATAGGATAGATTACATAGATAGAAAACACACTACAACTTTTAGTAGAATGAGAACTGGACATTTTCTTGCAGCACAACATTTACATAGATTAAACATTAAAGAATCGCCCCTTTGCGAGTGTGCTCAGATTGAAAATCTTAACCACATACCCTTTGGCTGCCCAATAAATAAACTATCTAATTTTGACATATATAATTCCCTCTCAAAGACAAGTCTCTCGACTCATAGCTTTAAAAAAAAAAAATAAAACTCTAGCTTTAGTACATGCCTGTATAATACATTACCGGACAATATAAGGTTGTGCGTTCACAAAAAAAAACTAACAGTGTATTTTCAATCTAAAAATGAACTCTAAGATTTAAGAAAAACATCTCTGTAAAATATTTTTTTTAGTGATAAGTTTATTTGATGTATCAAATTAGCAAAAGCTAAAATAAATAAATACATTACATTACATTACAAGTACAGACACTGACTTCTAAAAAATCACCAAATAAAAAATTCAGAGAAAAACATAAATTTATGTTATTTTAATGTATTGGTAATTGTAGTAATTTGAAGTAAAAGTATAAAAAAGAAAGAAAATAAAAAGAAAAAATACAAAAATTCAGGATATATTTCCCAGTCTAACCAAGAGTTAGCATGCGTTAAACAAGTTGAGACAAACACAAAATATCCATTCACCTAAGCCAGCATTGGAACCCGGAATCTTTAACAGGATATTGAGTGACAAAAAATCAGATAACCCCAAAATCCGCCGTATTGAGCTGGCATATGCTCTGAACAAGAGACGCCATTAACAAAGACTAGACTGAGTCCCATAATAATGTGAAGCCCCTGTGACCCCACATTGCACTTAGCATGTTAAGTATACTTTCTAAAGACGTGTAAATTTGTTTCGAAATTTGATAGGTACATGTGACACCGATTATGAATTTTCTAAATATGCGTGTCACGCATGTAACATATTTCCAAGGAAGTTTAAAAATATGCATTTTTTAATAATTTACCGTCCGTCAAAATGTATATTATTTTAGTGATCCCAGAAAATTTAATACTAACCTGGTCGTACATAATAATTTTGTCTGCTGTGGTATACAATAAAGTAGCTTTGGTAAACAGCTCTCTCTTCTTATCCTTATTTTTTTCCCGATTAGCTTTCTGAACATAATATGCAGCGAGCATATCAAGCCCGCGCATTTGATCCTTTTCATAGTCACGGTAGTCAACGTTGCCATCAATTCGGGAAGCCTCTAGGATTTTAAGGAAATCTTCGATTTTATCTTGTTTATAGTACTCTAGCTAAAAATTAAAATCAATGTTAAATTTTCTAAAATTAATGTCCTTTGTGCAACTAAACTTGAAAAGAGGGCCCCATTATAGTAGGACTCCACAAAGATATCTTCCGCTTCATCCGTATTATTCGGCTTAAAAGCGCGAGCCGGATTGTCTGTCTGTCTGGTACACCTAGCTATTGAGTCCCTAATAAGGGGCCAGACTCTTGACCTGTGAACGCATATGAATGAGCACAACGATTATTATAATTGTAATATTCTTGAATCAGCGTTCACCGATCACATTCACCCAAAAACCATGCGAACTTGTTCGCTTGGCCCGCGGCAGGCTAACAGCCTTATTTCGAGATTCGTATGCGTATAAATGACTATTTTTTATTTATTAATTCAGTTTATTTTTGAAAATTTTGTTTTTCTTCATCAGGGAGCGTTCACTTAACAGAAATGAACGTTCGTGCGTTTGAGATTCAAGAATTCAGCCCAACGACGAAACAGCACCGTCCTAGGTTTCACCCTCTGTGTGAGCAATCGAAAATCAGGTGGGTCCTTTATGATTTTTGCACAAAATATAGTTGTCTCTACGTTACTAAAACTAATTAATTAGGTAATTTACTTACTGCTAGATTGACCCATATTCCCAGTTGAGTATTTTCTTGTCTTAAAATTCCCAGTACTTCATCACCTTCTGGTAGTTGATCCACATAGAGCTCTATGACCTGAAATTAAAAAAGTGACACTTTAACAAATACTACTTCTACTAACATTTTTTTCCTAAAAAGAAAGAGTTTTTGATAATAAAAATTGGTGTCGAAACTACTTTTTTGGGTTTTTCATATATTTTTTCGTAAACATATAGATTTTATTAATAAAAATTGCTGCTAGAAAGCACGGATGGTCCACCATACAGTCAATTATTTTATGTTGAAAGGAAATGAAAATATCTCGAAAACTGTAGCTTTGAAAGATTTGAACCTTATAACAAAATTTTTGGATAATATTTACGAAAACCAAAATCCGAAAACCGCATATCAATAGCTGCTTTACTTCTAAAGTTATGATGTTTTTATATATTTTAACGTTTTTTCAAATAACTCGGAGCTGCCACGAATTTGGACTTTATAAGAAAATTTGTAGTCTTTATTTATGGAAACTTAAATCTGAAAACCTTATATCGCTACTTGCTTTTGTCCCAAAGTTACAATTTTTTAAAAATATTTTATCCCCCTTTCCCCCCTCAACCCCCCACCACTCTACCCAAAAGTTAACCAGTTCATGGTCAGCCGATAGAGGATTTTTGTACCAAATTTCGTTAAAATCGATTAAGGTGTTCTTGAGTTATCGTGTAGACAGACAACTTTTTTTTTCGTCGATTAAGGTGTTTTGGAACCTTAGTAACTCATTTTTGATAAATATATAACAATTAAGAAAAGTCAAAATTTCACGATTTTAATAGACCCCCATACTATACTGGTATATAAAAATCTTTGAACTTTATCTTTATTTTAAAAAATTAAAGAGTCTCTAAAATGGATACGAACAAAAAGTAAATATTTATTTATTTGCAAACAAAGACCTACAAAAATGTCGTCTTCACAGCACACAAATTTCTGAGGGCTCTTTGTTGTAAAATAAACACTGATCTGAATAAATAATCAACACAAGATCCTTAAAAGAAAATGCCATATGAAGTAATGAAAAATAGAAATTTATCTCTATCTCAAATCTGTATCTGTCATAACTTTTATTGGATAACATCTAAGGAAAGGAACTTAACAACATGTCAAAGGATCAAAAGGACTTGACATATTAACAGGACCAAAAGGACCTACACAAGGACTACTAAGACTTATAGAAAAAACCGCCAACAAGTCGGCCAAGACTTATAAAGGGAGCACTAGGACTGTCAACACCTACAAAAAACTACGAGGACCAAAGTTTTTCAGTTTTAACAGAAGGGTTACAAATTTTGGGAACTTGTCCACCCCTCAAAAAAAATATTTTAAATTTATGTAAGTAAGTAAAATAACAATGTTCAGCGTCACCATTGGGGTGAGGTATCGCCGAATTTATATCAATTTTTAAATGCCTTTTATAGCCAATACACAAATAATCTCGGAAGTATTCTAATACTAATTTAAGTACACTGAGCCCCAAACTTATTATGTGAACTTGTCTATGTACAAAAAATTCTCAATTATAAAATATGACATAGGATCTATGTACACTTGACGCCACACACTGTCAATCTTCATATATTTCCAACAGCGCTTTTTCAGCCCGCGACATTTAAGGTTACCAAAACGAAAATGAATTAAATATATTTTTATTTAGTGCCCTTATTACAAAGGAATAATTGAAACAGTTAATTTTCAAAAAAAAAATAATAAAAAATGATTATAAAACACATTTTACACAGATCGGGTTCAAATCAGGATGAGAACTAAAACAAATATTTTTGTAGGAAATATTCCTAAAATAGTTCTGACTTGTATAGATTCTAAAGATATGGTTAATAGTTCGTTGGTTAGTTGATATAGTATTGTTTATTATGTAAAAGAACTTAAAAAAACTTCTTTCTCTAGGATTTGAAGCACGGCGCGGCACAGCGTCTATAATCGTACACTTATTGAAACCACTAAATAATGCACTTTAATCTAGCAATTCATGTCTCATTTTTCTGGCTTTTTCAGAAATAATTACACTAGTGCCTAGAAATTTTCGATAATTTTGCATGAAAGCGTATTGCCTAAAAACCACAGTAGTAGTAGTAGTAACTAGAGGGTGGCCCAAGACCTGGCAAGTAGGCCCAATCGGTCCCTTTTTACCTTACTCCACTCCAGCCCCCTAATCCACCACCTGTACCGCTTGTACGGTAGTGGGCTCTCCGGGCCTTTCTGTTCTCTTCACGAAGTCCAGTATTTTGGCCCACTTGAGAGCTCGTAGGTCCTCTGCATCCAGTTTCGGTAACTAAAAACAACAAGAGTTTATTTTCACATTTTGGCAGAATAACCCGAGTCCGAAAGAGGAGGGCTATTTTATAAAATTTTAAAATAAACGAATGTTTTTTTTTCCAAGCAACTACGCTTAAATGTAAAATTATCTCAAAAATTTTATGCACGAGTGTAATTTAGGGAGAAAATTTGTCGAATAACGGTGTCATTATTTGTGTCAATAAATAATAAAAACTTGGCGGGTTGTTTTCGATAGCTACTAGGGTGATTTTCGTTAGGGTCATTTCATATGAAATCAACCAAAAAAAAACTGGCAAGCACGGATAGTCCACCATACAATAACAAAATAATTACGAAAACCAAAATCTGAAAACCGCACATCAATAGCTGTCTTACTTCTAAAGTTATGATTTTTTTAATATATACATTATTTGGACTTTATAACAAAATTTGTAGTCCATATTCATGGAAACTTAAATCTGAAAACCGTATATCGCTACTTGCTTTTGTTCCAAAGTCACAATTTTAAATATTTGATGCCCCTTTTCCCTCCTTCAACCCCCCCACCACCCTACCCAAAAGTTAATCAGGTCATGGTCAGCCGGATTTTTGTACCAAATTTCATTAAAATCGATTAAGGCGTTCTTGAGTTATCGTGTATACAGACAGACAACAGCCCACTTTTTTTTTCGTCGATTAAGGTGTTTTGGAACCTTAGCAACTCATTTTTGATAAAATTAAGAAAAGTCAAAATTTTACGATTTTAATAGTCCCCCATACCATATTGGTATATTGGACTAAAAAAGGGAGGTTTGGCAGACCATCTCCCAATTTCGATAATTTTTGGTAATTTATTCTACCGATAAAGAGGATGAAAAATCCCAAATTTGAATTTTTTTTTAACCATTAGTTTTTTTTAATTAATTCTTGAAAATTACAAAAACTATCAATTTTGCTCAAACATGTACTTAAAGAAATTGAAATATCGCCATAACTACTTAAAGTTGGACAGTGGTTTATAGCTCGTTTTAAAGGTATTTTATATACCTTTCGAACGATGTATCAGATGATATACTTTTTGTTTTTTTTTTTAAATTGCAATTAAATAAACAGCATTTTTTATTTTTTTTTTAATATATTTTGTTTCTGGGAATTTCGCCAAACTATTTACAAAATTACAAGATAGACTTGGGTTCATAAAAAAAAATGTATTTTAAAAATTTTGAAAATGAAAAAAAAAATTTAAAAATTTAAAAAAAAAAAAAATTAAGTCATGTGATACTTCATTAAAATGGCATTTAAATACCTTCCTTTAAAACAAGCTATCACTCGCTTTTGTAGTATGTATGGGTTTTAAGATATTCATATTTAATATTTTTATAAATGCCTCTAGACAGTCAATTTTAACCAAATGTAATTTTAACCAAATGCCGTAAAAAAGCGAGTAATATCTTGTTTTACAGATATTTTAAATCCCATTTTGATAAAGTATCACATAACCTATTTTTTTTGAAAAATAATTTTTGTTTGTTATTTTTTAAACAAAAATTACATATACATCATTCGAAAGGTATTTATTTAAAATATCTTTAAAACGAGCTATAAATGCACACTGTAGTTTATTTTGATATTCAAGAACTAATTAAAAAAAAAGTAATGGCCAAAAAATTTTTAAATTATTGAAATCGGGGAGATGGTCTGCCAAACCTCTGGTTGATTTGATTTGAAATGACCAGTTAGCTACATCTAGCTAAAAGTATGAGTGTAATTTTATTCTGAAATGTCTTTTTTGGCGGAATTTTCGGCTTGTTTGTTTTTTATATTTTACTGTAATTAGGCATGGACCTAAATGTACAAAATACCTTTGTAAATCCAAAGTATTTAATATCCTATTTACTTGTACATTAAGGAGCATAGCTTCTTCGATTCCTTTTGGTAACAAAAAAAAACGAAAAAACATCAAAATTATAAAAACAGTCTTTCGAAGAACTGTCGGAGGCTGACATATTTTAATGTTTAATAGCTGTCGAGGGCCGATACAACTTTGCAATAATTCAATCTACCGGGTTATGGGTGTCCCTCGGCAACATAGGGATTCTATGCATTGAAAAACTATTCGCATGTACATTGATAAATAATAAAACCAGTCAGAAGGGAATCCACTAATATTGTCAGATGTACTGTCAAGAAATTGTTAGGAAACTCAAAACAAAAACGACCATAACTAAATGGTATTATTCCGGAATTACTTACCTCCCAAACCCATAAGCTTCAAAGAATTCAAAAAATTACCAAAAAATCACACTGTATTTAGAAAGAAATGTTTAAAAAAGTTCGGAGAGGAAAATATAATAGCATCAATATGTGCGGAGGTAAACGCATAACTCGGTATGATCTAACACCTTCTCAACTAAAAAATCAGTTAACTTTTTTTCGATTTATTATCCTTTAGCCTACTATAGCGGCCATCTTGACAGCAAAGTGACAGTGTTTTACCTGTCAATTTGGTTATTTGGCGGCAACAGTAGGCTAAAGGCCGCTGAAGAGGTAGGAGTTAACTGGCTTTTTAGTTGAGAACGGTGTTGTATAAGCAGGCAGTAAATGAAGATTGGCAGTGGCACCACATAAAAAGCGTACTGCGCTGCAGGTCCGTTGTATTTAAATTTTGCTAATTGCGGTGCTTATTGTAACTGACTTTGACGATTGCCAGCTTCAGTTTACATTTTTTGATAACATATACTAACTATTGTTCTCTTTTTCCAAATCCATTCGTCTGAGAGAGATCCAGCCTGTACAGGGTGACCGTTTATAAACTACCACTTGAAAAATCTTATTTGTTATTTGTCACAAAAAGATAAATCCAAAAAATTTTCAGTGTTTTCCTTGATCACACTCTACCCACAGGATGGCCATGAGGTGTTTTTAGGAAGCCCGAATTCGGGCGTCGTAAGTCGGTAGTGGGCTTAGTATAAGCGTCAGATGTACCGTTTTTGGCTTCGTAAGGTCGGATTGCATATATATAGATTCAGACGGTATTGTTTCTAAAAACATTTCGTTTTACATGTGCTACATGTGTTATATATATATGTATATATATCCTCGTATACATAAGATTTTTGTCCATTAATCACGCAATAACGGCTAAACCGATTTGTATGAAATTTGATAAGACAATAGGGTGTGAGCTGGATCTTATTCTAAGCTACTTTTTATTTAACATTTCGTTTCATAACTCGAGATATATGGCACAGAAAATTGAATTTTTCAATTGATTTTTGCATTTTTTATGTGATATATATATGTAGTAAAAAATTTTGGCGCCATTCAACTACAATTTTAATAAGCTTTCCAAGGAGGTATCACACAAAAATGTGAATTTTTTTTCAAAATAATTGAGGTCATGTGATACTTCATTAAAATTGCATTTAAAATACCTTTAAAACAAGCTACCTATCACTCGCAGTATTTATGGTTCTCAAGATACTTATTCATATTTTTATAAATGCCTGTTAAGACAGTAAATTTTAACCAAATGTGAAGGTACACAAAAAGAGTAATATCTTGAGAACTGTATACTGTAAAAAAACGAGTAATACCTTGTTTTATAGGTATTTTAAAGCCCATTTTTGAAAAATTATTTTAAAAATTTTTAAAATAATTTTTGTTTGATGAACCCATCACTCTCCATCTTGAAATTTTGTAAATAGTTTGGCAAAATATTCAGAAACACAATATTTTTAAAAAAAAAATACAAAATGTTTTTTTTCAAAAATTAAAAAAAAAGGTTTTTTTTAGATAACTTAATTTTTTTTTTAACAAAAAGTATATCATGTGATACATTGTTCGAAAGGTATATAAAATACCTTTTAAACGAGCTATAAACCACTCCCCTAGTTTAAGTAGTTATAGCGATATTTCAATTTCTTTAAGTATATATTTGAGCAAAATGGTAGTTTGTTTTGATTTTCAAGAATTAATTTTAAAAAAATTATTGGCCCAAAAAATTTTAAATTTGGGATTTTTCATTCCCTTTATGGGTAGAATAAATGTACCAAAAATTATCGAAATCGGGGAGAAGGGCAGCCAAACCTCTGGTTGATTTGATTTGAAATAACCCATTTAGAATAGCACAAAGCTTGATACCTGTCCTTGCAAAAATTTGCACTGGTCATCTATATATTCACTATAAATTAACAAATACAAAATTTGACAGTCAGCTGCTGCATGCTAGTCTAAACGAGCCGTAAGTCATAAGCGGTAAGACCAGCATGCATTTGCTATTGTTTATTTTTCTTGCAGCTTACCACATACCTCATATTGCCTACCTTATTAAAATAAAAGTTGAGCTTATGGGGAACAGTGTAGGCACTTGTACAGCAGAAATAAAAATAAGATATTAAAATACAAAGATGGGCAACTTTTAACTTTTATTTTTATGTGAAAACGGATTTGCACATGCCCCTTTGATGCACATAAACTCACTTTTTGTTGTTGTCATTTAAATAGGTGTTCTTCAGGTTTTTTTGCATTTTTTGGTTTGTTTTTGGCAGATATTATTAAGGAAAACTGCATGATAAAGTTTAGTTTAATTATTTCAACTATTGGTGTCACCCACTTTTGTCATATCATACCATGCCTATGTGCAGTCAAGAATAAGATATGGTGTCATCTTCTGGGGGAATGCTATCAGTGCGGACAGAATTCTTAAACTTCAAGCAAAAGAGAAAGTTGTAAACAATATTTTATCAATAACAAAATACAAGGATTTGAAAGGAGGGCACTCATACAACACCAGAAATAAAAATAAATTAAAAACAGAAATTTTGCACTTTGCATATCTACAGAGGAATGTCACCTTTAATCTAGTTAAAATATGGAATACTCTACCAACAAATCTAACCATACAACCAAACAAAACCATTATAGCAAAAATTTAAAAACTATTGCAAAACAGAGCTTACTATAGTGTGGAGGAGTTTTTTAAGGATGTTGGGAAGGCATTGTATTTTAAAATTGAATTTACTGTGTGTAAAATCGAGTTACGGGTTACGTAGTAAATAAATAAAACAAACAAATATATTTATTTATTTATTTATTTATTTATTTATTTATTTATTTATTCAAGTATCAACAGGATTGCCACTTACAGATACTCACTTAAGTCTAATGCATGCAAATATAATTTACCCATAAGAAATAAATAAAAATTGTATAATTAATATTCACATCGGTTTAAATTTAAAATTAGTCACTTAAATTCGTCTTTCGTTTTTCTGTCAAAAAGGAGAGAAACAATTAATAGGAATAAAATTGAAACAACCATAAAAAAGAAATAAATATAAAACATCTAACAGTTAATAAATAATAGACAAACTTGGTAGGTCACAAACAATAATAAAATAATAATAAAAGAGAAGGAACAATATACAATAAGCAACTAATTGATTAGATCTTGATTAATTTTAAATGAATAATTTTTTTAAAAGATTTAAAACACAATGAGTCAAGGTCTACCTCTGCTGCATAAATATTAAAAAGGTTAAATAACATATAGATTGGAGAACACTTAAAAAGATTTGTTCTTGGGTACGCAAGATAGAATAGATTTTTGTTTCTAGCATTTATTCTACTAACTGCAAAGGGTAATTGTTCAAGAATGTTGGGACAATCAATGCTATTTTTGAGAATTTTAAACATTGTATATAAATACATTTTGGTTCTTCTTTTATTTAAAGAAAGTCTGTTAAAAACGCCCAGCAAATAGTCATTGTCACAACCACGCTGTGGGTAAATGCCATATTTACGAAAGAACATACATTTAAGAAATTTTCTTTGCACACCTTCCAATATATTGATCCAAATATTATATTGCGGAGACCATATAATTCTTCCATACTCTATTATTGGCAAAACCAGGCTATCAAACAAGTGAAGACCTACATCTACACTAAAATTTTTACTGTTTCTTGAAATAAAACCTGCAATTTTTTGAGCACTGTCGATTTTAGTAATAATATGACCTGAGAAAGACAATGACTTATCAAAAATTATTCCTAAGTCTTTTTGTTCGGATGCACATTTTAGGTTATTGTCATTTATTTATTGTGTTTCGATTTTGAGTAAAAGACATACAGGAACATTTGGGTCAGTCCATATCAAGTCAACCAGGGTATTTTACCACACCATCTCCGATGTTGATGATTTTTAGTATACATGTTTTTCCTACCAAAAAACTGGAAAATCCAAAATTTCAGACTTTTTTGACCAGTTGTTTATTTTGAATTAATTTTTGAAAATCGAAAAAGTCACTTATTTGTCCTTAACATGTGCGCACAAAATTAGGAATATCCAAAGAACCACTTATAATAGAAAAGTAGGTGAAGGTTCATTTTAAAGCTCTTATAAAGACCTTTCATATGAGAATATTGCATAACATATATTGAAAAAAAAAATAAAAAAAAAAATTTTTGATTTTTTTTTTTTAAAAATTTTTAAAAGGCCCTTTTTAATTTTTTTCAAAAAATTATATTATTTTCTTTAAAGTGTTATTAAACTATTCACAAAATTTTGAGATGGACAAATCATGGGTTCAATGTGAAAAAATTTATTAAAAATGTCACATGCATGAAAAATCGCCTATAAATAGACAATGCATTTTGGTAATTAGAAGAATATAATGGGGTTTAAAGCGATATTATAAAAATATTTAACAATATTTTATTTAATAAAAAATTATATCCTACGTTTCATTCTGTATCAGTAATCAGATTAACATTGCCCCCCATTGTAATATTTACTTACAAAACCTCTTTTCCACCGGAGACGTACTATTGGATGTTCCAATTCTTAGGAAAATATGCCTGTATAAACCTGCCAATACTTTTGTGAAATACTGCCTGTTTATTCCTGTTTAACATTAAGGACACACCTCCTTCATTTTATTGGTCTGTTTAGGTACATTGTGGGGATTTGCTGACATGAAAATTCCTGCATAAATTGATTTTAAATTTTTGGCAAGTATCTTCCTGATACAGCTCCAAATAATCGATACATAATAGTTCGACTGAAGGTTTATCAGAAGTCATCTCTGTGTAATTTTAAAAGTTTCAACTATGGGTGAGGCAAGTGGATGGACTAAATATAAAGTAAAGTGCTGTGATCCACTAGAGTTAAAAATCAAGCATTTTGGGAAATTAAGAAATGTGAACAAGTGGATGTGCAGTTACAAAAATGTCAAAATGGGAATGAAAATCTGTGATGGTTGTAGACTAAAGCTTTCAAAGGAGTTTAAGGCATCTGAAGAAGATGAGGCAGGGTAAGTAACAAATAGTATTTTTTAATATAAAATTAATAAACTAAACCAATTGCGTCAAGTACGGAGTGGAAAAATCTCATGGCATTATTTTGCATGGCATTTTGAGAATACAGACATTATGTACAAATTTCTTGGCATTATGTACACATTTTGGGTCAGCTGTTACCCCTTTTTTAAGTTCTTATAAAAAACTAACTTTTTAAATTTTTTTAGACCCAGTCAAGTTCCAGAAAATGATCCAGATTTTCAAGATCCTGCTGAATCATTTGTGTGTCGCCGATTAAAAGAAAAAATGTATACAAAGAAAAAATTGATATTGTACAGCATACAATTGCGAAAGCATTTACAAAGGAATCAGATTCAACGCTAATAAAGGAATACCAGAGTGACGAAAGTGAAATGATTAAGCAGTTAAAGGACAAATTTTTAAAAACCGAAAGAGGAGTGAGAAAATACTAGTTTTATCATGTTTACCTCAAAGTTGGAGTAGAAAGAAGATTGAAGAAGAATTTGGAGTTTCTCAATATTTGGCCAGAGCTGTAAAACAGTTAGTTAAGGACAATGGGATATTATGTTCTCCTAACCCCAAACCGGGAAAGACCCTTAGTGATAGAGTGGCCCAAATAGTGGTAGATTTTTACCAAAGAGATGACATTAGCAGGACCATGCCAGGTAAAAAAGATTATGTTGTTTTTAAGCTAGCTTAGCTAATTTAAAAGAAATTTATGCATTGTTTAAAACTGAGTACCCCAATGAAAAAATTGGGTTTTCAAAATTTTGTGAACTGCGACCCAAAAACTGTATACTGGCAGGAAAAAGTGGGACTCATACTGTATGTGTATGTACTATACATCTATATACGAGACATCTAGAAATTCAATTCATATTGTGATACAGATCGAGATTTTTAAGAAAACTGTGGTTTAATTGTCAAAATAATAAAGAAATAAATAATAAGTTGTGGTGATACCTATTACTGATCCTATGCTGTTCTACAAAATGTGTGAAAATTTTAAAAAACACTTTAAAACTAATGATAATCAACGATTTTGGTTAATTAAGATGGTTCAATTCGCATGAAGATGAGTTAAAATAAGTGTTCCCAGGTGATACCAGATAAGTATAAACTCTTATCAGTTTCATTTATTAAAAGTTTTTTAAACATATAAGGTGTTGATTTTAAAGAAAGTAGATATACAAGGTGTTATTATAAACAATGTCTGATCGGGTTGTTGAGTTAGTGTGCTCAAAATGTCTGGAAAACTGCATTTTTAAAGACAGGCCAGGTAAACATGAACTGTTTGGCTCTAACTGTGACTCATGCAAATTAGTATATTGCAAAAGATGTGCTGGAATAAACACATCCGAAGCACAAACCCTAGCTTTAGTTGAAAGAAACCTGCTCTTCTACTGCTGTGAATGCAAAGACAAATTAAGACACATTCTTAATGAGGAAACACTGGAAAATTTTCACAAAGAAAACAAAAGACTCAGCGAGCTAACAACACTTTTAGAACATGAATTTGAAGAAGAAAAAACAAAATTACAAGAAAAAATTGACAATCTTCATAAAGTAATAGAGGGAAAAGAGTACATTATTGCAAGGATGAAGAGGAAAACAATTGATTTTCAAGATGAAGTTTTTGCTACTGAACAATCCACCGAACACAAAATCCAAGAACAAAAGGGGCATATAAAAAGTCTTGAAAAAGAACTGAAACATGTAAAACAAGAACTCTTAGGTGAACAAACAAATAAAGGTGAACTTATTTCAAAAATAGAAAAGAGTGAAAAAGAAATTTTAAAGTTAAATAAAAAACTAAAATCTGCTTGCATCTCCAACAAAAAACAAGATGAACAAAACAATAAAAACATAATCGATGAACTAAAACAAAAAACTAAAAAGCTCGAGGAACTTATAAAACAGGATGAAAGAAAACTTATAAACCTAGAAACTCATAATGCAAAGTACAAAGAGGAGCTTGTATACGTGGGAAAAGAGTGTCAAGAATTAAAGGATAAAATAGTTGAAAACGAAAACATACGGAAAACAAACCAATTAGAAATAGAAGAATTGCAAACAAAAATTGTAACAGGTGAACGCATTATTGCAGAATATTTAAAAAGCTTTCAAAACAAAGATAAAACTCTTTTTAATTTTAAGGAAAGAATTAATGATCTTGAGGCTGATAACAAAAATATGATTGAAACAGTAAGAATTTTTGAAACAGAAAATAAAAATTACGAAGCGGAGTTACTTGACTTAAAAAATGAATATAGTAAAGTCTTAGCAGAACTTAATTCATTGAAGGGCCCAAAGAACGTTCATAAAAACCACATTACTGCTCCTGACAAACACACCGAAAAAGCAAACACCCTATCTAAAGTGGTAGCGAAGTCAAAAGGACCTGCTCAACTTAAGAACAGAAGAATTTTGCTCTTGACAGATGGTTATGGGAAATTCATGTACGAATACCTGAGCCAATACTTTGGTACCAGCTATTCAATTCTAGTTCTGTCTAAACCAAACGCTAGCTTTGACATTTTGGTGAATGAAATTGACAGTTATATTAGTGAATTTACCACGAATGATTATGTTATTTCTCTGGTAGGGCCAGATATTAGAAAATTTACAAAAAAAGCAGTTCTTTCTCTGGCAAATAAATGTTTTTTTACAAATTTAGTTTTTTGCACGTCTCCAAATAATAGTTTCCATTCAACACAGTGTGACCCTTATAAAAACAATAAAATATATGACTTGTTATTACATATCTCAAACTTAAACAACAACATTAAACTAATCTTATCCAATACTATCCTTAATACTAGATGCTTTAAGATAAACTCGCCATATTTAAATCGATTTGGCTTACATATACTAACTCAAGCATTACATAAAATAGTGTCAAATTTTCTTGACACAAATCTGCAGAATTTAATTTACATTACACACCACGATCGCCCCATTAATGAAAATAATGTGAGTGTGGCCAATACTGAGCTACAGGGGGAGCATGATGTTTACGACTGTGTTGCAGACAACACAAGAGGCAATAATTCTGGTATTTTGATGGAACAAAATACTTTTTTAGGTCTTCAGTCACAAATAAACCCATTAGTATAGTACCTAGCCCTATTAGATCAAAAACTAAAAATAGCCTTTCTAAAGATAAATATCATTCATTTCTAAATATTTTGATTTTCAACCTTCAAGGATTAATGAATAAAATAAATGAATTTTACATACTCTTATCTGAACTTAACTTTCCAGAAATCTTGCTTCTTTCTGAACACTGGCTTCGGGAGGGAGAACCGGACATTCTTGAACAGTATACGACAGTAGCAAAATTTTGTCGAAAAAACTACAAACGCGGAGGTACTCTGATTATGTTAAGATCAGACTTTGTTACTAAACTCCAACTAACAGTCAAAAAAGATTACGATCATCTTATTGAAGAGAAAATCTTTGAGTTTTCCATGATACAAAGTAAAAAAGAAAATGTATTTATAATCTGCATTTATACTTCCCCATGTACAATAGCATCAAACAGCCGACTATTCTTTAAAAAACTGGAACTTTTATTATCTAACTTACCTCTTTCGGCAAAAATAGTTCTTGGGGGTGACCTTAACGTAGATTTTAAAAACAAAAACCTCAATGAAACGCAGGAACTATTATCATTATTTACGTCATACAACATTCAAGTACATAATAATAATTATACCAGGATTACCTCATCAACAGAAAAAATGATAGACTACGCCTGCACTAATCTTGAACACGATTTAACAACTCAAACCATAAACCCAGGAATGTCCGATCATGAGGCGATACTTTTAACTATTTCACACCAAGTTACGCAACAAAAGAATGTCAAATGGGGTAGAATATACAGTAAAAATAATTTTAACACTTTTAAAAATCTTTGCTTAAACACATACTGGACTGAAGTTTTTAAACATCATGATCCCTTTTGTTTTTTCCACACACTTTTAACAAAAAATTTCAATATATCATTTCCAAAAACTAGAATTACACAAAAAAATAAAAAGCCTTGGATAACCAAAGGTGTAAGAGTATCTGCAAAAAATCTGAGGTCATTATACGCTATTGGTAAGCATCTTCACAACAACCATTTTTTCTTTATATATGTTAATAAATATAGAAACATTTACAGAAGGGTTGTAAAACGTTGCAAGGAAAATTATTACCAAGACCGACTAAAACAGGCTGATAATAAATCAAAGGAAAATTGGAAAATAATCAATTCTCTCCGCGGTAAAAACAACACCAAATCTGCCGATTCTGTAATCGAGACCAATTTGCTAAATAAATTCTATTGTACTATTGCCGAAAAATTGACAAAAAATTTAAAACCCTCCATAAACCCATTGAGTTACTTAGATAATGTAAACATTCCTGACAAACTCGTTCTTAAACCGACAACCCTAACTGAAGTAAAGACTGTTCTAAGTAAGATTAAAAACAAAACAAGTTCGGGATGTGACGGACTTTCATCAAAAATTTTACAACAACTTCCAGACATCACCTTATGTATTTTGGTTGACTTAATAAATCATTCCTTTTCTGAGGGCTACTTTCCTGATTGCCTAAAGGCTGCCATTATTATCCCAATTCATAAAGGAGGAGATGTAGACGATCCCTCTAATTATCGCCCTATCGCCTTATTATCAACATTGTCTAAGTTAATTGAAAAAATTGCGAAAGTTAGAATAATGGAACATTTCAACAAATTTAATGTAATATCAAACTCTCAATTTGGTTTTCAACAAAACAAAGGGACAAACGATGCAATATTTGCCTTATTAGAGAATGTATATCTCAGTATTAATAATGGGGATTCGGTAGCGGCGGTATTCTGTGATTTCTCCAAAGCATTTGATTGCGTAAATCACGGAATACTGCTGAGCAAGCTGGAACGATATGGATTCAGAGACAACTCGTTGAAATGGGCTATTTCCTATAATTCTGGAAGATCTCAAAAAGTAGCTTACAACAACTCGACTTCCGGGTCCCTAGAAACTTCCAGGGGCGTTTTCCAAGGCTCGGTCCTTGGCCCAATCTTTTTCCTTGTCTATATTAACGACTTGACATCTTTGAACATTAAGGGTAAATTTTTTGTTTTTGCAGATGACAACACCATTGTCTGGCCTGGCAACAGATCAGAACTAGAAAATATCATGATAAATGACCTAAAATTAGTAAAAGAATGGTGTGACTCCAACTGCCTTTGTTTTAATGTTAAAAAAACAAACATTTTGTCCTTTAGATTCTCTCAAAAATCTATTAGTCTTAATAATCAAACCATCGACTCTCAACCACTCGTTAAATTCCTTGGCCTAACTCTGGACACAAACTTAGATTTTAAGGAGCATATAAATCAGCTTAAGTCCAAATTATCTTCAGCTTGTTTTGCCATCAAAGTTGTAAGCAAAGAGCTCGGATTTCACTCGGCGAAAGTGGTTTATTATGCCCTGTTCGAATCTCGAGCAAGATATGGTATAGCGTTTTGGGGGTTTTGTTCCGGAACTCTCTTTGAGTCAGTGTTCAGAATCCAAAAGCGTGCTCTTCGAATACTCAACAAGGTGGGGCCCAGAGAACACTGTAAACCCTTGTTTATAAAATCCAACGTTCTAACTCTCACGTCACTTTTTATTTTAGAATCTGTTTGCCTTATTCACAAAAAACAAAGCGTTCAAAATTCACATGAAAACGCTACTCTGCAACGCACCACAAGACAGTCCTCCAACATGCTTTTACCCTTACCAATACCCAGGCTCACATTAACTAAAGACTCGATCATATACGAGAGTCTTAAACTCTTTAACCACCTACCACTAGAAATTAGAAATATTGGGGATTATAAGAAATTTAGAAAAACGGTTAGTCACTGTCTTGCAACTAGACCATATTATGACTGTGTTGAATATTATAGAGAAACTATCAGATTGTAGACATTTATTGTAATATTTGTTGTTTGTTTACCCATATATAGTAATGTTTGTATTATGTTCTTAACTGTCATCTAAGTTGTCCATTTTTAATTAACTGTCAGTTATATTTTAATGCTATTTTAGGTTTAACTATATCTGACTTTTTTTAACTCGTTTTATTAATTATGTTTAGTCAGTGTCATATTAATTATTATATAACTGTAACAAGTGCATTTAAGTTTTAATTGTTCGTCTGTTTGGCCTTTCAAATTTTTTACACTTATTTTATTATTTTACTCTATTATTTTACTAATTTATCTTGACTGTTAATTAACCTTATTAGATTTAGGACTGCTTTGTCAATGAGATATTCTTTCTTAAGACAATAAAGCTATTTTTGAATTGAATTGAATCAAAATATAAAACTAATGCTCAATGGCTCCAAATTAAATAAGCTATATGATGAAAATAACAGGCCTCTTGCAATATCTTATCATGATTGCCTTTATAAACTAATGTGTAATCCACCTTCAGTGGACTGTTTTTTAAGCAATAGATGCAAGCAATGTCCTGGAGTAGAACAGTTTAAAAATACGTTAATAGACAAATTTGAGGAAGAATTAATTGATGAGGTCTCATTTAAAAAGTGGGTCTCAGTAGATAGGTGTACTATGGAAACCGTTGTTAAGAAAAGTGATGATTTTGTCCAGGAATTTACTGATGATCTTGTAAAACTTAAATCACATTCTTTTATTGCAAAAATGCAAAAAGATAGATACAATGAAATAAAAATTAACCTTAAACCTGGAGAGTCTTTGATCACTTGCGACTTTGCGGAAAATTATTCCTTTGTTATGCAAGATGAAGTCCAGTCTTATCATTGGAATAACAGCCAGGCAACCCTCCACCCTTTTGCCATTTATTTTCTAAGTGATGGTAAACTGCACAACCTGAATTATGTGTTTATTTCGGAAAGCTTGACACATAATACAATTGCATTTCATTTATTTTTAAAAAAATTCATCAAAATACCAGGACTTAACAAAATTTTTTATTTTTCGGATGGATGTGCTGCGCAGTACAAAAACAAAAAGAATTTTCTGAATATATGCCTGCATAAAAAAGATTTTGGTGTTGAAGCAGAGTGGCATTATTTTGCCACCTCGCATGGCAAAAGTGCCTGCGATGGCTTGGGAGGAACTGTTAAAAGACTTGCTGCCAAAGCCAGTTTGCAGAGGCCCTATGACAATCAAATAATGACACCTCTACAATTGTTTACTTGGTGTGAAGAAAACATATCTGGCATTGATTTTAAATATTGCACAGAAGCAGATTATACAAATCATGAAATAATTTTGAATAAAAGATTTGCGGAAGTCTTAACAATACCGGGGACACAAAAAATTCATGCTGTAATTCCTCTTACAGAAAGCACGTTTTTGGCAAAACAGTTTTCTACATGCTTAGAGGTCGAAACACATAATCTTTTTAAAGGTGAAAGCATTATTTTGCAAAATATCGAGTCAGGGTTTGTCACTGTAGAATATGACAGTGCTTGGTGGCTGGCTTGTGTCTTGGGGAAAAATAATGAGAGCGGAGAACTGAAAGTAAGCTTTCTTCATCCACGAGGACCTGCCTCATCATTTTTTTACCCAACACCTCAAGATATTTTAATTATTAAACCAGAAAGTCTTATAAAAAAAGTTGAACCCAACACTGCTACTGGCAGAACTTACAATGTCAGCAAAAAAGAAATGTCAGATTCATCAGAAATTCTTAAAAGAAAGTTAAAAAAATAAATTTAAGGTATATAGTTAGTCTTAGTGTTTTCTGTCTAATTTTTATCAACGAAGTAGAAGAGTTTGTTTATTTCTTTTGCGAGTTTAAAATAAAATAATTTGTAGATAAAGCCTCTGGGTATTTTTTAAAACCTGTATCCATCCAACAAATTTATTTATTTTAATATCCAGTGCACTATTGGTGCTCCTAAAATATGTTTATTTTTTTAAATGCATGATTTTTAATGTACTTAATATTTTTGATATTTTTTTTGACATTGAACCCATCATTTCTCCATCATAAAATTTTGTGGATAATTAAGTAACACTTTGACCAAAATTATATATTTTTTTCAAAAAAATTAAAAATGGCCTTTTTGAATTTTTCAATTTTTTTTTCAATTTTTTATTTTCAATTTTTTTTTTTGTTAAAATTATGTTGTGATATTTCATAAAAAAGAGCTTCAAAATGACTTTAAAATGAGCCATTTATTACTTTCCTAGTGTAAGTGGTTCTCGAGATATTGCTAGTTTTGTACATTCTTGTTAAGGTCAAAATGCTGACTTTTTTATTTTGAAAAATTAAAAAAAAAAAAACTACGAATCAAAAAAATCTAAAAATTTGCGTTTTCAACTTTTATGGTAAGAAGAAAATATATACCAAAAATCATCAAAATTGGAATTGGTCGCGTAAAATTTTTGTGATTTTTTGGTTGATTTGATATGGAATGACCCATTTACTTAAATTTAGATTAAAACTATTTTCTTTACAATAATTAGATATTACAGAAAGTTCATTTTGGAGTATACAGCAATTCTCCAATGATACAATTTCTAAATAAAGTTTGAAATCGTCATCAAAAGCTAAAGATTTGACATTTTTAACCTTTTTCAATATCCTGTCAAAAGATATCAAGAAGAGAAGAGTTCCCAAATTTGAGCCCTGGGGAACTCCAGATGTACTCGTATATAAGACAGATTTACAACCTTTTACTTCTACATATTGATATCTTTTGTTTAATCCGTATCCTAAGTAAGATTGAATTAATTTTATTAAAAAGTCAGGAACTTCCATTTGATCGAGTTGATCTTGACTTTTCTAAGTCAGTGTAGATGACATCCACTTGTGATTTCCTATTTAAAGCCTCATGTATGTATTGTGAAAAAGTGATAAGATTTGTTAAATTTTCAGTCAAGACTTCAGTTACCTTTTTGACAAGAAACCATGCTGTGTAAAAGACAATTTACTGTAAACCTCGTCAAAAATCATATTAAAAATTATAACTTCAAAAATTTTTGAGATCGCACTGACAATAGTAATTGGTATAGTTTTTTATTTCCTGTCTAGATCCACTCTTATGTATTAGAATTACTTTACTTAGTTTCCATTTATTGGGAAAAACTGATGTTTTTAACATTAAATTAAATAATATATATAAGGGATATACTAAGTATTCACGACACCCTTTTAAGATATATACAGGAATGCCATCTGGACCAATAGATCTGTTACATTTTATTTTTCTGATAGCATTGTCAATATCAGAATGTGTAATCAACTTGTTGCAAAAAAATGATCTTAATCACCTAGGCATAAAATCTGTATTATTACTATCTACAAAAACTGATTTGAAATAATCTGCAAAGCCGTTTGCCACTTGCCTAGTTCCAGAATAACTATTGCTTTCATATGTCACTTCATCTAGAAACTCGGGACTGTCTTTTAGACTGTTTATATATGACCAAAACATTTTTGGGTTGGACATAAGATTACCTTCAACATCTTTTAAGTATCTGTTGTAGGCTTCCTTAATTTTTAACTTAGATGCTATCATTAGGTTATTGTATTTAGTTTTCCAAAAATTAGATTTTAATTTTCTTGCTTTTACAAAGCATTTGTATTTATATTTTACAAGTTTAATTATTTCTCTTGTAAACCAAACAGGATTGACTTTGGTACAGATTTTTCAAAAATATTATTTACTATGGCATACAAACTATCCAAAGCTACATTGATATCCGTAAATTGATTCAATACATTCCAATTTTCATATTTAAATAAGTTGTACAATAATGCAAAATCGGCTTTTCTAAAGTTAAATTTTTTTGTAGATATCAATTTGCAAGTATTTTGAATAGGTTTGGATAATAAAGAAAAATTCAAACATGGGTGGTTACTATCTACACGCAATAAGGCATTCTCGGCCTGCTCCACCGAGATGTTCTACTATTTACCAATCTTACATGTACACAAATTGCTTCTTGATCTTTATCAAATAAATCAACTTCAGACACACAAAAACAGTTTTTAACAGCCACAAAAATACCCCCGCCATCTTTTTTGTTTGATAATATTAAATTTCTATCTTTTCTAAATGAGATTCGGTCAGAAAAACAAAATTCAGATGTTTGAATCTCTTCTTTCAACCAAGTCTCCATAAGCGCAATAATATCATAATCGGAATTAATTAAACTAGTTTTAAGATCATTAAGTTTAGTCTTAACGCCTCTACAGTTTTGATAGAATATGGAAACATTATCTAGATAGATTGGCTGCAACAGTTCAGAATGATGTGTCACTAATTAAAGAATGGTGTGATGCAAATAGGCTATCTTTTAATATATCCAAAACAAACATATTAAACTTTAAATGTGAGATTAATAAAAATTTTTTGGAAAATGAAAATATTTCTAATGTCGAAACAAATAAATTTCTTGAATTAACTATTGACAAAAACCTTAAATTTCAGGAACATGTTAAAAATGTCAAGAATAAAATTTCTTCGGGCTGTTATGCACTAAGAGTGATATCAGAAAATCTTGGCCTTGATATAGCCAGAAATGCATACTTTTCCCTAATCGAATCTCACTTGTCTTATGGAATTTGTTTCTGGGGGTCTTGTACAAACTCTCTGTTTAAATCTGTGTTTGTATTGCAAAAAAGAGCACTTAGAAGCGTATGTAGAATTAGCAGACGAACCTCTTGTAGACCTTTATTTTATCAACAAAAAATTTTAACATTGTGTTGTATATATATTTTGGAAAGTGTGTGTATTATTTTTAAAAAATACAAACAAGAGCTATATAGACAAAGAGAATATAGCAATCGCCGCCCACGTATGTTACATTTGCCTATTCCTCATTCAACTCTTTTTAAGAATTCTTTTGTTTACAATGCAAAAAAGATGTTCAATAAATTGCCTATAAACCTAAGAGAAATTGATAGCTATAAGCAATTTCGACGCATGGCAAAAAAATTATCTAATACTTACTACTCACTAGATGAGTTCTTTTCTGAATGATATTATATCTTCGAATGGCATTTTAAAATACATTTATTTAATTTTTCTATATATTTTTTTATTATTTTTTTAAATTTAGGTAATAATGTGTGTCCTAAAAATTTTATTCTTTAATGTATTTGTGTATGACAATTTTAATGTCCTTTGGACACAACTTGACCTAGCTACCTGTATTGTTTATTTTAATTTTAACTGTTACAGTCTACTTTGTGTTTTTTTTTATTTTTCTTTTATTGTTTGACTTTGGATGGATCCAAATTATGGTTATCCACAAAATTATCTTATTATCTGAAATAAAAAATTTTTTTAATTACTATTTTCACAACAACAAATAGCTGTTAAGTAGTTTTACTTTACTGTTTTATTTTTAATGTTAATTTAAGTTAAGCATGGCTTTGCCTATAATTTATTAATTTTTGACAATAAAGCTACTTTTGAACTTTGTCTAGTAATTATGTATTGAATGCTGTCATTGGAAGTTGACAAAAATTTGCAATATCTTGACAGTTATGATTATTATTTAAATTATTAACCTCCACTGGTGGCAACTTAATCAAGATTTCATTTAAACTAATGTAAGTCAGGGTTTTGCAGTTACTAGAATTAATCGAAAATGAAATCTGGTCAGCTAAATTGCCATTTGAAAACTTTTTAGCAATCTTATTACAGCTATCAAGAAAAATTACTTTATTAGATAAAAATTTACTAAAATTATATAGTTTATTACTAAACCTAAGATTAAAATTTTGAGACATATTAAAATTTTTAAAACATATGGGACTCAATAGACATATAATATTAGTATTAACACACATTTTTAAAATATTAGTAATTATTGACAAATTAGGACATTTAAAATTAACAAAATCATTATACCCTGCAAAAATAATTATGTAATCGTTTATGTTATAATGTTTTGACAGCATGTCCACATCCTTCACAATAGCCTCAAATTGAGCAAATGGTTTGATAACACTTTCAGTATGAAAATTTACATAATTAGGGTCATATTGTAGTTTGGAAGCAAGACCTCTTCCCATTTGGTCTGTTAACAGCAAAAAAATGTTTTTCTTTGATCAATGGTTTTGTATTATTACTTTTTGAATTTTCAGTCAAGACTTCAGTTACCTTTTCAGTCTGAGTTGATGTATCCCAACTTTGATTTACATATCATTTTTTAGGTCAATTAACTTTAAGATATACTTTTCATTATCGGCAGAAAGTAGCAATATCCTTTTGCAGGGAGGCATTCATTAGCTTAAAATTGTTTAGTTCATTCACTGCTTCTTTTGTTTTTAGAGTACTTAAATTTAGTTCATCACTCAATATTAAGTTTTTTTCGTGCAATTTAAGTAGATCTTTATTTACGTTATTTAATTGAACTTTTTGTTGTTTAACAGCCATTTCATAATTTTGTTCAGCTTGGAATACTTCATCATCAAAATCTTGAGTTCTTCTTTCCAATCGTTTTATGTGATTATCTTTTTAGTTGTTTACAATCGTTAGTCTATCTATCTCACCACGCATTGTTGACTTAAGATCCTCAATATCGTTTTCTAAGATGCTGATATATTTGTCTTTTTGGGTTAGTTCAATTTTCAAATCTCCATATTTTTTATTTAATAATTCAACATCAGGAAGAGACGATTTACAACCACAACAATAAAACTGCAAGACACGATTTTGCAAATTGAGTGTCAATTTCAGTGGTAGAAATATCAGAACAATCCTTACATAAAAATAATTGACAACCATCACAACTGACACCATATAATTCTGACTTATTTGGCCGGCGTCTGGTAATACAAGTTTTTTGACATATCACACATTTCAATGCCATTTTTATTTATTTACTTGGCTATATACTTCAGTGGTGTTTTTATTTCTATCAATATTAATTTTAATTCATAAAAAGTATTGTTAATTTTTATCTAAAGGCACCCTGAGGTCACCTCAGATTACTTCAATTTATTAAACTTTTAATAAACGAATATTGTTTACATAAAAAGAATACCAGTTAAAACTGTTAATCAATCACTTAGAACTTTATGAGACACATCAAAACAATCTAGGAAACTCATAGAACATTTTAGTATAACTTTTGTTATTCTTAAAGTTGTTATTCACTCAGATATAGCCCATTTTAAGGAGCTATTAATTGACACGTTTATATTTGTTTATCTAAAATTGCTGAATGAATGAATATATGTTTGTTTGTTTATTAAGTTTTACACTGTAGGATTGTTTTTTTTATATATTATTTGTATGTGATTATCCTATTTCTATAAATTGTTTGTATTGATAACTACTATAAATGTTAACTACTTAGCTTAACATCTAATGTAACTTTAAGTTGACTTTTTTTTAAGAGAAATTTTAATTACATGTAGTTATTTTCATATTTTAATCTCAATTGACAAGATTTACACCCAAATAGCGTAAAAAAAACCTCCATTAACCTAGCGACCACACCCCAAGAAAATCAAAATTTAGTTATGATTATGTGCTAATTTCGTCCCCAATCAAAAAATTTTGTGCTCCTCTGGTTTCTGAGAATATCGAAAAATAAAATGGGGTAGCTAGATTAATATTAACTTAGCAACCCCATCAGGAAATATAGTGCCAAACTAAAAATTATTGGTTTTAAAATTATGTGCTAATTATGTGCTCTCTGAATACATAAGACAAAAATCGAATTTTTCATTTTAAATTAGGTTTTTTAAAAAAAAAGGTGGGGTAGCTAGCTTAATATTAACTTAGCAACTCCACATGTTTAGGTATCATGGAATTTAAAAATGTCAAAAACCATTATTATCTACAAATTATGTCCTAAGAAAGTCAATAAAAAGGATATTAGATTACATAATTTCAATAACCTAGCATTAGCAATCTGAAGTATGAATCCAAAGTAAAAATATATTATTACAAAATAATTTTTAGTTTGGCGCCATATTTACTGGTGGGGTTGCTAAGGGTCAAACCATATCAAGTCAACCAGGCAATAGTTTTGACCATCTCCGATTTTGATGATTTTTGGTACACTTATTTGTCTTATCAAAAAACTCAAAAATCCAAAAAATCAAATTTTTTGGATAAGCGGTTTTTGTTTTATTGATTTTTGAAAATCAAGAAATTGACCAATATGTCCTTGACAGACACTTACAAAAATAGTAATATCTCAAAAACTATTGATCCTATAGAAGCGAGTGATAGCTCATTTTGAAGGGTTTCTAAAGACCTTTTTAAAGATGTGTGACACAATATAGTTTGTTTAAATTTTTTGTTCTTAATTTGAAAAAAAAAAATTTTTGAAAAATCTCAAAAACACATTTTTTAATTTTTTTCAAAAAAATATTTCTTTTTTTTCAATGTTTTTTTAACATTTTTGGAAAATTTTAGGATGGAGAAATAATGGAGTCATACTTTAAAAAAATAATAAGATATTTAATACAGGGCTAATTTACCTAATATGGGTATAACAAAAAAATTAAAAGTAAGAATAATAGAAAATTTACAATAAAAAATATTTAGGTTGCTAATTTTTTTTGTAAAATATTTGAGGAATCTGTCATTTCTCCCAATACCTTCGTGTGACTTTCAAAAGTTAATGTGTCTCCTTCATAAGTAAGGTTTTTAGGGACATATATGTCCATGTTAGAGATAACAACTGCTTTTGTTTTATCTGTGTTCATAATGAGTTGGTTGTTAACACAGTATTCAGACACTTTACCTAGTATGTCAAAATATTCCTCATGGATGTTCCCCTCCCGATAAACCAGCATCACTATGTTGGCATCATCTGTGTAATTGACCAGAAGGTTTGGATTTTTGATGACATGGTTTAGATCATTAAGATAAATAACAAAGAGCAGAGGACCAAGAATACTTCCCTGCGGAATTCCTGTCATTATGACGTTTAATTCTGACATTATTTTATTGTTGTTCAAATGTATTGTAACTTTGACTTTATATTAATTTCAAAATTTAATTTTTGATGTTGTGTTACTTTTTATCTTATTTCATATTGATTACCCTCCTTATTTTTTATCTCATTTTATATTGTTGTTGACAAAACATGGGCTAAAATCTTCTACATCTTTTACCTTTTGGATAGCTATATAAAACCAAGACACATTTTGTATTAGATAGGTAACCTAGCTATTATTCTCTGTGACTTTTACCTGCTATATAAATCTATTTCTAGGCTTAAGTAGTTTTAAGATTTGCTTTGTCAATAAGTTTAATGCTTGGACAATAAAGCACGTTTTCTTTCTTTCTTTCTCTTTTGTGGTCTTTCAGTCAGATACGAGCAAAATAAATCCAAAACACTTCCTCTAACCCTGTACGCTTCTAATTTTTCCAAAAGAATTTCATGATGTATTGTATCAAATGCTTTTGATAAATCCAAAAAAAGTCCACAGGCCACTCCCCTAGATTCAAGAGTTGAAATTATTGACTTGTTCAACTCTAAAAGAGCCGATTCTGTAGACCTTTTCGGGAGAAAGCCATGTTGAAAATCGTTTAAAAGTGAATGTCAGAAAAAAATCTAACAGCCTCTTATGTATTAATAACTCATAAATTTTTGCAAAGGATGAAATCAGACTTATAGGCCTGTAGGTGCCCCCATAAAGAATTTTTCACTTAAAACCAAAAATTGCAAAAAATTTTTAGTTTGGCGCCATATTTTCTGGTTGGAGTTAATATTAACCTAGCTACCCCATTTTCTTTTTCGATTTTCTCAGAAACCAGAGGAGCACAAAATTTTTTAATTAGGGACGAAATTAGCACATAATTATGGTGTGGTTAATTTTTTTTTTTCTTGAGGTGGGGTCGCTAGGTTAATGGAGGTGTAAAAAATTTATAACATTGTAAACATCAAATAAAGATTTTCTATTCTAGTAGAGTTTTCTGCCATTTTTGATTTTGATGAAAAATTCTTTATGGGGGCACCTACTAGGGTTTATTTTAATTTTTTTTTTCACTAAAACAATCCAGTCCAACACAGCCCAACCCAACCCAAAACACTCAAAAAAACACATTACAACCTCACCACCCGCGGCACCCTTTTTTCTCTTAAAAAAAAAATCGGCGCCAGCAGATTTGGGGTCCTAGGAACCCTAGTAGGTGCCTCTAGAAAGAATTTTTCATAAAAATCAAAAATGGCAGAAAACCGTATACTGCATATGGTATAATTGCATTTCAATAGTTGATCTGCCACCGATAACAGCAACCTCCCCGTTTGCCGATATAGTCGAGGATATGGTCCAGTTTATAAATCTCATGTAAAAAGGAAAAACCTAGTAACTGGTTTTGGACTACTTTTCAGGAGAAGCAAAATAAGTGAAAACTCGTGCAAATTCATTAAAACAAAAAAAATTTTTAATAAAGTTGCTGTATTTTTACAAAAGTTAATTTTGAAAAATTGTCTTTTTGATTCCTTTTTCCAAATCAAAAATGTTTTACTACATACGGAATTGTGGGTTGCTAGTTGCTTTTTCCTGAGGTTTTTCCTAATGAATTTATAAAAACTGGCGACTTACTAGGTTTTTCCACTACCGATAAATTTGTTAATATTTGGAATTTTTTATACCAATTGATAGAGGATGTTAGGTAACTAGGCAGTATAGTTTTTTACCATTTTTTATGAAAAATTCTTTATGGGGTCCTAGGGACCCTAGAAGGTGCTCACATAAAGAATTTTTCAAAAAGAAACAAAAATGGTAGAAAACCGTATACTGCATAATTACCAAACCGTATACTGCATAATTACCGGACGTTAATATCTTTGAAAAATATGATAAGGAGCAAAAACCGAGGCAAAAACCTAGTAATAAGTGACTTTACCAGGTTCTTCCTTTTCACGGGAGAAATGCAGAGTAATTACCAAACCGTATACTGCATAATTACTCTTTATTTTTATTCTTATTTGCCTGTATAAACCCAGCTTTATAGGTTAATCTGCAAGATAATGATTTAAAATTTTTAAAGGGGAGCAAAACTCACCTCATCAGTATCCCGTAGAGGGATCTCTATAGATGCAGCCATGATCACACACACACACACACTTGTTTTGTTTACAAAATTAAAGTTATTTTCTAAAATTATTAGAAAAACTCATATTCGTCGACGACGTAAAACTTTCTACAACCGTACATAAAACTACCAATCGTGTACTGTGCTACCAATGAAATGAAATTGAAAACCACAAACCAAATGGTGATCCGTGGTAAAACGCCGGGATGCGTTCGAATAGAATTACACTGTAACTGTTTCCATTTAACACGGTTCTTGTTGACCGATGCCGCGTTCGAGCGAGTGCAGTGACGCTATTTTTGGGCGAGGAATCTATCTTCTAAAATGGCGGGCCTCCGCAGCGCAGTGGGTACCGTATCGGCCTGCCGCACGAGAGGTCTCGGGTTCGAATCCCGGCTAGGTGCATGGATATTTTGTGTTTGTTTTTAACTCTACAGAAACACTTGGCTATACTGAGAATTGATCCGACTATGGATGGAAAAGTCCCAGTATAAAAAACAAATGAAGTACGCCTAGGCTGTTACATATAAATTAACGTAATTTAAATGAAACATAAACTGCTTGTTACACCATTTTCAAACAAACAGTCGGTTACGTAAACTCTGGTTACTTTGCAAATCAGAGTTAATATGACAATATTTAATATAATATTACATCAGTACGAGTTCAATATTGTTTGTGAATTGGAGTGGTTAAGATTAAGGTGACCAACCGTCCCGGTTTGACCGATACAGTCCCGATTTTTAACCATTTGTCCCGGGGAAAAAGTCCGTCCCGGATAGTCCCGATTTTTCAGCAAAAGTTCCGGTTCGCCCCGGTTTTTATATCACTGTATTTTGTAACTTTAAAATCACTGCAATTAAAATAAAAAAGCGGATGTTCTCTGCCATCTATAAATTTGAATTGAAACCTTACTTAAATTATTTTTCTTTAATAAGTATTTTGGAAAATACATCTTAATATTATTAGGGGTGCATATAAGAAAAAATACATGATATAAAATACATTGAATGGCCGGAGTGTTCCGGTTTTGCCCCTTTAGGAGTTGGTCACCTTATTAAGAGAAAATTTACCCCTTTTTTCGTCAATTTTTTGCTAAAATGTATAAAACTCCAGTGATTCAAGAATTGGACCCCAGCAGCCAATTGAAACTCTTCCAGCGATTTTGCACGCACATTGTAGGATAAATATACACTAGTGCGTCAAAAGGAAAACGCTATACATTTGATTGCCATCAGCTGATTGATGAAAAAAAATAATAAACAAGAATATGTCCAAAATTTCCTAAATTATTTAATTTTAAAATGGTTGAGCCAATTTTTGATTACCAGTTTCGTTTGATTTTGATCGGCGACAGTACGGTGGGTAAGAGTTCCTTGCTCAAATACTTCACGGATGGCAAGTTTGCTGAGGTATGTATTGCAGAATTTATGAAGGGTTTATATCTATATTCCTATAATTGCTTGTATAAAAGATCAACCCATATAAATATGAGATACCATAAAGGTGGATTCAGAGTTCTATAAGGTAATCAATATGAGGTAAGATCAAGGGTAAGATGGAGAGAAAATAAACAATAGCAAAGGCATGCTGCTATTACCACTTACTGCTTGCAGCTTGCAGAACACAATAAAGAGCAGCATGCGTTTGCTGTAGTTTATTGTTTTGGTAATTATGCAGTATACGGTTTTCTGCCATTTTTGATTTTTGATGAAAAATCTTTATGGGAGCACCTACTAGGGTCCCTATGACCCCAAATCTGCCTGCACTTGATTTTTTTTTTTTAGAGAAAGGGTGCCAGGGGGGGGGGTTGTATGTGTTTTTTTGATTGTTTTGGGTTGGATTAGGTTGGGTTGGACTGTGTTGGATTGGGTGGTTTTAGTGTTGTGTGTGTGTTATTGTCAATGACATAACTTAATAAGTAAATATATATAAAAGACATAATAAATAAAACATACAAAAAAACATCACTTAATTGGTATAACACAATAAACATTATAAAATTGGTAGAAAGAAACATCTAAATTTGGTATAAATTTCAATACAAATACAAGTTAAAAAAAGAAGAAAATATTTATTTGTCACTTATAAAAAGATAAGACATGATTCAATTGATGTTGTCACTTAAGTAATCATCAGTTCTGTAATATGCTTTACCCAGCAAAAACCTTTTTGCCTGCCTCCTAAACTTCTTTTCATTTGGTTGTTTTCTTAGTATTAGAGGGAGTTGGTAGTTTAAGTCACTATGGGTGCTTTACACTGTAATGAGAGGTGACATTTAATTCTTGTCTGTATGTTTTAAATACAATACAAAGAGAGCATAGCAGCAATAGAGTCCCTCATTTTTGCACAGGAAATGCTCAGAATCACTCTTTTCTGGATCTTAAAAACAGCTTTAAAAAGACATTTACTGCAAGAGCCCCAAAAGCAGATACCATAACATAAATGAGCCTCTATTAAGGAGAAGTATCAGGTCCTTGCCACTGAAAATCGAAGGTTATCTGAGATCACAAGCAATGCATAACATCCAGAGGAAATTCTGCTACAAAGGACTTTAACATGTTTTCGAAATTTTAATGATTGGTCAAAGTAAAAACCTAAAAATTTGCTTTCTTCTGTGTTTGTTATCACACAAAATTATATCTCACCCATAGTACACTTAAAATTTTTTTTAAAGACAGCATTAGTGATCCCATTGCACAAAGGGGGATCATATACGGAACCAGCTAATTTTAGGCCTATATCTCTTCTCAACATTTTAGCAAAAATTGTGGAAAAAATCGTTAAAAAAAGGTTAGTCAGGTTTCTTGAGCAAAATAATATTCTAAGTCAATGTCAATATGGTTTTCAGATTGGTAAAGGCACAAATGATGCGGTCTTTTCCTTTTTGGAAAGTTTGTATTTTAAATTAAATGGCAGAGAAGTGGCAGCTGCAATTTTTTGTGATTTCAGCAAAGCTTTTGATTGTGTAGTGCATGATATTTTGCTCAAAAAACTCGAATTCTATGGAATAAGGGAAATGGCTCTTAAATTTTTTGATTCTTATATTTCTGGAAGGAACCAAGCCGTCAAAAATAATCAATGTGTATCTTCATTAAAATCAATTAACGCAGGTGTTCCTCAAGGCTCTGTACTTGGCCCTATCTTATTCCTGCTTTATATTGAGGATCTTTTAAAATTACCTATTGAAGGCCAATTTACTGCTTTTGCAGATGATTTAACGCCACTTTGGCATCACAAAAATGAAAATATTTTAAAACAAATCATTGCCCGGGACTTGGGTTTAATTAAAAAATGGTGCGATGCCAATTTCTTATGTTTAAATTTTCAGAAAACTGAAATACTTAGCTTTAGGTTTACCTATGATGACCTAAATTTATCAGACCATATAGTTATGTTCAGCAACAGTACAAAATTCTTAGGGATACAGATTGACAATCAGCTTAAATTTTCACTACATATTTTAAACCTCTGCAAAAAGATAGCCTCTGGAGGCTACGCAGTACTTTTTGTGAACTTGGTCATAAAATGGCTAAAACAACATACTATGCATTAGTAGAATCTCACTTTTGGGGAAATTGCCATAACTATCTGTTTCAATCAGTTTTTATTATACAAAAACGTTGTATCAGATATTTATGCGGTGCAAAACTTAGAGAACATTGTAAACCTCTTTTTCAACGAGAAGGTATACTTACCCTAACATCTCTCTATATTTTAGAAACTGTATGCCTTGTACATAAAAAATATAAGGGTACAACTCATGCACACCCTTATCAAACAAGAAACTATAATAATGTTCCTCTGCCTGTTCCAAGGTCTACTTTAACTCAGAATTCTTTAATTTACAGAGGTGTAAAAATTTATAATAAACTGCGAGTAGATCTAAAAAACATAAATTGTCAAAAAAAGTTCAAAAAATTACTGGTCAATAGAGCTTATTATGATTTGGAAGAATATTTTAATGATAATTTGTAGATGATTCATTTGAAAGTTCCACTTGTTTATTCCTTTGTTGTGTAATACATAAAAGTTTGTCTGTGTTTACCTAAAAGTTTGTATTTTGTTACTCTTTGTATTCTGTGTGTTAAAACTTATATTTTATTTTGGATTTACGTATGTTTTAGTTTTAACAACCTTTTACTCTTGTAAAATAAATTTACTCTTAGTCTAAATATTATTTTTTAACAAATTGACAATAGATTTAAGATCTTATGTGTCTTTTTGCACAACCTACTAATAATTTTTAGATTTTGTGTCTTACTTGTCTTTCACATTTTTTAATTTTGTATATTTTATTTTTACTGTGATTTTTACTTCATTATTTTATTTATTATATTTTGACGGCAATTAAAAAATAGATTATTCGTATGCACTATTGTTTTGGCATTGCTTCCCGAAACTTAACGATTATAGATATCGTTTTTACGTCGTTTACTGTGTGATTCGAAAGCTTTTTTATTTTTCAGTTAATGTAGAGCGACTATTCATCCCCCATTAGGGGGGATAGTCCCCCATTTTGGTGTTCCGTTCCCCATTATAAGTGTCCCCCTAAATCTCCCCCATTGCTAAGAGAAATCCCCCACGCATGCATCGCGAAAAAAACTAACTGAAATAATTTTCGTTGTAGTATACTCGAGAGTATACCTACATTTGTAAAAAAATATGTTTCTCAAGAAAAGCTTGATAATTGGAGTAACAATAAAATTATCCCACAATTTTGGAACATTTTAGAAACAAGCAAATTGTTTGCGGCATTTTGTTAAAATGGCTGAATAATCTTTCAGTCTCCTGGGGACTAACGCGCTGTAACTGAAAGAGTGTTTAGCAATATGAATAATATATGGACCCCTGAAAAAAGTAGATTAATTGTAGAAACTTCAAAGGCGATGTTAATAGTTAATTATAATATAACTGAGACTTGCGAAAACTTCTATAAAAACATTTTAAATAATAAAAGTTAAAAAAAATAATTCTTCAGAGAATTCATAAATTTGGTTAGATTAGTTTGTTAATTTTAAAAAAATGTTTTTTGATTTAAATATATGCATAATATGCACTAGCGCACCGAGGGGGGGAGGGGGTTTGGGGTTAACCCCCCCCCCCCCTGCCGAGAATCCTGGTGATGGTCACGTTTTTACTTCAAATTATTTTTTTTTCATTATTTATTTTTAACTCTCCCTCCCCCCCTCCGAAGTCAAAAATCTGGTCACCCTAATTAATGTAGTAGCGTTTATTGTGTGTAGGTAAAAAAATGTATAAATTAGTCAATGTTTCAGTAATCAGTAAATACTAGCTCTTCACCATTTTTTAAAGCCGCGAGCTGCCGCTGTTCAAACAACGTTCCAACAATGGGACTGCTCCAGACCCCTGTTACATCATCACAAAATACCATCAACTTGCCATGCAACCTGAGATATAGCAAATCCCCTATATAAACTCTAAATAACAGAGGTCCAATAACAGACCCTTGAGAAACTCCTGTGTTTATTTATTGTTCACTGGAACAGGTGTTGTTAAATTTGACATTCTAAGTTCTACGCCCAAAGAGCGAGCAAAACCAACCCAGCTCAACACTTCAAAAACCATAGGCTTCTAGTTTGAGCGGAAGTATTCTATGATGCCTTCGAGAGATTACAGAACACTGCAGCAGCCTTTTCTTTGGTGTTTAGCTTACAATATAGGTGATGAAGATGGCGTCGCCCGCACCTCTTGAGGTGCGAAAACCAAACTGCTGCTTGGACATAAGTTTCAAGTGAGTTTCAACATAAATTGGCACAAGGTTTTCAAGAATCTTTGATAAAGACGGTAGGAGAGCTATTGGGCGAAAGTTTGTGGCACTATTTCTCTGTCACCGCCTTTATAGGGAGGAATCATAATAGCTTTTTTTAAGCAGACCAGAAACAGTCCAGTCGCAAACAATTGTTTGATTGAATATGCCAGTGCTTCCAATCCTATATCAGGAAGATGTAGGAAAATTTTTCCCAGCCAGATGGTTTCTTATTTTTTAGTAAAGAAAATAGTGGGAGTGGAAAATTTTTTTTTGTAACTTGAATATGGTTTAAGTAGATGATTGGATCTGTAGTTGGCTTTATTTTGTTTGACAAATTTTTTGCTATTGTAGAATAAAACTTATTTAACTAATTGACTTGTCAACTACTTGAATTTTAAGAGTGCGAAGAAATTTTTTAATGTAGTAGAGAGAATGAAGATTTTTACATGAAGTCATAAGGGTTTTTCTTTTTGGGCTTGAGGTTAATGAAAGGAAAAGCAACTTCAAATTTATTTGCGATCAGCCGGTGAAAATGAGTGAGAGAATCTGTTGATAAGGATATTCTTGAATACATAATAATTTATATTGTCTGTAAATTTTCCTCGAGTAGCATCTACCGCGACCTATTTTATTTTTTAATTTAATATAAATTGGAAAAGAAGTACAAATTCCATCATTCCATCAGAGAGGTCACTAATGTTTGGAGGTGAACTTCAGAGTTGTTAAATCTGGAACAAACATAGTCAATGCCAATTGAGGAATTTATGTATGTCTAGTAGGTCAATTTGTATGAATTGTAAGATTATATGAGTCTAAAATACTTTGTAAAGTTTTCAGACTATGATTCTCAGGCTTTAAAAAAATCAATGTTGAAATCCTGACAAACAATGAGCTGGGCACTGCTAGAAACCCAGACAACAAATCTTCCAGTCTCAAAAAAAAACCTTTCTACTTATTCGAGGAGATCTGTAAATACCCAGTAAGAACAGGTTAAGCCTTGTACAGTATGCCAAAGAAAACTCAAAAAATTTTTAATTTAGTAAATGAATGGTCAAAACAATCGACAGAAACAAAGTCAAAATTACTTAAACATTTTTTATTAATCATCACGAGTGTACCTCTTCCCTTAAAGATTCTGCGAGAGTACCTGGACACCACATTTGACGCAACTTCACATTTTTTAGGAGCAAGAAAAGTTCATTTACATTATTTCTTACAGACGAGATATTCAATAACACTAAATTAATGCTGTTGGGAATTTGTTTGCCGGTAAAAAAGATTTATAATTGAACGGTACAGAATCTTGATCAACTTTTATCTAACCTAAGATTTTTGTTCGATCATTCTGCATAATAGAATTACAAATAATATTACAGATAACATTTAGTTGCAGCTTGTAGCCTTGAGAGTTGTTGAGCTCAATATAATGTACTTTATGTTACGCAATTCTATTTATTTTGCTTAAGAAGTATTTCAATGCCCAACTGAACCTTTTTACGCTCACATTTGTATTTCTATTTTTAGAAAAGGGACAAGCTAAAAACAGAATATTTGTATGAGAATAGTTTTTGATTTTTTGCAAAATTAATTTGGAAGATGGAAATTTTTTACAATAAAAATCATTACTACCGCCCAAAACAACTATATAATCCCTACTCGTGAAGTCACAAGTTAAAGTTTCTATATGTTTTACATTCAGCGAATTTAAACAACTTTTGTCGTCAAATAACGCGGGATGTTGCATGGCTATAAAAAGGACATAAAAAGCGGAACTTGCAGAAACGTACCGGTTACTGAAAGAAGGCCGTTCAAAATACAACGTTCGCAGAAACGCCACCACCAATTGGAGTTTATACTACGTCGCCTTATATTAAGGCTCAGCAAAAATCACTCTGGCGAAGGCTTGTTGCGCCAAACAAAGCCAAGTAAAATTAAAAAAAAGTAGATTTCTTGTCTATGGAAAATAAATAAAAAGAAAGGTTCATGGCATCGGACACAAATTTTACTAAAAACAAATTCTAAGAGCCAGTCATTTTGCTGTAAACGAAGGTTGGGAAAACGTTTCCTCAACTTTTGCTTGGCTGTAAAAACCAAAAGGTATGATCTGTGACTTGTGTTGCCAATGTTTTTTATAAATTGAATTTCTAAAGATTAGTCAGTTACCTAAAAACATAATACTCCCAATATATTTTTATGAGACTACTATCAAAATTATTACGTCTATTTTCTCTGCCATACATGTTAATATTAAATTGGATGAGAATACCAACACTTCTTCTAAGAAATAATTTCAAGTAAAAGTTTGTAATTGGTCTAAAAAGTGCAACAGAGTAATTTCCCGGCAATATAAATGGGTAGCAAATGTCTATCCGGTAACTTTTTGTCTAACTTGGGAATACTAGCCTGTCAGTCACTTAAGAAGGGTTTTTGTCACAAAGTCATTGGTCCAATATAGGTGGTCTCCATCTAACCAGCAACTTTTAGATAACGGTAATTATAGTTACTTAAATCCTAAAATATGGCTTTAAAAAAAAATTAAAAATATATTTTGATGCTCCAAACACCATGACATATCAACACATCCTAAGAAAAAACTCCAGATTATCACGCCTAGTACGGTATTTGTCGATTTAACATCATAGTAGAGTTGGGGAAACAACTGTGTTGGCACATCGACTGAACTTAGTCAGAGAGCCAATAATGTATGCTCCACTATCAGAGAGATGTAGTTTTTTCTTCAATATCTCAACAAAAATCCGGTGTGTTTAAGATGAAGATCCTACTCCGTCGATTCAACATCGAATTAGTGTTGGCACACCAATTGATGTTAGTCAGTGAGCCAAATAATGTATGGCCCAGTATCGGAGAAAAGCAGTTTTTCCTTCAAGGACTCAACAAAAAGTCCGGTGTATTTAAGATGAAGATCCTTCTTCGTCGATTTAACATCGTATTACTGTTGGCGAAACAAGTTTAACATACTGTTATCTGTCTGTCCCGTACGACAAGAGCCCAATTTTAGGATTTATAAGGTCAAAAGCTTTACTGAAGTCGTAAAATACCCCACAGCAAATATTTTTGGAGTCTAGATGTCTGTATATAAAGCTTGGAGATTAATTGATTTTTCTTTTAAAAACCGTGCTGTATTTCTGATATAATTTGTGTTTTACCAAATAACTTGTCACTCAATTAAAAGTTATTTTTTTAAATATTTTTGAGAATACCGACCCGACAGACTCGAAACATATTTACATATTTTACGAAACTATTTTACTCCCTTACATATTCGTCTACTTTTTCAGTTTGTTTCCAAATGTGAGAAGTTTTCGATTGATTTTGACGAAATTTTTCATAGTGTCCCACATTGGGGCTGAAAAAATTGGATCACACTTCAGTAATTAACATAAAGATGGAGATAACACATTAATTAAAACATGGTAAAAAAACATTCGTATCCTTATCTCTATCGATTAGACCAATCAAGCAGGTGAACTTTTAAAATCATGGCGAATGCGTGACAGCTCCAGCTGATTATATGCACTCGTTAGGTACGATAAGGGAGTCGTAACGCTACGACCGTTCCTGCATACAAAACGATGTTTTGATGCATTTGATCAGCTGGAGCTGTCACGCATTCGCCATTAGTTTAAAAGTACACAATATTTAAATTAAACATTAAATTCTTTAATTTTTTTCTTGTCGCTCACTTTGTTTTAAAAACGATACCCAATCCTGCATAAAACACCCACTTTTTCCACAAATCATTACATAAAATTACATATATTTCTTATTTCGTTTAGGTATTGTCATAATAAAAATGGTAAAACTGAGTATGGACACTGTAGTTTTTAATATCAGATCTTCTTAAACACTAAAATTACTTTGCTGAATTTTTGTTTTTCCGGGAAAATACCCGCGGTAAATGAGTTTATAATGTGTTCAAGTGGATGATAGATAGGATCTCATATTTCCCTGAGGACATTGAGCGGAATTTCATTTGGATCAGTGGATTTTTTATCAAGACTGCTGTTAATGCCAAGGAAACGTCAATCTGGTATATGGAAAAAGGATAAAATTACTTTGTGCTCTTGATAGCTATGTCGACAGGGTTTATATCACTTTCAGATTTTGATAGATTGGTCTGATTGGAAGAAATCTCAACTCCTAGATGACATTCTACAACGCTTTGAAGAAATCAGACACCATACCGTCGCCGAGGACTATGAAACAAGCATCCAAAAAATTGAAAAATGCTATCAGAAGGCCTTGGAAGAACATCAAAAGAGCCACGACAAAAAATGGAAAAACCTAGTCTAAAGGAAAGAAGAACGAATCACGAACACCAATACAGTCATCAACATCTCTTCCCGACCGCTTACACAGACTGAATCATCGTTACTCAGCAAAGGACTTAACTACGTCATTGCACCCAACACCATATTGGCAGTCGACATCATCACTGCCATTGAATCTACAAACATCGATGAAAGAGATAGAGTACAAGCGGAGGAATTTAGATAAAAGGTCACAAAAATTTTTGAAAAATCGAAATTGGAGAACAACCTAACACCGAAAAAAGAATCAGCCCTCAAAGATCTTAAATTAGACCAATCGTTCAAAATTCTTCCTGCAGACAAAGGAAATGCAACTGTAGTAATGGACACTATCACCTACGACCAGAAAATTGAAGAAGCTCTACAAAAATGAAATTACAGAGAAATAAGTCAAAACCTAACCACCACCATAGAAAGAAAAATCTACTTAACTCTACCAACAGAAAATACTTCAACGACATAATGGCTCTCCGACTTATAACCAGTTCTAGCAATTCTCCACTTATAATCTTGCTAAATATCTTTTACTAATCATCCAGCCTCTTCAAAGAAAGTCACCATCATTAGAGACATCAACCGACAACCTAACGACCATTTTGTTAGTTTTAACGTCGAAAGTTTTTACACTAACGTACCACTGGAAGAATCACTCCAAATCATTGAACAGAAGCTACTTACTGACAGCCACCTCTCTGACAGAAATAATCTACCAATCAATGCCATTATGGATTTGTTAAAATGCTGTCTGCAGAATTCTTAATTCTAGGAGAAAGACAGATATTTTCGACAGGAAGATGTTACCCTTGGGATCTCCACTTTCGCCGGTAGCGGCCAATATCTTTATGGAAGTCTTTGAAGAAGAAGCTCTGCGAACATCATGTCAGAAACCCAAACTATGACTAAGATACATAGACGACATATTTATTATCTGAAAAAAGGACTACAACACACTAGAACAATTGTTCAATCATATCAGCAGCATAAGAAAGTACATCAAATTCACTCTGGTAAAAGAAGAAAGTTGTCAGCTCCCTTTCTCGATGTTCTAGTCACCAAAAATAATTCAACTATAGTCACTTCCGTATATCGCGAACCAACTCATACTGGACAATACCTTAATTTCACTCCACATCAACCAAATTGAGATCGATCTGGAATACAGAAGAAGCTTCAAATAAAGAAAAGTCAAAAATTCGACCCGATCTGCGAAGGAATGGTATCTCCAACTACACCATTATGAGACCACACTAACACCAAAGCCTACAGATGTAAATACTGAAAGAAAGGCAACACTTATAATTCCATATGTCAAAGGAATCTCAGAAAAGATAAGAAGAATAGGCAACCAATACCATCTTCGGAGTGTCTTCAAAACGACCACAGCAATTACAAGTCAATTGACCAAAACTAAACCACACCGCCACGACACCAAGAACTGCATCTACCAGGTACCATGCAAGTGTGGGGATATCTACATGGGAGAAACCAGCCAACCTATGAAGGTTCGACTTACCGAACACAAACGCAAAACTGGACAAGGGGACACGGTGCTGGGAATATCAACATCATATGGAATGGAAAGAGGCAAAGATCGTCGCCAAGGAGGAAAACCTATTCAAGCGAAAATTCAAAGAAACATCATTCATTTTGAGGGACCAGAAACAAGCGTCACCATCAAGGATATTTGGAAACCCAATGAAAGAGCGGAGCCCACAAAATGTAAACTTCACTTTTATGGTTCACTGAACACATGCTAGTATATAAGATTGGGTGGTTTTAGTTTTTGTTAGTATTCACCTCATGATGATTGCAGATACATAAGCATTCGAAACGTTCTAAAAAAGTAAAAAATAAACACAATGGAAGTTCAAAACTCCAGTTTACTCGCTGTCTCTATCTCTCTGACAGGGTCAACTGTTGATTTTCCTAGGTTAGAGTTTAGTATTGACTAAGCAGCTTTGTTTATGCTTTTGGAGCTATATATTATTTTGTCATTGTGCGAGATTTTAGCGATAGTTATTAGTGTTTTGTATTGTCTTTTTTTTACACTCTGCTGTGTTCCCTACCTTACTTTAAAAAAAAGCTAGTATTTTCACTTCATGTTCCAAATCTCATATTTTACCAGGGATAACACTAGCACAATCACAGTAATAAAATAACAACTCACTCTCCAGGTCCCCGCGTAATGCTTGGTTTGCATTTTTAATTTGTCAAAACCTGTCATAGTACTTGGCTCGGTTTGTATTTAAATATTGAAGTACAATTTTCCAAATTAGAGAAAAGAAATTTGTCCAAAACATAATAGAAAAAACATATAGAATAGTAAAAAACGTTGCTATGTTTTAGCCCATTCAAACCTTAGTAAATTGCTGGGTTTATCCTTCGGAAGGGCGGGTTACAGGTTTTTCACAAGAAGTTTTTTAAAATTTGCGACTTACATCAATTTTCCTTTTCCTGTAACTTTTCCAGAGTTTTGAATTTTCAAAAATTTTCAATCCCAATCGAAAGCGATTATTGAGAGCTTTTAGGCCAGTAAATGCTTACAGGCTGATATTGTTAAATTGTTAAAAGTTATATTTTTACTGTTGTTCCTAAGTTATCAGGGACGAAGTTAAATTAATATCGGTCACTGCTGTTATTAATAAACTTGAACTAAATTAATATAATAAAAATATAAAGAATAGCCCTGAGAAATTTGAAAAAAATTACCGCTTTATGTAGGTGACAGTGATGATCCAAAAAGAGCATAGTCATAGATAGGTTTTAAGTCCGCCTGTAAAAATAATATAAATTTGTTAAAAAACAACAAAGTGAATCTCGTGTCCGCGAATAAAAATTAAAGTAAGACTCGTGGCATATCGGACAAAGCGTTTTTGTTTCTCACTTCATTACGAGGAGGCCTGATCATAATGAAGTGACAAACAAAAACGCTTTGTCCGATATGCCACGAGTCTTACTTTAATATAAATTTGTTGTTTGAAGGTGGTAGACAATGTTGAACTTGAGAATAAACTAGAGTTTCGAACTTTCATTGTCTTTATTTCTTACGTTTTCACAACGTTTCGAATGCTTATGTATCTGCAATCGTCATCAGGTGAATATTGTATTCACTTGATTACCCGCCCAGAGCCGATTTCTGGCTACGCCACTGGGTAATGATTTAAAGGGTCTTCTGCCTTATGCCTCACAGGAACATTTTAAAGTATAACTTTTGATTATTTTATTTTATTGACCTAATATTGCTGTAACTATTAGTAACATGTTTTATGTAAATATTCAAAAATTAATTTATTTTTATATGGGAATATAAACGCCTCAGGAAATGCTAAACTCTGGGAGAATCACTTATATGTTTGTTTTTTTTTTTCAATTTACTTTTTACGGTACGGCAACTCTAATTCGAGGCTAAATATTTCGCAAAAGTTTTTAAATAATTTGTATTCACTATCCCAGAATAGTGCAGGAAGAAATAGCCCGGACAAAATAGCACGTACACGACCGCGATAGACAAAACGGTGCGGGGACAAAACAGTGGATAAAATGGCTCAGTAAAAAAGTAATGCAGGACAAAAAAGTGCACCACAATATGGCGGTGGTGTAAGGACTAAATAGTGCTTTGGTTTTATTTTTTATTTTATAACCGAACAGTTGGTCCTCACAGGGCGGTCAGCTCTCACATATGGCTCCACGTGCCACAGCCCGGTAACTGCATCAACCTGCAGGCCAAACTATGTGAGGGTAGTCAGATATGGCGAGAAAATTAGTGTTGGGAAGCAGTAACACTAAAAGTAATTGTTCGGCGTACTTCTAGATATAGAAACAAAAACGGGAACAAATTACATAGTTAAAGGCGTGATAAGAATTGTTTTAACGGTTTATTGCTGCGATGAGGAAGGCAACGGGAAACCACCTCATTACCGTTTCCAGGATATATCATCATCATGACTGGAAAACCAAAAGCCCAGGCCCTCAGTCCTCGGCAGGTTTTAAGTGACCAGAGGGTGCTCCGGACTCGTCATGAAGAAGATTGTTACATGGAACGTACAAAGTATGTTTCACGCTGGAAAAGTCCACAATGTCACCAGATAAATGAACGATTAGACATAGAGATCTTAGGAGTTACCGAGTTGACCTGGCCTAACTCAGATAAATGCCAGATAGACGACTACCATGTTTACTACGCAGGCAATAATGGCGTAGCAGTCATTAAAAAAAAGAAATTCCAAAATGCATTATCTCTTGTTCCTGGGTCGGATCGAGTCATATTTCTTCAGCTAAACTCTAATCGCTCGAGATCACCTTTTCCAGTTCTGTCAGGAAAGGGATTTTGTCGTGTCAAATAATTTCTTTAAACTTCCAGCTAGACGCCTTTATACTTGGACTTCTAAATCCGACAATCCTGAGAGTATCATTAGAAAGCAAATAGACTTTATATTAATTAATAAACGATTTAGAAACTGTATTAAATCTGAAAAAACTTACCCTGGCGCAGACGTAGGCTCGGATCACAATCCAGTCTTTACCCAAAGAAAAATCGTTCCCCAAATAACAAACCCAGACCCAGGTTGGAAGAACTTCAAGATAACATGGTATCAACTGAACTTAAAGTCAAACTTAATAAAAAGCTTAAAGACATTAATGAGTGTACCAAGCAAGATGCAGAAATAATTTGGACAAGGATTTTAGGCAAGGATGAAACAAGAAATAAAAAGAAAGTTTGGATGACCGATGAAATCCTTGAGTTGATGGATAAAAGACGCAGTAAAAAAAGCAGCGATCAGTGCCATGAAATCAACAGAGAACTAAAAAACAAGATAAGGTCAGCAAAACAAGACTGATTAACACAGCAATGTCAATAAATAGAAGATCTAGTTGCTAAACATGACACTTTCAATTTACACAAACGCATAAAGGAAGCAGCAGGATTATTTAATAAAGGACAAGCTGGAATCCTTGTGAACAAGCAGGGCAAAATCATACCGGATACCAAAGAAAAACTAAAAGAATCGTGTAGCTACATAGAACATCTCTTTACCGATAACCGATCCGAACAGCCAGAAGAATTCTCAAACCAAGGCATAGATAAACACCAGAGGAAGTACAATACGCAATATCTTCAGCTTAAAACAGAAAAGCGGTAGGGCAAGACAAAGTATACACTGAGGATTTAAAAATAATAAAAATGAAAATTCGTTAAATACGCTGGTCAAACTTTTTAAGATGATTTATTGCAGCGGTGAAATGACTGGCTAAAATGAACCTTTGTTACACTGCCTAAAAAACATTCAGCAAAGTGTAGTTATTACCGTCTAATCAGCCTAATTAGCCATATGTTAAAAATATTTCCAAAGATTATCCACAAAAGAATTTATGGAAAATTCGAATTCCTTATGGGCGACACGCAGTTTGGATTTCGTGGTGGGTTCGGGAAAAGAGAAACCCTGTTTGGCATTCAAGTCTTAGTGCAGCGATCTAGGGATGTGTTGGTGCCAGTATATGCCTATTTCATAGATTATGAGAAAGCGTTTTATCGAGTTCAACACGAAAAGCTCATAGAATCGCTAAAAGAAGTTTGTCTATACTGGAACCAGACTGCTCAAAAAAAGGTTGATGGCCAACTGTCCGAAGAGGTCCAAATAAGGAGAGGAGTACGCCAAGGTTGCATATTGTCTCCGCTGTTGTTTAATATCTATAGTGATAAAATAATAGAGAATGCGCTTCATAACTGCGGAGAGGGTCTGACCATAAACGGCATAAAAATCAACAACCTACGATATATCGACGACACTGTCATAATAGCTCTATAGCGCCATAGATTTATTTGCTCTAGGCTCTATATATACTTGAGACTCTTGACTGTTAGAGTAGAGGAAGAAGAGGCTGACTGGACTATAATAAGTCACGGCACTTGTATAAGGCAGAAAGAAAGTTAAAATGATTTACAACCAGACTAGTGCTCTTGCTGTAAATCGGAAAGTCTGGTTGCAAGAGGCTCTTCTTTAAACCTGTAGCAGGTGCCCTGCTACAGGTTTAAAGAAGAGCCTCTTGCAACCAGACGGAGCACTTGCTACAAGAAGGCTAAAGTATTATTGCCAGAACGTAGTCTCACGCTCTGCTAGCTAGGCTAGGCCAAAAGGACTTGGGCACAATTACGATGTAAGAGAAACAACAGTCAGTTTAAATCTAATTTATTAATTGCCAATTGCTTCTTTATATATACAATAAAATGCTTACAGTACTAAAATCAATTGTCGTCATTCTAATGCAATAAGTAGGTTTCAACAATTAAAGTAATATTATAAGTACGTAAATATTTTTCCTATAAAACAAAAAGTAAAAATGTTCCTGTTTGAACCTTCTGCCGCCTCTCAATTAGTCGACTTCAGAGACTGGAGTTCAAATTGTTCAGGTTCGTTGGTCAATTTCCTCTTCCTTTGATGTTTAGCAATTTAATGCCTATCCAGAGTACCAGAACTACAACGATTGTTGCAGTGGTTGTTGTTACTCCAACTATACTAGAGTGATGTCGTATTTTTTCTCATATGTGCTCTTGAAGCTCGATCTGAATGGACTCTTTTTTTTCATGAATGAATCCAAACCATTTGAAAGCCCAATTACTGACTCAGATGTTGATTGGAACTGTGGATGTTGACTGTATTTTATAAGTTCTTCGTGTCTGTTAAATGCGACAGCTTTAGAGTAACTGGCCAGACTGCTGTGTTCGACTCGTTTTGCTGTTAATCTTATCTGTTTCGTTTTAATAATGCAGTCGGGAGACATGCTCAGAATACCTGATGCATTAATGGCAACATCTTCCGGAACTCCACCACACACTATGGCTATATTGGCTATATGGAAGTTCTGACAATATTTGCGGTACCTTGAGTTTCGTTGGTTTGTGCTTTTTTGTAATTTTCTTCTTCTATTGGCTGGACCTAAGAGATCTTCTCTGGGACTCCTAGTTGTTTGTGCTGATTGGACGCCTGTCTCACGCCTGATTGGGGTGGATCCCTGGGAACGTGGATTGACCCGCTGAGACCTGAGGTTGACCTTCGTATGGGCCTTGATTGGATGGACGTCCGGGGGTGCTGTGGATATCCTCTGTATAGGCTTGGTGGGGGTGGATCTCTGGGAACACTGTTAGAATCCCTACGTCTGGCACCTCCTATGATGTATTGTCTTCGATGCTACTCTAAAGTTTGTGGGTGGCTATCGAACGAGTCTGGTTTAGTTGGGCCTGTTAGGACAATAATTATATTTAATATCTTCAATACTTTTATAGTGTATGTATATTTTTATTTTTTTATATTGACCGATTTATCGGTCTGCTTAGACCGCTGTAGGCCCTTGGTTGGGCCTCTGAGACCGATGCTGGTGGGCCTTCTGGGATAGTTGGTTTACCGCTGTTGGGCCTGTGTAGACCTCTGGAACCGCTACTGGTGGGCTCTGGGCTATTAGCCGCTGTTGGGCTTGGTTGGACCGCTGGGACCGCTGGGATTGTTGTTGGGCTTGGTTGGACCTCTAGGACCGCTTCTGGTAGGACCTTTAGGACCGTTGGTTGACCGCTGTTGGGCTTGGTTGGACTCTGGGACCGCTACTGGTTGGACTTCTAGGACCGTTGATTGACCGCTGTTGGGCTCGGTTGGACTCTGGGACTGCTACTGCTGGGACTGTTGTTGGGCTTGGTTGGACCTCTGGGACCGCTTCTGGTAGGACCTCTAGGACCGTTGATTGACCGCTGTTGGGCTTGGTTGGACTCTGGGACCGCTACTGGGTGGACCTCTAGGACCGTTGATTGACCGCTGTTGGGCTCGGTTGGACTCTGGGACCGCTACTGGTGGGACCACTGGTACTGTTGCTGACTGTAGTTTCCCTTACATCATAATTGTGCCCAAGCCTTTTTGGCCTAGCCTAGCTAGCAGAGCGTGAGACTGCGTTCTGGCAATAATACTTTAGCCTTCTTGTAGCAAGTGCTCCGTCTGGTTGCAAGAGGCTCTTCTTTAAACCTGTAGCAGGTGCTCCGTCTGGTGACAGGTCTTTTACTCAAACTCGTAGCAGGTGCCCTGTCTGGTTACGAGCCTTCTTTCCGATTTACAGCAAGTGCACTAGTCTGGTTGTAAATCACTTTAACTTTCTTTCTGCTTTATACAAGTGCCGTGACTTATTATAGTCCAGTCTGGTAACAAGGCCCCTTCTTCCTCTACTCTAACAGTCAAGAGTCTCAAGTATATATAGAGCCTAGAGCAAATAAATCTACGGCGCTATACACGTTGGACGGCCTGCAAGAGTTGCTGCCAAAAGTTCGCAATTCGGGCTTAACTTTAATGTTGGGAAAATAAAATGGATGGTCATATCCAAGGAAAAGAACATCAGAGGCATATTAAAAGTAAATGGGCAGCATTCGAACGCGTGGATTCATACAAATACTTGGGTTGCCTCCTCAATGAGAACTGGGACAACATGCAAGAAGTTCGTGCAAGAATTGAACAGGCCAGATCGTCTTTTTATCAAAATAAAATCAGTGTTGTGTAGTCGAGATCTTAATATCACTCTCCGAATTCGTGTGCTTATATTATGGCATGGAAGCATGGACACTGACTGAGGCCATGTGCAAAAAGTTAGAGGGATTCGAGATGTGGTGTTATCCTAAAATACTAAGGATATCTTGGATGGACAGAATAAATAATGATCTTTAAGTTTTATTTACCATAAAAAAACGAAAACTTGAATATTTTGGCCATTTTTTGAGAAATGACAAATATAAACTTTTACAATTGATAATGGAAGGCAAAATTGAAGGCAGAAGAAGTCCGGGTCGTAGACGGATATTATGGCTTAGACAGTGGTATGGTGTTAGTACTACGATACTCTTCCAAAAACCAGTGGACAGGGTACAAATCGCGCTGATGATAGCCAACGTTCGAAGAGAGCATGGCACTTGAAGAAGAAGATAAATAATACAAGAACACCGATAATAATTAGGTACTTTTTTTATTTTATTTATTTCAAACCTAAAAGAGGACACAAAGATCTGGAACCAAGGCCTTACATTTTTAAAAATATAATAACAGTTTCCAACTTTAAAATAACACTAAAGACCTTCGTATTCGATCTAACATTTGATCCACTTTTTCTACTATGCTCTCTACATGTCCATTCCATATCCACGTTAAATTGTCTGTAGTTACTAGTCCTAGATATAATAGGGACTTATGGGTACATTCTAGGCTGAATTTAATAAAGTCGGCACTACTTCTGACAGTTCCTCACTTTAGCCATCTGTTATGAGACAGCGCTCTTCTTGGGTGCCGGGGCTTTCCGAAATCTACGTTCGGGCAGAGTTTTCTTCTGCGCGATGCTATCAAAGTAATGTGACTTTCATAATGTTTGTGCCGACCTTTATTAAATGACGGCATTAACTTATGTTTTAGTTTTTTAGAAAATGTTTATACAGAAATAAACAAGGGCGACGCGGTTGCAGCAGTATTCTGTGATTTATCCAAGGCATTTGACTGTGTGGATCATAGAATACTACTGTAAAAGCTCGAGCGCTATAGATTTAGGGGTTTGGTGTTGGAATGATTTAGGTCTTGATTAAGCCATCGTACGCAATCGGTGGTCAATGGAGGCTCTCGCTCTGCTTCTCTAAATATCACTTGCGGGGTGGCCCAGGGGTCAGTATTGGGTCCCCTGTTATTTCTTCTTTACATTAACGATCTTGTATGTTTAAAAATTGCAGGTGAATTTACATTGTTTGCGGACAATACTTCTATTTTGTGTCATCATAAAGACATAGAATATCTAAAATCTATTATTTGCCAACGATCTATCAAAAATTAAAAAGTGGTGCGATGCCAATCGTCTTTGTTTAAATGTAGAGAAAACTAACATTCTCGCTTTTAAGTGTAGTTTGCAGAATGTACAATTGGGTGAGGATCTTCTACAAAAACAAAATGTATCTAAATTTCTAGGTGTACATATTGACAGCCAGCTGAGATTTGATGAACATATCTTTAAACTCAGTAAAAAACTTTCTTCTGGGTGCTTTGCAGTGAGATGTGTGCGATCTGAACTGGGAGTTGATGTGGCTAGATCTCTATATTTCTCATTTTTTGACTCACACTTAAGGTACGGCTTGCCGTTTTGGAGATCTGCGCATGAATATTTGCTATCAATAATTTTAATATTACAAAAAAAGGCTGTTCGATTCATTTCCAATGTAAACCAAAGAGAGTTTTGCAAACCTCTATTTGTCAAACATAAAATATTAACACTTACATCACTTTATGTTTTGGAAACAGCATCTTTCGTTTTTAAAAATTATAAAAAGGACCCAAGTCTCAACAATATCATACAAGACAAGAATTTAACATTCGATTGCCAATTCCAAAAAGCACTTTAGCACAAAAATCTCTTATATACGAGGACATTAAAATTTTCAATCATTTGCCAATCACCCTCAGATGTGCTACCTTTGTTAAAAAATTCAGAAGGGATCTAAGGAAGAGCCTTTTAAACTTACCTTTTTACTGGCTTTCTGAATTTTATGTAACTCAGTTATAAACTTGCCACTTTTAATGTGTATTTTTTTCTTTTTTTATGAATTATTTTAGTGACTAGATATTTTTATTCTTTTTCTTTTTACTGTTGTAGTATTGTCCCCTTTACAATAATTGTTGGTGCAACTATGTTATGTGTCTGTTGTGCTCCTTTTTAATTATAGTAAAGTGGGTATTTTTTATTATTAGTAATTTAGTATAAACATAACAAACTTTTCCAATTTGTTAGTGAGTAATAGGTTTAAAACCACTTATTAATGTAGACTCAAATTTGACTTTTTTATGAACTTACATTCTACCTAAAATATGCTTCAATAATAATGTATTTTCTTTATGTTCCTACTTATTTGACATTTTTTTATTTTTTTAGTTTTTAGCCTGCTTTGTCGACAGAATTTTTTTTCTTGACAATAAAGTATTTTTTGATTGATGATTGATTATGTCAAGTTTATAGGTGGCATCACATGTTTGGATGACAACAATGTCAGAAACCCTTTAAATTTCATGAGGAACTGTCAAAAATGGGGTTGACTTTATTAAAGTCAAGCTATGACGAATTTATGTACCGATAAGTCCCTAATAATAAATAAATTATTTATTTAGCAAAATTACCTATAAAAGTTTAAGTAAAGGCAAAAAAAAACAAAAATACTTAGTGACAATTATTTAAATAACTAATAAAAAATGTATAGGTGCATGGAGAACATAAAAAAGAAGATATATTACAGCTGGTTATCTGACACATATACAATACAATACAATAAACTTTATTCAAAATTCCGAACTACAAAACTACATAATAAATTTCAAATAAAAACAGACCAATTGGTAAGCATAAAGTATTTTAACAGAATAATTAACATTATTGCGTTCACTGGAATCTGAACAAAGTAAAAGTAAGTACTACTAAGGCAATACATTGCCAGCGCGCAGCACTCTGTTCAAATACAATATGCGGAAGAACAATTAACTGCGGCCCAAACATACTTCAAATAAGTTAAAAATTGATAAAACCAAATTGATAAATACAAGTAATCACACTACACATAATTAAGAAAAACAAAATCTAGAGAAATAAATAAAACTTAATAACTATCCTCAGTTTATGCCCAGGTAGGTCATCTTTGGTTTTTTAGGTATTTCTCAAGATTTCTCTTAAATGCTTCCATTGTCTCAGCTGTCTTAAGATCATTAGGTAGTTCGTTAAATAAATTTAACCTGAAGTCATTGCCAGATCTTGTGTTATGATCACGTATTTCATTATTGTAACCAATTTGTTCCAGCAAATAGCATGGTGCGTTATTTGTTTTTAATTTAAAAATGAAAAGCATCTCACCAGTAGCCTGTCTAGTGTTCTTTTGGCAGCCTCTAGTTAAATCGCATTGCTTTGTTTTAAAGTTTCTGCATTCTTTCCACTTCATTTTGGTTTAGGAAAAACAACACGGACGAACAGTAAACATAATGCGGTAGCATCGATTAATTGTCTTTGCCCATGTTGACAAAAACTGAGAGCATCTGTAAAAATATGATAGAAATATGTAAAAATGTAATGGGCATGTTCTTTAAAAAACAATTTGTTCTATTATTACTAACAAGTATTTAAATCTTTCTGCCACTTCCACGTTTCCACTTTTAACATTTATTTGCAGGTTTTGTGCTTGAAACTCACTTTTAATTTTTAGGGTGTTGACGCAACACCATTTGTAGAAATTATTTGGGTCATTATTTATAGCATCTACTATTTCCTATATATCATTACTAGTACACTAATAAAACTTAAAACACGACTTAGTATCACATTTTCTAATATTGACTTCTTCTTCACCGAATTAAACCTAAGCCATTAAAACCAAAAAACTTGCGTAAATCTTTGCTAATCCGGCTATAAAAAACATTATTTTAAAAAGAACCAAATCCCAAATATTAAATGGCGCTATTTTACAAGCCGTTTATTAATGCGCTATTTTATTCCCGCGTCTTGTATTTTGTCCAGCGCCATTTTGTCGGTATTCTCGTTCGTGAGAACTCTCTTATGTTTGTTGAAAACAGTGTTAAAAGCGCCAAGAACTTCTCAAAATGACGCGCCGGGCAATAGCAAGCAATTGGTAGACGTTTCTAAAAATGCTAAACGCTTGCAATACGTGCTTTGTAAAACAGTGGACTTTTTATCTTATAATTAATTTAGGTTGTACATTATTTTAGCTATCGGATCCTACAGTTGGAGTAGACTTTTTTGCACGATTAATTGAAGTTAAAGATGGAACTAGGATTAAACTGCAGTTATGGGATACAGCCGGACAAGAACGTTTTCGTTCGATTACTAAATCTTATTACAGAAATTCTGTAGGTGCTCTGTTAGGTTAGTATGATGGAAATACTTCTTACCCACTAAGCAAAAACCTGTTACATTTACATTACCTCAATGTATTTTTGTAACCTGTTATGTAACGCAACTTGTACATCAATTGTCCTAAACATTTACGTAACAGTGGTACATTCGATTTTTTTAACAAGTATGTGACTTGTAAAATTATTTTTTTTAAATTTACCTCTAACTTGTTAAATATTAGTTCAAACAACATAAAAAATATATATATTTTTTTTATTAAGGTTTGCGACTCGACAAATATATTTTTTGGTGCGTTTTAGTGGGATAGGGTTAGATAGAAAGAACCAAATTTATTCTTCGCCGACGTTTCGATACTTTATTGTGCCATCTTCAGGGCTCTACAAGATAACAGAAAAACAGAAAAATCAATTAAAAAAATTTTTCACGTCTGGGTAGGTTTGGAAATGTACATAAGTTAGTTTTGAATAAATTGATATTGAATAAAAGTTAATTAGTGGCTACATAGGTGGGTATAATATAAAAATGTTGCAATGTTGGCAAAAAGTCTTAAAAATAAAAACATATTCACACACAAAAACACGTACAACATAGGAAGAAGATAAACGGGCTTTCCGTTGTTAAAACCAAAGTAATTTAAAATTTGTTTATATACCAACGTCAGGTCTTCTTTTGATGATTAAATGGGGGAAAAAAATTGAGCACTGCTACACTGTACAAAAAGTGAAGAGAAATATATAAAATAACAAAATGGACTAGAAACATTCAACTAGTATTCTATACAGTAACGGATGAAAAGCGACACTCTTAAAAAAAATTAAATTATTACGGTGCTTAAGCAATCTCATATACCTTCCTAAGACACAAAGTTAAAGACAATAGAAGTTAAAATAATAAAAACAAAAGTAAAATTTTTAGTAACAATTAACATAAGGAACTAGCAAAAAGGACAAAGTATAGTTTTAAAATAAAAATATTAGAATATATATATAAAAACACATATTTAAGCAATAAAATTTTTCTTGATATAATGACTAGACAAATTATTTATAGTTATGAACTCTTATAACCACAATTACGTAAATTTGTTTAAAATAGTTGAATAAGCAGAATTAAAGTGTTCAATTTCTCTTTTGCTGTTTATTAAAGGATACCTATTGATGCAAATTGCTTCAAGCATTTTGCGTTTAGCTTCGATATTTTGACAGCCGATTATTTTTGTAATCTCAAAATTAAAACTATGTCCTAACTCCCTTGTGTGCTAGAGCCGTAGGATGAGCAATATTGGGTTTTTTTGTGTCTCTTACATGTTCTTTTATGCGGGTCTGCAGGTTCCTTTCTGTTTCACCAATATAGCACTGGATGCAATTGTTAAATTGTATTTTATAGACCAGTCCTGTGTTTTGTTCTTTTGGGGTTTTAGTTTTTATTTTGGTATAAAACTTTTGACCAATGCTTTTGACTTTTACTTTCTGGTACGTAAGAACTTTAGATATGTTTTCAAGTAATTTTTTGACATATGGAATTTTATAGTATGGAGCGGTTTGTGAGTTAATATTGTTATTATAATTATTTTGTAGTAACAAAATCTTAATACATTATTAACCCTTTAATTTTAATAATGTTTTTTATAAACAAGTATATGGTCTAGGTATGGGAAACTGCATGTCACCTATTTGTGCGGATTTGGTTATGCCCGATCTTCAAAACCAATGTATTAGTAATTTATCTTTTAAGGTGCCATTTTTAAGAGATATTGTGACGACATTTTGACTGCAATACCAAAAGGTAAAGAGCAAGAAATTTTGAGCGTATTTAACTCGTTTCATCCTCGATTAAAGTTCACTTGTGAAAATGACATAAATTATACAATTTCATTCTTAGACACAAAAATTATTAGAAATCCAGAAAATGGAACCTTGAAAGTCGATTGGTACCACAAGCTAACATTCTCGGAAAGATTTCTGAACTATTTTTCAAATCATTCTTTCAAACAAAAAATAAATATCATTAACAACCTTAAAAATAGAGCCTTACAAATATCTAGTCCAGAATTCCATCAATCAAATTTAAAACGTATTAAGTTATTGTTACTACAAAATAATTATCCATTATCTCTTGTTAATCGAATACTAACTAAAAATATTCATAATAACAATATTAACCCACAAACCGCTACATACTATAAAATTCCATATGTCAAAAAATTATCGGAAAACATATCTAAAGTTCTTACGTCCCAGAAAGTAAAAGTGGCTTTTAAAAATGAAAACCGCATTGGTTAAAAGTTTTATACCAAAATAAAAACTAAAAGCCCAAAAGAACAAAACACAGGACTGATCTATAAAATACAATGTAACAATTGCATCCAGTGCTATATTGGTGAAACAGAAAGGAACCTGCAGACCCGCATAAAAGAACATGTAAGAGACACAAAAAAACCCAATATTGCTCACCCTACGGCTCTTGTAGAGCACACAAGGGAGTTAGAACATAGCTTTAATTTTGAGAGTACAAAAATAATCGGCTGTCAAAATATCGAAGCTAAACGCAAAATGCTTGAAGCAATTTGCATCAATAGGTATCCTTCAGTAAACAGCAATAGAGAAATTGAACACTTTAATTCTGCTTATTTAACTATTTTAAACAAATTTACGTAATTGTCGTCATAAGAGTTCATAACTATAAATAATTTGTCTATTCATTATATCAAGAAGAATTTAATTGCTTAAATATGGGTTTTTATATATATATTTTTTAATATTTTTATTTTAAAACTATACTTTGCCCTTTTTGCTAGTTCCTTATGTTAATTGTTACTAAACAGTTTACTTTTGTTTTTATTATTTTAACTTTTATTGCTTAAGCACCGTAATAATTTTTTTTAAAAAGTGTCGCTTTTCATCCGTTACTGTATAGAATACTAGTTGAATGTTTCTAGTCCATTTTGTTATTTTATGTATTTCTCTTCACTTTTTGTACAGTGTAGCAGTGCTTACCAATTTTTTTCCCATTTAATCAACAAAAGAAGACCTGACGTTGGTATATAAACAAATTTTAAATTAGTGTGGTTTTAACAACGGAAAGCCCGTTTATCTTCTTCCTATGTTGTACGTGATTTTGTCTGTGAATATGTTTTTATTTTTAAGACTTTTTGACTTGGAGGACCAATACATTTCGGTAAGTTTTTTAATCAATTTATAAACATTGCAACACTTTTATATTATATACCCACCTATATAGCCACTAACTAACTTTTATTCAATATCAATTTATTCAAAACTATAACTTATGTACATTTCTAAACCTACCCAGACGTGAAAAATGTTTTTAATTGATTTTTCTGTTTTTCTGTTACCTTACGAACTATTTTTCTTTGTCTTGTAGAGCCCCGAAGATGGCACAATAAAGTGTCGAAACGTCGGCGAAGAATAAATTTGGTTTTTTTCTATCTGACCCTATCCGACTAAAATGCGCCAAAAAATAAAAAATATATTTTTGTGCTTTAAAATATTTAATCTTCGCGGTTACATCTTAGACAAATAAAAAATAATAATAAAAATAAAAAAAAATGTGAGGGATCCGAACTCTTAATCCAAAGGTGATACATGAACGTTTCAGCGCCTTAGACCACTAGACCATCTCGGTTTTGTTGAGAACTGTCACCAATTTACAGTATATCAATGCAGTGATGTCATTGGTTCGATTTTTACAGAAAATGGGAGTTGATTTTTTTAATATTAATTTAATTAATTGCTTTTAATTAATAAAATACATATAAAAAGTTTTCAGCTGCAATAAAAAAATTATATGCAAATGTTGAATAACAATTGAATCATAATTTGACGAAATTAAAAAAAACTGAAAATATATAATACTTTCCTCAAACCGTAAAAAGATCAAATCCTACATAGACCGGTCTTTTTTACCAATTTTTTAAAAGTATTTAGAATAGTGGTCCGATTTTAATGAAATTTGGTAGGATGCGCAGGGAACATCTATTGAGTACTTTTCTGTATTTTCATCGACCGGCGTCAATTTTTGTAGGCGTCGCGGCGCCTTGTATTTTTTACATATTGAACTATCCCTTTATAGCCCTCTGCTAGTGAACCGTTTAACAAAAATTAATACAACTTTCACCTTACTGAAGCCCATTCAACAGCGAATTCAGCAGTGTATAAAACATTACCACTTTTGGTAAAGCAAGGTGTGAAATAGTGCCGGAAAGTTAGATATAGGATAAAAATGATAAGTTTTAAAAGTAAATTTTTCTAAATATTTTATTTTTCGTTACCTTTTTGGACCAAATTTCTTGTTTTTTATTCCACTTTACATTTTTGAAGGTCTTCTCTAGAGCTTGTATAAATTTACAAAAAAGTAAAGACTTTAGTTAAATTTTTATGAAATTTGGTCACTTCTTTAAACGAAACATATGCATTGGCTACATCGTTATCAAGAAGAAAGCCCCATCAATCCAAAAATGCTAAAAAAAATTAAAATAACTATGGTCATTGGCCGCCAGAGGGCGCCAAACTTAAAAAATGTACTTTTTTAAAAATATCGAAAACAAGAAAAAAAGTACATTTTTTTGTAGTTTTTGACGCTTGTAGCAACTAATCGGCTCGGTGACTCATACCGACCAACATTATTTTATTTCTTGAACAAAGGACCGTTACGCAGTTGGCTAATTAGATCTTAGTTTTGAATACCAAATTTCTATTTTAAATTATGCTGATTTATTTATTTTTGCCTTTTATTAGAACTAAAGTCAATTAGTCTCTATCTCAAAAACTAGAGCTGATAGAAAAAATCTGCTGCCAGTTTTATCTAAAATCAGGTCTTAGGCACCAAAAAATTATTTTTTTATTTTGTTGGCCTGTGTTATCTACATACCTAATTATAACAACTTTTGAGGTTCCAGGACGTTTGAGGATCTCTAAAGGTACATAATTAATCTATATCTCAAAAACTAATGACGTACCAGAATATTATGTAAATATTAAGTACACTTCCGGCATCATAAAAGTGGTACACACTACTTTTTGTTGTAATAACTTGGTCTATTTTTATCAACATAGTCACTCATCATTGTATTTGTCTAAAACTGTCAAAGCATGTCATTCTGGATTTAATTTTGACACAAAATTAAAAAAATCCTTTTCAAATTTCTGTATTTGATAATGCCCAACCTCTGGAAACTAGGTTGGTCAATTAGAGGCGTGGCTAGAAATTCTGGACGCAATAAAACCATGATTATAAAAATTAAAAAACGATGAGAAAAAGATCACAAAATAGGGAGAAAGCAAGGAACTGGTTTATTGAAAGTTTAAACTCAGGAACAAGACCAAGACAATAAAGTTGTATTTTTAGATTTTTCGTTACGGTTGTTATTTTTAAACACAATCTTTTGATCTCATATTTTAAAATTTTAGTTCAGCATAGTATAAAAGTCAGTGTCAAAATATAATTCGGTAGTTAAACATGTTTTTCACGTACCACTTTTATGATGCCGAGAGTGTCCTATACCCAGAGGTCCAAGGAATGGCAAAATATTATTTAGAAAATCCTTTTTTTTTCTTGGCATGATTATTAAATCTTATTGAAATCGGTGAATATAATTTTCATGACCGATGGTTCACTGTCACGTGATCATTTTTTAGAAAAAATGAAATATCATAAAAATTAAAATTATATTGGTTTTACGACTAACAATGAAGCAAAAAAGGTCGAATAAATGTTTGTTTTTTCTGTTTTCATCACCGTTTTTAATGAATTATTGTAGTTTGTCGTCGACAGGTGTACGATGCTGTCACCCATTACAAAGAGGCATAAAATATCCCTATACCTCGAAGAATTACAAAAAAAAATAAGGAAATGTTGGAAAAAGGAAAAGAAAAACAGAAGAGGAAATTCGCTACTTGGAAGCCAAAAAAAAAACAAGTTAGACGAAGTGGCACTTTATGAAAAGCAAAAAATTAATAAAAAAATAAAATTTTTACGTAAATCAATTTGCAGTATAAGTATTTAAAATCTTGTATGTATGTACCAAGTATTGCCGTGTACAGTATTCAAAATAATAATAGGGTAAATTACACTTTCTTACTTATATTTTGTTCAACTTTTATTTAATTCCTTAAAGAAATATACGTAAAATTTCCTGGAATTTTCCAAAATTGATCAGGGAAAACCTGGAAAAATCAGGGAATTTGAAACCCGCTGAGCGCTACGAACCCTGGACCATCAAACTGTAATTTTTTTACAAATTTCTCTCAAGTTAGAAAATTCGTAACCCAAAAACGACCGGGAAATCGCACAAAGTTTTTACACTGCGTAACGGTCCATTGTTCAAGAAAAAAAATAATGTGGGGTCGGTATGAGTCACCGAACCGATTAGTTGCTCCAAGCATCAAAAACCAAAAAAATTTACTTTTTTTCTTGTTTTCGATATCTTTTAAAAAGTACATTTTTTAAGTTTGGCGCCCTCTGCCGGCCAGTGACTAAGGTTATTTTAAATTTTTTTAGCATTTTTGGATTGATGGGGCTCTCTTCTTGATAACGATGTAGCCAATGCATATGTTTCGTTTAAAGAAGTGACCAAATTTCATATAAATTTAAAATTGTTAGAAAGATGGCAATTTTCATGCTTTACTAAAGTCTTTACTTTTTTGTAAATTTTCTGCTGTCTTGAATGAAACAAAATTTATACAAGCTCTAGAGAAGACCTTATATAAAGTGGAATAAAAAACAAGAAATTTGGTCCAAAAAGATAACGAAAAATAAAATATTTTGAAAAATTTACTTTTAAAACTTACCATTTTTATCCTATATCTAACTTTCCGGCACTATTTCACACCTTGCTTTACCAAAAGTGGTAATGTTTTATACACTGCTGAATTCTCTGTTGAATGGACTTCAGTAAGGTGAAAGTTGTATTAATTTTTGTTAAACGGTTCACTAGCAGAGGGCTATAAAGTGAAAGTTCAACAGATAAAAAATACAAGACGCCGCGACGCCTACAAAAATTGACGCCGGCCGATGAAAATACACAAAAGTGCTCAATAGATGGTCCCTGAGCATCCTACCAAATTTCATTAAAATCGGACCATTATTCTAAATACTTTTAAAAAATGGGTCTAAAAATGATCATGCGTTAATTACTGCGAATACATATAAATTTATACTTTATATTTTCCCTTTTGTGGGAAGTTATCAAAAAAACTTTTTGATATAATTTCTTACTTTTTCAAAAATTTTCGCCATATTTGGGTTACAAGTTTCATTAATTTTGGAATTTTTACATATAACTTAAAATTGTATTTAGTCATTTTCCAATAAGCAACCATGTAATTGTTTTAAAGTTGACATTAATTGAGCTCACAATACTGCTGCTTTCATGTGATCATTAGACTAAACTTGTTTCAACTTTGATGTTTATTAACTGACAATATTGTATTTTGTCATGTCATAATAAAGAACCAAATTTGTTTTAAATTTGACATTTAATAAACTTGCAATATTGTGTAATATCATGTAACTGTAAAGAAGCAAATTTGTATCGACAGTGACATTTATTAAACTTCAAATAACGTTATTTTTCAGTTACTTTATTACTTACATTTCTTGTTAAATCCTAGATTAAATATTAACGTAAAATTAGTGCTTCTTACGTGTATCAGCGATACTTTCACATAGAATGTTAATTTTGAACTCACATTTTCCTTTTTTTTAAACATTTTTCTTAACGTATTCAAAGTTACACCAATTTTACATTTTTTCAACGTTGAAAACCTGTAATGTAACAGACCTTGCTTAGTGGATAGGGCTACGCTGTACCTCAAGCAAATTTCGTAAATACAAACTGTAAAATTTAACGGAAAACGCTAAGTAAGCTAAGTAAGTAAGTGAATATTTTAAGTAGAATTACACATTTTTTAATTTTTTTCTTTTTGTGTTTTGTATTCATGTGACCATATTACATCCAAAATAGTTAAAATAGTTTGAGTTTCAATTTGGTACTTTTATTACCAAATATCCGCTCACACACTAAACTAAATAATTAAGGAAAGTTTCACAGTGTTTCGAGTAAGTAAATCTCTGTTGATGAGGATTTATTTTATTTCAAAAATATAAACGTCAGGATGAAGTCGAGTCGTCTTAGTGAGTTATTTTAGGTTAGTTACGCTATTGTAAACGTTTTTAAAAGAGTAATATTATTGACTGTTGGGCCAAAAGCGTCCCAATGTGGCACTATACTATAGATAATTATTCCGTTTTACATATCCAATCCAACGCTATTATACACCCGAACCAAGAGTAACTTGTCGTTCTAATTATTATTTGGCAATAAATACCTAATTATGGATTTATTGCTAAAGGGATATTATACTAAATATTTATAAAAGTAGTGGTTTCTTTTTTAGTTTATGACCTATGTAACAGATCAAGTTTTGAGCATATATCTCAGTGGATGAATGAAGCACGACGTCACATAGAACCTCATAGACCCGTTTTTGCTTTAGTAGGATGTAAAGGTAAGAAATTTTCCCGAGTTATACCACTTGCTGCTTGAAAATTACTGTTAATTTTTTATGATTTGTTTTTTATATAATTTTGCGAGTAAAATTTGCAAAAATTTTATTATAAATTATTTTACAAACGAAAACACAGAAAAATTAATTTACTAAAAGGTTTAATCAACAAAACTTTTTTTTTACTTACTTTCAATAAAATTTCTGTTGATTTCTTCCCCTGTGACAATGAGTTGCTAGTAGCAATTTAGTTTTGGTAATAATAGAGTATCAACATCATCAAATAGTTGGTTTAAAGTATTGGATTGTTTATGTAAAATTTTTAATCGGACAGTTTTTAAGTAAAAATTGCTTGTAATATTTTTTTTTATCTAAAATTACACATTTTCCCAGTTAGAATAAATAAGATTACAATAAAATACCACGTTCTAAATATAATTGAACCGTCCTTTTTGGGAATTACTTGATACTCTTTGTAAATGAAAAGTCGCGTCACGGAGAAAGAACTACTTTTAGGAGCATAAACTAATTATAATAAATATATGACGTATCTGTCTTTCAAATCTAGTGATTACAATACAATATTCTGACTGAGAATATTACGTTGGTGGGGGGTACGGAGGGGATATTATACTTCAAAATTAAAAAATTTATAACTTGAACAGCTGCTACGGATATGCAGTTTTCAGCGTTCGGTTGGGGGTAAGGATATTTGAAAATTCATAACTGGACCTAAAGAAGCATAAGCTGTTTTCAGATTTGATGTCCAGTTAATATTTTTACTTATATAGAAGAAAGTACCTTGGTGAGGAGAAGAGGGAGTCAATATATTTTAAAATTAGTAAATTTTGAACCAAAGCTGCTACGAATATGCAGTTTTCAGATATAAATTTTACTTAATGTTTCCTAATTTTAGAATAAAAAAAATATTTTGGGGTGCATTTTAAAAATTTAAAAAAAAATAATTTGGTGGGTGGTGGTTGAGGGGTGAGAGGGGGTTACTATATTTGTAAATTAGTAATTTTGGAGATTTGAATTTCACTATATATTTCCTGATTTTAAATAACAGTGTGAATAACTATCGATGAACTACTACTATAACTAACGAACTTTCCTTCTACCGATTTGATTTAAACGTGGTATACTTATTTGAGGCCAGTGACAATATACTATTAGATGAGAAAACTACCCTTGTATTCCACCCTCATTGGGGAGGTAAAATTTGCATCACTCTTTTGACCGATTTTGATGTACTTATCTTTTTATTAACAGTATGAAGTAAAAATAAATAAATAAAAAACTTTTTGAGTAAAACGATTTTATTTAATTATTATACTACAATGGAAGTTTGATCTCGAATCGTCTTTGCTGGAAATTTAGCAAAATAGAGTTGAACTACACTGTTTATACTTACACAATACATGTCAGTTTAGAAACTTCGTAGCGCCCCACGATTCTATGTCATTTATTAAATATATATTCAGTATAAAATCGTTTTACTTTTTATTTGTTTTTCACATAAACTTTAATTAATAGAATCTTTTTAATAAAATTGGTACTTTAATAATGGTACCATGCTTTCATTTGCAGGGGTAAAAACATATATAACTATGAGATACTGCCCTTTCATTTTCCGAAAAAAACTGTAACGATAATAATTCTGGTAATCAAGTTAGCCTGGCAAAAATGCAGAGCCAAAGACTCTTCGAGTCGCAAGCAGACTGCGTCAGACGTGCTCAGTAGATTTTTTGCCTTGCCCAAGGTCAACCCGACTTTTACATTATTTTTTTTGTTTTTCAAAGTTATTATTGTTACACATTTTGCGATCCTTGTCCATTATACAGGGTCCAAAGTGGTCAGGGAAAACCTGGAAAAGTCAGGGAATTTGCATGCTGTCAGAGAAAAGTCAGTAAAAACCCAAAAATTACCTAAAATTCAGGAAAAAGTCAGGGAATAAGATACACATAGTGTGAACTGTTTATGCTGCTAGCGGAAGAATTTAATTTTAGTATGGATTGGATTAATCCTGATGCAAAAGCTCTACCTGATTGGGTAAAGTGGCTTAATCCAGTAGAAAAAAATCAAAATCAGTTTTTTGTGTCCCACTTTGAAACACAAAAATAAAGTTGAACTTTTTCAAAAAATGCAAAAACTAAAAGGGCTTGTTAAAAAATATGACAACAAATGAGCAGCAAAACAAGTAAATTTGCTTGAGTTTTATAGTTTGGTGAAGACGTTACTTGCCTATATATCGACATGTTCACAGAGTTATTATGGTATTACAACAATGTTAAATGTTCGGCAAATGCGTTGGAAAAAGTAAATTTGCTTGTATTTTGTAGTTTGGTGAAGGCGGTGGTAATAGTCTTTTCAAATAATAACTTAACTAATAAGGGAAAAAATAATGTACAGAAACTATGAGACTAAATTTGAAAAAGTGTAACAAGGACAAAAATGTCAGGAAATTTTTAAAAAAATGGTCAGGGAAAACCTGGAAAAGTCATGGAATTTTAAAATTCAAAATCACTTTGAACACTGTTATAGTATCTAATAAAAAAATAGAAACAGCTGTGAAAATCGGATGTTGATATCTGACCCTTAAAATATTGTGACGTATCTCAATCCAATAAGATATTAAGCCAATTGTATTTACTTCATAAAATAGAGAGGATAGTACGTTTCGTGAGATTCACCTAAATATGTTTTTAGGCGGGCCCAAGATCTTGCACGAAATAGCGCCGTCGAATGCTTTAACCAAGATCTTTGCGTTTTTTTATACATATATTTTAATTTTTGCGCATTTCTAATTATTTTAAAATGTCTAGCTAAAAAGTTGTAAATTAGTTTTAAACAATTTTTAGCGGACTTAGTTAACAATGGCGGGCAAAGAGAAGTTTCAAAGGAAGAAGCCAAAGTGTTTTCAGATCAGCATGGTATATTTCATATTGAAACATCAGCAAAAAATGGTTTAAATGTGGAAGAGGCTTTTGGGACGATTACACAAGAAGTTTATAATAGGATACAAAGCGGAGAATATAAAGTTGAAGATGGATGGGATGGTAAGGAACTTTAATATTTATATTTTGTATACACTTTGAACTTAGTGGGATAGGTTTTTAATTAAATTATTCTTCAGTCAATATACTTATTACAGTATATAGTATTCCTCTAGTCTGCGAACCGGTACCGATCTCTCCAGTAGCTTCTTTATCATTAATAAAAGTTACGCATTTCGAGACGGGAGCAGAACAGTTTTAATCTGTTTAACTTGTGGTTAAATAAAAAAAATCCATTTCAAAAAATTAAAACGGGTTTCGTGAGCATAACTTTTTACATAATTTGTCGCAATGGCTGAACTTCTTCGGTCACTCTAGATTCTCTTATCATCTTCTTATTTTATTTTTCTTAACGGTGTTAAGGTGGCTAATTTTAGATAAGATTAGACTAGAAGATTTTTCTTTATTTCAAATAATGTTTAGAAATTGTAAATACATGAAATAAAATGGTTTCGAGTAAAAAACAACTGTGCGTATTATGTAACATAATATCCCAAAAAATATTCCATTATAATATAGTTGCGAGTTAAACATTTAATTATGTACTAGGCTATTCAGTTTTAAGTGTTCTTTTGTTACAAGTTTTTTATTTATTTATGTCCTACTTTGTTTGGTGTTGACTGTTGTACTTGTATGCCCATATGTCTTTGTTTTAGTTTAAGTTATATATGAGAGTGGGCGGGGCACCTCGAAGGAACTAAGCAGTTCGCGAATAGTCCGGGCGTTAATATTCTCGAGTGGTCTTTACTGTTCCTTTGATCTATATCAGCGCGATCGTCGCGCCCATGGTTAAGTCTTAATTTAGTTAGCGAGTAGTACGGATCTTAAAAAAGTTAACTACCCAATATTTTATGAAGAAAAATGGAACAAAACAGGACCTTTTTAAAATTGAGAGACAAAAAGAGCAGATTAAGATAAGAGAGATAGAAAGAATCAACGTACCAGCCTGAAAACAAAACTAGACACAAAGTTCCAGTAGATACAAACATTCAACTGTGCGTTGAATGTGTTTGGGTTAAAGTATTTTTATATTTTAATATATTATAGAGGGGGTCACAATGAACAACTTTCGTCATGGGCACTTTCCCCAATATGTGCAGGGTGGACTAGAAATTAGAGTAAAAGTTGCAAAAATGGTCGTTTTTTTACTAAACTTAACCTTCGTTTAATAATGGTTTCTTCAGTTCTGATTCAACACATATCGACCTAAATTTTTGATATTAGTACTAATGTCCGTATGTGTACAGGGTAAGCCAAAAAATAAGTCTGAAATGTCTTTAAATCTGTAAGACCTAGTTAACGTTAAAAATACGTATTTTGTGCTTAATCTCTTTTTGGAGTACTCTATATACATTCAAAAGTTTGTAGCTAAAAAAATTGTTTTTTCAAAATCCTGAATGACTCGATGGGTCTATTCTTGGTTAAATGTCTTTGTTTAGAACTAAGCGATTTAGAGAAATTTGAAAGGCTCACCCTGTATGTATACGGTACCCGAAATTAAGGTAGAAAATGTTAGTTGTGGTCCGTAGAATAACATAACAAATAAATAAGTATTGCCTGATATGATGGTAGTTTCTTCGTGAGGACAATATGAACAGGTTAAAAAGCGTATTTTGTTTATTGTTGCGTACTCTGTACATATTTAAAAGTTTATCGCTCATTTTGTGTGCATTCTTTTTAGGGTATCAAAGACCATTTTTCTTCGCTGCTCCTACAAGCGCGAAATGTGCTTCTAAAATAAGGGCGTATTTTTTGGCTTAGCCTGTACACATACGAACATTAGTACAAATACCAAAATTGTAGGTCGTTATGTGTTGAATCAGATCTGCAGAAACCATTATTATCTTCTTGTCTGTCTTAAACGAAGGTTAAGTTAAGTAAAGAAAGGCCACTTTTGGAAGTTTAAGTCTAATTTCTAACTCACCTTGTACATATTGTGTGTGTGTGTGTACATATTAAGTGCCCATGACGAAAATTGCTCATTGGGACCCCCTCTATAACATATTAAAATATAAAATATTAACCGAAACACATTCCCCATAAAAAAATGGCAGGGTTCTTTCAAAATGAATTAAACGCAAAATTTGGAGAATTAGACACAAAAGTTAGACTCAAAGATTAAAAGTGTGGAAAAGAGACCTGGACAAAATAAAATCTTAGTTTTTTTGGGGGATCAGTATCCAGAGCATGAAACTTCCAACATTTGATGTCCAAGCCTCTTCAACTTACAAACATCAATTTGAAGTAGCCGCGAGCGCAAATTGGTGGCAGGATGATGAAACGGCAACAGCTTTAGTTGTATCTCTGCGTGGCCCGGTTCTAGAACTATTACAGACGTATCCCGCCACACAACATAAGGACTACATATCTTTAGTATATGAATTAGGTCGAAGATGTGGAGATGAACATCGAAAATAGCTTTACATGGCACAGATCATGAATAGACAACAACGTGCAGAAGAATTTGAGGCTGACATTACACGTATCTTTACACTGTCGTATCCAGATTTAACAGAACAGGCAAGAGATCAATTGGCAGCATAGTATTTTTCCCAGGGACTAAGAGATCCAGAAGTCCAAAAGTTTCTACATGTAAACAGCTTTACCAGCTGTAGGCAGGCGCTTATTAATGTTCTAGAGGTCGACGCAGCCTGTAATACTTTAAGACTAAAAATAAGGAAAAATCTAGCGGAACTCAACAAACAGTTGACATCCAAAAGTTAAAACTAGGAATAACTTCGTTGTCATGTCCAACTGAGGTCTCGCTCTTCATCTAGCGAGACAGAATACCGGAGAAGGTACCAGGAAAACTATAATTATGTCGTAGGACAAACAGAAGTTGAGATACAACTAATTGAGGTTAACGAAGGAACGGTCCCGATTATCAGACAATTACCAAGGTGAATAGCTCTGGCCAAACAAGCAGAAGCACAAATGACAAGATGCTTAGGGAACGTGTAATTAAAGAATCTACAAGTCCTTGGTTATCTCCTGTGGTTTTGGTCACTAAGAGGGACGGAAGTACCAGATTCTGTGTTGATTATAGGAAACTTACTGACATGACAAAGAGAACAGCTATCTATTACCCACAATCGACGACACTTTAAGCACGCTAGAAGGATCATTTTGGTTTTCGACGCTGGATCTAAAAAGTGGGTTGTACCAGTTCAATGTGATGCCCTCTGGTCTCTGCACTGCTCCTGCCATATTTAAAAGACTAATTGACATAATGTTACGTTGGCCTGGTGTGGAAAACATTTTTAGTGTAATTGGACGACGTCATGGTCATAAAGAAAACTTTTGATGACCACATGGATAATCTACAAGAAGTATTTTCCAGAATAAAGAAATCTAAATCTAAAATTGAATCCAAAAAAGTTAAATTTCTTGGACATGTACTTTCTCCATATGATACCAACCAAGAGACCAACATAAACGTAGAAGCTTCCTGGGCCTATGCACATACTACCGACGATTTTTAGAAGGATTTGCCAATATTGCTGCTCCATTACCTAAACTCACAAGGATAAGGTAGTCTATCACTGGAATTCCGAGTGTGATCAAGCCTCAGGAAATTAAAAGCAGCACTCCAGTCCCATATTAAGTTATCCCCAACAACAGGGAAGTATTATTTTAGACTCGGACCCAAACAATGTTGGTATAGGAGCACTTCTGTTAGTCGTCCGGCTTAAGTACCAAATAGCAATTAATTTTGTGCAGAAAGCATGAAATTTGGCATAAAATTTTTTAAAATTTTGGTCGAAGAAATCGATGATAGGATGTATGGGAGCCAAGATGGCGGCGATTTTTTCAAAATAGACGTCTATTCTTTTTCAAATTATAGGTTTGCCATCAAAACAAGATTACACTCAGATCCATATAATTCGAATTCGTCCTTGAAAAGTAACATTGTATTTAAAAAAAAAATGCATTTTGAGAATTTTTTTTTGATAATTTTTCATTATTTAATAAGCCGCGACAGCTCTTTTGTTGTAATTTTGTAATTTAGAAAGAACATCAAAATAACTTTTCTAATTGACTTTTTGCTTACAGGGTGATTGGTTTAGTTATACAAGGCCTGTCAAAGTAAGATTTTTAAAAAAAGCTACATTATCATCCGTATTTTTTTTTGATTTTTGAGGAAAAAATGTCAAATTTGGTACGATTATTACAATTGTCAAGGTCCACTGATATTATAAAAAAATTTTGGACACGTGGCGCTGCGGACGACGTGGCATCCAAATTTCCGATTTTAAATTTGATAAAAGTTCATATTTTTTTAATAACTTAAATAAGACATGATGCATATTCAATAAAATAAACGATTATGTATAGGTGAAGTATGTAGATTTTTATAAAAATAATTTTAGTTTGATATGGTCATTGGTCGCCTATTTTTTTTTTGAGAATGTGAAGGGTTTTCCAACGTTTTCTTCAATTCTTCCTAGCGATCAAAAATAAATTTGGTTGGATATACACGTTGATGACTTCTGATGAATTAGAAGGCCCCAACAAATCGATTTAGATATGAAAATCCAAATTCTATCGGGCCGTTTTTACGCTAAAAGCCAGTAAAGTTGAACTAACATGTGTTTAGTCGCCCCGATTAGTACTCTAATGTACTTTATTGTCCATTTTTTGCGGAAAGCACCAAATATGGTACGCTTACTTTTTTAACAATTTTTTAGGATCGTGGTCAAGAAAATTTATGATGGGTTGTACAGAAACCAAGTTGGCGGTGAATTCTTCAAAATGGCGGTCTTAAATCGAAAGCTACTTATCAAAAAAAATACTTGAATCTATAGAACTGAATGAAGATAAATTTGACAATACTAGTTAAATTGACGTGCAACCTTCGATGACCTCGAAAAATGTAATTTTACTAAAAAAAATACTTTTCCAGAGCTTTTTTTTAATGTTTTATAATTCCGAAAACGGCGACGGGTCTTGTTTTATAATTTTAACATGACACATCAACACATCTCTCGTAAGTGACTTTTTTTTACAGGGTGATTGGTTTAGTAATATTTTTAAAAAAAGCCACATTATCATCTGTTTTTTTTTTACTTTTTAAAGTAGAATTTTTAAATTTGTTACGATTACTAGATAGTTTTTGGTCAATTTAACTAGTATTGTCAAATTTCTCTTCATTCTATAGATTCAAGTATAATTTTTTTTTCATACAACCGATCATAAATTTTCTTGACCACGATCCTAAAAAATTGTTAAAAAAGTAACCGTATTAAATTTGGTGCTTTCCGCAAAAAATTAATGATACATCAAAACATAGAAAAACCCATTTTTTTACATACTCAAAAAAAAATTTAGGCGACCAATGACCATATCAAATTAAAATTATTTTTATAAAAATCTACATAGTTCAGCTATACATAACACAGACCGACAAAATAAAAGAAAAATTTGGTGCATGAGATCTAGGAACTGATTTTAGATATACTTAATGTGCTAATTCTAAAACTGGCAGCAGATTTTTTCTATCAGCTCTAGTTTTTGAAATAGAGACTAATTGAATTTAGTTTTAATAAAAGGCAAAAATAAATAAAGCAACATCTCTTTAAAATTCAAAATAGAAATTTGGTATTCAAAATAGAAATTTGGTATTCAAAACTAGTATTCCAATATTCCTAGACCTGTAGTTTGTTCGGGTTCCGAATTTTAAAACTGTCCTAGAACATTTTAGAAATGCGCGTGATACTTGCGCAATCGATAGAACTGTTCTTAATAGTTCACAATTTTTGGACGAACCGCAACGCATTTTGCTTGCAGTAAAGTAAAAAAGAAGCAGGGGAAAGCAAAAGAGAAGAACTTGGGTATGGTCAACCCTAACCTCAATTTTTTCGGTTGATTTTCTAAAGTTGGGCACCTGAAACACGACTCACGAAACTTTACAGCTAGGGGCGCGTGGTAGCTACTAGGCCTCCGAGAATCACAAAGGATCTACCTACGGACTGTATATATGATGACGAGGTAGAATCTTGCCTTAATTCTTCCAAAGTGAAATTCTGCAGTTTTTGAAAGAACAGAAATTTACCACTAAAAAATCTGAATTTTTGGGTTAGGAAGGGATTCCTCTTCTTTAGGTTACACCATACAAAACCCTCGACAAAACCTTTATAAAAATACACGCGGTTTAATAAAATAATACAAGATTACACTCTGGCTTTTTATTATTTTTTGTAAAAACCCATTTATTTGGGTATATTTCCAAGGAACAAATTATTTTTTCGCACAAACATGCGTAAATGAATTTGCGCATGCGTCAGAAATAGTCCTAAACAGTTCCATTTAATTCCGCCTGGCTTCACGGGACTGTACAGAACAGTATTGAACCGGTCCTGGACAAATTTTCGGTAGTAACCCGAACGAACACGACACGACGAACCCGAACAAACCACTGGTTAAGCCGCACTACTTAATCCTATGAATTTTATTACCTATTTTATATTTGAAATTTCCTATGATTCGATCTCCCCATACCTGCTCAACCCCGACTAATTGGTTTTGGAAACATAGTACCTTTTGTCTACCCTTATCCTTGTCGACTTAGTATATTGTGTAGTTTTTGCAAATAAAGTTGTGTCATAATTTTTTGTTAATTTTCGTCGTTTTATAGTGTTGAAACTAAAACAATGACATCCACAAGCAGGCGTAGCATTGTAAACCATCCAGATGATTTTTGTTATGTATGTGGCGAATACAATTTGAGAGAAAGTAGAAAAACTATTTCTGAATTTGTGGAAAGGTCATATCTTGCCTATTTTGGCGTTCATTTGGAAGATCAAGATATATCTTGGGCTCCACATGTGGTGTGTAAAACATGTGTTGAACATTTGCGACAGTGGATAATTGGAAACAGAAAGTGCCTGAACCACGTAACCATTATGATGACTGCTATTTTTGTCTCGTTAATATTAAAGGCATAAATAGACGTGAATTTGAAGCAGATTTAACAATTCCTCAGTGTTTTAATCAACAAGAACTGAATGATCTCGTGAGAGACCTATACCTTTCAAAGGAGTGTGCTGAATTACTTGCATCCAAAATAAAAGAAAAGAACCTTCTTTATCCAGGCACTAATGTTACATTTTATCGTAAGAGAGAAAAGAATCCGCTGCCTTTTTTCACTCAGGAAAATAATCTGGTATTCTGTAACGCTATAAAAGAACTCTTAGAAGACGTAGTATAAAATGTGTTCTTTTACATAACGGTAACAAATATGCCTCAATTCCTATTGGACATTCTACTACCATGAAAGAGGAGTATAAAACAATAGCACAAGTTTTAAAACAAATTAAATACGAAGAACATCAGTGGAAAATTTGTGTTGATTTGAAAATGGTGAACTTTCTCCTTGGACAGCAAAGTGGATATACAAAATACCCCTGTTTTCTATGTCTTTGGGACAGCAGAGCTAAAAATCTGCACTGGATTAAGAGAAATTGGCCTTTAAGAGATACTATGGTTCAAGGAAAACAAAACGTAGTGAATGAACCTTTGGTTAAGAGAGAAAAAATCTTATTACCACCCTTGCATATCAAGTTAGGGCTTATGAAGCAGTTTGTGAAAGCGTTAGATCGAGATGGAAATTGTTTTGGGTACTTGTCACGTAAGTTTCCTAGGATTAGTACGGAAAAACTAAAAGCTGGTATATTTGATGGGCCTCAAATAAGGCAACTTATCAAAAATCCACAGTTCACCACATCAATGAATGAGACTGAATCTAACTAATTGAAGTAGTTAAAAATTTTCTTGGAAATCACAAAGCAGACAACAGGGAGAAAGATTCCATCAGGATATTAAAACTATGGAAGATCGATATCAAGCCACATGATGGCCGACTACTGTTGGACGCTTCAGCGAGACTACACCAGTAACCTCCATGCTAGAAAGTCGTATAAAAGAAAATTTGTAGGTGATAGTGACTAATATGAGTATGAATTTATGTTAAGCTACTTTTTATAATAAATATTTAACTATATTGGTATTTTTTGTTACTGGCAATAGTCATAGTCATAACCTAAAATATATATAGAGGTTGAAAAAAGTAAATAATTCCTATTTTAAAAACTAAATCTGATAGATAAAATCTGATGGCTATTTCGGATTCTCCATCCAAAAATTACCCAGGAACAGTTAAAAAAATCACCGGAACCAAAATGTGTGTTGGCCTGTGAATCGATTATTTTATTAAATATGCATGTCTTATCTAAGCTATTAAAAAAATATGAACTTTTATCAAATTTAAAATCGGAAATTTGGGTGCCATATCGTCCGTAGCGCCACATATCCAAAATTTTTTTTCAATATCAGTTGACTCAATCAAACTTAAAATTTTTCCTCAAAAAATAAAAAAGATACGAACGATAATGTAGCTTTTTTAAAAAATCTTACTTTGACTGGCCTGGTATAACTAAACCATACTCTAAGTAAAAATTCAATCAGAAAAGTTATTTTGATGTTCTTTCTAAATTATAAAATTACAACAAAAGACCTGTCGCGGCCTACTAAATTATGAAAAATTATCAAAGAAAATTTCTCAAAATTCATTTAAAAAAATACTTTTAAGGACAATAAAGGTCATACGTCAATGTAACCATTTTTTTTCAATTCCTCTATATCGAATTATATAGATTCGAGTTTAATCTTGTTATGATGGCAAACCTACAATTTTTTTAAAAAATAGACGTTCATTTTAAAAAAAATCGCCGCCATCTTAGCTCCTATACATCCGATGATCGATTTCCTCGACCAAAATTTTAAAGAATTGTTTAAAGAGTAAGTGTGTTAAATTTAATACTTTCTGCACAAAATGAACAATTGGGGACCTAAGCCGGACGACTATGTGACAAGTACAGGATGAAGAAGAACGAGTCATCGAATATTTGAGTCGAAAACCGTCAAAGCCAGAACGAAATTATTGTGTTACCAGAAAAGAATATCTATATGGACAAAAATTCCTAATAAGTTTTATAAAAGTGATACTTTTATTAATTTTTAAAGTGTACGCAAGCATTTTTCTCTCGTCCTGCCACTAATATTTTCAAAAATATTATATGTATACACGGTGTAATATAAACGATGCACCAAACTTAACGGGGTGAAAATATGAAATGTACTGAACAAAAAATCCCAATAAACTCTACAATTTTTGAGAAAATGACATCGAAATTCTACGAAATTTTTACGATTAGATAACATTTTTGAGATGTTCAAAGTGTCTTCCTTACAAAGTACATACTCAAAAATAAAAATAAAGTCACAAAAATACAAACTGAAAAAGCTGGAGTTGCGTCGGGATGCGTTACATACTTTATGCAAATAGCATATCCTTTTAAACGTAGGTACCGATAAAGTAAAACTAACAATAAATGTTTGGATCCACCAAATTCGTTTTAAATTTTTTGCGAATGTGTCACAGCCCCAATAAAAATAATCTTGACCACGTGTACCTAACTTATCTAAATCTGCGTTAAGTTAAAGGCGCACAAAGAAAGGGTTGGACAAACCGATTTAGAAATTTCTGTGGGGGGGGGGGAAGCGTAGGAGGGTTGGTTCAATTAAAAAATAAATTAAAAAATACGGACATGTGGTAATGATATTTACTTGACATTGAAATTTAGTTTGTAGATATAACAGGATTTTTGATCCAAATGTAAAACTAATTTATTAAAACTCTTTTATAAAACCAATCTTTCGGAATATTTTGTTCCTTCTTCAGGGCTAAAATTAAATAAAACACAGAAATAATTAATTAACATTTGTTAATGTTGTTCTGAATGTTATTTCTATGTTTTATTTAATTTTATCCCTGAAGAAGGAACAAAACGTTCGGAAAGCTTGGTTTTATAAAAGAGTTTTAATAAATTAGTTTTATATTAGGACCGAAAATCTTGTTATTTCTACAAAGTAATGATATTTTATGAAACTCTCCAAAATGAGTGATATTATTCAATTTTATTGGGATCCTTTTTATTTAATACCACATTTAAACATATACTTGTAGTTGGGCAGGTGTTATGTTATTTTTCTAAGCTCTGTGATCGGCTCCTATTTACTGCACCCCTGTCACCTCATTAAGTATAGTAAGTAGTAAGTAAGTATATATAAGTAAGTATTTGCATGGGCTCTTCCTTTTAAAAATGCATCCTTAGTTTCCAAGACGCGTTTGCCTGGTATTGTCAAATATTTTTTTATCAATGTTTAATCCCCAGTGTTTACCGACCAAAATGTTTAAGACCAAGTTTTCCGCGCGAGTAGGGCCCACATTTTTTTGGGAAGTTGTTTGTTTATTTTGATCTGAACTATAACCCCTTCAAAACAAAATTCTTCATGTATATGCACTAAAAGGTTAGTTGATTCTGCAAGGTGGTTTCGAGCTTGTACACACTGCCTTTTTAAATGAAATTTATTAACAGTATTTCTTCTATACTGCATTTGTTTTTTTCGTTCGGCCGTTCGAGAAGCAGACGTAAACCAACGTTGGCTCTTTTACACAGAATCCCAAAAGGTGCCAGAAAAATGTATTGCGGAAGAACTCTCCTGCCTTCTGCGTTAACGAAAATTCTGATCTGAAGACCGCAGAGATGTGATTTCTTGGCAATTTAAAATTTGCTGCGTTAGCACTGTAAAATGAGACCTTTTATTTATTACCAGATTCTCAATTGCGATTTACCATGCAACGAGTTAAATCAACTCCAGTTATAAATCTTATTTTTTGCTGTTTGAAGCCAATATTTTTTAGGCTAACCCAGGGGTAAGATAACTTACCCTTACGTTAAAGCCCTGGTTATTTTGGAGTTAACTTTACCCCGCATTTTAAAGGCTTTAAAGTTATGTTGCTCGAGTTAATGCTAACTCGCCGTATCAATAAATCGGCCCTTAAACACGCCCCCAAATAAGCGGTCTTTGCACCAATTCTGATTTTTGCAATATACCCAGCAAACACAGAAGATCGGTAAATAATCGAAACGAATCGAACCGACGTTGGCAGTGTTACCTGAGCTGACCCGACAAAAGTTTGAAATAGTATCCTCACGTCAGTTAATTCTTCTGGGACAGCAATAGTATTGACGATTTACCGCCAAAGCGCTCTATGTGCGACGCATGTAAACTAACCATATAATATATAAAATAAAGGAGTAACATTTCTTTTATCCTGTCCCATACAAAATATCTACTTATACAACTTTGTGTTATTGAATATTAGTGGTTAGGCCATTTATAGTTTAATTTAGGTTCAGTTTAGCTAATTCATTAACTAAACAAATCTTTAATTAAACTTGAGGCATAAAATAACAAATAGAACAAGCTTTTTTAAAAATATAAGTCGTAGTGATCCAAATAAGTTGACTTTTTGATCTTACAAGATATTCTATATTCAAAAAACGACGCTGATTGATTGCTCAGTCATAAACCCAAATATATTTACAACTTATACCAAATTTTTACTCAAAGTCGAATCAACAAAATAAATTATACAAACATCCCATTTAAAGACAGTTGATTTTGGAGTACACAAGAAGAAAATAGCTGAAAGTTGTAAATTATCAAGAAAAATAAGGAAAATATTGAAAAAGTCGAATTTGTCAGTCAAAAATTTTGAATTCAAAGGAAAATTTTAAAGTTTTTCCTGTTCAAAAAGACGGTAATTGCTTGTTCAGATCGGTTAGTCAACATTTATTCCAAAATGAAAACGATCACCTCCAAATTAGGAAGGACACAGTCGAATACATAATAAATAACTGGGGGACTTCCGAGACTTCGTCCTTGATCCAATCACAGAGAAAGAATATGGTTTCAATATGCATAAATCAGGTACATATGGTACCCATTTTGAATTGAAGTTTTTAAATTAAATTTATATGTGTATGTATCAAACACAAGGCTTCCATCTAATGAATTATTTATTACTAAAGAACCCCCATTAAATTTAAGCAAAAATAAGCACAAACATTCAATTTTTTTAAATTTTTCTGGAAGTTCTGGATCAGGACATTATGATTTATTGACCCCACTTCAAGAAAATGCCTGTTCTCTATGTAGTAATATATTCAAGAACAAAAAAGGTCTTAACCAACATATTCGCCTGAAACATCAAAAAGATGCAAGTTTTTCACATAGCCAAAACCCGAATAAAATATTAGACCAGTCTACAGAATTTGAACAAACAGAATGTCTTCCATGCGGAAAGTTTTTTAAAGGAAAAAATGGTTTAAATCGTCATGTAAGAATGAAACATCAAAATAATTCTAACTTTTCGAACATTCCAGATTATGATTTGAATGCAGAGTTTTTATCAAAACATGTATCTTTTCTAAAGTTGTCCACACCTATTTTACACAGAATCCCAAAAGGTGCCAGAAAAATTTATAGCGGAAGAACTCTCCTGCCTTCTAAATAAATGCGTTAACGAAAATTCTCCTCAAACTTGGATTTCCCTATTTCTCTTTCCATATACAGTTTTGAAATTACCAAATAAATCAAAATATTCAATTTCTCTTACCTCCAAAGTAAAAGATAATCTCGAAATTTGGAAAAAGAAAAAGCTAATGCCTCTCATAGAATTATTAGAAGCCTATCCAACCAAAATAAACAAAATCGGTAATCAGAAATCTAGGAAAAATGTCAACAACACATAAAAAAAAAATTCAAAACAAAATATCTCAAGGTGACATCAGCGGTGCAGTTAGAATTTTATCTTCAGATGAGAGTCTTGCTTCTTCTAAAGATGCTTCCAATTTTAAAAAACTCGAGGAAAAACATCCAGAAGCCGACATTGACCGAGAATTCCCAGACGTATCAGAAAAAAATATCCCAGAAGACCTCACTTATACTGACATTAAAAATGCAATAACCTCTTTTAAGCCAACATCTCAAGGACCTCACTTCTGGTGATTTGAGCGGGTATTCCGCTGATATACTTGCATCTCTTTCGCGATTTTCAAATTTCATTTTGCAACACCAGATTCATAGCAAAATTTCTCCAATTTTTTTTGGCGCTTCGCTCTGTGCATTAAATAAAAAAGATGGTGGTATCCGCCCCATTGCTGTAGGTTTTACTTTAAGACGTCTTATAGCCAAAATTGTTTGTTCAAGAATACATAGAACCCTTAGTCAAATATTTCAACCCCTACAGCTCGGTTTTGGATCTAAATGTGGCGCAGAAGCTATTTCACACAGTGTTCGCCGTTTTCTTAACTTTCAGCACTCATCACGTAAAATATTTTTAAAAATTTATTTTTATAATGCTTTCAACTTGATTCATAGAGATGTAATTCTAAAAAGAGTAAAAGATATTATTCCAGAGTTTTCTAATTTTACACATCAATGCCATAAAGAACATTCAATGCTTTTTTTCGGTCAAAATTGAGGTCAAAGAGGAGTCCAGCAAGGCGATCCTTTAGGACCACCCCTTTTTTGCCTAGTTAATCATCCTTTAATAAAATCCTTAAAATCAGAATTTAATGCATGGTATTTAGACGACGGTAGTTTGGAAGGTTCCACTGAGCACGTTTTAAATGATTTTGAAAATATTATTCTTAAATCTAGAAACTTGGGACTTAAAATCAATACCAGCAAATGCGAACTATGTTTTCTTCAAAATTCAATACCTGATCAATTTTAGATTTTAAGAAGCTAGTCCAAAACATTAAAATTTGTGAATTTTCATAATTGGAATTACTAGGTTCTCGTCTGTCATCTAATTGCATAGAAAAATCTCTTGATAACAAATTTAAAAAAATTGAGCTTTTATATAAAAATCTCGAGATTCTAAATTCACATTTAGCTTATTTTTTATTAAAAAACTCTTTAGCTGTGCCAAGACTGTCATATATTTTAAGATCTTCACCATGTTGGAAATCTAAAACTTCTCTTTTAAAAATTAATTATCTCTTTAAGCAAACCGTGCAAAACATTTCAAATATAAATTTTAACGAAGAAGTTTGGTCTTTAGCATCTCTACCAGTTAGATTTGGAGGACTTGGTATTCGTAATATTGAATATTTAACTTTTTCTGCATTTTTGGGCTCAGTCAATGATACTAAATCATTAATTTCTTCAATTCTTCTAAAATACATTCTTAAAGAAAATTATGGCAAACATGAATTTGCCTTGAAAAGCTGGTTTAATCTATGTAATTTATATTCTTTTCCGTCTCCTGGCCCCAAAACTCAAAAACAATTTGATAACTTTCTCTGCGAAATTATCATTTTAAATAAAATTCAAAATTCAGTAGATCCAAAATCAAAAGCTCGCCTTCTAGCTCTTCAAGAAAAAGAAAGCAATGCCTGGCTTGGCGCCTCTCCTTCTCCTCCACTGGGTACTTTATTGGACAATAACACCTTTCGTATTTCTGTCGCTCTTTGTTTTTGTCAACCGGTGTGTGAACAGCATGCCTGCACTTGCAGACAATTGGTTGATATTTTAGGCCATCACGGTCTGTGCTGTTCCAATAATGCTGGTAGGTTGTCTCGCCATCGATTTTTGGTTCTAGCAGATACACCAAATATGTTGGAACCAACTGGTGTATTTAGGAGTGATGGAAAACGAGCAGATGGTTTAACATATTTTCCATGGAGGGAGGGAAAACAACTCGTTTGGGATGTAACCTGTTGGGACACTTCCAGAACGAGCGCCAAGGCAGGTGAAGCTGCCTATCTTGGTGAACAACAAAAGAGATGCAAGTATAAAGAGTTAGTGGATAGGTTTATTTTTGTGCCCTTTAGTGTGGAGACCTTGGGACCTTGGGGTGATGATGCAAAGCGCATGGTCAGTGAGATCTCTGCGAGAATAAAAAATTCTGGCAGAGAGTCACTGACCAGGAGTTTCATTGTCCAGCTGATTAGCTTGGCTAGTCAGCGGGGGAATGCGGCCTCGATCCTCGGGACCCTCCCAGAACAGAATGGCTTGTAAGAGGTTTTTTTATTTAACGAATTAGTTATTGTTATTTATTATTCAACTTTTTAAATATACGACTTTTTTAATTAAAAAAAAGATATTCTCTTGAATAAAGATTAAGTTTTAGATTCACTTGTTTCGGAGAAGTCATTCTCACTAGTTTCACTTTCACGATCACTTAAATGTTAATTTGTTTACAGAAGGTGAACTACCACTTAAAAAATATATTCAATATCATTTAGAACCTGATCACTTTCTTAGCCACAAGAATTATTTTTTAAATATTTTGATCTAGATAAGTATTAGAGTTTTCTCTTGAACAGATAAGGGCGTCAGTTAATGTTTCAGCAGGATTATTTGCTGCCAAAAATTTAAAAAATTACAGGTGATGTTCTATTAAAATCAGTTATTTCATACGTATCATTAAAAGATCGGTCATTATACTTACACCCTTTCCTTTATTCCAAGAACCGAGCCAAGAACACTTTTTGAAATAAAACATTGTTATTCTTTTTCAGTGGTGGCAAATCTTTTGCTGTTTTGTTAAAACTTTTGAGTAGTTAGTTAGTTGAGTAGTTAGTAGTTTTGTTTTATCTTCAAATAAACATTTTTCCGATCAATTATTTTTGGCAAAAGTTTTTAGGAAGTAATGGGAAGGTTGGTTTCAACAACCGGATTAAATATTTTTGACATATCACGCGCTATCTTTGTACCCGGTTTTTAAATCTATTTTTTGTATTGTGAGATCAAGAAGCCGGCTTTAATATGAGACATTTAAAAAGATCATGACCTAAAAAGTAAAAAAAAAGAAAAACTAAATTTTTTAAATCTGCCAAATATAAGAAATATATCCTTTTTTGCAGCAGAATTTTCTCCACAGAATCTTCGCGGTCTTGAGCTGGGTAAAAGTATTCCCGCGTCTGCGCAATGGCGTTTTGGCCTATTGAAAAGGGCAGGCATCTCCTGCTCTTTTTATTCCCTACTACTCTAATCACGCGCCATCTTTGTACCCGGTTTTTAAATCTATTTTTTGTATTGTGAGATCAAGAAGCCGGCTTTAATATGAGACATTTAAAAAGATCATGACCTAAAAAGTAAAAAAAAAAGAAAAACTAAATTTTTGAAATCTGCCAAATATAAGAAATATACCCTTTTTTGCAGCAGAATTTTCTCCACAGAATCTTCGCGGTCTTGAGCTGGGTAAAAATATTCCCGCGTCTGCGCAATGGCGTTTTGGCCTATTGAAAAGGGCAGGCATCTCCTGCTCTTTTTATTCCCTACTCTATAGCAGCCTCACTGTAGATCAAAGGCAAGGTGGCTGTGCCGTAGCAGGTTTATTGAGTAAACTAACTGTCTTGCTTTAGTACTAGTACTAGTTGAATACTCGTTTATTACTAGCATTGCGCTAACCCTGGAAGATCACGCCAGTTTTTATTAACCAAGGCAAGCTTACTATTTTATGAAAAATCTCAAAACACCTAAATTTTGTTATACATTGTTAAGAATAAACCTTGGCTGAAGGTTCGTTATTGTTTAAATTATTTAAAATATACTATAACGTATAGCTAACTAAAATTAATAAATGTACCTAATGAAATTTAATAAAAAATTTAGAATTTCCTAAAAATATTTCCTGTTGATTAGACACCTATACAGTGTGTTTTTCTGGTTTACTTTTGAACATAAAGTGTATTTTACACAAAAATAATAGTATTTGGGGCAATTCACATAACATGGATTCTTTCCACAAACTGAAACAAAATAAATTTTGAAAAATAATTTAACACCCGCGTTCGAAAATTTAAAGGGATACTTTCACCCCAGGTTCACCGTCTAATTTTTGATGACGTCATAAACATTACCTTACCCTACTCTCGCCTCACCATCACCTTTTATTTTTAAACTAACCCCTGTTATGAATTTCGAAAGTTAGTTTGAAAAGATAAAGAAAAGAAAATAAGTACTATGAAAGGGAAACTACCAACCTTCCGAAAAAAACCCACTCTCATAGAATCTATAGACTCCTTAAGATGTTAGAAACTAACATACCATACAAAATCCATACATGCTTACACCAGATAATTGATAAAAAATTATTATTTATAAAAAATTATAACATTTTTATAAAAAAAAAACACCTTATAAACATCCTGAAGAATCTACCGTTAAAACCTGGATACATATTTGTTTTGAGGTTAAAAGCCTCTACAGAAACTTCCCGATAGATTGAAGTCCAGAAAGATTTTCACGAAATTGCCGAACACACTTAGAAGGAAGACTACACTCTCATTTTTAACAAAATAACTTCAACATGGCACCGCCTACGAGAGACCCTACACTAAAAACATCAGATAAAACCTACGGAGACTTCTAACAAATCAACAAGACACAACTTTGAATAACTCGATCGCAGAACACAAACAAGGCCGAAGAAACCAGAGAAGACACTCAAGACTCCTTAGAACGACAAAATCATTAAGTTTCTTCCAGCCGCCAAGAGTAACGATACAACATGGATTTCAAAGATAAAAAAAGAAAAGAGGCGGAAGAAAGTGAAACTACCACGACTTTGCATACGAGCTTACACCACATTAGTGCATCAAACCAATATGAGATCCATATGGACACATGCCTTTAAGACATAACCAACTCGAAGAAATTCGTCGACCAGCCTACTTACTAAAAAACTATCATCCTCGTACCACCTTATATACATCATAAAGACTAGCTTTAAAACCCGGGGACATATTTGTAAGTTCTAAGGTTGAAAGCCTCTACACAACCGTTAAGAAAAAGTAATTTGAGATCCTCAGACAGGAGCTCAGTGACCAAAATTATTTCAGGAGGAAACTATGTATCAGTTAGGTCTTAATTTGCCTTCCATTTACATGTAGCACGGGATCAAGTGATTAACAAACACTCTGATTTCGGTAAATTCTATATTGGCGAAACTGAAAAGCCACTGTAACTGATTAACAAAACACTCTAAATTCGGTGAATTCGATATTGGCGAAACTGAAAAGCCACTCTAAATTGTAATGGTTGAGTTGGTCAGCACAAGACAAAAAGTGGAAACTAGTAAATCAACAGTGGCACTCTTGCACAAAGAGTGATGTTGAAGAATACGGAAAATTGTTACTTTCGCAATCTCTCCCATATAATAATTAGTAAATACAGGGTGGGATAATGCCGCTAACGGGTTTAAATTTGTTTTTTTATGATTTGATATTCCCCTTAATCGTGCTATCTGAAAATATTTCTATGTTATTTTGTTTTACCTCTTTTTTGGGACAGCTTGTATATTTTGACATTTTGGAAATCAACATACATTTCTCTTTCCAATACTACACAAAAGTAATTTATTTTTAGCATAATCAAGATAGTTTAGTTTGAATCTGTAAGAGAAACGTCGGTTTTGTAGGTTGGAGCAACAGCTAGCAGTTTTTTCATACAAATGCAAATACTACTATTTCTAAGCGACAAAAGATTAGAGTTTTGTAATATTGGAAAGAAGATTGTCTTTAAATTTTAAAAAATTTTAAACATAAACATATCGTTCTCCTTAAACATGACCGAAGAGTTTGGTTAGCACAATTATACGGCGGCTCAAAATAACTGCAGCTTTATTAAAACAAAAAAACAGTTTTTGTGTTTTGAAGAAGCATAATAAGTGCAGTTACAATTGGCTGGTGTCATAGCTTTGGTGTTTATTATCCGATAGAAGATGTTCTACAAAGCGCGGGTAAAGTGAGTACTTGATTGTTTTACATGGTTTTCTTTTTGGACAGCCAATCTAAAGGTAATGGAAAATATTAGTTGACGTGTTTTTGTATTTTTTGGCAACATTATTGCATTTAAAGTATCTAGCCTGTATATGTATATATACACATAAATATATAAAATCCTAACTAAAGTTTAAGATTTAGTTTATACTTTAACGGTTAGAGAAACTTACTAACCGAAACGTCATCGTCGCGTACAAAAATAAATAAAGACAATGGAAATCCAATATTCTAGTCTCAGTCAGATGCCCCTTTATATTCGGAAACAACTAAGCGTAAAATCTCTGTTAATAAATTCTCAATACATTCTTAATTCGAGAGAAAATTTGCTCTCAGGGAGTCAATTCTCTCGCTACTATGCATCTTATTGGTCCAATTCTTCGGTTTAAATCGGTTTCTCTCACTTTTGCCCGAAATTGATCGAAATTAATTCTCTTAGTCAAGACCAATAGAGTTAATTTCGATCAATATCGGGCAAAAGTGAGAGAAACCGATTTAAACCGAAGATCTGGACCAATGAGATGCATAGTAGCGAGAGAATTTGACTCCCTGGGAGCAAATTTTTTCTCGATTCAAGAATAGACCCCCAGGTCGAAATTGTTAGGATGTTTGCGCTAATACTCTAGCAAAGATTTAGTAGATTTATTATTGTAATTTTCCTGTGTACTATTGCTCTCACAGCGTTGAGCTGTGAAACATGTATAATATGTTAGGCCAAACACTTTAATTGAAAAATTTTTAGGTATAAAGACAGGTTTTGCACGACAAAATGGAATGGAATTCAATTTGGTGGAAGCAGAACCTGCTAAATCCTCATGCTGCTAAAATTGATAATTGTTTACAGACTGAGTTAACTGTATATACATATATTGTAAGTCCTAACTAAAATTAAGCTATGTAGGTATGTTTTTAAAAGTTTCTGCTTTAATTAAAAAATAAATTTAGTGCAATTCAAAGTTTGTTTTTAATATCCGCAGGCCTAACAACCGTCAAAAAATCATAACTGCCCTGTTAAAAAAGTAAAGTGTTCCAATTCGATAAAAACTTTTGGAGAAAATTAAATGAGGCTTTATTAGCATATTGGGCCTATACATATGTTAATTGATGATTAATCTATCGATCGAGCAATTAATAATTTAATTTGTTAGAAACTCTTGGTAACACAGTTTTTATAATAAAATAAATATTTCGGAATTGATTAGGTTTAAATTGGGAGAATCACAGATCTCCACAATAAACCCAAATATGAACAACTATTAAACTGTGTCGTTTAAGTTGAACGATCTGCCACATTAATGTAGTTCCTAAAGACGTCATTATTATTATATAGTGTTGGCGTGTCATGGTGTCCTGTAGGTAATTGTTATCATTGCTTTATTAGTGTTTGATCTACAGCATTATAGCCAAGAGATGGGGCAGTATTTAAAAAAATGTTCCGCTCGATGACAAGGAAAGTCAGTATGCATTTGTAGCAATTTTGTCAGGTCTAGGAAAATTTCCGTAAAGATGTTTTAACTTTTAAAACACACAGTTCTACAGATTTTTAGAAGGTTTTGCTTTATCAGAATGAAAAAATCAATCATTAATAAACACGTGAGGAAACCCTAAACAAAAATGTTTGATGTTTTTTTTAAACTAATAATACGTTTGAGGTCACTATGAGGATGGCACCAATCCTGTTACTCGAGACCATTCTGAGACTGCCGCCGCTTACGATCTGGATCAGAAAAGAGGCGATGGCGATCCACCTATAGTTAAAACACACAGGTCAACGGTCAAGAGAGAAATCCCAATGGCAGCGATTAAAACGAAAAAAATCAAAAAACCCCTGGAGATTTCACAAGAGGTACACAGTGGCCATCCCAGACAGGGAACTATGACAGCATAAAAACCTCTGCGAACAATTCAAAGAGAACGCTGTGATCTGCGACACTGACGCGACGGTTCTAAATTGTCGCAGATCCGATCTTACGGATCTCATTAAATTTATACGTTCTCGATCGCATGATCCGAAGCCGAGGAATAGCGTTGAATCTAGTGACGCTTGCGAAATAAAGAGATTTTTTTCTTGAAATGTATTGTTTCCTAAACTGCTTTTCGATCTTGGGAGGTGATAGATCCCATTAATTAATTAAAAAATGGTGCGACTCAAATAATTTATGCTTTAATATGTCTAAAACTTCTTCTTCTTCTTAGTTTTAAATGGGACATAAGTTATATTGACACTCAATGTTAAGTAGATTCTTACAGCACGAATTTCTTAGGTATTACTATAGATGATGATTTAAAATTTCAGTGTCACATTAATCAGCTAAATAAAAAGCTCTCATCGGGCTGCTATACAATAAGAGTTACCTAAATGGAACTAGGAAGGCAAGTCTACTTTGCTGTTGTGGAATTTTATCTGCGATATGGGTTGCCTTTGCAAGCTACAGTGACTACATGTTTCAATCTGTGTTTGTCCTTCAGAAAAGGGCAATTACGTTTCTTTGTCAAGTACCCCCTAGAACACCCTGCAAACCACTGGAAAATATATTCTTGCTTTGCTCTGCTTCTTAGTTCCTACGACATCAAACATCAAATAAATCATATACTGCTACCAATTCCTTATTTCGCTTTAGTCCAGCATTCTTTCATGTATTGAAGGGTCAACATGTACAATAAAATTTCGGACAATATTAGGACAATGAACTACAAAGGGTTTCGGGAAGCTATTAAGAATTTCTGGCTGGCTCGGAAATATTACTCAGTGGATGAATTTATTGACCTTTGAACTAGTTTTGTTTGAACTTTTACATATAGATAGATATTTAACTATAGGGTCAAACCATATCAAGTCAACCAGGCAATATTTTTGACCATCTCCGATTTTGATAATTTTTGGTACACTTATTCGTCTTATCAAAAAACTCAAAAATCAAATTTTTTGGATAAGCGGTTTTTGTTTTATTGATTTTTGAAAATCAAGAAATTGACCAATATGTTCTTGACAGACACTTACAAAAATAGTAATATCTCAAAAACTATTGATCCTATAGAAGCGAGTGATAGCTCATTTCGAAGGGTTTTTAAAGACCTTTTAAAGATGTGTGACACAATATAGTTTGTTTAATTTTTTTTCTTAATTAATTTTTTTTTTTTTTTAAATCTCAAAAACACATTTTTTAATTTTTTTCAAAAAAATATTTATTTTTTTTCAATGTTTTTTTAACATTTTTGGAAAATTTTAGGATGGAGAAATAATGGAGTCATACTTTAAAAAAATAATAAGATATTTAATACAGGGCTAATTTACCTAATATGGGTATAACAAAAAAATGAAAAGTAAGAATAATAGAAAATTTACAATAAAAAATATTTAGGTTGCTAATTTTTTTTGTAAAATATTTGAGGAATCTGTCATTTCTTCTGCAATTAGCGTATATCCTACCAGTGGCAGTATTTGGGTTGACCCGTCTTAAAAGAGAATTTTGATCTATGACCAATATATCAGCTTTTGGCTTTCGAAAGTAAAAAGACGGAGAGGGACCATGAGGATATAAAAAAGTAACTTTTAATTCCCCGCTTTCTATATTTTTGCCAATGATACATCCCATCCACCAAAGACAGTCATAGTTTATGGTTACAAAACCGGAGTCGATGTTTTCAATTTCTGTGTTTGACAAACCACAGGTTCCAAAAAGACATTGAATATTTTCCTCTTTACTTAGTGAAAATGGTTTTGTAATAATTTTTTCATTACTGAGGGGGATAATCAAGTGCAATTTTTGAGTCCCAGGTATCGATTGTGCTTCCAGGTATCTTTTTTCGAAAAACTTTTCATGTTGCTGGTAGTCATTTAATGAACAATATTTGCAAATTTAAAAAGATCTTCGGGGGTCATAATCTGTTCATTATATGGTCTCTGCAGACTTGCTTTAGCAGCCAACCTTTTTACGGTGCCTCCCAGTCCATCGCATGCACTCTTCCCGTGGGAGGTGGCAAAAAAATTCCATTCTGCTTTAATTAATTTAAATTCCTCGAGATGGTACGCAATATTAACAATTTTTTTTTTACTTTTATACTGTGCTGTGCTAAATTATCAATTTGCCTCTTTACTTCAGGCATAAGGTGGCTTAAAAAAAGATGAAATGCCACAGTGTTGTGTACCAAACAGTCTGAAATAAATATATAATTTAAATGACCCAGTTTTCCCTCATGAGTTTTGTAATATATTACAAAAGGATGTAGGGTTGCCTGGCTATTTGTCAGTGATAGGACTGCACTTCATCCTGCAAAATAAATGAATAATTTTCAGCGAAGTCGCATGTGATTAGTGCTTCTAAATTGTCTTTTACCTCATTGTAGTATTCTTTTTGCATGTGAGTGTAAAAAGAATGAGATTTTAATTTAATCAAGTCGTTTGAAAATTCTTCAATGAAGTCCTCTGCTGGTTTAATTAATGTCTTCATATTGCATCTATCTACAGATATCAACTTCTTAAAAGTCACATTGTCAATCATTGCTTCTTCGAACTTTTCATTCAAAAAGTATTTTAAATTCTCAGGTCCTGGGCATATCTCACATTTGTCCAAAAAGCAGTGAACTCCTGGTGGGTTACACATCATTTTTGAGAGGCAATATCATTCAAGATAAACTTGTTTATTTTAGAACACTCTATCATTAACTTCATATTTTGATGTATTGTGCACACACACACTGTATGTGTACCGCTCTTTCCTGCTAAAATGCAACTTTTTGGTCTCAATTTACTAAATTTAGGCAAACAAATTTTTAGGTCTGGATGCTTTCTTAAAATGCAAATATATTTCTTTGATATTAGCCAAAACTACCCTTTTCTGATGATGCTCATTAGTTCCTTCTTTTCTTACAACAACAAAATCTTTTTTTCCAGGCATGGGTCTACTCACATCATCTCTAAGGTAAAATGATGTTACCATTTCTACAACCTTTTGGTCAAGAGTTTTCCCAGGCTTTGGATTAGGTGTGGATAAAATTCCTTTTTCTTTGACCATTTTTTTTACCATCCTAGTCATGTATTGGGAAACTCCAAATTCTTGCTGAATTTTTGCCCGACTCCAGCTCATAGGAAGACAAGATAGAATTAACATTCTTTCGCTTCTTTTTTGAACGAGCTGAAATTTTTCTTTTAATTGCTGTATTATTTCGCACTCGTCCATGTTGTTTTCTTTGGTCTTTTCTACTATTGAGTATTGTTCCTGACCTAATCTTTTTTCGATCACTGCTTTCACTTTTTCAGCCTTTTCTTTGGACACTCTTCTTTTTTTGATAGGCGATTCCCCAATAATTTGCAACGACTGGTTTAGAAGGTCCATAGATTCATCACATTCTTTAAAAGGAGAATCTAGAGTTTGAGCGGAAGGTCTGTAACAATAAAAAAAAAATTTTAATATGAAAACATTTACTAAAATTGGTAATTATTTAGTATCCGGTTTTCTGCCATTTTTGATTTATTTTTTGAAAAAATCTTTATAGAGGCACCTACTAGGGTCCCTAGGACCCCAAATCCGCAACCGCCGAATTTTATTTTTTTTTAATTTTTTTGTTTTTTTTTAATTTTTAAAACCAACCCAACCCAACCCCACTTAAAAATACTCAAACCGACCCAACCCAAAACAACAAAAAAAAAACCCACAACCCCCCCCCCCCCCCCGGCACCGGCGACACCCCTTTTTGCATCAAAAAAATTAAAAAAAAAATTTTCGGCGGTTGCGGATTTGGGGTCCTAGGGACCCCAGAACAGACAAAACAATAGACAATAGCTTATTTCCAAATTGTTTACAATAGGTAAAATCGGATCATCATAAAAATCTACACAAAAATTGTAAAAATAACAAAGGTATATAAATAAGTTGCAGTTACAACTTCGTTAAAAATTATTTCTAATAGTAATCGGTTTGAGAGTTTGTTACCAGAAAATTTCTAAAAATTGTTAAAATTGCACACACACAAGCCAAAACATAACATTAGAACAGACAATAACGTATAGTAACAATATAATATAAAATTAGTTAAAATATGGTTAAAACATTGTAATAATATTTAAAAAAAAAAACAGAAACCAGATGTGGCAAACATTACTTAAAAGGCACAGATATATACATTACCAAAATAAAAGACATTAAAATTCATTAAAATTTAGGAACTCACTAATGATGTAGGGTTCTATCTTACAAATTAGATTAAAGCATTCTTTTTTGTAAAGTTTGTAGCTTTCGATATTTTTTATTTTGTTTGGAAGTTTATTAAAGAATTTAATTGCAGCATAATCCGGGCTTTTTCCATTAATACTTAGTCTATGTTTTGGATATATATACATGTTGTTTTTGTTTCTTGTGTTACAGGTTCTAGTACCGGCATATTTAGCAAAAAGTAATGGATTTTTTCCCAAATACAGTAAACATTCCAAGATATAAATACGCGGGACCGTTAACAACTTATTTTCTCTAAAATTATTTCTACAAGAAGCATATGGCTTGATTCCTACCAAGATTCTAATAACACGTTTTTGTAAAATAAAAACGTCATTTATGTAACTACTATGGCCCCAAAGTAATATACCATATTTTAATTGAGAGTAAAACATACCATAATAAATTGATTTTAATGAACTGTGACCTCTAAAAATTTTACTTAAAACTCTAATAGCCTAGCTTGCCGCTGATAGTTTTTTACATAGATCTCTGATGTGTGAAAAAAAATTTGGGTCTTTATCAATAGTTACTCCCAATACCTTCGTGTGACTTTCAAAAGTTAATGTGTCTCCTTCATAAGTAAGGTTTTTAGGGACATATATGTCCATGTTAGAAATAACAACTGCTTTTGTTTTTTCTGTGTTCATAATGAGTTGGTTGTTAACACAGTATTCAGACACTTTACCTAGTACGTCAAAATATTCCTCATGGATGTTCCCCTCCCGATAAACCGGCATCGCTACATTGGCATCATCTGCATAATTGGCCAAAATGTTTGGATTTTTGATGACATGGTTTAGATCATTAAGATAAATAACAAAGAGCAGAGGACCAAGAATACTTCCCTGCGGAATTCCTGTCATTATGACGTTTGATTCTGACTTTATTTTATTGTTGTTCAAATTTATTGTAACATTTTGTGTTCTTTCAGTCAGATATGAGCAAAATAAATTCAAAGCACTTCCTCTAACCCCGTACGCTTCTAATTTTTTCAAAAGAATTTCATGATTTATTGTATGAAATGCTTTTGATAAATCCAAAAAAAGTCCACAGGCCGCTCCCCTAGATTCAAGAGTCGAAATTATTCACTTGTTCAACTCTAAAAGAGCCGATTATGTAGACCTTTTCGGGAGAAAGCCATGTTGAAAATCGTTTAAAAGTGAATTTGTCAGAAAAAATCTAACAGCCTCTTATGTATTAATAACTCATAAATTTTTGCAAAGGATGAAATCAGACTTATAGGCCTGTAGGTGCCCCCATAAAGAATTTTTCACTTAAAACCAAATATGGCAGAAAACCGGATACTAAATAATTACCCTAAAATTATTAGCAGAGCCACAACACAAAAAAAAAACAAGTAAAAATGTAGGTAGGTATTCGTTACTATTACTTACCCTGCTACAGGAGATGGTTGTTCATCCTGTTCCTTGTGTTCCTTGGAAAGTTTCATTCGACAATTGTAACAAATTTTCATGCCAGTCTCCACCCCTTTAAAGGAAGTCATCCAATGTGTGACATTCCGTAACTTTCCGGAATGTTTCTCCTGACTTAATGGATCACAACACCTCACAAAAAATTTTGTCCATTGTTTTGGCTTATTTTGTGCCATTTTACAACACACGACTCCGATAAATGTTTTTAATTAAAAAATAGCAATTTATCACATAAACCGCAGGTTTGCAATTAATTATTGGCAAAACTTTTCCTGTTTGAACCAGAAATGATACAAATAGGGGTAAGGGCCAATAAAAAGTAATGGGAGGAGCTAAACATTTTGCAGGAATTAACATGTTTAAATGTATAATAGGTGGGTGAAAAGATCTTGGGTGGAGGGAAGGACAATTGAAGAAATACTCAAAATTTTGCAGGAATAAACAAGTTTGGAAAAACCTTTTATGTATCTTATTTACAAGACTGGGAGCAATTGACAAGTTTTTAGATATAAAGAGTAAATATATAGGTATTTATCAAAAAATGTATGGTTTTTTCCTGCAAGGTTTTTTATATTATTTTTTTAAACTTTAAAACCAATAACTTCTCCATCCTGAAATTTTCCAAAAATATTAAAAAAATACTGAAAAAAATAGTATTTTTTTGAAAAAAATTCAAAATGGTGTTTTCAAGATTTTTCAAAAAAAAAATATTAAAAAAAATTTAAAAAAATAAAAACAAAAAATTACATGGTGATACACATCGTAAAAAAGGTCTTTAAAAAACCTTCAAAATAAGCTATAACTCGCTTCTATAGGACCAATAGTTTTTGAGATATTGCTATTTTTGTAAGTGCCTGTCAAGGGCATATTGGTCAATTTCTTTATTTTCAAAAATCAATAAAACAAAAACCGCTTATCCAAAAAATTTAATTTTTTGGATTTTTAAGTTTTTGGATCAGAAGAATAAGTGTACCAATAATCATCAAAATCGGAGATGGTCAAAACGAAAAGTGCCTTTTTTTGGTTGATTTGATATGGTTTGACCCTATATGTAGATATGCGTGTTTTAAATGTTTTGTAGTTTTTTATATTTTTATTGAACTTAAAAGTCCATAATCGTTTTAATTTGACTAGCAAGTTTCTTATTTTTTTTTTTTACTTTTTATTGACAATTTGTTTTTTTTTAAATTATTGCAAGACTCGTTTTAAATTGTCCGATCTAATATAAAAACGATAAAATATATTACTTAAGTAAGAATAATATTTGGATATTTAAATTTAATGTGTTTTAAAATTGATTCAGTATTTAATTAACTTATGTCTTTTTGCTATTTATTAGGTGTATTTTTTACATACATATATATATTTGTACACCATAGTACAAAAGAAAAGAGTCCAGATGACGCTGCGGTTTTTCAACGTGTAAATGAAAAATTTATATCAGGCGTGAGCGCTTCCATAACATTATTAGGTCTATTTTACCTCATTTATGTGGCAACACCGCTGAAGGCGATCACAACCTAAAAATGTCATAAGGTTCAAAATTAATAAACAAAGCAGCAGCAGCGTAAAGGGTTGTTCTAGCGTCACCTCCACTTTTCTCCGTTATTTTAAATTTTTAATAACTTTTTGTGACCTTTTAGAATTTGTACGCTAAAATTGTCAAATGCCATTACAAATGTCAAATTTCAACACCAGCTTTCTTATTTTAAATACCACACCTTGTTTCCAATCCCTTTTCTCCGACTTTATATAATAACATAGTATGCCTACTAATTAAGATAAATATTTTTCACGATACACTAAAAATAAGATACCTCCTGTCAAAATTTGACATACATGAAACGTTTTCAAAAGGTTATACAAACATTATCCTGATGATACCCAATTAGGTCAAAACTGGTAGACAAAAGGAAAGTAAGATTCTTAGATCGTCGTATACATTTTTAAAATTTATTTTACAGTGGGGTGTCACCCTTACAAATATGCGTACATTTTGACTCTCAGTACTGCCGCAGAGGATGGCAGCAATTCACAGTAACTGATACTTTCGCAATACTTGACAGAAATTTCGCAGGTTTTTTGCAGTATTTGAGAATACTTTCACAGTAGATGCGTCTTTGTGGAATTCCGGAGAACTTTTGTTTTGAAATTTAATTTATTTTTACAGCTGTATATCTTAATATCAGTAACGAAGCTTGAATGGTTGATGGAATTGGTTTCAATACCACCTAAATAGCTCCACCATAGAATTTGTTCTTTAAAAAAAATGTGAAAATCTACGAGAATGAATTAGGCGTTTATTTTACAGTGGGGTGTCAGCGAGGGGATAACCACATTTGGAAATATGTGTACACTTTGAGTTGCAGTACTGTCGCAGAGAATGGAAGAAATTCACAATTCCTGAGACTCCGATAATTTCGCAGTAATTTAGCAGTACCTGGCAGTACTTGGCAATACTTCTTCAGTACTTGGCAATACTTTTGCGGTACTTCTCAGTGCTTGATAGCACTTTCGCAGAACTTGACAGTACTTGGCATTACTTTCGCAGTACTTGGCTGCTCTTTCACAATACTAGACAGTACCTTCGTAGTATTTTTCCAGTACTTGGCAGTACTTCCCCAGTACTTGGCAGTACTTCCCCAGTACTTGGCAGTACTTCCCCAGTACTTGGCAGTACTTGGCATTATATTAGTGACGTAGTTTTACTTGCAGTACTCTCCCAGAGTATGTTAGCGTGACACTCGCATAATTTTGCATTAATTTCACATCACCTAATTTTGCCGTACTTCACTGTACAATCGCAGTACTCGGTGCAGTACTTGGCAATAGTTTGGCAGTACTTGGTAATACTTTTGCAGTACTTGGCAATACTTTCGAAGAACTTGGTAGTACTTTGCCAGTACTTGGAATTACTTTCCCAGTAGTTGGCGTTACTTTCGCAGCACTTGGCAATACTTTTGCAGGACTTTTTCATAGTTTTACTTACAGTACTGTTACAGAGGATGATATCAATTCGCAGTTCATGACACTCCGACAATTTTCGCAGCTCCTGGCAGTATTTTGCAGTACTTTTCAATACTTTTGCAGTATTTGCAATACTTTTGCAGTACTTGACAATACTTTTGCAGTACTTGGCAATACTTTCACAGTACTTGTCAATACTTTTGCAGTCCTTCGGATTACTTGGTAGCACTTTCGCAGTACTTGGCAATACTTTCGCAGTACTTGGATGTTCTTTCGCAGTATTTGGCAGTACCTTCTCAGTACTTGGCAGTACCTTCGCAGTACTTGGCAGTACTTTCTCAGTTCTTGGCATTACTTTCCCGGTACTTGTCATTACTTTCGCAGCACTTGGAAATACTTTTGCAGTACTTTGCATTACTTTCGCACTAGTTAGCAATGCTTTTGCAGAACTTCGCCGTACTTTTACGGTTCTTGGCAGCACTTTTGCAGTATTTTTGTAGTACTTAATAGTATTTTCACAGTAGATATGTCTTGGTGGAATTTCGGAGAATTTAATTTAATTTATTTTCTCTTTTTACTGTATTTGTTAATATCAGTCACGAATTGCGACTGGTTGATGAACTTTTACCAGCTTTAATTTAATTTAATTTCCCGAAATTTGAGACTATTCTTTAAGAACAAATTCTCAGTGTCCATGGTAGAGATATGTAGATAAAACCCACGAAAAGAGAAAACGTCTGGCCTACTCTACTAATTGTAGCACTAAGTGCTATTGAAACCAAGTCCATCAGCAAGTCGGAATTCGTCGGACTACAACTGAGTGACTTATTAGCGGGTGGTATATGACCTTTGGAAATACGTGTACAGTTTGACTCACAGTACTGTCGAAGCTAGTGGATGGCAGCAATGCACAGTACCTGACACTCACATAATTTCGCAGCACCTGGCAGTACTTGACAGTTCTATCGTAGTACTTCCAGTACTTTTGCAGTACCTCGGCATTACTTTCGCAGTAGATGCTTCTTTGTGGAATTTCGGAAAAGTTTTATTTAGTGAAGGGGCATGTGTAAGTCCGTGGGATTTTTTAGGCACACAATCAAGTGTTACCGGGTTTTTTGTTCGCATTCGTGTATAAGGGGTTGATATGACGACATCTTTCAAGATGGCGGTCAAAAATCATAAAAAATACAACTTTCGCAATCGCGGCATGATTATAATGGACTCCATATAATACGAGAATTCGAAAAAAATTACTACTATAACATACTAAAAGAACCAAATTTGGTAAGAAAGATAAGAAGGTCAAAGCCAATAATATTTTTAAAAAAAATTTGGTTTAGCTATGAGGCGTTTCAATATGGCGGCTGATATATCAAAATGGTGACCTATAACCACATTTTATTTTATCCTATTTCGTAAAAAAGCAAGTATGACAAGATGGCCATCAATTCTTGTTGACTTATCGCCGCTTACTGAAAAATAAATAAAAAGAAAGGTTGGTGGCATATCAGCCACCCATTTTGCTTTTCAATTCAAATTCTTTTTATTTATTTTTTCACGGACAACAAATTCCTTTTTTCTGTTAAATTTTACTTGGCTTTGTTTTGCGCAACAAGCCTCCTCCGGAGAGATTATTGCTGAGCCTTAATATAAGGCGACGTAGTATAAACTCCAATTGGGAGTGGAGTTGCTGCGAACGTTGTATTTTGGACGGTCTTCTTTCAGTAACCGGTACCATTTCGCAGGTTTCTTTTTTTTTCCTGCTCGCAAATTTCATTCTTATTGATATTTGCATCCTTTAACGTTTTGCTTTTCGCTTTATTCCGATAAGCGGTGCGCTGCATATAGCCATCCAACATCCCGCGTTGTTTGACGACAAAAGTTGTTTATTCGCTGGATGTGGTTGTTTATGTTATGCTTCATACGCCAGGTACAGTCCTATGTTACCCTGATGATTCCTAACAAGGATGAAACAGGCCTGTAGGTTTCTGGACTATCAATTAGATCTTGGACGCCTGGTCGTAACTTCATTTTATACCTCCCTACCATTTTTTTTTGACTGGCGTCGCAGATGTTTATACTATCCTCCGTTAAAAATGACGTATATTTTTTTTTTCGGAATTGTGAATTTTTTGTTCTACTCACTTGTCTAGCCAACAAAGTCCTTTGAATTACCTATAAGAGAGTTAGCAGAAGTTAGATATACATTGACATATTCTGGACCAGGTGTTTTAGATGCCATTTTTCAAAATGGCGGTCGAAAAATAAAAAATATAATTTTTGCAACTGGTGCATAATTATACTCGATATCATACAACTCGAGGAGGAGAATTCCAAAAACATCAGTTTCGAGGTCACCCGACCTCAAATGACCTTGAAAATCGCAAAAACCAAAATTTTTGCCATTTTCTCTTTAAAAAAAATCTCCAAATTTAACGTTTTTTTACACCAATATCTAGGCCGCTAGATCAAGAAAAATGGTAGTGAGGTTTAAAATGAAGTGATTGTCTATGGCTAAGATGTTAATTTCATCTCCGGCACTTGAAGTTTTTGCGTAGTGGTAAATTGAAAAAAAAACACTACAAAAAGCTGGTTTTTCCTTTGTACATGGTACTTTCAAGGTCAATCAAGGTCATGCATCAACTAAACTTTCTTTTTCATAGTAAGCGGCGATAGCGCCCTTTAGTATGTTATTTTTGCAATATCTTAATTTTACTGGTGTATTTTTCAAGGTCATGAAGCTTCAAACTGGATCAAACTCTAACAGTGGGATTTACTAAAAGGGTTTAGGCTATTTTAGACAGGTCCTAAGTTTAAGTGAAATTGTTGGTTTTAACATTTTATACCCACTTCCTTGAGTTTTCGACATAGTTTGATTTATAAGAATAATTTTAATTGTTTTTTTAGTGAATAAACATCTTAACGCAATCTTTTTTTGGATTTAAGAAGAAAATTTCTATTTAAAAGAAGTTTTTTTAACCCTAGGGAGCGATCTAAATGGTAAATACTCTGTTGAGCAAATAAAATTGACGTTATATGTTACTCTTATCTAAACTTACCCTTGTTTATTGATTTTCGCGAATAATACTCACTGTCACAAAACCATTTCGATATATAATCATAAAATAAGAATTAGATTAACTTTGTATTTATTTAAAAGGGGTTTTTATCTATCAAAAGTATGAAAAAATTTTACAAACACAAACCCATCGCAATCGCAAACTACAAATAAAAATATTACATCAAAGTAGGCCATGAAAAAAATGCGGCTAAAAACAGACCTGAATCCAACTGATGCGTTCACAAAGGAGTCATGTCGGCTTAACAAACTGTTCGGTGCTGCAGAGTTAAGATCTTTGAGTGCAATTTTTCAGTGGAAAGCTTTGTTTGATGATTAAGCTTTTAGATGAACTCAATGTTTTAATTTCAGTTCTGTTTGTAAATAAATGAATAGGTACAGTTGTTTTGGATTTTTTTCATTGGAGACAGTTTTCGTGCATACTCAGTGACCTTCGCTTATGTTTGTTTTGCCTCGTAGTGCCCTCATAAATATATTCTTTGTGGTGAAAACGGCTTCAAAATATGGCGTTTTTCTGGACAAAATTGGAGGTGTTTTATTGATTAATGAACAATTTGGGATATTAAATAAGGTAAATTAATTCTTTTAAAAACGGTTGCTTAGGGAAAATATAAAGGAACTTATTACCAATTGCCACAAAACAATCCTTTCTGGATGCTATAAATTAAAACCACCCCCCCAGAGGTGGTCTAAAAAATCATCAAATTTATAACCTCAAACACAGATGATGAAGCTAATATGTGCCAAATTTTTGGCGTATTCACCATTTGCCATTTTGAAACCTGTCAAAAAAAATTAGTTTTAGGGCATTTTCTCCTAAAATATGGAATATTTTGGGAAAAAAGCAGTTTTTCTGTGGTATTTTGCAATAACAATACAAAATAATCAATGAATTTGTATCTTTTCTCTATGGGTAAGGGTTTTTTGAAAATGGGTTTTAAAATTTAGTACCCCTCACAGGTGTGAGGGGTACTAAATAGTGATATTTAGACCTATGGGGGGTACTATTTTAGATCTTAGTAAATCCCACTGCAAGGATCTAATTTGGCATACATGCCTAAAAGTTTAAGGTAAATTTGAAGTTGGTCTGACAAAACGTCGAAATATTAATATTTTTAGAAGAGTAAATGGCAAAAATCTTGTTTTTTTGCGAGTTTCAAAGTCATTTAAGGTCGGATGACCTTGAAAGTGAATTTTTTTGGAATCCAAAGTTGTATTTTTTATGATTTTTGGCCGCCATCTTGAAAGATGTCGTCATGTCAACCCCTTCTACACGAATGCGAACAAAACACCCAGTTACACTTGATTGTGTGACTAAAAATCTATCAATCCCACATATTCATAAAACTCCTTCATAAAAAATCCCACGGGATAGAAATTATCGACATTACACTAATTTTGAAATTTAATTTCTTTTTTCTTTTCATAGTTGTACGGTAGATTTAGGTCAAATATGGTCGAAAAACTGAAGGATAGATTCTTCAGTCATTGTAAAAATATTTTGGATTTATTTTAGAGTTCGAGGTGTTTGTAATGTGACCTGTTTGTAATTTAATACCGGTCAAGGCATTCGCCAGAAGACTAATTGTTATTTAACATCGGTTTCTATCTACTGGAGGGAAATGTGTTTAATTTTTGTTTGTTAACGCTCTGAATAAATTCCCAATATCCAAGGTGAAGTCAGAATTTTAACTTGGACATTTATTCAGTGGCGTACGCCGGAATTGTTCCTAAGGCTTGAGGTTCCTGGGGGGGCTTAAGTAACATAATAGTTTCAGAACACCATGTTATTCTTGATTTTTGGAGAAATTTTACCCGAAGTCGTGAATTTCTTATTGCCGTTTCTTCTGTGGGTCTATTCTTGAATCGAGAGAAAATTTGCTCCCAGGGAGTCAAGACCAATAGAATTACTTTCGATCAATATCGGGCAAAAGTGAGAGAAACCGATTTAAACCGAAAATTTGGACCAATGAGATGCATGGTAGCGAGAGAATTTTACACCCTTGGACCAAATTTTTTCTCGATTCAAGAATAGACCCTCTGTGGTCGGAATCTCGGGGAATCACGCGGCACCTGTGGATCTGTGGTTCGAATGTTTTCTCTCCTTTGATGATAAAGTAACTGTCGCGAAGACGGCTGTACCTGCCAATATTGATAAAGGTAGTTAAACTTATGTACTGAAAAGTGAACTTTTCAACTACAGGAAAATTAAATTGCTTTGAGATTTTAGCTAAAACTCAGCAAAGTACTTTACAGACCTCGATTTCTCAGTGCGCGATTTTGAATTTTCTTTGTTTTTCAAAGTTATTTTCGTTACACATTTTGCGACACTTGGGCCGTTATAGTATCTCTGTGTTAATTTCATAAGTCATTTACTTTTTGATTTATCTTCTTGTGACAAATAACAAAAAAGTTTTCCCAAGTGGAACTTTATACATGGTCACCCTGTACATAAGAAAATAATTATTTTGATATTGCTAGTTTGTGTGTTTTTATTATTATTATATTAAAATAGGTAACCAATAAATTATAACTCGACTTTAAAATTACATTTTGTTTCCAGTAATAATTGTTTGTTGTTATCGTTATCTAAAATATGTCTCACTAAAATTCTTGTAACTTATAACTTTGGAAATACATATCTGCTGGGTAGAGCTGGAGAGTAATTGGTGTTGTACATTTGTGCTCTAACATGCGCTTCCTTATCATCAGGTTCAGGAAACACAGCTGCGTTTCCTAAAAAAAATCGTATTACAATACAGTGATGACGGCAGTTTGAGCAATAAATAGTCTGAAAAATTAATTAATTTTTCTTTAAAACTTTTTTGAATGACATTAAGAGTAGAGATTTTTTTTCTGGCCATGATCGTAGCTCAAGAAATTTCGAAGTGACATTCAAAACCGGTCATGTGATATGCTTATACAGGGTGCATTTTTTAAACGGAACGGTGCTTCTAGCGGGTTAGAATTTGGTTTTATGAAAAATCCAAAACACGTCAACTGAGATTTTTAATTTTCTTTAATCGTGCTATCTTGGATTTTTTTATGTTGTTTTGTTTACGAGGTATGGCAAAAAAATATATTTTTTTTAAATAGGACACCCTGTATAGTTTGACATTTTCGAATTCTAAAAAAAAAATTATATTTTTTACAATACCACACACTAATACTCTATCTCTTATAGTTTCCAAGATACATGCCCTGTTTTACAGGGGATATTTGAATGAATATCGAAGTTTTCCATACTAGATAAAAATATCTCGATTATCGTAAAAGATAGATCCTACTGTGTGGTATTGCTGAAGAGAGAATTGTTTGCAAATTTCAAAAATTGCAAAATATACAGGGTGTCCTATTTTTAAAAAAAAAATAAAAAATTGCCATACCTCGTAAACTAAATGACATGACAAAATCCAAGATAGCACGATTAAAGGAAATTAAAAATCTCAGTTGACGTGTTTTTGGATTTTTTTATTCAACCAAATTCTAACCCGCTAGAAGCACCGTTCCGTTTAAAGAATCCACCCTGTAAACTTAATATACACGCCGTGGAAGTGGCAATTTTGTTAGCAACATATCATGGTCCAGTAGGCCATGAAAATAAAGATATACTTACGGCCGTTTTGCGCAAGTGCATTGAATTGATGTTATTCCTGACGCCATTTTTGTTTGTGTTTATTTTTGATTTCGAAAGTGGTGTATTTTTTCAGTTTTTAATTTTACTCCCAGTACACACACTATATAGTGTACTGTGATTTTACTTTATCTTCTATGTTTATGGCAGGCATTTATATAAAATAAAGTTATTTATACAGAGAAAATACCTGCAAAATTTTTGGTATCATCCAGAAAAATCATATGCATTGGGACGTTCACATCTTATTAATTTTTCTGGGCGGCACATATTTTTACGTAAAAAAACTGCTTGGTTTTTGAAAAGTAAACCCTACTGTCAACGTGAAACGTGACATTTATATGCCATCGGCCATCGCAGTGAAGGGCATCGCGCATGCGTAAAACGACTGAAATTTCAAAAATGTTCATAGCCTCCTGAATTTAAATGATTAATCTTGCTTACAAAAGTTTTTACGGGGATGCATTGCAATGCCGTGTATATTAAGTTTATAATTATATGGTGATAGATCCATACTTTTTGGATTCAAATAAACATCAGAATTGGCTAAACTTTGCATGGATATATTGTAAAATCTAAACATCTGAATCGATGACCTTGAAATAAATTTTAGCTTATTCGGTAAAAAATCAGCCGTGTCTTAGTTTTTATAAAATATGCTTTGGATTCAAAGTTCAGCCAATTCTAATGTTTATTTGATTCCACAAAGTATGGATATCACACGATCCGTTTTAAACGTTACTTCGACATTTTCTGAGCTGAGGTCACTGACAGAAAAAACAGGATCTCTACTCCTAACAGTAAAAAACCCATAATTTCACGATAGAAACTGCTTATAAACAAAAAATCAGAAGGTGACAATTTAACGACGGGTTCCACTCTATGAACATTTCATGAATTTGTTTTAACATAAAAAAGACAAAATCAAAAATTAAAAAAATAAAACCACTCAAATACAGGGTGATTACATTTGAATTTTGATAGAACTTGAGTTAGAAGTGTATCTTACCATTTTTATAGGCGTATTCCACTATTCTAGTGGCAATTTTTACTGAACATTCAGTTATTTTATTTAATGGCGGATAAATAGCGCCATATTGTAAATCCTCCTCTGTAACCATTTCTGAAAGAGCCTAAAAATAGAATATTTGGTTAATGGTTATTAATAAAATATACGAACATTTCTGTCCCCCGCGGAGGTCATAGGTTAAGGAAGGGTAAAAAAATTATCTTTACGCCAGACCTTTTTCGAAGTAAACATGAAATCTCGCATGCAATAACAGTTTTAAATTTTAAAGGCCATAATAAAATGACGAGATTACAAACTTAATACCTACTAGTTTCGATAAAGGTCGCGATTCTTTAGAAGCGACAGAAAATCTCACCCGTCATAATTCCGGAAAGTGGTCATTTTTACTTATTGCCTTATTCAAAATAAAAACAGCCTCCTTAATAGGTATTCATCCTAACGTTGTAATAAAAACTGTCATATTTTTTATAACATTTTGTCAATTTAAAATTTTACAGAAATTCTGCAGATCTAGTCTTATGGCGGAGCTAAATTGCTCCTAAGCGTACCAATCACGGATGTCTTAAAAAAAATTAAGATATATCCGTAGTACCAATAAACATTTAAAAGTGTACCCAGGGCCTTCGTGAGAGAGAGCGAGGCCTATAGTCCAATTCTACGAGTTATCCTATGTGGTGGCGCGGTAGTCTTGGTTTAATCGTTCTGACAGTTTGGTCGCGATCCTTTTAAATGTAAATAAATAGCAATTTTTCCTCTAAAACCGGTTTTTAGGCTATTGATAAAAAAGGTAAACAATGCTAACAATCTGATAGTGATATTTGTCGCGATATTTTGATTAAAATTGGTTTTTTTTTCCGAGTTTTTTTCAATTTTTTTGTTTTTTCGGTTAATGTTAACATAACCAAAATAGACAGATTTAATTTGATATTTTTTTATTCTTTTTGGTAATTATGCAGTATACGGTTTCCTGCCATTTTTTATTTTTTTGAAAAATTCTTTATGGGGGTCCCTAGGACCCCAAATCCGTCTGCGCCGGTTGGTTTTTTTTTGTTTTTTTTTTTTATTTTTTTTCACTAAAACAAACCAAACCAACACAATCCAACCCAACCTAATTCAAACCAACCCAAAACAATTAAAAAAACACTTTACAACCCCCCCTGGGCACCCTTTTTTCTCATTAAAAAAAAAAAAATCGGGCGCAGGCGGATTTGGGGTCCTAGGGACCCTAGAAGGTGCCCCCATAAAGAATTTTTCAAAAAAAATCAAAAATGGCAGAAAACCGTATACTGCATAATTACCTTTTTTTTTGTCCAATGTACTTCAAATAGTCCTCAAAAAGATAATATGGACAATTATTTTATCCTGGTGGAAAATAGTTAATTTGCATAGTCCACAACATAAAGGTATAACTTAAGGTCTTTGGTCCACAATCACATGAAGGTTATCCATTGAAGGATCCATTTAGATTTCCTATTACCTCACCAAATCATGAAAATGTATTGTATACTGCTTTGTTTTTTATAGCAGGATAGTTCCCATTCCCTAATAAAATTTACCTAATACTAATTTTACGACCATCTCAACACAATTTTAATGGCTCATTTATGGTCCTAGGATAAAAATAAAGCTTAGACGTAAACCACAAGATGGCGTGATAAGCTATGAAACTTTATTTTATAAGACCACTAATTGATGCAAAAATGTGAATTATTTTTCTATATTTTTAAGACAATAAATATCTATTAACCGTAAATAAATCCAATATAATTTTAATACCTAACCAAAAATAAGTCCCGATAAACTGTTTTTAAAAAGATATTTGAAAAGTCTCTTACTAACCTATTTGTTTTGACGTTTTAGATACTATGTCATTGAAACTTCAGGTTATGAAGGTTGTTGACTTAAAGATTGTTTGCATTTGATATTTTTAATAATTTCTTTTATTTATGATAACATTTTCATTGGTCCTACGTAAAGTATAGTACACTACCTTGTATGTTATGGTCATAACATGCTCACATAAATTAAGACCTCGATTAAGACACTCTCTTGCGGCTCGCGTCTCAAACTTCATATTCGCGTTTAATGACCATCATAACATGCTTGTTATGTAAACTACTATTACTAACTCTTGTCATATTTTTATCTGATAATGAATTCACTGTTGACTTTGACAAAAGCACTTATTACATGTATCCCGAGGCGGTCTAAAAACGCCTTCGGAAGTGCTGTTTCAATTTGTTATAAATGATTTTACAATATTTTGCATGCTCATTTCATCAGATTATGAAAAAGATTTTGTAATAGCAAGTTCACAGAAATTTTTTTAAAGAAATAGCCCTTACAAAAGCAGAGTGATTTATTGAAGTTTTTCCTGATATTTGCTATAGTTGTCAAAAGCCATTTAAAAGTATTGTAACCAGAATTGCGCATGTTCTAAGCAACATTTTTCTTAACAATTATTCTAAAGGTCTCACTGACAAGATAAATTTTCAGTCAAATAATCAAGAAGAAGACAACGAAAATGTTGCTAAAAAAATCGAAAATTGCTGATCTCTCGCCTTACCTTTTCCTAGGTTTTTTTTTGGATTATTTTTTGTTCAGTATTTTGTAAATTAGTGTTTATATATAGTTACATTGTTATTTGTTGTAGAAGACAAGTTAAGAAATAAAAAGTATCCTTTTTTATTACGTATTTTTCTTATACAGGGTGATACCTAGCATTTAATAAAATATTTAAAGCTAATTGGTATTCAAACAAACAAGTGTTTTTTTTTATACAAACCTTGGTCAAAGCCCCAAATTTTTGTAAATTATCACCGAACTATGTGGTATAAAAATCAGTCTAATTATTTTGAATTGAAGTCACTGTATATGTAGGTAATATTTTTTCTTTGATATGCTATTTTTTGTTCAAAACAATACTTTGTGTCTTAAAACTTTTTGGTAAAACCAATCTTTGCAGAAGCAAATCTTCTGCTTATGGTAACAATGATTTGGTTCAATTTGGGCCTTTAAATATTAAATTAGGAAAAAAAATAAGCTTATTTCAAAATTATTGATTTGATACCCCCATTTAATAAAAAAATCGCACCTTTTAATTCATATTGTAGGATAAAAAATTGGAAAAAAAAACCTTTTCTTCTCCATATAATCTTATGAGAAAGTAGGCCTCAGATGGTCACGTGACTTTTTCTATATTATGGCTCGTCTCTCACTTTTTCGAATATTAGCAGTGACATATTCCATCTATGCTAGTAAGCTTAATAATATACATTTTTAAGTAAAAAAAAGGCTTTTTACAAAAACTGCCTACAAAAATTAAAATTGACATATCTTTATTTAACGGAACATTATTAAGAAACTAAATTTTAAGGAATATTAGCAAATTACTCCCTAACAAAAAAGCAGTTAGAGTAAACTTGTTTTTACAAATCGTCAGATTTTTTGTAAGTGCGAGATTTTCTGACGGTTTTTGAAGAATCGTGTGCATAGGTCGCAATTCTTCAAAAACCGTCAGAAAATCTCGCCCTTGCAAAAAATCTGACGATTTTTAAACACAACTTTACACTTAATGCTTTTTTGTCAGCTATTAGTTAATATTCCTTAAAATTTAGTTTGTTAATACTGTTCTAGTAAATAAATAATATGTCAGTTTTAATTTTTGCAGGCTGTTTTTCTGAAAACCCTGTTTTTTATTTAAAAATGTATGCCATTTTTTATGTGTAAACAAACCTTTAAAACTTATAACATACAAAACCGTAGATATCCATGGAATATTTCGCAGTCACTGTTCAGAAAAGTCACACAAATTCTCACTTTTTGACCTTTATTGGTACCTACGTGTAGTAACAATTTAGCTCCGCCATAAACTAAGCCTGCAGTATATCTTTAAAATATTAAATTTACAAAATGTTATTCAATAAATGACGCTGTTTCTCCTACAACGTTAGGATAAATATGAATGAGGCGATAAGTAAAAATCGCCCCTTTCCAGAATTCTGACGTGTGAAATTTTCTGTCATTTCTGAAGAATCGCGACCATAGTGTCAATATTAAAGTACATTGAAAATATATAATCATCCAGCGAAACTTTATAATTTCTGACAATGTCACAATAGATGACAAAGTACTTATTCTTTCGAGGCACAATAAAAATTATTAAAATAATGTTTGGTATCATATCATAACTAGGCTGGTTTTTTGTAGTACCTTCAAACAAAAAAAAGTTTTAAAGACCTCAATATAAGTCCCTCAGGTTTTGCAGTTTGACTACTTGGCCATCATGTGCAAGGATACTTTAATATATAAACAGTGTGTTCCAACGATAACGAAACGGAGGCTTTTTCACGTCATTAGAGTCTGATTTTGGAAAGGGGGACACTTTTTGGATACCTTGAAATTTTTGTAGCGCACACTTTGTTGGAGGGGTAAACACTCGGGTAAACATTACCCCTATATTTTGAATAAGAAAAGTGGGTTGGGTTGATACCTTGTTTTAAAAGTCTTTCAAATGCCTTTACAAAAGTATTCAAATTTTAAAAATTTAGCGATTAGTTTTCAAGATATTCACTTTAAAAAGTTGCATAATTGCAAGACAAGATATCACTCGACCCACTTTTCCTATTAAAAAAAATAGTTGTAAAGTTCACCCTTCGAAGGGGGTGCGTGCTAAAAAAAATTAAAATAGTCAAAAAGTGTTTCCGTCGAATAAAAAGTCGACGTTTTCGAAGATTTCTTAAAATCGGACTATAAATACGTGAAACTCCCCTCTTTCGTTTTCGTTGGAACACAAGCACTGTATGTATATGGGCTGACTCAAAACATGAGACTTTTTTATTGCCTGTAATTTTAGAACCCATGATCGGATTTTAAAGAAATTTACATTTCTGTAAAAAGAATATACTTCATATTTTTTAGAACAGATGCCAACAATGACGTTTTGTAAAAAGCCAAGATGGTGGACAATTTTAAAAAGTTACCCACTAATAGTAGTTTTAACAACTAGTGGCTAAAATAGTGCTTTTTTTACAAGCTTTGGTTTAAATATCGAGCTCAGCGAGATATTTAAAAACGCTAGTAAAAAAAGCACAGTTTAGCCGCGATTTGTTAAGACTATTTTTTTTTAATACCTTTATCAAAAAATCCAAGAAAAACAGGAAAATACTTTTAAAAATCTCGAACGAAGAGAACTTCTCGCAACACACCATCTTTACATTATAAATCAAGGCGGCTGGTAAATGAAATAACAATCGTTTCCATAGCGATGTGTCTTTTTACTCGGTGACGTTCATTGTTGTGACATTAATCTTTGACAATTTGATATTTTGACGATATTTTTAAATTATTTTTTCGTAAATACTTGGTGAAAACTGGCGAAAATAATAATCTTAGGCAAGAATAATTGGATTTTTTCAATATCACTATTATCCGCTATTTCTCTTTAACTTTGGGTAAAAAACGGACAGAAATCTTTTTTTGCATCCGTGATAAAAAAAAAAGTTTTTTGCATCGGTATCAAAAAAGCCATGCTTTAGTTATCTGCAGACAGTTACTAAAGTCATGTTTTTGATGATGGTATCAAAAAAAATTAAACAAACATTTAGCTTTTTATAAACCAAATTATTTGTTTCCAACTCGTAGGATTATTGAGAGTTAAGAAGGTAGTGCAGCAGCTTAAAAACAAATGAAGAATTTAAAAATCTACTTTATATTCTTTTATAGCTAATGACAAGCCACAACTAATTTAAAAACAAATTTTCTAAATTTTTTAAATATTTGTTTAATGTTCTATTTTTTCTTTAAAAATTATTCTTTATTACTTTAACTTTTTTAATAATAGTGTGACACAAAAAATAGGGTATTTTTATTTTGATATTTCAAATTTTTTTTTAAATTTTTGTTGAATTAATTGGGATCGAAATATTCAAATTTAGATGTTAAAAGTTCCAAGGACCCTAAAAATGTGAAATATACAAAGTCACATGACTTGTCAAAAAACGGGCGAGTTTGTGAATTCGTCAGATTTTTTTGACCGATGTCATCGGTTTTTTGACAAATGAAATATGACGTTAATCTGATAAAAATCAATCACAAAAAAATGCCATGTATTACAATAAAGACGAATGATTTTTTTTTCTTCTCCATATAATCTTATGAGAAAGTAGGCCTCAGATGGTCACGTGACTTTTTCTATATTATGGCTCGTCTCTCACGAAGGCCCTGGTGTACCATGTAAAAGGAATGATATAGGCTGTGTAACTTTTTCGAATATTAGCAGTGACATATTCCATGGCTATCTATGCTAGTAAGCTTAATAATATACATTTTTAAGTAAAAAAAAGGCTTTTTACAAAAACTGCCTACAAAAATTAAAATTGACATATTTTTATTTAACGGAACATTATTAAGAAACTAAATTTTAAGGAATATTAGCAAATTACTCCCTAACAAAAAAGCAGTTAGAGTAAACTTGTTTTTACAAATCGTCAGATTTTTTGTAAGTGCGAGATTTTCTGACGGTTTTTGAAGAATCGTGTGCATAGGTCGCAATTCTTCAAAAACCGTCAGAAAATCTCGCCCTTGCAAAAAATCTGACGATTTTTAAACACAACTTTACACTTAATGCTTTTTTGTCAGCTATTAGCTAATATTCCTTAAAATTTAGTTTGTTAATACTGTTCTAGTAAATAAATAATATGTCAGTTTTAATTTTTGCAGGCTGTTTTTCTGAAAACCCTGTTTTTTATTTAAAAATGTATGCCATTTTTTATGTGTAAACAAACCTTTAAAACTTATAACATACAAAACCGTAGATAGCCATGGAATATTTCGCAGTCACTGTTCAGAAAAGTCACACAAATTCTCACTTTTTGACCTTTATTGGTACCTACGTGTAGTAACAATTTAGCTCCGCCATAAACTAAGCCTGCAGTATATCTTTAAAATATTAAATTTACAAAATGTTATTCAATAAATGACGCTGTTTCTCCTACAACGTTAGGATAAATATGAATGAGGCGATAAGTAAAAATCGCCCCTTTCCAGAATTCTGACGTGTGAAATTTTCCGCTATTTCTCTTTAACTTTGGGTAAAAAACGGACAGAAATCTTTTTTTGCATCCGTGATAAAAAAAAAAGTTTTTTGCATCGGTATCAAAAAAGCCATGCTTTAGTTATCTGCAGACAGTTACTAAAGTCATGTTTTTGATGATGGTATCAAAAAAAATTAAACAAACATTTAGCTTTTTATAAACCAAATTATTTGTTTCCAACTCGTAGGATTATTGAGAGTTAAGAAGGTAGTGCAGCAGCTTAAAAACAAATGAAGAATTTAAAAACCTACTTTATATTCTTTTATAGCTAATGACAAGCCACAACTAATTTAAAAACAAATTTTCTAAATTTTTTAAATATTTGTTTAATGTTCTATTTTTTCTTTAAAAATTATTCTTTATTACTGTAACTTTTTTAATAATAGTGTGACACATATCATCCTATTTATAAAAAAATAGGGTATTTTTATTTTGATATTTCAAAATTTTTTTTAATTTTTGTTGAATTAATTGGGATCGAAGTATTCAAATTTAGATGTTAAAAGTTCCAAGGACCCTAAAAATGTGAAATATACAAAGTCACATGACTTGTCAAAAAACGGGCGAGTTTGTGAATTCGTCAGATTTTTTTGAGACAAAAGGTTTTTTGACAAATGAAATATGACGTTAATCTGATAAAAATCAATCACAATTTAGCTATCGCCTAGATTTTTTTTTTTTTTTTTTGATTAATTTCCAATTGAGAAATTTGTGCTTTTTGGAAAAAATGCCATGTATTACAATAAAGACGAATAAAAAATCCTCGTAGGGCTTCAGGAGAATATGGCGAGGATAAAACTTATGTCCGTCTTATACCAGCCCAAATACAAGATTTATGTATCTCTTTATGCTGGGTTTATACAGCTGATTTAATGCCATTCATCGGGAAGGCTCACCGTGCCCCATTGTCGGTGAGCATCGATGCCATCAATTGGTGAATTGGTGGAAACAATCGGGTAATTTAAGAACCCGATGGATATCTCCAAGAATCAGAGATGAATTTACAAACTCGATTGTTTTCATCGGTGAGCTCATCCGTTCATCGGCGAATTATTAACAAACTCGCCCAACGTCTGCATTTTTGAATAATTTATAACTTACACGATGTTAATAAACGATACATCAGTACACTTGGGAAAGATAAGGTTCCTGATGCAAAAGTTAACAGTTTTCAACAGTGGCACACATAGAAAAATTGCAGAGGGGGATCATAAATACCAATTTTTTTAAATTTTCCGCGATATTGGATTTTCACAAAATTGTCAATTTTGACATACAATTCTTAAATTCTAAAGTATTGGCTTTTTAAAATGGTAAAAATTTTCCGTTTCTATTGGACCACTCAATATAAGAATTAATAAATTGTGTCTCAATTTAACACTCACATAAAATTCACTTTTTGAACGTGCTATAACTTTGGACCCAATCGGCCGATTTTAGAAATTTTTGGCTGTTTTTATAGGAAAAAGTTGAAACTTTACTGACGCGACTCAAAATTGGACATATGTCCAACATCCAAGATGGCGTAGAGCTTTAAAAAATGAGTAAATTTCAACCCCCCTGCGAAAAATTTGTGTGCGACCCTGGATTTGATTTTAGTCATACTTTCTTCGCCTACCGAGGTATCACTTATCTAAATTGGTTATAAGATAAAACAAGTAATGCAAATTTTAAATCAGGAGTATTTAGACCAAACATTGTAATGTCTCTAGGAAGGTGCACTGTTTAAGGTTAGCATAACTTGCGACTTGTCCGATTTTGAAAATTTTAGGCTTGTTAATAAGACAAGACATGAGTTCTGGCTAATCTGGCTCAAAAATCCAAAATGGGTAAATTTTACCCCTCTACGAAAATTTTTTGTGCGACCCTGTACTTGATTTTTGTCAATGAGGCAAAAGCCCCAGACATTCTTTGCATATCAAAATATTAATTATCTAAATTGGTTATGAGATAAAAAAGTTATAAACATTTTAAATCAGGAGTATTTTAACCAAAAATTGTAATGTGTAGGAAGGTGCACTGTTTATTTTTGCACTATTGATTTTTAGAATTTTAAGCTCTTTGGTAAAGCGAGACATAAATCTTCACTAATTCTTTTCAAAATTGGAAATATGTCAAAAATTGGGCGCCTGGGTCAAAAGTTTTTGTGAAAACAACACAATTTTTGGTCTAAATACTCCTGGTCTAAACTTTTTATAACTTTTCTATATCACAACCAATTTAGATAAGTGATCCCCGGCAGGCGAAAAAAGTATGGATCTTTTGCCTCATTGACAAAAGTCAAGTCCAGGATCACACACAAATTTTTTGCAGGAGGGGTGAAATTTACCAATTTTTTAAAGCTCTCCGCTATCTTGAATGTTTGACATATGTCAAATTTTGAGCCACGTCATCTTTTGTCTATTAAAACAGCTAAAAATTTCGAAAATCGGCCGATTGGGTCCAAAGTTATAGCGCGTTCAAAAAGTGACAATTTTTTTGGCCCACCCTATATATATATATATATATATATATATATACAGTAAATACTTCTTTGTCAAATAACTGTAGTCTTTAAAACATTACCAATAAATGATTTTTTAAAATTTAAATATATATAATTTATTCATCAAAGTCGTGGTGTATGATTTTTAACCGATCACCGCAAAGAAAGTAGAAATCTTATCTTCTCTCTTCCAAAATTCCAAATATTCAATTTTAAACCTTCTAAGTTTTAAAAATGTTGCAACTTTTGGCAAATGTTAACTTTTCATAGAGAATTCAATTAATATTAAAAGGCGAATAAATCCCATTAACGCAATTTCATTATTGCTATGCAGCAAATTTACCTGGGCTGCCATTAGAAAATGGTCCTCTCCAATATTTTTAATTCCTGCACTCATTACACCCAATCCAACTCCTGGGAAAATATATGCATTGTTTCCTTGTCCGGGGTGTAATGTTTTTCCATTAATAGAAACAGGATCGAAAGGACTTCCACTAGCAAATACAGCTGTGCCCTAGAATTCAAAATCGGTATACGTTTTGTCTTATTAGAAAAATTGACTATTGAGTTGGAGAAGTGTAAAATCAACTAAAATAGTAAATTTTTCGAAAGAATGATGCCTAATGTGAGATTAGGCTTAAACTTACATTTGTAGCTTTATAGGCTTCTTCAGCAGTGCATTCTGCTTTTGAAGTAGGATTACTAAGAGCAAAAATCACAGGTCTTTCGTTATTTTTTCCCATTTCGGTTAAGATTTCTTTAGTAAATGCACCTCCGATCGCTGCTGCACCAATTAATATTGACGGTTTGATTGTTTTAACAACTTCGGTCAACGTTTTTATTGGTGGGTGGTCTTGAGCAAAAAGAGTTTTATGCCCTGTCACTCCTCCTTCTGGTCTATTCTTGACAATCAAACCTTTAGAATCTACCATCCAAATTTTTTTCTTGGCCTCGGTTTCAGAAATACCTAAAAATTATCAGTATTGTACGGTACGGTACTATGAGAGAGCGCTTAAACATTTTTGTGAGCCTTCTTATCTGAGAAATAGAATCTTGCAAAAATAATAAAATTAAATTTTTGGATTGGGGGTGGGGTAGGTTGCATGCACTTTTGTGAGAAAAAATGTTTTGAATTTTTCAAAGCATAACCACAAAAAAAGGATGTTATACAGAAAATTAATTAATAAAAATCACCATTCTTTTCGAAAATAACCAAATAGTAGCCAGTAATTTTAAATGTGATGTCATAAATAGGCCGTTTAAGTGTACCTGTACTGTGATGTTTTATGTAAGTGATATTTTAATATTTTAGTATTTAAGTACCTCGCATTTGATGCATGCATTTTATATTTTAGGTTCTGAAGATGATCCAGAAGTATCGAAAACATGTTTAACTAAAGTAAATAAGGTAATTAAAACCTTTGCACTGAATACAAAAATTAAAAAAATAAAAATTAAAACTCGCATATCTGCTATTTGGATATTTATTAATAGTGCAGTAAATGGAAAAAATTAGAAGTAAGTTGTAATTTTGCAGGTAGCCTCCAAATTTCCACTGACTTCAGTCATATGTGTTTTTCGTTTTTTTTTAAAGTATTTTAGACTGCATATTACCTTCTTGTTGCATTGCCATCACACATAGTTGTGCAATGCCAAGATTAGCTTCACCTGCACCTTGAAAAACTATAACGTTATCGCTTAACCGCTTCTTTGTTATTTTTAGAGAAGCCAAGAGTCCTGCTACAGCAACACTTGCAGTGCCCTAAAATATATAAAAATATTCGATAGGTTAATGATCACTATATTATAATGTTCATGATGTGCCGGGTGTCTCATTAAATTTTGAACTTCCTGTTAATTCGTTTAATACGAGAAATCGAGAAAAACTTTTAATGCAAATATTTTATAATTTTTTTAATGCTTTTAGGTTCATCTGCCAAGCTAATTCTTATTGCAAATGTCAAGTTGAGACATCAGCCTTGTATTTTTAAATAAGACAGCCTTTATATTATTGCATTTTTGAATAAGCATTTCCTTCCTAATTTAAAAAATACCAAACACAAAAAAAAATGTCAAGAACCTTATTATAAAAATTATGTGATAAACAGAAAACAATTTACTTTTAGTGTCTCTCTAACACATTATGCTTATGATAAGGATTTTGGCAATTTACTAACACACCACTGTAGATAGCAAAAACGTTTTTGGTATTTTTGAAATCAGAAAGAAAAGGCAGATTCAAAAATGGAATAATATGTTATACGCATAAATGTTTCATTTAGAAATACAAAGCTGATGTCTAAATTTGACACTTGCGATGACAATTAGCTTTCTTTTTAAATAAACGATATTTTTTACATTTTGACAAAAGACGGTAATCAATCTAACCTAAGCCAAGAATTAAGAACCCTGTAAAATAATCAAATCTTGTTTAGGCTGTTAGCAGGTTAAAAGTGTTAAAATATATAGTAAATGTTCTTGCTACAGATGGTTTAAAAGAGAAGAAACAACCTATTTTTATATCGTTAGTACACCCAAAGACCGTTAAGATAAAGGTAACATATTAGCATTAGATATATACATGGTGTCCTATTTAAAAAAGGAACGTTTGACTCATATATTATTTTTGGGAACACTGTATACAAAAGAACACTTTTAAATCTCCTTTTTTAGCCCAACTAAACCTTTATTTAAGAGTTTTATGGAACACACTGTATAGAAAATGAGATATTGTATTATATTTATTGATGAATGCAGGTTTTGTATATGCATATTTTTTAAATTAAAGCTGTTAAAAGAAGAAACTATAGAAACTTCTCCAAAATCATTCGTCATAGGATCTTCTAGAATCACGATACTGATAGAATATTATCAAATATCCTAAAAATCGATTCTACAAGAACCCATAAAAACTTCTCCAAAATCATTGCTTAAAGGAACTCCTAGAATCGTGATACTATATACCAAATATCCTAGAAACCGATCCCACAAAAACCCATACAAAATTCTCCAAAATCATTCCTCATAGGATCTTCTAAAAACACAACACAAGAACCTATAAAAATGTCCTAGAAACTTATCCCACAGGAACCCATCAAATTTTTTTCAAAATCATTGCGCTTATAAGATCTTCTGAAATTACGAAATAGAAACTTTTCTAAAATCATTCCTTATAGGATCTTCTATAATCACGATACTGATAGAATCTCCTCAAACATCCTCAATACCTCATTCCCATCAAATCTTCTTCAAAAAAGTGTATTTGTGCGTTCATAAAATCTTCTCCAAGCCTACATCCTTATACAAACTGATTAAATGTCCTAGACTTCTGTCTTATAAAACATGCCTGATTCTCATAAAAGTAACTAGTCTTGTCCATTCTTATAAATTCTTCTAAAACTACAAGCTGATAAAATATGATATATTTGATATATAATCTTCTCTGCTTCCAGAAGATTATAAAATATAGAAAAAATATTGGCCTTCTCATTGACACTTATAAAAACATGATAAAAACTTCTCCGGTCTGGATGAGATTTGAGGGGAAATTTTCAGCAGGGTAATGACTGGACCAAATTATCATAGGCCCGAGTGCATAGCAAAAGAAAGGTTATATCAAAGTTTTTAGTGCGACCTAAATTTTTATACATAAAAAAATATTCAGGTTAAATGGATGGACGAGGAAAGCTGATGGGCAAAATGTCATAAAATATTACCTGAATATCATCATTAAACGTGCAATATGAGTTTCTATATTTTTCCAAAAGTCGAAAAGCATTTGCATTTCCGAAATCTTCAAATTGAACAAGACAATTTCGTCCAAACCTCTGAACTACTGCCTCCATAAATTCTTCAATGAGATTATCGTATTCCTGACCTAAAAGCATATAACATAAGTTACTAAACTTGAAAGAAAAATATTTAAAAATAAGGTTAAATATTAAATCGTATTTTTCTCGACTTAAAACACCAAGAAGGATTTAAATAATGTTTGAAAAGAAGTACTAAGGGTGACTAAAGCCTGGCAAGTAGATTTCAGCGGTCCCTTTTTGCTTTACCCTAACTCATCAGCCCCCTAATCCACTATATATGTTCTCATTCTTTTCATTTAATTCAAGTTCAGTAGTAGGTCAAAAAAAATAAGAAGTAAGAAATTAGTGACTTTGTAGTTCTTTAAAAAATATATTTTTCGGCTTTTATATATATTTAATTCTAGATATAGTCCAATTTTTTGATGAGCGGACTGACGTCATTTTTTCCTCTGAATACGTATTTATTTGTTGTCAATTTGAAGTAACAGTCAACGACATGGCATATTTTTACATATTTATTGTCGCTGTCTAAAACAATGCATCAAATAGAGGTCCAAAAAAATGACGTAAGTACGCAAACAATTGAACTATAGAGAGGTGGTGGCATTTTAGGTGTATGATTTCATCTATATTATAACTAGTATAAAACTGTAGTATACCCCTACGAATTAAGTAAAAATATTATGATGCTCAGGTGGTGAGGTTTTTTTTACAGGGCCCTGTAAGAAAAGCCCCCACCTAGGGATGTGCAATATATTTTTCTGGGGCTCGATTCTGGGCGTAATAGAACGATCATACCCTGAGAAGTGATCAATCGCACAAAAGTCATTCGAACGACGCACGGTGGTCGATTTTCCGGAAAACACGGACATAAATGGAAAAATTAAAAAATTAAAACTGTATCTAAATTTGCCCCTATATGGTTGTCAAGATACTAGGCGAATAGTTGGCCAAAGAATAAACTATGCTTTTTACGAGTTTGACATGACGTATCAGTATTCAACATCAAATTTCAAATAGAAGACCCAGAGTATGACAGTATTCAACTGTTAATATCTCGAAAACAGTTAAAAATGCTTACAATTTCAAAACAGAATACAAAAATGCGATGATATACTGAGTGTTTCATTTGAAAGTTTCGGTTGGCATTCTTTTTAATTACCCTATATATACACAAAAATATTCTAGTATACTGTAACATTTATACATTGTGTCAATTACTTTAAAATAAATTTGATTCTTCTAAACTAACATTTTTAGTTTAATTTTGTGAAGTGAGCTTAAAATTAAAATATCATGTGACTTTAAGTGTAACCAAAATTATCACGTGACTGGACACTTTTAAATAGTCACGTGAGCATCAGTGCTATATTCAAACTGTATTTGACATCCCAACATTTTTGGCTAAATAAAACCCATTCAAGCTCCAATCGTCTTTCAATCTACATGTCCTTCGTAGATCCCCCTTCACACCACCATCCCAAATTTAGCTAATTAATAAATATATATCTTTTACCTCTTAAAAATGTCTTAAGATAATTGTGAAAATTCACACGATCATGCTGTGTATCAGCTAAAACTAAATTAAAACTAAATATTTTGTACAATTAAATTACAATGTGGAAGTTTTTTTTAATAAAAAACAAAGCGAATCTCGTGTCCGCAAAAAAAAGGAATGTTACTTTAAGTTTTTTTTAATATCCGCGTTTTTACAAAAATTGACCACTGTGCGAGTCCTACTCTAAAAGACGGTCAAGTTTGCCGTAGCATGCGCATTAGCGAGTTCGGTCACGTGATGGTTTCGTCAAATAGCGTGCTCTGAAATAATACGAGTGACGTTTTTCACACGAGCTTTCCTAGAACTCCCAAATACTGGGTCTAGTCGAGAGAACGGCTTCGCTCAAAAATTGTTGTTCGAGGCTGCTTTGCGTGTGCCGATAATAGTTTGGTGATTATTCGATCGTCTCGTCACTGCTTTTAAGCGCGTTTATTGGTTGAAACTACTTTTCTTCTCTCAGGCGAACGATCACTTCCTATGACTTCCAGAATCGGTACCCAGATTGGTGTGGCCCTTAACACAATAGCACTAATAGGAAAAGAGATGAAATGACTTCATATAGCTATTATTTTTGACAAGTTTTGAGGCCTCCCTGTATGAAAAGCCCCCACCTAGGGGTGTTCAATATATTTTTTTGGTATATTGGTGTGACCCTTAACGAACGAGGATATAAGCTATATATCCTCGTGGCCTTAACACAATAGCACTAATCAGAAAAGAGATGAAATGACTTCATGGAGCTATTATTTTTTGCAAGTTTTAGGGCCTCTAGGCCTCAAAACTAGTAAAAATAATTGCTATATGAACTCATTTCATCTCTTTTCTGATTAGTGCTTACCAAGATAACAAAAAAAATTATTACACACCTTTGGGTGGGGGCTTTTTTACAGATAGGCCTCAGAACTTGCAAGAAATAATTGCTATATGAACCCATTTCATCTCTTTTCTGATTACTAATATTATGTTAAGGGCCACACCAAGATAACAAAAAAAATATTGGAGACTTCTGGGTGGGGGCATTTTTTACAGGAAGGCCCCAAAACTTGCAAAAATAATTGCTGTATAAACTCATTTCAACTCTAAGATACAAAAAAGATTAGAATACACCTGTAGGTGGGGGCTTTTTTTACAGGGTGGCCCCAAAACTGGCAAAAAATAATTGCTATAGGAAATAAAAATATTGCTATGTAAAAAAAATTTCAAATTCGTGAACTCCTAATTCTTTGAAAACGCCCAGAATATTTAAGAAATAGTACATTATATACCTAGGGACTAAAGTGGTACTTTTTATCCCGAGGCGAAGCTCGAACGTAGGGTAGCCTACAATTCGCCAAGGGATAAAAGGGCACTTATTAACGTGGTATATATATATCCTATTTTTTGCATTTCTTGCTCTGGCTTTTACCCAAATTTTGAAGAAAAAAGTTGAAAACGGAAAAATTAAATATAGGAGAGTAATATATTTTACTCCCCCGAGGATAAAAAGTACTATTTTACTTCCTGAAATAAGGGAATAAAATACTTTTTAACTCCCTGAATTGCAAAAATGCATTTTTAGAATCAGTAAAAATTAGTTTACAAGTAAACCGTATAGATATCGAAAGATTCCATTTTATAGATAGAAAAAAATGCGGGAAATAACATTATCACATTTATTATTATTTTCAGGGAAGATGACAAGAATTCAAATGTTCAACGAATTCAATTGATATTAGTTATTTTTGAAAAGAAAAAGTTGTTTAATTTTAATAAAATAAATAAACCATAATAATAAAAGTTAGATATAACATCATATTGTAAAGTACCCAATGCGTTTGAAGGGGTTGGTTCGTGGATTTGGCTTTTTTGATGGATTAACGTGAAAACCCATCACCAATAAACAATTTTTGATTATGAAGTGACTTTACGTCGCAATTATTTTTGCGGCCTCTCTATAGAAAAAGCCCCCACCAAGAGGTGTGCATTATCTTTTTTTTTATCTTTGTGGGCACTTAATATAATAGCACAAATCAGAAAAGGGATGAAATGACTTCATTTAGCAATTATTTTTTGCAAGTTTTGAAGCCTTCCTGTAAAAACGCCCCCACTATAAGGGGTTCAATATTTTTTTTGTTTTCTTGGTGTGGCCGTTAACATAATAGCACTAATCAGAAAAGAGATGAAATGAGTTCATATAGCAATTATGTTTTGCAAATTTTCGAACCTCCCTGTAAAAAACGCCCCCACCTACAGGTGTGCAATATTTTTTTTTATTATATTGGTGGGGCCCTAATCAGAAAAGAGATGAAATGACTTCATAGAGCTATTATTTTTTGCAAGTTTTGGGACCTCCCTGTAAAAAAAGTCCCCACCTCGAGGCGTGCCATATTTTTTTTTCTTATCTCGGTGAGGATCTTAACATAATAGCACTAATTATGAAAGGGATTAAATGACTAACTTTTTGATGTATCATAAATATTTGGAAAAATATTAACTACTCGTAAACGCCCCGCCCGCCATAGTAGATTGTTTTAATATAAATTGCAGATGGGATGAAGTGAGTTCATATAGCTATTATTTTTTCTTTACTTTCGAGGCCTCCTTGTAGAAAAAGCCCCCTCCTAGACGTCTGCCAATATTTTTGTTGTTATCTTTGGTGTGTCTTTATCAAAACTATATAACCTTAAATGGGATGAAATGATTAATATTTTGCTGCCACCATCTCTATCTATTACTAAAGCTTAACGAAAGACTTTAGATGACAACTAGCTAACAATTTGACAAGAATTAATCATTGGTACAAATATTGTGGAGGTTTTAATAAGGGGTTTCCACTAAAGCTTCAACTGGCATCAGCTTTCGAAAGAGTGATCCAGTTTTTTTTTAATGACGAGACAAAACATTTTTCTTAAAATCTTTACAAGTAATAGGCTGGATGGTAATCTGATTGTGATCTAATTGCTATTGGGTTCATTTGAGCACATCATAAATGCTCACACAAATAGGCTTCATTTTATGTGACTTGTTTTAATACATGGATTCTTGATGTTGGTTTCTGACTGGAGAATGGGACAATAATTTTTTAAGATTTAAAAATTCTCTTGAATAGGGCCAACCCCCTTGTGTGCTTGATTAAAGACCATTTTTCTTTTCAAACAAGAACAAATATCTTATTGCAAGCAATTTTCTTTTGACTTCAAATTGCTTTAGCATTTTCTACATTATTGGTCAAAAAAGACCCAAATACAAAATTTTTTCATGGTGTCTGTCTCTCTCTGTCGGTCTGTAACACGAAAACTCAAAAACCGCTTAACCCATTCTTATCAAATTTGGCAAAAAAATTATCTGGCACCAGGCGGTAAGCTGATTAGTTTTTGGTGGGGGTGGGGGGATTAGCAAGAGGGTAGAAGGGTGATTAAACTTTTCAAAAAAATGTAACTTACGAACAATAGCAGATAACGACAAACGGTTTTCAGTTAAGATAGATAATTGCATTTTCAACCAAAAAAAAATTTACAAATTTTTGGAAATCAGTTGAAAACGCAATTATCTGTCTTAATGTGAAAACCGCGTGTCGCTGGCCGCTGGCAAGAGGTTAGGAGGGGGCATTAAACTTTTTAAAAAAATGTAACTTACGAACCGTAGCAGCCACCCACACTTGGTTTTCACATTAAGATAGATAATTGCATTTTTAACCAAAAAAAAACAAAAAAAATTTTTGGAACAAATTTTTTATTTTTTTATTTTTTGGATGGCTATACGTGCCTGCTGACGCCATTTATTTTTTTGTCATATTGAATTATTTCGAAGTGTATTTGGTTCGTTGATGGCAGCTGTAGATATAACTGGATTAAATTTCGTTGGGAAAAACTTAACTGGTTACAAAACAAAATAATCAAAACCTCAATCAACTAGTATTTATATAAGAATAACCGAAGTTTAATAAGCTGGTGCACGGGCTTGTAATAATGAGTTTGGCAAAGCGAAGTTTTGAGAATAACTCATAAAAAATCAAGAGCCATCTTGAAATTTACTTACTTAATTATTAATCTTACCTCTTGTTCGTTTCTGCCTTAGTCCAATATATAAAGGATCCTTTAGGAAATCCTCGTTGTTGGTCCCAACGTCGATGGTGATTGGTAAGCAGTGATGGGGCTTAATACCTGCCAACGCCGTATAAAGTGATAATTTACCAACGGGAATGCCCATACCATTGGCTCCCAAGTCGCCAAGCCCTAGGATCCGTTCACCATCAGTGACCACAATTACTCTTACATCAGGTTCAGGCCTTAGATAAAAAACTATTAGTGTTTCGCGTGATGACGCGTTGTAATAGAATAAAATATTAAACTTACATTTTTTATTGGGGGGGGGGGGGCGCGTGTTATGCTAGCGTGACGTAAATTGGTGGAGAACTAAGCAAGTGTGACAAATCGTTACAAAGAGGGGTCAAAAATGGACAAAAATAACGTGACATCATTTATGTACACCCCCTTAACAGCGATCGCTCCTTCTATTCTAGGTGTGAGGAGGTCTCTTCATTCTTCACTCACGCCTGGAGCAGGACGTGTGGTCAACCTCGATATCTACGTCAACGTGTGACGAAATCTGGAGTGTTATATATCTACAGGTGAGTGTTAGTGATTAGATACAGAGTGATACATTATATTTTGACCTTGTTTGGAAGCCTATATCTCGATAACTATGAGAATTATGATTCTGGTGTCAAAAGATAGCTAACACTATTTTATTCTATGGTACCCGTTAATAAGCATTTTTCCTCGGAGTAACTACAAGTTACCAGGTAACCTGGATACTCGTTTTTAGATACGAGTAACCAGACAATGTTACCAGCCTAGGGTTTCTCGAAAAATGTGAGGTTAAACTGCGGTTTATTGACTTTGTATGGTTTCTTAATTTATATTCATTTACTTTAATAAATCTCATGTTTTTGAATGACGATGGCATATACTGAAAGTAACCGTGACGTCATGACGTAACCCAAACGAGTTACTATTGTCCTCGAGGATAAAGCCTTAATATCTGAGCGTAAGGTAAATGTCATTTATTGACCCAACTCATCTTTTTTAAAGTGAAACTATATGCATCCAACACATTTTTTTAATGGCCTACGAAATCATCTTTTCGATAATATATATTAAATATCTGGGTTATTATTATTAGTTTGCAAGATATTCGCTAAAAACTCAAGAACTTAATAAAATTTGACAAAAAATCAACGCTTATGACAACAATATCCAAACCAAAAAAGGTTAAACGAACCATAGGCATGCAATATATTTCTGGAAAGAGGATTCATTAAAATAATCCATTAGGAGCATATGGTCCATTTAAAAAAACGTAAGATTTGTCAAAAAGTGACATTTAGTGGGCGTATAGTAAAGAATCAATTAGATGGACTGTGTTGGCAGCAGCTATTTTTTGCCGCAGAATCATAATTATATCCCATCTAGTTATCAAGATATAGGCGTCCAAACATGGTCAAAATATAATAGATCACCCTGTACCACGATAAAATACCTCCACATGTAGCTTTATTACGGGTAACCACAACTTAAATTCCCTTATTTCTTTGTAGTATAACTATCCATTTATTGTGTTCAAAATATTTATCTGCATGTTTATATGTCAAAATGTTTATAATTGTCTATACTTACCAATTTTGTAATAGTTCGTAAACATGTCCTTTATCATGTATAGTGATGTACATTCCTCGAGGTCTTCTAAAAACCAGTCCAAAATTTTGACAAGCCAAACCCACTATCGGGGTGTAGACTATAGGCATTATATCCTGTACGTAATTTCGAACAAATGCGTAGAATAATTTTTCATTACGGTCCTGTAAAAAAAGTGTCTTTAATGCACTATGAGATCTGTCTCGAGACAGGTTGCGAGGCGAAAACTTCTCGGATGAAACGGTATCCCGTCTCAATTGTCCCCACACCTTGACAATATAGTATTACCAGTGAACAGGCAAACATGTTTGGTGGTATTACAAATATCAGTATTTCGAGGTTAAATTGAAACAAAATGGCATTACATAATGTATCGAACAAAAAAAATTGCAGTTGGTGTCGTAGTAGTTTTTGAAGAACTAGAAAATACGAGGGAATTGCCGAACAATCGGAAGCAATTTTGCCACAAGTGTAGTTCCATAGATATGGGTATTTCTATATTTTTCTATGAATTCTTCCCAAAATTTAAAACTCATTCAACAAATTGTGACCAACCACCACACAGATGTTGAGACAGTCGTGTTGAACTGATCGATACAACAATACACACTATTTGATATCAGAGACCTAACCCTGCTGAAATTTTCCCATCGAATCTCATACAAAAAATGATAGAATTCCTGTATGATTTTTTATCGGGATTTGGGTCGGTTTTAAAACAGATTTCGATGAGATCCTAGTATATTTTATCAGGTCTATGGGTCTATGATTTTGGAGGAGATTATATGAGTTTTTATAGGATTTGTTTCTAGAAGATTTGAGGAGCTTTTATCCTTATGGTGATTTTAGAAGATCCTATGGGCGAGGAGATTTTATCGGGTTTTGGGTTGGTTTTGGAACAGATTTTACTGAAATCCTAGAAGATTTTATCAGGTCTATGAGTCTATGATTTTGGAGTAGTTTATATGAGTTCTTATGGGATTGGTTTCTAGAAGATTTAAGGTGCTTTTATCCTTATGGTGATTTTAGAAGATCCTATGGGGGAAGAGATTTTATCGGGTTTTGGGTTGGTTTTCAAATAGATTTCGATGAGATCCTAGAAGATTTTATCAGGTCTATGGGTCTATGATTTTGGAGAAGTTTATATGAATTCTTATGGGATTGGTTTCTAGAAGATTTGAAGAGCTTTTATCCTTATGGTGATTTTAGAAGATCCTATGGGGGACGAGATTGTATCGGGTTTTGGATCAGAGATCAGAACATCTAGATATTTAAACGCGCCAAGTCTTTTTTACGTCCCATGGGGTCCCCGGGACCTACAAAGGACGTCCCGGGGGCGTCATGTGTTATTAAGGTCTATATGTAAGGAGACGTAAGGATAATGTATTTAAATTTATGTAAAAAATGTAAAACTTTAAAATATAAGTACCTGATGGTCATATGCTTGAAAACCTAGTCAATTATATATTAAATTTCATATTTGCTAAGTATTTACTTTTATTATATAGGTATTTTAGGTTTATTAAGATTGCTACTTCTTTTTTTTTATTTATTTAATTTTCTTAAAATGTATTTACAGTACAGGCATGCTAGTCAGAAAACTTAGTCATTTTAGTTTTTAGCATTTTAGAATTAAGTCTTAGCTTTGTCAATAAGATTTGTTTTTTCTTAGACAATAAAGCATGTTTACTAATACTACTACTAAAGCTGTTAAAATTTTGTTATAATTTATTTCATCCTTAAACCTGAAAAAATCATATCATTGCTTGTAGGAGACTCTAGAATCCGCAGAGTGCTAAAATCTTCTCGAATATCCTAGAAATTTATTCGACAAGAACTCGTATAGAAACTTCTCCAAAAGTATGCTAATAGGATGTTCTAGATTTTCGATACCAATAGAATCTTCTGGAATATCCTAGAAAGCTATCGCACCAAACTTATCAAAACTTCTCCAAAGTCATTGCCCATAGAGCCGATAGAATCTCCTAGGATCTCATATAAATTTGTACCAAACCCTGATAAAATCTTCTTGCCTGTAGGATCTTCTAAAATCACCATAATTTCATAATAAAAGCTCCTTAAATCTCCTAGAAACTTCTCCAAAATATCGGATACCCTGGCAAAATCCAAATTATGATGAAAACTCTAAAAATCAATCGCAGAAAAAAGTTCTCCATAATCTCTTAGCATCTTATAGAATCACGTTACTTATGGAATATCATCAAATATCCTAAAAACCGATCCCCCAAGAACCCATAGAAACTTCTCGAAAATCATTACTTATAGAATCTTCTACAATCCCAATACTGATAGAATCTCATCAAATATTCTAGAAACCGATCGAACAAGAAATGAATAAAATCATTGTTATACTGATAGAATCTCAACAAATATCCTAGAAACATATTCAACGAGAATCCATAGAAACTTCTCGAAAATTATTCCTTATAGAATCTTCTAGAATCACGATTTTGATAGAATCTCATCAAATATCCTAGAAACTGATTTCACAAGAATCCATAAAAACTTCTCCAAAATCATTCCTTCATAGGATCACGATACTGATAGAATATTATCAAATATCCTAAAAATCGATTCCACAAGAACCTATAGAAACTTCTCCATAATACTTGCTTAAAGGAACTCGTAGAATCGCGATACTGATAGAATCTGATCAAATATCCTAGAAACCGATACCACAAGAACCCATAAAAACTTCTCCAAAATCATTCGTCATAGGATCTTCTAAAATCACTATATTGATAGAATCTTATCAAATACCCTAGAATCCGACCCCACAAGAACGCATAGAAACTTCTCCAAAATCATTGCTTATAGGAACTCCTAGAATCGCGATACTGATAGAATCTTATCAAATATCCTAGAAACCGATCCCACAAGAACTCATAAAAACTGCTCCAAAATCATTCCTCATAAGATCTTCTAAAATCACGCTACTGATAGAAACGTCTCCAAAATAATTGCTTATAAGAACTCCTAGAATCGCGATACTGATAGAATCTCCTCAAACATCCTCCTTCTCCAAACCGACACGGTTATGTAAACTGATAAAATATCCTAGACTTCTGTCTTATAAAACATCCCCGATTCTCATAAAAGTAACTAGTCTTATCCAATCTTATAAATTATGCTAAAACTACAAGCTGATAAAATATTATATATTTCCTATATAATCTTCTCTGCTTTTAGAAGATTATAAAAATTGTAGAAAAAAATATTGGCCTTCTCATTGAATCTTATAGAACTTATAAAAACATGATAAAAATTCTCCGTTCTGGATGAGATTTGAGGGAAAATTTTAGCCTCGCAACGTATCTCGTGTGTGTGGTGCACTTTAATGTGCCCGCTTAAAAAAACAAGCTAGGTATAATTATTAAGTTAATTACTACCTTAATTATTTTTAAGTATTCGACTTTCAAATTCATTTTACACGGTTGTCAGCCAAAAATCGGTTCATGTTGTCGAGAATTGTGTACAGGAAACCGCCAACATTTTATTTATATATATCGGGTGTAACAAGGGATAGGTACGGCGACTTAGCGTCTTTATTTTTAAGAATAGCATTCTGAAAATTTGGAATTTTACAAAACTGATAAAAATACAAAATTGTGTCCCGTTGACATATGTCAAAGTCTCACAGTTTCCATAGCTTAACTTTTGATTTATTAATGAAACGCTCTGTTTATGTCATTATGCCTGAATACGAGAAGGCATTCTAAATATGTTTTTGTCATCCATATGTCATTTTGAAAAGATTGAAAAAATATTTTTTTTTTAATTTTGTTCGATTAGCGGCAGTGCAAACGCCTACCAAAACCTACGGCTTTAAAGGAATCTTTAAAATACGGGAAAAATTAATAGCTAAAAGTTTAATTTGCATTTTTCTACTTTAAGACCAATGAAAACCTTTTGGTACACTACCTAACTTTTTTTGAAATGATGTTTTCTAACACATCAGTTAGAGTTTTCCGATTTAACTTATGATAAAAATTACTTGAGTAATAAAAGATAAAATTTTTAAACTAAATTTTTAATAAGTAGGCATAACGCCACTGTTACCCAGAAAAAAGACACTATCTCTTGTCAGAATTCGAGATGACATGACTTAAGGCAAAACCGTTCTCAACTAAAAAGCCAGTTAACTTATTTTGGTTTTTGGCCTATGACCAATGCCACATTGACACCAAACTGACAGAGAATCCATGTTTTACTTGTCAATTTGGTTATAAAAATGGCAGTCACAGTAGGCTAAAGGGCACTGAGGCGGTAGGAGTTACCAGGCTTTTTAGTTGAGAACGGTGTTGCTTATGGTTGACGAATTAAAAATTGTTACTGTCTTGCTTTCTTGGTGACAGTGCCGTGTTGTCTACTTATTAAAAATTAAATAAGTTTACATATTTAACCTTTTATAACTTAAGCAATTTTTATTGTAACTTAAATTAAAAACTCAATCTGATGCGTAAGAAAATGTTGTTTCAGAAAAAGTAAGTATACCAAACGGTTTTCATTCGTCTTGAAGTAGAAAAATGTAATTAAACCTTTAGCTATTAATATCTTCTATATTTTAAAGATTCTTTTAAGCCGTAGGTAAGATATTGGAAAAAAAAACTATAAAATGTTAAAAAAATATATTTTTTTAAACTTGTCAAAATGACATATGGATGATACAAACATATTTAAAATCTCTTCAAATCTTCAGGTATGATGACATATACAGAATGTTTCATTTAAAAGTCAAAAGTTTGCCATGTGTCAATAGGAAACAGTTTTGAGCTTTTACCAGTTCTGTAAAATTCCAAAATTTCAGAATTCTATTCTTAAAAATCAAGGCGCTAAGTTGCCGTACCTATCTTTTGTTACGCCCGGTATATAAACTAATTTCATAATACTCAACTAATCGGCGCACTGTGGGCCAGAAACCTTTTAGTGAATTATCTAAAAATATGAAACTGCATACATCTTCCCAATTTTTTTATATCATGTTTAAGTAGGCTATTATTTGTTATTAATTAATCTTATCAAAAAGTTGCAGTTTATAAAAATCAAAACTTGTTGTTCGCGAATTCCAAAATATTTTGTGGTGAATAGCGTTCAAGCAGGTGATGTTTTTAGTTTTCTGTCATTCATTTGGGGATGCGAGAATATTTGAAATTATTACAAATTGGTGCAAATGTTTGCAACGAAGTACTAATTTGACCAAAAATATCTTAATTTTCTACATATAGATGCCACACATTTTTTGATACCTAGTTTTTTCTCTGATCTTATGATTTTCCAATAAAAAAAATAATTTTTGCAATTTTTTGAAACTTGTTGATTTATTGCCATTTCTATTTGCCTATTATTTTACCTATGATTTAAAGTTACATGCACACTTTTTATATGGTTAATAACTTTTGATATGATTTGATTTATTTTTGGCCGGCAGGTAGGTTTGTTTGATCCTGCGAAGTTCATCAAAAATTTTAAACAGTAGCGTAGTTACGGACCTCTTTGTAAAATGGTGCAACTTTTTTTAAATACATTTCTATTTTTTTATGACCATGACTTTTCAGTGTATGCAAAACTTTTTATGAAGAATAGCTTTTTTGCTAAAGTGGATAATAAAAAAGTTTTTTATATGGTGCCATTATTTTCGCACACGCTGTATAAAATCGTTATAAAAACTTTAGACTAGCTTCAAATGTATTTTAAAAATTACTAGTCTAGGCCGTTTTAAGTGTTTTATAACAAAAAAATTACATAAAACCTAACTTAAATCTTTTTCCACATTTTAAGAGGTTTGTGTCCCACAGTGCGGCGTATGATTTGGAAACTTGCGCCATGATGAAAATGTAGTGGTCACAAAAAAAATACATTTTCAATTTTATTGTAAAATATTTGGGTCGCCTCAACTTTACTGCCTGGTTAATGTGTCAAAAAGTTTGTATTTTTTATTAGGTAATTGATACGTTTGTGCTGTGCTGTGGATTAAAAAAATCGTATTGTATCGATTATAATTATCGGATATACTTACAAGCAATCCTATTAGATAAATATATTTGTTGAGAGGGTCGTCCAGTCTATCCAAACATTTTTTACAGTGCTCAATTTGTTCTTCTTGTGTTTTAACCGTTGGGGGAAGCAATCCATGTATTCCAAGAAGTTGCCTTTCCTCAAATGTAAATGCTAATCCCTAAAAAATAGCGCTGCATTACAATAATACTCCAAAACCTACGCATTGGATTATTGGTTAGTAATTTTGTAGTAAATGACCAGACGTACTGACTACGCCACAAAATTTAGAAACAATTTGGACAATTACACAAAAAAAATATACCATTATGATATTTTAGCATACCTATTTAAGACTAGTAAAGCAAACTCTGACAGGAAAAAGGGGACATTTTTAAAAGCAGATTTGACAAGGCATCTAAATGGATATTAAAAATAAGGCATCATCGATAATTATGCCGCCCACAGTTTATCCATATTATCCAAGGACCAATTTAGAACTCCCTCCAAAGATCAATAATAAGGAAATAGAAAACATGCACCAGACACTGGTCCATTGAAAAAATTAATGTTCTAGATACCCATTTAATTTTTGTGACCTAAAACTATGCTGTAATTTTCACTACAATATCTAAAAAATTTTACTCGCACTGCAAGCAAAAGTTTGAAAAATGTTCCAATTTGTATCAAATTTTCATAGGGGTAATTTGTTTTTTATTGGTCCAAATCTGCCAGCCGCATCGATTTTATTGGTCGGTATTTTCTGAGGAAAATAATCACTAAAAAGGGCATCGCACCCGAAAATGTTTCACTTTAAATTTTTAAATATATTTTTATTATATCTTTAAATTTTTACAAAAAAGAGCAAAAATTTTAAATTAATTGGTCCTTTATTGGCTGCATGCTCAATTTGTAGAAAATTGTTTTTAAATGAAACTTTTTGTAGAAATTACTGTGATTTTCCAAAATTGACCAGAAAATTTTTGAAAGAGACATCGCAAAGGGGGGCGGCCGCAGCGGCGATTTAGAAACGGAATATTATCCAATCATTTTTTAAATAATACTTTTTGCAATGTGAAGAATAAATCCAAAATCGACCGTCCCCCAAAAATGACCGCCTGAGTCAGGTCCCCGTACCCCTACACCTAGCGCCGCCGCAGGAAATTTACAGAAAAGGTCACCTCTACTCATTCCAACTCAACAAAGTTAAGTCAGTGACCTTTCCGATTTGCGTTTTTCCTATTTAATACGAATGCGTAGAATGGTCGGAAATCGACGGCATTTCGACTTAAAATTTTGACTAAACACTCACGGAATTCTCCCGGGAAAATGAATGGTATTCTTGAACATTCGAAATCACACACCATTCACTGCAACGTTATCGCATGTTTCTTGAACTTTTTTTAGAGTCGCAATCACCCAGAATAATTCTCGTGTACTTTTGAGTTTATTTTGGAACAGATAATAAATTTGTTTTAAAAATAAGTTAAGCTTAAATTATGTTTTCCCTACTCTAATTAATTTTTCTTTAAAATAACTTTTATAACATATACATCTCGCTATTTTCCTATATATATATATATATTCCTAGAAAATTTATCTGCCTTACTTAAATTGTTGTAACAGATAGTGCCGAAGTGCTTGGTAAATGTAGCCACAAATGGAGTATATCAATAGCTACTCTGGACAAGTTTTTTGTTTTTGATTATCCATATTTCAAAAAAATATTCTAGGATTATTTCAAAAATCAGTTATGTTTCTTTTCTACGAATTAAATAGATTACTATTGCCTAAGTAGTTTTTGTGATGGATAACCTTTTGATGACAGGTATGTTCGTTTTATATATTTCGTTTGATATAAGTGTGGTTATACCCCACTAATTTTTTTGACTTTATTATGTGAACTATTATCCTAAGTGTGTTCTTTGTATTGAATAGGGTCCTCCGTAGATTCCTCTAACGATATCTCGGAGAGTCTCCTTAAACGTTAGACGTTTTTCTGATGAGACATGCCTTCCCTAATGATGTCACAGACCTAACTCCAGAGGTGCTGCTTAGAACCTGCTGTGACCAATGCCCTTGTCGTGCCTGATGTTGGCCAACTTTGAGAGGCTTATCCATCTACTGCCTCACAGCATTCCCTTTATTTTTCCGTGCTATCCCATGTTGTATTTTCCGTGCTTTTTATTCCTTGTTTTTTTTTTATGTGCACTCGCATTAATTTAGGCAAGCACACACATTAAACCTAGTAAGTACCGAAAAAGCACATTACCTAAAGTTAAAATTATTTACCTGTAGCTTAGCAAAATGTTACCTTTTCTTAATTTACCTTTATAAATATTAAGTTTAATTACTTGAACCTTAAATTAACTTACCTAGAATTCCGAGATGTACCTTTGTAAATGTTATGGCAGCGACTAGTTGTCATGATTCCCTGATACCGTGAAGAAAATATAAGACAGTATTTATTTTCTTTCCCTTCTAGAAAATTGCCTACTCTCAGGATAACTTTTATTTTTTGGGGTGTGTAGCTTGAGAGCAGGCGATTTTTTAAAAGGGGACGAAATTAGTACATAATTAGTAGCAAATTATGGCATAATTACTTTTTTTCAAATGTCTTTTCTAGGCAGAGAGGAGAACTCCGCCGACTACTGCTGCTTTAAAATATGATTTCACGTCTGCTTTAAATATCTCAGGTTCTATAAATTCGTTCTTGAATTTATTTTTTTGCGTTTTTAAGGTAGGTAAAATGTTTTTCTAAAACTTTTATTTAAATATTTTCTGGATATACCGAACCCTTTATCAAATAAACAGCAAAACCTAGTTTTTCGATAACCAAAAGAACAAAAATGTAGTGACTTTAGTAGCCTACATTAAAAAGAAATTCGATAGGTCCACCCAATTTTTGAAAAAATTAAATTTAAAGATTTACAGTCGGGCCGCCATGATGTGCCCCCTCGCCATGAACCCAGAAACACCTGATAAAAGTTGCATTCAGTCCTCCTAAATTACGTCAAGTTATTCTTAAAGCAACATAAAAGTACAAACCAAAAAAATCAATCAGGTTCTTTTGGAGTAACTGTTTAACCCCCGGCTAAAAGAGATCATATTTCAATTTTGAAACCATTATTATGTTCATATTTAGTGAGAATATTGGAAGATGCATAGCAACTGATCCCTGCCAAAAATACCGCATAAAACCTCATAAAAAACAGCTGAATTTTATCAGTTTTTATAAGGTCTATGAGCTTTTGTGAGGCAAAATTTTAGGAATTTTCACTTTGGTAAGAATTTATGTGGTTTGATATGTATGTTTTTTATATATATCCTATAATCAGTCAGGCTTATAAATGTTTATAAAATTTGATAAGTGCAGACAAACCGAAACATCAACTTTTATGGGTTTTTATAATTACATTCTTTTTCTTTTATGATGTATTATGGGCTTATATAAACCGATGTTTTTATAGTTTTCTGGCAGATTTTGTAATCCAACCAACTCATAACATTTTATGGGTTTCTATGATTACACCTTTGTTTTTTATAATGTTTTAAGAGTTTTTAAAAAAACCTTTTTTCATGAGACTTTGGGATATTTTATGATCAGATCAACTCATAGAATTTGACAGATTTCTATGAACATTTATAATTTTCTAGGAGTTGGTAAAACCAATTTTTTTTATTAGTCTTTAAATAGATTTTATAGTCAGACAAACCTAAAACATTTTATAGAATTTTATGTGTCCGCCCTGCCAAAAAAACCTCATTAAATCTCAGTTTTTTCGACTACCTGAAAACTAATTAAAAAAATCTATACTTAGTATACTTACTTACTTCTACAAAAAAATATTTTTTGACTCATGATCCCATCTGATCAAAAATTCATAATCCCCCTCCTTAAAAACCCCTGTATGCCAATTTTGATTGAAATCGAACAAACTAAATCTTTTTCCCCCTCCACTTCCCTCGTTAGAGGGAGGGTGGGCACCTGAGAATACCATATTACTGTATTTTCACTGAAACTATAAACGCATACCAAATTTGAAAGCAATCGGATGTGTATAAGTTAGTTAAAATTGGTTAGAAAAAGATGACCAAAAATCGTCCATCTTGAATCCGCCATATTGAATTTTCAAAATCTGATTAGAAATTCGTTATCTCCATCCACAAGTACCTCGACACACCAAATTTCAACGAAATCGGACGTACTTCAACTGTAACCCCCTCCACCCTCTTCGAGTAGGGGGGAGCTCTCAATTTCATCATACTATATTCTTCTGTTGTCACCGCAACTATATAAGTATCCCAAATTTGAAGCCGATCAGATGTCGAGAAGTTGGTCAAAATTAAGTTGCAAGATTCCACCTGAACAAACATATATCATGTTCGTTACATAGATAGATACATTGCAAGTTAAATAAAAGCTTATCAAAAAAATAGTTCTCTCCCACAGCTCCTGGCGATAAATAAGTACTTATACGAGAACAGTTTTCTATTAGATATGTAGATAAGATATCATAAGTTTATATGAGCATAGATTATAAAAACTTATGTTGTTTTGTCTGTTCTGTCTGTTTTTTTGTTAGGGATGTGTTCTGCTACTAAATCAAACTGTTTTGTCTTTAGAGAAAATTAATTTTCCAAACATGAAAGTTTACAGGCAAAAAACAGAATAAACTGTGGAAATTTTCATAAGATACTATAAGTTGTATATTCTGCTTTAGTAGACAAGTTCTAGATTAAGTCCCAATATAAAAATAATTTTCTATTTTTGTGTGTTACATAAAGTGGCGTAGTCAGGAATCGACTCTGAGCTCTTGAACTGAAGGGAGGGTAGAGGGGCTGTTTAATAGGTGTTGAGTTTGTGTATACCTCAGGCTAATAACTAAAACTAAAGTATATACGACACAAAAATACTTATTTTTAAAAGCAAGTCTCATCTAGTCTCGTTTGCAGATTTTTTTCAGAATTAAACCTTAAATGCGCCGCAGGCAAAAATTTTGAAAAAATTACATTAAAATGCTATTCTTTCCGTGTCTCAAATGTTGTTGACAAAAAAAATTGGTTAAAATTAAACAAAATTGTATCAATATTTAATATTGGTATAGCGCCGCAGGCGAAAAATGACAAAAAGAAACAAAAAATTATTTAAAAATTTTGATCTCTTACCGCAGGAAATTTTTTTAAAATTTAAGACATCACACCAAACACACATCACATACTTGAGTAAAGGGTCAAAAAAGGGAGAGCTATAGCTCTCCCTGGGGCTCTTGATCATGATTAATTTATTGTAGATGGGGTTGGACCTCCTGGGGGGGGGGTTAACCCCCAAAACTCCCCCCTGGTTACGCCACTGTTACATAGTTTTCTTTTTACTGTTTAATATTTTGTGGTATAAATTACATTATCAATGCTAATAATAGGCTATTATCAAAAACGTCATAATCTTGATTTTGTAACTAGTAGTTCAGCTTAATATCCAGTTAACGATGATTAAATTATCAAAATTAAAGATTTTTGTTGAAGCATAAAGAATAAAATCGTCTGTGGGTGGTACCTTTATAAATAATAGCAAAAACTACCATGTTATTAGGTGCTCCATGATAATATAATTATTAGCTTTTACACTATTAAAAAAAAAATTGAAAAATTATAGTTCAACGTTACTTTGTTTTAACGAAAATCTCATTTGCTATTTAAATGATATCTGGTATTTTAAATAATAGACCTTACCCCGCAAATGCAAAATAGGACTCAGAAAGTATAAAAACAAAATCGAAGTGTTTAATAATTTTTCACGATTTTACGTACCTACCTAGTTTTAGGAAAAAAAAACCGGATGCATTTTGTTAATAGTTATAGTTACATTTCATTTAAAGCGCAATTATTTTACTGTGTTGCACCTACCTTATTTAATCCTGGATTCTTAAGTCTATCCAAACCACTTTCCCGGCTTGGTATTACATTATCGCCATTAGCCCATTGCCCTATTTTATCGGTGTCCATTGTGGTTGACATAGTACAACTGGTTAAATTATTGCTAGTCACTGATCTAAAAAAAATATTATTGTCGACCTTAAAATTATTATCACAATAGGTGCTTACAGTGGAAAATTATGATTCAACTTGAACGAATAATATTATCTTTCGACACAGGAAAATGTTCTGAACAAAATCCAAGGTTCTAGGCGCCGACGCGGCATCGTGCGTCGTGGTAACAGCTGATCAAGGCGATTCAGCAGCTTTGAAAATGTTTGGGCGCGCGCCGCGACGCAGCGTAGCTTCGACGGCGACGTTGACGCCGTTCATTGATTTAATTTAGGGCAATTCCATTCTCTCTCTTAAGATGTACTAGAATCACAATAGACACTTAACGTTAATTTTCGGGTTTATCGGCATTCGTATCCTTATCTCTATCGAGTCGACCTATCGAGCCAGTGTACTTTTAAACTAATGACGAATGCGTGACAGCTCCATTTGATCAAATCCGGCAAAACATCGTTTCGTATGCATTGAGGGTTGTAATATTACGACTCCCTTATTGTACCTAACGAGGTTTTCGTGCATTTAATCAGCTGCCCTCTAAGCAAAAACCTGTTACATTTACATTACCTCAATGTATTTTTGTAACCTATTATGTAACGCAACTTGTAACCTTAATGACGATATTACATTGCCAGTACATCAATTGTCCTAAACATTTACGTAACAGTGCTACATTCGATTTTTTTAACAAGTATGTGACTTGCATGTAACTTTTAATGTTACATGGCTAGGTAAAATAATTTTTTTTAAATTTACCTCTAACTTGTTAAATATTGGTTCAAACAACATAAAAAATATATTTTTGTGCTTTAAAATATTTGATCTTCGCGGTTACATCTTAAACAAATTAAAAAAAAATTAAAGAAAAATGTGAGCCGACGGGATCCGAACTCTTAATCCAAAGGTGATACACGAAGTTTTCAGCGCCTTAGACCACTAGACCATCTCGGTTTTGTTGAGAACTGTAACCAATTCACGGTATATTAATGCAGTGATGTCATTGGTTATTTTACAGAAAATAGGGAGTTGGTTTTTTTAATATTAATTTAATTAATTGTTTTTAATTAATAAAATACATATAAAAAGGTTTCAGTTGCAATAAAAATTAAATACAAAATTTTAGTCACAATTAATTGAATCATAATTTGGTGAATTAAAAAAAACTGAAAATATATAATAATTTCCTCAAACCGTAAAAAAATCAAATCCTAAAATGATCGTGCGTTAATTACTGCGAATACATATATAAATTTATAATTATAGATATATTTTCCCTTTTGTGGGAAGTTATCAAAAAAATCGCAGGATTTTCATAAAAATAGTAAACTTTTTGATATCATTCCTTACTTTTTCAAAAATTTTCGCCATATTTGGGTTAAAAGTTTCATTAATTTTGGAATTTTTACATATAACTTGCAATATTGTATTTAGCCATTTTCCAATAAGCAACCACGTAATTGTTTTAAAGTTGACATTAATTGAGCCCACAATACTGCTGCTTTCATGTGATCATTAGAATAAACTTGTTTCAACTTTAATGTTTATTAACTTACAATATTGTATTTTGTCATGTCACAATAAAGAACCAAATTTGTTTTAAATTTAATAAACTTGCAATATTGTGTAATATCATGTAACTGTAAAGAAGTAAATTTGTTTCGACAGTGACAATTATTAAACTTCAAATAATGTTATTTTTCAGTTACTTTATTGTTTACACTTCTTGTTAAATCCAGCTTAAATATTAACGTAAAATTAGTGCTTTTTTCGTGTATCAGCGATACTTTCACATAGAATGTTAATTTTGAACTTACATTTAACTTTTTTAAACATTTTTCGTAACGTATTCAAAGTTGAAACGTTGAAAACCTGTAATGTAACAGACCTTGCTTAATGGGTGGAGCTGTCACGTATTGGCCATGATTTTAAAAGTGCACCTGCTTGATTGGTCGACTCGATAGAGATAAGGATACGAATGCTGATAAAAGTGAAAATTAACTTTAAGTCTCTAATATTGTAATGCATTATGTAGAGGGTTTATCTAAACAATTTAAAAATAAAATCATATTCATTAGTCCACCATACCAATATGGTATTGGGGACTATTAAAGTCGTGAAATTTTGACTTTTCTTAATTTTATCAAAAATGAGTTACTAAAGTTCCAAAACACCTTAATCGACGAAAAAAAAAGTTGTCTGTTGTCTTTCTGTATACACGATAACTCAAGAACTATCTATCAGCTCACCATGAGCTGATTAACTTTTGGCTATGGGGTGGGGGGTTGAAGGGGGGAAAAGGGAAATAAAATATTTAAAAAAAAATTGTAACCTGGGAACAAAAGCAACTAGCGATATACGGTTTTCAGATTTAAGTTTCCATGGATATGAACTTCAAATTTTGTTATAAAGTCCAAATTCGTGAGAGCTTTAGTTTCCGAGTTATTTGAAAAAAACGTTAAAATATATTTTAAAAAATCATAACTTTAGAAGTAAAGCGGTTTTCAGATTTTGGTTTTCGTAAATATTACCCAAAAATGTTGTTTTCAACATAAAATAATTGGTTGTATCCGTGCCTTCTGGCACCAATTTTTTTTAATTCAAAGTCCAGGATATAACCAAAAATTGGTGGGCAGAGAAAAATCATAGATTTAGAAAGTGCTTTTTCTCTTAAACTAGAAGTAGTTACAAAATTAGGAGTTGCAAAAGATGTTTCTTTTCCCTAGATATAATAAAATGGTATCAAAGATCTTTGATGGTATGATATTGCTTTTCTTTACCTACTTTGATTTTAAGTTAAATGTAATTTTTTGATAACTCATGGGACATTCCTTATGCATGAAACTTTAATATTTTGTTCGCCTATATTTTAGCTATTGGCTATTATTTTATGATTTGGATAAAAGTTCTTGCGTTCTAATGAGTGTAATAGTTTTTTACATACAAAAATAAAAAAAATGCAAAAAACCTTCATCAGGCATGGAATTACCCCAGACTGTTAAAGCACACAAACGTAAGTTGTACAGGGTATCCCGTTATATTTTGACCCCCCAGTTATATAGCGCCGTAATTATTAATGTTATAAAAAAAGATTAAATGCAAAACTTGTATTACTGTTTGCATGCTTTAAGATTTACCTGTCTAAAATAGCTAAATGTAATTGCAAATGTCAAATTTTGACACCAATTGTGTTATTTTAAATGAACCACCCTGTATATTGTTAAATGTTTGAATCGCCCTTTCCTTCCTAATTTCATAAATACCAAACACTTTACCTCTATCTATATTAGTTTGCAAGAAAAATGCAGAGGTCAAACTAGCAAAAGACCAATAAATCAATGTTTAACTTTGGTTTGTGCAAATTTAATGCATAAATTAATGAAATAAAAAATTCTAAAACAATTGCTGAATTTAAAAGAAAACTGTTATTGTCTTAAAGCATACATAAATAATTAACAAATTATAGTGTTTTTATTGTATTTAAAAAGTTCTTTTACCTATTAGGGTTTTTTAATTAGATTTTTGTGTCTTAAAATTTTGTGATTTCTATATTGTATTTTTTTTAGACAGTCTATATTAGGTTTTTTTCCTAAAATAAACTACCACCTCGATAAAATACTTATATTTACCCGCATAATCTCGTTATATTCGTCATTAAAAATCAGTAACTATCAAATTAAAATAATATTCACACTTCACACACCAATATTTTCTCACATACACAATACATAAAGTGTATGTTAACGGATCCGATATGCAGGGTGATTCATTAAAACCTCAAAAATGTTAAAACCATCTATAGTAATCTACCAAACAGATTTTAATGAAATTTGGTTCAGAGATCGACTAATATAAAGCTGAATAAAAAGTTCTGATTGAAATTTTTCATACTTTACAAAAAAAGTCAATAAATAGTACCTTATAAAAAGCAAAGTTAATTTAACGCGCTTTCTTTACTTCTTTCTGTAGAGACAAGTTTTTAAACTTATTTCTTTTTAATTTCTGAAACCTGCAGTATTAAGAGTAGAGATTTGAAATATTCAAATATTTGGATCGTTGGCCTTAGAAAGAAAGTTTCGTTTATTCGGCAAAAAATGAAAAAAGTGCTCGGATCCGTATTTTTACAAAATGTGCCGGTAAATAAATTTTTTTTAAAAGATTTATTGTAATTTAGTTGAGGTCAAGCCAAGAGACAATTTTTTGTAGAGCTTTAATAATATTCTCAGATGTTTAAGGTTTTGAGATTTTTGTGTATTATTATATAAACATAAACTTGAGAGATGCAATTATTTCCAAAAAAAAAAGAATTTTTAAAATGTGTTCCAACATTTACTGGGTCAAATGGAAAGAGGCCAAAGAGTTCATAATTTAAAGAAAGTATTCTTGAAACGAATTAGCCCACGAAAAATTACTAATACTTTAAAAATTCCTCACGCATCAGTTTTTAGAGTTCAACAAGAAGAAAATACCACCCACAAAAATAATCAGTAGTTCAAAGGTTGCACCAAAGAGACAACAATACAAAACATATAAATCTTGTTATAACATTATAAAATTTTGTAAAATTTTTCTGATAGAATTGAAGCGGTTTTTTGGCAGGGCTGTTACAATAATTGACTTTTCTTATGGCCATGTATTTTGGTGGGATGGGGCGTTTTATTCAGGTAGCACTTGGCCACTACTCTTTTTGGGGCACCTTTTAAATTTTCCTCAATCTGTTCTATTATTCAAACATATTAATTGTAAATTTTCAACTATAATTTAAGAGGATAAAATATTTTAAAAATTATTCTTTATATGTACAATGTGCCCCCCTTGGTAGCTCGAAGGTTAACTGCAACTTGTTAGTTGATTGGTATAAAAATATGGCGCTTATCATACATTTTATATTTACTAGCGGTTCTGGTTGACATTATTTTGACATCGGTTTAAAAACTATGACGTCCTATGAGAAGAGAATCGGAAGGATTAGAAAGACAAATACCTATTTCATCTCTAAAAAATAGTAAAATGTTTAAATTTTAAAACCAGGACCATTTCAAAAAGAAAACGTTTTATGCATGTGTCGTAACCTCATACACGGTAGTCATACAATATTTTTTTAGACAAAATATTTTTAAATGATTATAGTTTTTTTATTTTAAATGAAAAAAATTAGTTTAAGAATCAAACAAATATTACTTGTCAACTGGTTTTCTTTCCTATATTAATTTATTCAACTCCCAATTTATTGTAAGCAAACAATAATTATTAAGTTTATAGACGATCGGATTAACTCATTTATTTGGTTGTATTTGGTAAAGGGGATTCTGATAAACGTTTTAAAACAAAATGCGTGAGTGGGGCTCTTGCGGAGTGGATTTGGTGGAGGGAAAGGGGAAGAACAATGGTATTATTCCAATTTCCGGCCAAACTGAACGTCATAGAGTAAAAACTTTAATATAAAAGTTGTAGGCGGCGCAAAGATCTACAAATTTTGTATCTGTCACTTTTTAACATAACCCCAAAATTTTCGAGAAAAATGCAAAAAATCGTCATATTTTTATTTTCTTGTTTTTTATTTTTCATTTCCGCAAAAATAATTCCATTGTCACGAAACTTGGTCAAAATATACCACCCTGTGTCCTTAATGGCTAATTTTTTTTTGATAAAAAGGTTAAAAATTTTTTGAGATATTACTTTTCTTCGGTCCAAATCACTTTTTCTTCAATCAAAAATTCTACTCAGGAAAATTCTCGTAGTATTTTTTGACGTTACTCATTTTTTTTTTGCTTTGACATATACTTCTTAGTGGGATAATAAAACATTATAGTTAAAATTAAAAAACATGCTCAGAAATGCAAAAAAACAAATAATGGCTTTTGCAACAATGAATTTTTCAGCAAATGTTGATAGTTTTTTTTAATTAAAAAAAAATCAACAACCGATTACACCATCTATTAGTATGGAAAAAATTCAAACGAGACGGTATTTAATTTACTACGTTTACATGCGCCTAAAACCGGTTTTTATATAAGAACGGTTTTAAATAAAGTTGCTTTCTTCTTCATTAAAATCGTTTTCCAACAGCTGATCGATGTACAGTCAATCCTCTTACCTTACAGTTTCCCAAAAATTAAAACATATATATGGTTATATTAAAAAAAACCTTATATTGCATTTTTTTAAACGCAAACAAAACAACTAAGTTAAAAAAAATCCGGATTAAAACAAAATTGATTTAGTATTTAAAATTGTTCTAAAGGTATGTCTAGGAAAAACGTTTTCAAACCGTCATTTGTTTAAATGCGCTTTAAGAATACCCCATAAACAAAGTAATTGTTTGACTTAAAACTTTATTTTTGTGCAGTATTGCTATGGACATCTTATTTCGATTAATAAAGTGTCATGCACAAACAAAAATTATTTGTCGTAGAATTGATTGGTGCACTTATTTTTTATTTTATTTTAATAATTAAAATATATGTTTTTAATATATAATTTAAAATTATTTTTTTTAACTTATAAATAAATTTGAATATAAATTCCATGTCTCTATGAATGTAATTTTTATATAAAAAAAATAAGACATGAAATGAATAGGCCATTTTTTAAATAAATTATTTCAAATTCCGATTTTTGCTTTCAAAAATAGTATATTTTTCTAAATTTTTACAATGGATATTTATATTACTGGTTCACGAAAAATCAATAATTGTCGTTTTCAATATTTATTTATTTTTTAATTTCAACGGAAATTTTGCTGAGTAGAATTTTCTGACATTGCTCATTTTTCTTGTTTTGACATATACTTTTTGATAAGATAATAAAAAAAAATTATAGTTACAAAGAAAAAACATGCTCAGAAATGCAAAAAAAAACAAAAATCAAGAATCGATTACATCATTTATTTGTACGGAAAAAAATGCAAAAACGATATTTTTGTGTAGTATTGCTATAAGCTTAGAATGCACTTTTTTTGTTCATTTTAGTAAATATGTATTTTTTTATCTAAACTGCTTTCCTTTAAAAAAAAAACCTTTTTATTACCTTTTTTAACTCTGTTTAAATCAGGATAATACAAGAGGCGTATTTTTTCAATTTCTATCGAAATAATTTAGAAAAAGTATACTATTTTTGATTTATCTCTTTTACATAAAAATTACATTCATATAAGCAGGAAATTTAGATTCAAATTTAATAATGATAATAATAAACAATTTTTTTATGTATGACACTTTATTAATCGAAATATAGTGTTCAAAGCAACACTGCAAAAAAAATCAAGTTTTAGGTTAAACAATTACTTTGTTTATATGGTACTTTTAAAGCGCTTTTAAAGAACGGTTTGGAAATGCTTGTCCTAAACATGCCATTAGAACAATTTTAAATACTAAATCAATTTTATTTTAAACCGGAAAAAAAATTGTTAACTCAGTTGTTTTATTTGCGTTTAAAAATAATTTAATATAAGGTTTTTTTAATATAACAATATATATGTTTTAATTTGCGAGAAACTGTAAGGAAAGAGGATTGACAGTACAAGCTAGTAGAAAACAATTATAATAAGGAGAAAGCGACATTATTTAAAACCGTTCTTATATAAAACCGGTTTTAGGCGCGTATAATCATAGTAAATTAAAAACTGTCTGCTTTGTATTTTTTTCCGTACAAACAGATGTTATAATTGGTTGTTGATTTTTTTTTAATTGAAAGAAATTATCAACAATTGCTGAAAAATTCATTGTTGTAAAACTCATTATTTGTTTTTTTTTGCATTTCTGAGCATGTTTTTTAATTGTTACTATAAGTTTTCATTATCCCACCAAAAAGTTTATGTCAAAACAAAAAAAAATGGGCAACGTCAAATAATACTACCAAAATTTTCCTGACTAGAATTCGTGATTGAAGTAAAAGAGATTTGGACCGAACAAAACTAATATCTCAAAAAATTTTTATCATTTTTACCTGAAAAAAATTGCAGGTATTAAGGACACAGAGAGGTATATTTTGGCCAAGTTTTGTGAAAATGCAATTACTTTTGCGGAAATGAAAAATAAGAAACTATAAAAAAATCAAAAATATTGAAGTTTTTACTCTATGACGTTCAGTTTTGCCGGAAATTACAATAAAACAATTTTTCTCCCCCTTTCCCCCCACCAAATCCACCCCGCAAGAGCCCCACTCACGCATTTTTTTTAAACGTTTATTAGAAGCCTCTTTACCATTTCCACTCATCAAACTGCTGTTAAAAATTTTTTGTCTTTTATTTTAATTTTGTTGGTCTACTAGTTTAATGAGGGTCTTGGAATTTTGAACCCTCGTCAGACAAAAATTATCTTTATTCTTTTATTTTCCAAATATCATAATGTATTCTCAATCACTATTTTTATGACTGAGAAATATTGCCAAAAGAGATTAGTGGGATCAAGGTACCAAGATGTACCAAATAGTTAGGACATACTTTGAATTTGAATTTTTACATTAACTTAAATAAAAGTCCTAGTTTTGAAATAATTTCGTTGTTACAGCAATAGTACAAATAAAAAGACAGTAAATATCATTAAACAGAATTTTAGAGTATACCTACCTATAGTTATTTATTTACTCGATAAATTAAATGTCGTGACGAGTTAATTTATTATCTTTTAAGCTTACCTGGGCCATGAATGAGCTTTTCGATACACAAGACAAAGAAGAACAAACAAATTATACCGCATAATTATTAGTTACTTCTTTAAAAATTACAAAATATTACGTACGTTTATAAAATGGTATGTGAGCCGCCTATTGCAAAGATTTTGCCTGACCTTGGTGAAGCGAAAATATACTACTAAACCAATTGCTTATTCCCTCTCTAAAAAACTGCTGGTACTGCTTGAGATTATTATCAATTTTATAACTGTTTCTTACTAATAATTATGTACCTATAATTATTAATAAAAATACAATTGCGATTATTCTATTGTTCCCAATAAAAGGGTAATTAAATTATGGACCAATGGAACTTTATCGGCCCATATAGTAAATATTGCTGAAGGCTATAGTACAGTTGGTTTCACATAAAATGCGTACATGAAAAACCCAACTACGTTTTTTTTTTCAGTGTATTTAGCTATACCTACGCTTTTTAGTATGCACCTGGGGCACTATCTGCTAATTAAGATATTTCTATTATTGTTATAGTTTACCTATGATTTTTTAAAAAATTTAATTAACCTAGTTATTCAAAACTGCAACTCTTGGAGGATTATTTATTACTTTGTCAGTACCTAATTTACACTTCTTAGCAATACAAAATAGTATTTTTAAACAAGGCTAAAGAAAAACTCTTTGTATACACGAGCAAGGCAAGTTAGTGGACTCAACACCATTCTCAACTAAAAAGCCAGTTAACTCATTTTCGTTTTAGTATCCTTTGGCCTATGATCGGTGCCATATTGACACCAAACTGACATAAAATCCATGTTTTACTTGTCAATTTGGTTATAAAAATGGCAGCCACATAAAGCTAAAGGACACTGATGCGGTAGGAGTTAACTGGCTTTTTAGTTAAGAACGGTGTTGGTGGACGTAGTCAAAAGCGAACTACACAGAGTTGTTTATGCATGCGTTTTCATAAACAAACTAATTATTTTAATTTCATGTAATATAAAGATGAAAACATATTTAATGGCGATTCCATTTTTTTCAATAACCATTTCCAATCGACGTGGCATGAAATAGGTAAGCGAAATTTCAACAATATTCTTCGTCGTTAGAAACCAAATCCCATGCATTACGTATAGCGTTTAAATGGGCCCTCCAATTATGTTCATATATTTTGACTAATCTTCCCCAAATATTTTTTCGATGGGGTTAAGGTCGGGATTGTGGCCAAAGCAGCACTTCTATGTTTTGGTCTTGAAACCAGCGACGCACAGCATTAGCATTATTTGGATATAAAATATCAACTGACGGCACCATTACCCCTCCTAAAATTTCCAAATTTCTAACTGCGGTAAATCTTCCTTTAATTTGCCAGTAAACACCTAACCCTCTAGCAGACATTCAACCCCACATGTTCACTAAGAAGTGTCCTGCTCTATTAACCTGGTGGGTTGGGGTGTAATCGCTCAATAAACCGACTTCGAGGTGGGCAAGGTACTATCCGAAGAAGATTAAATTTTTTTTCATCAGTAAAAATCACCCTCTCCCAATAATCCTCATCCTCTGCAGAGTCTTTGAGAACAAAGATCAGTCGTGCTTGTTTTTGTTGTTCTCTCAAGATAGGCTTCTTTGCTGCAATGCGACACTTAAGTTCAGAATTTTTCACTCGTCTGCATGCTTTAGATCGGGAACCTGGAAAACCATTTATTTTGATGGCTTCGACAGCTGGAAAATGTGTTTTCTCGCAAATTATTCAGTAATTGTCCATTCTGTTCCTCTGTGCTCAACTTATTTTGCAAATTGGTACCCCGCTTTTGATCCAAAGACTGATGTTCTTGGCATTGATCGTTTCGAAATTCTAACCACAGTGGCTTTATTAATATCAAAATTTTCGGTGACCCTTCTTGCTGACCATCTATCTTGCAGTCGAGTTATTATCTGCGATTTAGTAAAGGCCGGAAGTTGCGAAACCATTTTCAACAAGCAATTTTGACTAAAGTCAAAAATTATGATGAAAAACAAACAATGATTGACTTAAATCAAAAATAAAATATGTCATGGTATATGACGGGTGCAAAACTGAATAGTGTGTAATGGCGCATCTACACGAAGAAAAAACGTTGTATTTTGTATTTCCATGTACGCATTTTATCTGAAATTAACTGTACATTAGCTGAAGACCCGGCAGCTTCGCTTGCAGTTTTACCCACTTTTTCCCGTTTTTCTTGCTTTGAATGACATAACTGTTGATCCCGATTTTGATAAAATAAATCCAGCCTATTTTCTGCCAAGGACCTCAGTAATCCAGCAGTGAAAATCTCATTAAAATCCATTCAATAGTTTTTACGTCATACTGGAACAAACAAACAGACAGACCAAAAATTCTAAAAATTAAATTTTTGGTATCTATATTGTCTGTTTAGAAGTCGACACCAAAAATTTTAAAAAATTATACAATATTTACAGAAATTCCCTATCTGAAGATTTATTATAATAAAAAAATTAATAAATAAATAGGGGCTTATTTATCAAAAACATAGTAACAAAATTTAACAAATAACATAGCAGAATGTATAAATGAACATTAACGTACAGAAGCAAAGCTTGTTAGTGCCAAGTCACAATTGGTTTAAAGTCACATTTAAGTACATATTTTCACAAACGAGAAGATAAGTTACAATCGAGAAATAAAGTCGAAATTCAGTTAAATTAGTCACAATTCAGTAAAACTTGTCACAAGGAATTGAGTTACATTTTCCATATATTTTACAGAACACAACACTTTGTTTACACATAACTATTTTTAAATTATTTGGTAAAAAGTTTATATTAATTTAAAAATTGATGGTATTTAAAATTCTTATGGGCGATTTCTTTCCTTGTTATTGGGATGTTCACGTCATTATTCTTATGTTTAGTATTGTATGGGTGAGAGATATCTTCCAATTAAAAAAGTGTAATTGCCTAATGTACATTAGCATCTTAATAGACAGTCTGAGGGATATTTTCTGTTCTTCTCGAAAATTATTTTTAATGCCGTTTTTGCAATACTTCAATCTCCGTTAAGTAGCAGCTAAAGCGTACGTCAACTAAGACTGAAATAATGAGTGGTAAATTATTTTTAGTCAGTCAGTTCTTATGTAACTTAAGATATTTAAAGCGAGTTACTATATATCTTAATTTTTTAAGTAAATATTTAGCATGTTCATCCCACCTCAATTGATTATCTATAATAACTCCTAAATACTTTATCCTATTAACTCTATTTTGATTTATATTAAGAATTGAATAGTCCGTTAAAGCATTGGCGTAAGAAGCAAAAGTTAAGAAGTTTTTGAATCCATTTACTTATTTCGTTAAAATCATTTTCTATTTCTGCTTTAAGCTCTTTCCAACTGTCGGCAGAGTAGAACATTACGCCGTCATCAGCAAAATTTGCCATGTTACTTTCGTTTTCAATTTTTTAAGAGATCATTAACATATATTATAAATAGAAGAGGCCCCAGCACCGTCCCTTGTGAAACACAACAAGTAACGTTCTTGAGGTCACTCTTAACACCATTTATTCCAGCAAATTGTTTCCTATAGTTTAAGTAAGACTTTTATAAATTTAAAGCACTCCTTGAACTTGAAGTTTTCGAAATAATCACAGAGCGCAGGTTTTTTATTTCTCTTTTCGCTTTCGTTCTTTGTGTGTTCCTTGTGGGATGCTCATCCAAGTTTGAATTATCGTTATTTCCACCCAAGATCTTTTTTATTAACTTCTTTTTTTGTTTTTAATTGCCTTAGGAGCATAATCCTATTGAAAATATTAACACTCCAGGACAAATCCGTATCAGGTAACTTGGATAAATATCAATGCGGAACGATGCCTATTTGTGAGTGTTTGTGGAAATCAAAGTGTATGATGGTGTTTAATGATGTTTGGAGAAGGTGACCAGTGAAACCACTGATGAGCCCACACTGGTTGCCCAGGGCGAAATATTGTTTAATCATTTCTTTTTTCGCTTTGGTCCTTTGTGTGTTCCTTGTGGGATGTTCATCCAACTTTGAATTTTCGTTATTTCCACCCAAGATCTTTTGATCTTTTGTTTTTAGATTCTTTTCGGTTGATGTAACTGATTTGGAGGTTTTTTTTCACTTCTTTTTTTGATAAATATGCCGCTTATTTATTTATTAATTTGGTATTTTTAGACGAGAATTCCCTCACATTCTTCTTCTTTACCTAATGATATAGGTACCTAGATAACTTTAAAAATTTTTCAGCATCAGACACAAACAATTTAAAACGGTAATAGGTATTGTAAAGTTACATGTAGGGAGTACCTACAATTTAAACCTCCCCTATGATCTCTATTTTACCCCTGGGAATTTTTGTAACCCCATAAATGGATTCAGGGGGTCGAAAAATCCCTAATTTGATACATAACACGCTTATATTTTATATCTCGTAATTGGTGTATTTTTGTAAATTGTATAATATAACCTCGTAGCAATCAAAATAGATCAAAAAAAGGTTAATTCGTATGGCAATTCTGACTTGAGGCATAATCTGATACCTCCCACCGTGAGTGCAACCGGACATTTTAAGACAGCACCGTTCTAACCTAAAAAGCCTGTTAACTCCTACCTCCTCAGTGCCCTTTAGCCTAAGTTGGCTGCCATCTTTATAACTAAATTGACAAGTAAAACATGGATTTTCCGTCAGTTTGGTGTCAATATGGTGCCGATCATAGGAGAAAGGATACTAAAACGAAAATGAGTTAACTGGCTTTTTAGTTGAGAACGGTGTTGTTTAAGATTGGCGCTTCTAATAATGGTTCAATTTTCTATATTACTGAAAGGGAACAGATATGTATATCGTTTTGAAGAGCATTAAATATGGAACATTTTCGTGTATTTAAATCAAGAATCACCAAACGGTTGCTAAGGGCTTTTGATCTTTAAAAATTATAATGGAAAATTTCAAAATTTTGGCCGTTATTAAAATCTGGAGGTTTTTGGTTCGCCTAAAAGTTAAAGCATTTAATAGACACTTAAAGTTAATTTTCAGTTTTATCAGCATTCGTATCCTTATCTCCATCGAGTCGACCAATCAAGCAGGTTCACTTTTAAAATCATGGCGAATGCGTGACAGCTCCAGCTGATTAAATAGACGAAAACCTCGTTAGGTACCATAAGGAAGTCGTAACATTACGACTGTCTGCATACGAAACGATGTTTTGATGCATTTGATCAGCTGGAGCAGTCATGCATTCGCCATTATTTTAAAAGTACACTTGCTCGATAGGTTGACTCGATAGAGATAAGGATGCCTATGCCGATGAACCCGAAAATTAACTTTAAGTGTCTAATATTACTTAAAAAACGATGTTAACTTTATTCAAAAGTAGTAGTAGTTAGCATTGGTTTGGAAAAGTCTCTACATTGTTATATTACATGTCGTTTTTAATGTATCTGTCTATTTTCGGCCCAATTTGACAGCTTACCCCTACTGGGTCAGTCACCTCTTTTTAATTTATACCCCTTCCCGTTCTGCGCTTAAAGTGAGGTTTTTGCTTTTGCACTTAAATATTAAATCTTTAGCGGTTGGGACAGACTCAATTAACTGTCAAATGCTGTCCCAGAATTCTGCCTTAGATAACCAATATTATTAACTCGTGGATTCTAGACTGCCTCTTTCCATCGGATTGGAAAATAGCAAAAGTTAGGTCTTTACCGAAGAAGAGTTTGCCTGAAGAATATAGCGATTTAAGGCCTGTAAGCATTCTCCCTTGTTTAGCAAAATTTTTTGAAAAAATATTTGATCTTTATATTAGAGAACATCTGGAAAAATACAAACTGTTGCCTGAACATCAATCAGGGTTCCGACCAGGCTATAGCTGTGTTACAGCATTAACGAACACAACGGATAATATTTTACATGAAACTGATGTTGGAAAAACAACGTCACTAATACTACTAGATTACTCAAAAGCTTTTAATTCTATTAATCACAAACTACTGTTCACCGTCCGGACTAGATTCATAAAGTTCATAATTTCATCCAGGTTCATAAAAAGTTCATAATTTCATTAAAAAAGCGCAAAAGTTCATAAAAAGTTAATTTTTTCAGACTTCCCACATGACGGGTATGACATGCCAGACTGATTTTGGATCATTTGCAATTCTTTTTGATAATTTGAATTTCTCCAGATTAGTCAGTTACTTAAAAACAAAATAATGTTCCCAATATGTTTTCATGAGAATAATATCAAAATCATTATGTCTATTTTCTCTTCCATGCATGTTAGTACTAAATTTGATGAGACCACCAACACTTGTTCTGAAAAAGAATTTCAAGCAAAGGTTTGCTATTGGTCTAAAAAGTGCAATAGAGTAATTTCTCAGCATTTCAAATGTATACTATAGAATATGACACTGCAGAAAATATTGTAAAAGCTCTGCTGAATATTCAAAAATTAGTAACGCTGGGTTCAGATGCACCAAAATTAATAATACCTAACAGCAAAAAGAAATGCTGTACTTATAGACATTGGAATATGTAATCTACATACTGTAAACCGAGTCTTGACGAGTTTCAAAATAATGCATATAAACTATTTTTTTTCGATAATAGACCTGAGCGAAGAGCTGATTTTGAAAAATGTCTGAATACAGTGAACATGCCAAAAAACAATTTTGAAAGCATATATCTTCTAGGTGAAAAACGCTTGGGTTAAAAGGGTAAGACATCACTATGAGGAAGAACTGAAAATTAAACAAGAAAAGATTAAAGAGGAAAAACGAGCAAAAGAAGAAAAGGGAAAACATGAAGAAATGGTTCAAAAAGAGTTGGAAAGAAAAAGTCGGAAAGGCAAAGTCTAAAGCAATATCGACATTATCCAAAGAAGAAAGAAGGAACAAGAAAAATAAATGGTTGGTTGCTATTGAAACGTTAAATGTAGCAGAAGAGCAGTTAAAGCAGGCCTTTAAAAACAAAGACTTGGTGAATGCGACTGCTGCACAGGCTGTGATTAAGGCAGCCAAAAGGTCTAATAAAAGAAAAATAATTTTTAGAAAAACAAACAAAAAATGTGTAAAAAGGTCAATAAGAAAAAAACTGGCATGTTGGACTAATTTAAAAAAAAAGTCAGACTTAATTTTTTTTAAACAAAATAGATTCAAGAAGGTTGAGTTTTAATAAGCACAAAACATATTTCCCTTCAGTAGAATCAGACGATTGCAAAACAACTACTCCTCTTGCTAATACCTCAGCAGGTTGAATTACCAACAGCACATCTGTTGCGTTCGGGTCACAATTTGATCTCTGTTTGCAGAGAGCACTGATATCTCGCTTGGAAACAAATCCAAAAAATGTTTAGAACGATCCATGAATCTTTTCTTTCTTTCTGTCTTCCAATTTGTGAATTACTTTTGACCTTGTTGGGTCTTCTCAGAACAACGTAGGTTTCCAGAAATCTCCAACTTTTCCAACAAGCCAAATATTTCTGGAAACCTGCATTGTCCTGAGGAGACACAATAAGAATAAGAAGGCAAGAAAAGATTCTTGGATCGTATTGGTATCAGGGTTTTGTGCATTTATAGATTAAATGTTGACCAGAACTTGACAGGTGTGCTGCTTGTAATTCAATACATATCAAGGAATTTGCCAGATGAGTAGTTGTTTAACAGTTATCTGATTATACTTGAGAGAAATGGGATTAATTTGTGTTTATTAATTTTTTAGTCATTTATTTAGGTGCAAAGTTTTTAAGAGTGTCTAATGTTCTAAAAGTTTTCTTTAATAAATATTTTTATGCACTTCAGGGATTAAATATGTACTTCTAATCCCTCTTTTTAGGGACCAAAGTGACACTTAATCCTTAAGGGATTCAAAGAAAATTAAATCCCTAAGGGATTAAAAATAAATTTAATCCCTCAGCTTAGGGATTAGAAGTAAATTTAATCTCTCAGGAATTAAAAAAAAACTAATCCCTGGAAAATTATAATTAAATTTATGGCAAGTCCAGCCAAACAGCACTTGCTCTTGGCCAAGATTTCATTCTTAGCACCCTTTCTTGTAGTTGACGAACCATTTGGCGTAGAAATAACGTCATTTTAACAAAGATCTTTTCCTATAAAGTCCATAAAATAGTATATAAACCTCCGGACTAAAGTGTCGTTTAATCCCTTAGCAAATTGTACCTCTCCCTACGGTCGGGCTACAAACCTTTCACCGAGGGATTAAATGTCTTCATCCAGGTTTTTTTTAACTTCTTTTTTGATTTTTACTTGCCTTAGGATTATAATCCTATTGGAAATATTAACACGTCAGGACGAATCCGTATCAGGTAACTTGGATAAGTACCAGTGCGGAACGATGCCTATTTGTGAGTGATTCAAAGTTGGAAATCAAAGTGTATGATGGTGTTTAATGATGTATGGGGAGGGTGACCAGTGGAACCACTGACGAGCTCACGCTGGTTACCCAGAGCGAAAATCGTTTAATCATTTCTCTCCGCTTTGGTTCTTTGTGTGTTCCTTATGGGATGCTCATCCAGGTTTGAATTTTCGTTATTTCCACCCAAGATCTTTTGATCTTTTGTTTTTAGATTTTTTTCGGTTGATGTAACTGATTTGGAGGTTTTTTAACTTCTTTTTTGATTTTTAGAAAGGGGATTAATTTGCGTTTATCAATTTTTTAGTTATTTATTTAAGTGCAAAGTTTTGAGTATCTAATGTTCTAAAAGTTTTCTTTAATAAATATTTTTGTGAAATTATCGATATTAAGCGTTCCATTTGTTTTCACCCCTGAATGAAGACACCCTTAAAGTGAAAAATGTCAGTTCTAGGGGGAGGCGATTTTGTGCATCAAGGTGGGTCTTAAAATTTAATATTTTTCACTCTCCTTAACGTAGTTTGGGTCAAAAAATTAAATTCGATTTCTTTCACCCCAAAACGCACAATAAAGTAGGAAGGCGATTTTGTACACCATCGTCAAAATTTAGCAATTTAATTTTATAGTTAACTAAAAGTTATGCAACTTTTGTAAAAGACTATTTTTTTGTAAAATGTATTATAACACAGAAAAGGGGGGGGGTTATGATGGATGACCCTGTACAAAATCGCCTTTCCCCAGAAACTGTAGGTATTTTTTGCGCAGAAACGGTGTTTTTAATTTTAAAAGGGTGAGGGAACTACGCCACAGATCTTTGGTGCTGTAATTAGGGCGCTAAAATTTTCCCTTCATTTTGTAAATATGTTTGGCTGAAATTATTAGTTTGAAATTCGCCATCTGACACCTCCAATAAAACGCTATATGTCGTGCATCATTGTTTGATAGATACATAGAAATTTCGTACAATTCATAATCGTGAATACACCCCCCTTGTCCTTATAACATCTCTAGGTTTTTAAAGCCGCAGTAGGCTTCAAAGATCTCCCCACTACTAACAAATGAATCGGACGAATGGATTTCCGAATAGTCAGTCAAAACCCCATGTCCTCGATAGCTCAGTTGGTAGAACATTAGACTGGTATTCTAGAGGTCCCGGGTTCAATTCCTGGTCGAGGAAAACTTGTTTCTGATTTATTCCCTCACCCTTTGCCTTCTACGCCACAAATCTTTTTTGTAAATTTATTACGGCGCTAAAATTTTCCCTTCATTTTGTGAAAAAAATAGTTGAAATAGTTCAACTTTTTGAGTAATACTAAATCTTGATGGTGCACAAAATCGTCCTTCCTCCAGAAACGACATTGTTAACTTTTAGGTGCCTTTTAAAGGTAAAAAAAGTCTGAGTTGAATTTTTTCATTCGTTAAAGATATTAAAAAATAATAAATTTTGACACCTATCTTGATGGTCCACAAAATTGCCTTTTCCCCAGAAACTGTATTTTTTCCGAATATTCGTAAAAAAATCTATTAATTTAAATATATAATTTATAATATACCCAATTCGCAAGATAACATTTTTTGCACATGATAGTAAACATTTTATCTTGGATTGATGTTAAGGTTGTTACTTTAAGGTTAAACAACTAACCTTCACTCTTAAGAAAGGACACAATTTGATCATGCTGGATTGATAGAAATAAATAAATGTTATGTAGTAGTTTTATAGAAATTATCAAAATATAAACACCTTATGAGGGACCAATTTAAACATTGAATCTAAAAAGTTGCATTGAAAATCAACAAAATCTTTTTTCGGTACATTTCTTTTTCAGAAAGATTTTAACCGAATTTAATTAATATAATATTGAAATGTTTTAAATCTTTTTTATTGGAAACAAGCTGCATTGAGCTCCAGCAATTCAAGATGGCGACGGCCTTTGTATAACATACTTATATCTGAAATATTTTTTACTTTGGTTTCATCGATTGTTTTTGGTTTTATAAAAAATAGTAAGTAAATTGAACAAAAAGTTACATTTTTACTTTTTCTCCCTCTCCAGAAGTGGTGCACTCCATATTGAACTCATTTAGAAAGAATAGTAGACCCGCAGTTTTCATTTTGGCGGAAAAAATATGGCAATTAATCGAAAAAATCCGTTAAGTTTAAAAAAAAGGCCGCCCGCAGTTTTTCAAAAAGAACAAAAACAATTTGAAAACCTTCAAAAGGGGAGTTTTAAAATCAGATAATTATTATCAAAATCGTTATAAAAAAAAACGTGACATAAGAAAGACAGGAAAAAAGTGAATCTTAAACTAGTTGAACAGAACATTAGCACACAACTGATGGGCATAATTCCCAAAGGAGGTTTTTTTCAAGGTCCACAAGTTCAAAGTAAAAGAAACAATGAAGCACCGGGAGAAATTTTGAAAGTAAGAAAACTCAGTATGTTTTCATATATACTTTTGGATACAGATAGAATGGTTTTTAATAGTTTACATAGCACAGAATGGTTTGAAATCTCTCTATGGGTAAAAATAGGCTCATTTAAGTTTGCCCCCCCCCCAGATTTTCTCAAAAATTTGTATGCCAAAATTTTGCACATATTTTGCACAATTTTGCACACCACAAATCAAATTTTGCACACTTTCCTACGAGAAACTTCAGTCAATATTTTTCAAAAATTATGATGTCATTTGAAAGGTCTTATTTTGCACAATTTTGCACACCCATTTAAAAATTTTGCACACCTCCCTGTAACCCACACGAGGGTTCTGAAAATATCAAGTTTGCCCCCCCAGTCAATATTTTTCAAAAATTTGGTGTCGTTAGAGAGGTCCTATTTTGCACAACCAATTTAAAATTTTGCACACCTCCCTGTAACCCACACGAGGGTTCTAAAAATATCAAGTTGCCCCCCCCCAGTCAATATTTTTCAAAAAGTTTAGTGTCGTTAGAAAGGTATTATTTTGCACAATTTTGCACGCCCATTTCAAAATTTTGCACACCTCCCTGTAGCCCACACGAGGGTTCTGAAAATATCAAGTTTGCCCCCCCCCCAGTCAACATTTTTCAAAAAATTTGGTGTCGTTCGAAAGTTCTTATTTTGCACACCCATTTTACTTCGGAAACTTCACCCGAAGTCATTCATAATAAATAAAACTAGGCATTACTAAGCGACATTTCAATATATTACATAAAAGGCCTTCGCGCGTGGTAGTTGTAGGTACGCACGCATTCCTCTTTACGGCACGTACAACCTCCCGCCTCCCGCGGATACCTGTCGCGAATTCAGATATAGGTGCATATACCTACCTACCAGTTACTGGGAGGTGTGAAAAATTTGAAAATAGGTGTGCAAAATTAGGCTTCTCGAATGACATAAATTTTTTGAAAAATATTAACTGGGGAGGCCAAACTTTTTTGAGAACGCTCTTGTGGGGTGCAAAATTTGAAACTAAGTGTGCAAAATTGTGCAAAATAGACCTTTCGAATGACACAAAGTTTTTTGAAAAATATTGACGGTGGGGGGGGGAAAACTTGTAATTTTTAGAACCCTCGTGTGGGTTAGAGAGAGGTGTGCAAAATTTTAAAATGGGTGTGCCAAATTGTGTTAAATTAGACCTTTCTAATGACACCCATTTTTGAAAAATATTGACGGGAGGGGGGCAAACTTAATATTTTCAAAACCTTCGTGTGGGTTACAGGGAGCCGTGCAAAATTTTAAAATGGGTGTGCCAAATTGTGCAAAATAAGACCTTTCTAACGACACCAAATTTTTGAAAAATATTGACTGGGGGGGCAAACTTGATATTTTCAGAACCCTCGTGTGGGTTACAGGGAGGAGTGCAAAATTTTAAAATGGGTGTGCCAAATTGTGCAAAATTAGACCTTTCTAATGACACCCATATTTGAAAAATATTGACTGGAGGGGGGAGGGGGCAAACTTAATATTTTCAAAACCCTCGTGTGGGTTACAGGGAGCCGTGCAAAATTTTAAAATGGGTGTGCAGAATTGTGCAAAATAAGACCTTTCTAACGACACCAAATTTTTGAAAAATATTGACTGGGGGGGCAAACTTGATATTTTCAGAACTCTCGTCTGGGTAACAGGGAGGAGTGCAAAATTTTAAAATGGGTGTGCCAAATTGTGCAAAATTAAACCTTTCTAATGACACCCATTTTTGAAAAATATTGACTGGAGGAGGGGCAAACTTAATATTTTCAAAACCCTCGTGTGGGTTACAGGAAGCCGTGCAAAATTTGAAAATGGGTGTACAAAATTGTGCAAAATAAGACCTTTCTATCGACACCAAATTTTTGAAAAATATTGACTGGGGGGGCAAACTTGATATATTCAGAACTCTCGTGTGGGTTACAGGGAGGTGTGCAAAATAAGACCTTTCAAATGACATCATAATTTTAGAAAAATATTGACTGGGGGGGGGGGGCAAGGTCAAGTTTGCCCCCCACAGAAAATTGACTGTAGTTTCTCGTAGGAAGGTGTGCAAAATTTGATTTATATCTCAAAAGTGTAAAAAAATTACAGAATGGCGGCATCCGCCATATTGATTTTCTTCTTGAACAATATAAGTACCTCCGACACTCAGAGCACTCCAACGGTAACACTTTTCTCAAAATCGGCTGAGCGTTTTGGTCTCTAGGATGGGGACAATAACTCGAGCATTTTCCAGGTTTACGGGCGTTTTTCACAAAGTGTCATGAGCTTATACATATGTAGCTCATCTTTTTTTTTCTTTGAAGATTTTTCTGTAACATACCGAAAAATAAAATATATTTCACCGTTTGTTCTTTTTTCATCAGCGATTTTAGGAAAAATAGCATATTGAAAAAAAAGTTTTTCAAGGTTGTGAGCCAATTTTTTCAACTGCATTCAATAGCCTGGTTCTCTACCTAAAAACTGGTGTACTGGAAGTACAAGTTAGCTACTCGAATACAACAAAATGGGCAAAAAACTGATTTTAGTAAAAAATCCCTAAAATCTGAAACCTCCAACTTTCAACACCGATTCTCTGAAACCGTGGGTCGGATCAAAAAGAGGTCTACGTTGATCCGGGAGAACAGATCTACAACATATCAAACGCTCAGCCCATTCCAACCGAAAGCCAGTGGCAATGCTAAGTTAACGAGGTCCAAATAAACTTGAATATCTTGGATAAGATAAAAAATAGTCCCATGTTTAGTATTAGTAGTATAGTGAAAAGCGTATTTTTTAAGGATTTAGAAAATTAGATAATATACGGGACACCCTGTATAAAAGGTTATACATTTTTTGAAGGCGCTTTTTTTACCTAAAATGAAGCTATATAATTTAAAAAAAAAATCCCATAGTTCTCCCTAAAAATCCATTATTCCAGACTTTTAGGACACACTGTATATATTTACACAATATATATCACACATTGTGTTACAAAAAAATTAGATATCTAAATTATTTATTTTTAAACTGTAATATTTTTTTCCATTCATTGCTTAACATAGTTGCGTTAACTGGATGATTTGCTGATATATTATTATTATTATTATATTATTTCTTTATTGATAAAATTAAGAAATTAATTATTATTAATAAAAATATACAGGTGTGTTTAGTATACAAAAGTCATTTAATATTAAGTTTGGCATTTTTGGGATATACTGTGGCTCTATTTAAAGTTACCAAAATATATAGCTACCAAAGAAAGTTAAATAAATGTTATTTTAATTTCTTTGATAGCTACCCGTTTTAGTTGCGGTAGTCCACGATTTAATATTTAAGAAAAACATGGGACCTAATACATAATCTTAAAATTAGCAGAAGAACAAGGAAGGCATTTGCCTCGTCTACTTTGTTCATAAAATCAGCCAGAAAAGCAAAAGTTAAAACTAATTTATATCACTGAATAACGCACTGTACCTTATTTACTCTCCCAAAAGATAGAGGTGTACAGGGTGTCCCATTTTCGATGGGATTCAATGGGAAACTCCGTTGTTATTGAAGATAGAGACATGCGGTTTTCGCATTACTGTCTTACTTTTTTGAGCGTTAAAAAATGATATTAACAGATTTATCCTGTCCCTTAGAGATTTTGAGCTACAGGGGAAAATTGAAAAATGGTCGGAATTACCAATTCATGATATCTCCCTTAATTTAAGGGATAATTAAGTTCTGTAAAAACATGTCTGTGTCAACCTTTTTAGAAAAACACAACGCCCAGGAAACACCGTTATGTGGAAATAACGTAAAATTTACATAACAGATTTACCTTGTTATGCAAATTTTAGGTCACAATAAGGTAAAATTTACGTCACATTAAGTTGCAAAAACTCTGCATAATACCATGCGCAAAGCCCACCTAATTGTTACATAAATGTGATGTAAATGAAATGATATACCATTTACATAAATATTACATCCATGTTATGTAAGAGTTAAGTAAAAACTACGTAAATTTTACATAACAGGTTTACCTTGTTATGCAAATTTAAGGTCACATAGAGGTCACAATTATTTATTAATAAGGTAAAATTTGAGTCGCATTAATGTGCGAAAACACTGCATAATGCCATGCGCAGAGCCCACCTTATTTTTACATAAATGTGATGTAAATAAAATGACATATCTCTTACCGTTTACCTTGGTATGTAAATTTAAGGTCACAATAAGTTATTAATAAGGTAAATTTTAATTAAGCAGTGGTAATTTCTTTAATCTTCATAATATTTTTGTAAATTTTAAAATTTTAATGTGACGTAAATCGCATTATGGAGCGTTTAGCTAATTTAGACGATATAAATATTATATAAAATATAAACTTAGGTTTCAATTGACTATATAATAATTATGCAAAATTTAGGACTTTAATTTAAAGTAAATTATTTTACAGGGAATTTACATGACTTAAATAGCATAATTAATACATAAAATGTGTTATGTAACAAATATGTAAAATTGTAAATATAAAGTTAAGGTTTAACCTGTTTAATAATATTTATGTAAATTTAAAAATTTTGATGTGACGTAAATCATGTTATAGAGCGTTTACGTAATTTAGATGATATAACTTCTACGTAAAATGTTTTATGTAGTAGCTAGGTAACATTTCAATTGTAAACCTACGGTTAAATTGATTATATAATAATTATGTAAATTTTAGGTCTTTAGTTTGATGTAAATAATTTTAGAGTAAAATTACATAACTTAGATGACATAATTGATGCATAAAAATTTTTATGTAATAATTATGTAAAATGTCAAATGTAAACTTAAGGTTCACACTGTTTCATAATATTTATGTAAATATCAAAATTTTAATGTGACGTAGATCATGTTATAGAGCGTTTACGTGATTTAGATTAGATACATAAAATGTTTTGTATAATAGTTATAAATAAAGTAAATCATTTTTATGTAACGTTTACGTAAATTAGATAACTTAAATATTACATATAATTTTTTATATAATAGGTATGTAATATTTTTTATTTAAAATGAAGATCCAATTATTTAGGTAATTTTAACGTAAATTTTAAGAATTTATTTATAAAGTAATATTATTTACGTAAAATTAACACGACTTATAATGACTTAAATTTAGAGTCAAAGTTTTGACGTAATTTTAATTTTTTTATAAAAATATTTTTATGTAAGATTTACCTAAACATAATGTAACATTTTTTACATAAATATATGAACCCTAAATTTAAATAAATATTAGATAAAAGTCGCAAGTGTGTTTACTGGGCGATCTTCTTGAAATTTTAATTTTAATCCGACGTTTCTTTTCGTAGACACCATCGTCAGGATCAAAAAGTTACATACGGACCAAAATGTTTTACCTAATATTTTAGTATATTTTTAAGTTTGTTTGATAATAAAATATTTTATTTTATAATATTTTGATGTTTCGATCCCGAAAAAAATCATCTTCAGTGCATTTTTTTCTGGTAGGGCCCTGTACCATTTCATTATATTTTTTTTGAGACCATTTATATTTAACTTCTATAAAGTAGAACCAAGATATATTATGTGAATATACTGGGTGAAACGAGAAAATCCGAACAAATTGTTTTTTGCTATAACTTTATCAATTTCAATTAAAAAAAAACTTTATTGAAATGACCAATAAGCCTTTTGAAAAAAAAAAACATTCGCTTTGCCGCCCTATTTAAATCGAAGATGGCGGAGAAAATCAACTGCCCGCCTTTTTTAAACCCCTCTTTTTGTTATATGTTGCCATTTTTTTCTAAATATATTGTTTTGTATGTCGAAACGTAACATTTATATCTAAATAAAAAACAAGTTTGAAAAAAGGTGCGTATTTGATTTTATGCGCCATCTTGGATTTAAATATGGCGCCAATACAGTTTTTTTTTATTGAAATTGGTAAAGTTATAGCAAAAAACAGTTTGTCCGTTTTTTTCAGTTCACCCGGTATGTTCATATTATATATCTTGGTGGTCCAGGTCTACTTTATAGTATTTAAATATCTCAAAAACCAACACATTAAAATGGGACAGGGTCGTATTAGAAAAAACATGCACTAAAGATGATTTTTGTCGGGATCGAAATTAAAAAAAAATATATTTTATTATCAATCAAACTTAATAAAACCCAAAATATGAAGTAAAACATTTTGGTCCGTATTTAACTTTTTGATCCTGATGATGGTATCTACGAAACTAAACGTCCGATTAAGATTTCGGAAAGGCCACTTTGTTTTTCTAAAAAGGTTGCCACAGACATGTTTTTACAGAGCTCAATTATCTCTTAAATTAAGGGAGATATCATCAATCATCCGACCATTTTTCAACTTTTCCCTGTAGCTCAAAAACTACTATTGACAGAATAAATCTGTTAATACCATTTTTTAAAACTCAAAAAAGTAAGGCAGGCGAAAACCGCATGTCTCTATCTTCAATAACAACGGAGTTTCCCATTAATTCCCATATAAAATGGGACACCCTGTACCTAAAGCTTCGATTTACGCATAATACCCAGTTCTATTTTTTCTAATTTTAATGCTTTTCCGCCTCTTGTTATTTTCAATCGAAAATTTTTTCAAACTGATATATTCGTACAGATTTGACAGATGAACTTGAAACGTTAAATTTAATATCGACATAACAAAATTTTGGCAACTTTGGAACAAAATATAAACAAAAATTTGATGGAAATTGAGTCCCAGACCAAGTGACACAGGAGGAGGAAGTAGGGTGGTAGTGGAAAATCTATTAAAACTAACTAAAACTAGGCAAACTTTTTCTTAAAATAAAGAGGTGAAGGGAATTTTGTAGATTTTACTTTTTTAGGCCCAATTATTCAGACTTTTTAGAAAATTTGTTGATATATTGCTTTAATAGTTGGGCAGGGAGCTACAGTGGCGACAAAATGGACGATGGACTGACAGAGAGAGGGTTTGCAAAAATTTGTAAAAAACGTTGTATTTCTAGATCTAGAGTAGATTACTATTGTTGGATTAATGTAAAATTACTTAAAGTTATTTGTTAAATTTTGCTCGGAAATCATTGGGATATAAAAAAGAAACTTACTTTAAATTGCCACAACCTAAATTTTGATTGTTCAAGATTCTTCCGTTAACACTACTCATTTTCTTGGCGTTAATAATTAATTAGTAGGGCGGGCTTTAAAATTTCGGACTGTTTTGATTTTCTAATAACTTTTTTTTAATCGATTTTTATGAATGTTAGTTTTTAGGAAAGGTACTTAAACAAATTTTATAATTTATTGACAAAAAACGTCATATGTGAAAAATTCAAGATGGCGGAAAAAATTCAAAATCATATTTTTTAAAAAAGAGCTGCAACTTTTTTTTACCACCCTGTATTTTTTTGTATAAAAGTAAGAAAGCACATGCTATTTCACGTTTAACGAAGAACGACTCATAAAATTCGGTTTACTTATACAAAAGTTACGTTTGCTCAAATTTCCTCTAAAATAATACAGGACTTATTCTAAACTTCAAAAAATGTTTTTTTATAACTATAACAATTGTTCAAAATTTACGATTTTTATATAAAAAATGTCAAATGTCAAAAGTCCAAGATGGCGGAAATAGTATAAAACAAGATTTTCAGAAACAGATATGCAACTTTTTTGTTTTTGTTGTGTTAACTGTTTTAATAAAAATTAGAAAGCCTTTACCATTCGACGTTTAACGAAGTATCACTCATAAAATTTAGTTCATTTATGCAAAAGTTACGTTGACTCAAATTTCCTCTAAATACAGAACCTGTTCTTAACTCCAAAATATTTTTTTTTTTATACTTTTTAATTTTGTATCGGATTTTTATAGATTAAGACTTTCTGCAAAGAAAATTGAACCAAATTTACGATTTTTTTTACCAAACATGTCAAATGTCAAAAGTCCAAGATGGCGGATATAGTTTTCATGTGTCAAAGCTATGTTAAATGCAAAAACTAAAGGCGTCCTCTAACGTTTTGACATTGTAATTAAGTTTTTGTTTCCATAGCCTGCTTACTTGGTTTTTTTTTCAGTGGCCTGCTTACTTTTTGCTTTTATTATAAACTTGTGAATATTTCGAATCGCAGAAAAATATGACAAAATAGAAAAAACCAGCATTTTTTTTATAAAAAGGTCATAAAAATATGTCTTCAGCTTTTGTCACTTTCATAAACCACCAAGCAATAAAAATTAAATCTTTTTTCATAAAACCTCGTTAAACGTCAAATAGCAAAAGCTTTCTTATTTTTATTAAAAGAGTCTATAAGATGCTCACAAAATTGCAGATCGGTTTTTTAAAACCTTATTTGACTATTTCCGCCACCTTGGACTTCTGACATGTTTGGAAAAAAAAATCGTAAATTTGGAACAATTGTCTTTGCAAAAAGGCTTACTCTATAAAAATCTGATAAAAAATTAAAAAGTGATTTTAAAAAACATTTTTTGGTGTTAAGAACAGGTTCTGTATTTTGAGGAAATTTGAGTCAACGTAACTTTTGCATAAATGAACCAAATTTTATGAGTGAAACTTTATTAAAAATTAGAAAGTTATTTAAAAAAACAATTTTTGATATTTAGAATAGGTTCTGTATTTAGATGAAATTTGAACACATGTAACTTTTGTATAAGTGAACCGAATTTTATGAGTGGTTCGCCATCTTGGATATTTGACATATGACGGTTTTTGTTAAAAAATTATAAAATCGGTTTAGTGACCTTTCCGAAAAGCTTACACTGATAAAAATCGGTTAAGGAACAAAAAAGTTATTAGAAAATCAAAACAGTCCAAAATTTTAAAGCCCACCTTATGATATATAACCACTAAAGATTTTGATTTTATTATTTATATCAAAATTAGCAATCACTTACTTACTTTAAATTGACACAACCCAAATTTTGATTGTTCAAGATTCTTCCGTTAACACTACTCATTTTCTTGGCGTTAATAAATATTAATATATAGCCACTAAAGATTTTGATTTTATTATTTATACCAAAAGTTGCAATCATGTTTTATATGAGAATTTATTATAAACACTTTTGGAAAAGTACAACTATTTATCAGTGCATTCATCTGCGCATGAGAATCATAAGTTATTGTCCATCCTTTACCTACCACTCTGTTTTACATATTTAACCAAAGTCGTTTTTTTTTACTAAATCGCTAAATGGAGCTTAGCGAGTGATTTAAAAACGCGAGTTAAAAATACACAGTTTAGCCGCGAGTTCTAAACAATAGCCCTCGGAAACTAAATCCTTTTAAACACAAAACTTAACTTTGTCATACATTACATTGACAAATTGTTTTAAAACTGTTTTAAAATATCCGTAAAATAATTTAAAATCTAAAATTATCTTTGCTCTTTTGCAACATTTGATCGACTTATCAGAAGGTGGGAAAATACTGTGATAAAATATAAAAATTCATCAACTACACAGAACGCACTTCCGTTTTGAAAACAAATATCCACAGATTTAATTTTAAACAATCTTACCTTAACCTGATGTTACCAATACCAAAATTTTTAACCACAAACTTCAAAAATATTGATTGTGACAGATAACTGATCAGTAATTGTAAATAGGTTTTTTATGTAGGCAAACTAATTCCTTTACTTGTAGTAGTAGAAAACTAAATATACCTTGACTTGAACTTTACTTTTTCACATATGCAAACTTAATTTTAAAGTACTTTTAATGTATATTTTATCGTATAGCTTTACCACACGTTTACATCTAATAAATCTCTTATTTCTGTACTGAATCGATTTTGATGGTATCGTTTCTACTGTATTCCTTGGATTCTTGGTTAAACAAAATTAACGCCATCTAAAGCGAAAAAACCGGAAAATAACCGCAGGCAAAGGTATGAGTATCAAGCTAAAATTCAAAAATAATACCTTGATGAAGTATAGTTTTATATTTCATTCGAAACCACAAAAAGTCTTTCAGGTCAGTTCGTTTTAATATGTGTACATACCTTTTGTTAATTTTTACACCGCCCGAGTCACCCGATTGATTCTCGATTTTATCGCAACACAAGTTTAGAACACTTGCAGTACTTCCCATTTAGTTTTTTGTTTATTAATTACTTGCTATTATTACTATTACGCACTCGATATAAGTAACCGAACTGGATTTATGCCACTGTAAATGTAATTTTTGATTATTAGACCACAACAAATTAAAGAATGTTATAATAGTTCAAAAAATATTCTTTACTGTATTTGCTATATTGTTTTCATTTTATTGAAAAAGTGAAATACTAAAACAACACAAACACAGTCGCTTACAAGCTAGGAATGACGAAAGCTTTTTATTCATTAATTATTAACCACTCTCTCCAATTACTATTGTAGATATTTTTAAACGCTTAGAATATTGTTTTGATCATAATATTCTGTGTTCATCCTGTTTCTTTACAACAAAAATATATATATAAAAAATATATAAAAATATTTTCGATTTTTAATTTTGCATAGTTAGCACCACCAAATAAATATACCTTGACATTTTGGTGTTGGAATCACCTTTACGGTATCAATTTAATTCTGGGGACATTTCTTTGGAAACACGGCATACTTAGGTACTTCAAGCATTTGTTTGCCCAACCCCCATATTTTTATTTGACAGCTAAAACCATTTTACTAGTGTGACTTTTGACGAACTTTCTGGCAGCGAGTCTGCTCCTAAAGAAGCACCTAAGACACCGACTCAACTGTAGCAAAAGTCAAAAGAAAGAGCTTTGCAACGATCAGTTTTTCTAAGGAGCTAAGGAACAAAAGCTTAAAATTCAACCAAATACCTAATAAATAGAATAATGACTTTAGATTTTTATAAGTTTTGCTCTTACATAGGTATAGAAAAAAATACGAATATCTATAGAACTACTTTTTAGAAATGCATGAGCGATACCTTGTTTAAAATGTTTTTAAAGACGTTTTAAATGATGTGTCATATGACACATTTTAAAAATAAATTTTTTTTTTTTTCAAAAAAATATATATTTTTGGTCAATATTTTAGTGAGATACTGACCAAATTTTAAGATGGAGAAATTATGGGTTTAGGTACAAAAATAAAGTTTTTATTACACATATTTGGTTTCTCTTGGTTTTTGTGAAACTTATTTCGTTCCACGGTGAACTACTTTTTAAAATAGATAAAAACCTGCATATTCATGTTTTAGCTAGGCCAGTTTGCGGCGCACTTACAGGTTTAGTATTTTGTCAGGACTCCCCTGCTCGCAATATGCATATATAGTTGTGTCCAACAAAGTGTTGCATATGTATAATATATAAAATATGTGCTTTGCAACTTGCCTTCTGTATAGTAGCAAAGCGCAAGCGTTGTAAAACACTTTATTTAACACCATTGTAAATATATTGGCACTAGTTACAAAACATATGAATGAAAACAACTCCAATCTAACGCTCATATAGGTTTATTATTAAACTAACACACAAGAATACATTATTATTGAAGGAAAAAAAAGCAGTGTGATGGGTGAGCTTGGTGATCTGCACACATTTTTTCAAAGCGGGGAATAAGGCTTGACACTGCCACTCTCATTTCTTGCTCCACGTTGATCTATGAACGATATTTGCCCTTTATCACAGCTACAGCTGAAAATCCAGCTTCGCATAAATAGGATGTTGCAAAGGGGATTAGAATCCTCAAAGCTTTTAAACTTAGAGCCGGATATTCATTTTTGACGGATACCCAAAACTCCACCAAATCAGAAGGAGCAAATTTTGATTTTAAGCTGTTGTCGCAAGTGAGTTCGATAAGAGTCTCTTTTTCTAGTAAAGTGAATTCTGGTGGAGATTGTGCATGGAAAGGATCTTGAATGAAGGTGTTCGGTGAAAAGGGACAGCAAGTCTTGAGAGATAGCGAGCTCATTAGAGGCTGAGAATTTATTCAATTCTGGAAAACAATCTTGACCGCCATCTTCATTAATTTTTCTTATCCTCAACTGCAGTTTTTTCCTAAATGCTGTAATTTTCTCTGATAGTTTCAAGATATGTATGTTATTACCTTGGAGAGACAGATTTAAGGCATTCAGTTTGTCAAATATATCGCACAAATATGCCAGTTTTAGCAAAAAGTCGGGATCCTTAAAGTATCTGGAGCTTGCATGACCTTCCTCTTCCAGGAAAATGTGAATTTCTTCTTCTTTCCACGTGAAAGCCATCGTGCACTGGAGTAATATAGCAGCGCAGTGTGTTCAGCTCCCAGGTCCATACAAAGAATTTTGAATAGTCTGGTTTTTAGCGGACTTGTCAAGAATTTGAAACAAGTCTTGAGCCTTTCCGCTTTCATCGATACTTTTGCAGAAAAGAAGGTCTTCAACAATAATGTCGAAACTACTTTTTTGGGTTTTTCGCCACTAAGTTAAGGAAATTTTTTTAAAAATATGTTAAAACCCACTGCGTAAATTCCTAAAGAAAATTTGTTTGTTTGTCAGTGGTTTTTAAATAAGATAAAAAATTTGCCTACACACACGCAAATCCTAACTAGAATCTAAGTACTTATCTGACGTTTCGGCAGAAATTCTACTGCCGTTATCAAAGAATTTTATTCTTTTCAAAAACTTTTTTCGATTATTTTTTAAAATATCTGTCTGTTGAAAAGAATAAAGTTCTTTGATAACGGCAGTAGAATTTCTGCCGAAACGTCAGATAAGTACTTAGATTCTAGTTAGGATTTGCGTGTGTGTAGGCAAATTTTTTATCTTATTTAAAAACCACTGACAAACGAACAAATTTTATTTAGGAATTTACGCAGTGGGTTTTAACATATTTTTGAAAAAATTTCCTTAACTTAGTGGCGAAAACCTCAAAAAAAGTAGTTTCGACATTATGAATCCAGTAAGCGTACGTAACAAATAAGGTGTGCATCTTTATTATTGTCATTAGCCTCATCAAGTTGCAGACCAAATTCCTTGTCTTTCATTTTTTCTATCATTTGATCATTAAGATCTTCAGCTATATGATGGATTCCTCGACTAATAGTGTTATTAAATAAAGGTACCTTTGAAATTAGTTTTCCCGCCGATTCTCCTATCATAATGTTAACCATGTCGACAGCAGCCGGTAAAATAAGTTCTTCTGCGATGGTGTGAGGTTTCTTGCACTTCGCCACACTGTATGCCACTTTGAAAGAGGACAGCAGTGCGTTGCTAGGTACTAAAGTTTGTTGAGTAAACACGTTCTTTTCGCGTTCGCGTGACTTTCCAACGATCGTAGGATGAATGTTTTCGAGATGTCGTTTTAGCTTACTTGGGAGCATATTTTCGACCGCTAGAATTTTCAAACAGAGCACACACTGCGGTCTTTCCTCATGATTTACTTCTACTGAAGTAAAACCAAAGTTTAAATAGCTATCATCGTATTTGCGATGTTTCCTTCTTTTTACTCCTCCGTCACTTGTCGATGCTTGATCACTCTGTTTCGATCTATCAATTTCCTTATTTAATAAAAATCTTTCGATCTTGTGACTAACTTTTTACGAAAAAATGAAGCAATCGATCCGATATTGGAACGTTTATGTGTCCTGAGTTCGTAAATTACAACACTTTGTATCACTACTAAAACTCTCTATTACTACTTCTATTTATCATAACAGTTCAACCGCTTACAATTCCTCTTACGGTAAACTAACCTAGCAAAGCGGACTAGGGCGACTTAAATACTGTCAAAGAGCGCTCGCGAAAATTCTCGTCGAGCAACGCGCAGGTCAAATACGGGCTTCTGGAAATTCTAGAAACTTGCTCTGCTCTCTCGGACTCGAGGCTCGATTAATAGTGCATGCGGCGCCGGCGTTGCCAAACGTTGTCAAATTCTACCTTATCAGGATCGTCTGTCGGCGCTCCTGGTTTCTTCTCGCGGCGCCCCGGGGCGCCGCTGCGCACATTTTGGGAACCGCCATTAAGCTCAACAAGTAGACATGGGAGTATGTATTTTGAGGTGTGAGTACGTGTTTAAAACTGAAAAAAATATAAATTTTGGTATGTGTTTAGTTTTTTGGAAAATCGTGACTAAGGAGGTACGGAAAAACAATGTCTGAAAACCAGGCAAAAGAATGGTAGGTACAATTATTCAACTAAGTGTTGTGATCCATTAGAAACTAGAAAACATTCAGGAAAACTTAGAAATGTTACTAAAGCCGTGTGCAATCACTTAGATATAAAGACTTTAAAAAATGCTGAATCCCCTGAAGAGGGCTAACTTTTAATTTACTATTTTTTGTACAAAACTAAACATTTACTTATTTTTTTCTTGTTATATAGACAGAAAATTTTAAATATATTTTTTAAAAATATCATTTTTGATTTATTCTCTAAACTCTTTTATAAATGTTTAACAATGCGACGTAAAACTGATACAATTCTTTTTTTTAGACCTTCAACATAATCTAAACCCCAATTTTAAAGTCGAACCTAAGGTTGAACCAGACCAGTGTTTAAAGCTACTTAACCAACCACTTGAGCTTTAAGGAGAATCTCCAATTAAAAGGGAAATATTGGCAATGCAGAAAGCGGAAAAGGTTAAAACTGTTATTGAGAAAAAATTAAGAGAAGAAAGACGAGCGTAAACTGTTGAAGCTGTAAAAGAACATGATTGCGAGATGTTAAATTTAGGGAACTTACAAAAAGGAGCTACAAAACGCATTTGCTATCCTGCCTGCCTATTAGTTGGACTAGATCCAAAATAGAGAAAGAATTTGAAGTCAGTCAGTACATGGCAAGGGCTGTTAAGAAGATAGTAAAAGAAAAAGCCATTCTGTCCACCCTAAATCCAAAGCTAGGAAAAACGGTTTCCCCTAAAATAGTCAAGCTAGTTCAGAATTTTATTTAAGAGATGACATAAGTCGTATGATGCCAGGAAAAAAAGACTGTTGTGGTAAAGCAGGATAACAAGAAAGAACATCTGTTGTTTGAAGTTGTTAGACAATGTTGAACTTGAGAGTATGCTAGAGTTTCGAACTTCCATTGTCTTTATTTTTACTTTTTCACAACGTTTCGAATGCTTATGTAACTGCAATCGTCATCAGGTGAATACTAACAAAAACCTAAGACAACCTAAGCTTATATACTAGCATGCGTTCAGTAAACCATACAACTACTGGTTGGCTCCGCCCTTTCACAGTTAAAATCTGTTACCTCCGAAAAGTGTGGGTTTCCAAATATCCTTGATGGTGACGCTTGTTCGAGAAAATACATTCTGTTTCCTCAGGATGAATGCTGTTTCTTTGAATTTTCGCTTGAATAGGTTTTCCTCCTTGGTGACGATCTTTGCCTCTTTCCATTCCATATGATGTTGATTTTCCCAGCAATGTTGAGCTATTTTCGATTCAGTTGTGTCCCTTTGTCGAGTTTTGTGTTTGTGTTCGATAAGTCGAACTTCCATAGGTCGGCTGGATTCTCCTATGTAGATATCTCTACATTCGCATGATACCTGGTAGATGCAGTTCTTGGTGCCGTGGCGTTGTGGCTTAGTTTTTGTCAATTGACTTCTTATCGTTGTGGTCATTGTTTGAAGACAGTCCGAAGATGGTATCGTTTGCCTATTCTTCTTATCTTTTCTAAGATACCTTTGATGTATGGAATTATAAGTGTCGCCTTTCTTTCAGCATTTACGTCTGTAGGCTTTGGTGTTGGTGTGGTCTAAAGAGTTTTATTGATCGTGTAGTTGGAGCAATCATTCCTTCGCAGATCAAATCGAATTGTTAATTTTGCAATTCCCAGTTTGGCTGATGTTGCGTGGTTTGATTTGAAATTAAGATATTGTCCAATGTGAGTTGGTTTGCGATGTACGGAAGTGATTATGGTTGAATTATTTTTGGTGAATAGAACATCGAGAAAAGGGAGCTGACAACTTTCTTCTTTTTCCAGAGTGAATTTGATGCAGTTTCTTATGCTGTTGGCATGATTGAGGAATTTTTCTAGTGTATTGTGGTCCTTTTCCCAGATGATCTTAGCCATAGTTTGGGTTTATGACATGATGTTCGCAGAGCTTCTTCTTTAAAGCATTCCATAAAGATATTGGCCACTATCGGCGAAAGTGGAGATCTCATTTGTAGACCATTTTCCTGTCGAAAATATCTGTTCTTTTCCTGGAAATAAGAATTCTGCAGGCAGCACTTCAACAAATCCATAATGGCATTGATTGGTAGATTGGTTCTGTCAGAGAGGTGGCTATCATTGAGTAGCTTCTGTTCAATGATTTGGAGTGATTCATCCAGTGGTACTTTAGTGTACAAACTTTCGACGCCAAAACCAGCAAACTGGTCGTGAGGTTGTAGGTTGATGTCTCTAAGGCGGTCCAGGAAGTGCTTTGAATTTTTGACGAATGATGTTGATTTTCCTTATGAATTTTCGGCAGTCCATACATATGCGGTGCTGAATCATCGTTACTAGCAAAGTACTTAACTACGCTATTGCACTCAACACCATACCATCAATCGGCATCACCACTGCCATTGAATCTACAAACATCGATGAAAAAGATAGAGAACAAGCAGAGGAATTTAGATAGAAAGTCAGAACAATTTTGGACAACAAATAGAAATTGGAGATCAACTGATCCTCAAAGATCCTTAATCAGACCAATCGATCAAAATTCTTCCTGCAAAATAAGGGAATGCAACTTCTGTAGTAATGGACACAATCACCTACGACCAGAAAATTGAAGAAGCTCTACAAAAAAGAAATTACAGAGAAATAAGTCAAGACCCAACCACCACCATAGAATTTACCAAAAAATTTACCAAACTCTCTACCAACACAGAAGATACTTCAACTACATTGAAAGGAGAAAACTCAACGCACTACAACAAAGCACCGCATATGTATGGAATGCCGAAAATTCATAAGAAAAATATGCCTTTTCGACTGATAACCAGTTCTCGAAATTCTCCGACTTATAATTTTGCTACATATCTTTTACTTATCATTCAGCCTCTTCAAGCACTCATGGACCACCTTAGTACACTAACGTACCACTGGACGAATCACTCCAAATCATTGAACAGAAGATACTCAATGACGGCCACCTCTCTGACAGAACCAGTCTGCCAACCAATGCCATTATGGATTTGTTGAAGTGCTGTCTGCAAAATTCTTATTTCCAGGAAAAGGACAGATATTTTCGACAGTCTACAAATGGGATCTCCACTTTCGCCGGTAGTGGTCAATATCTTTATGGAATCCTTTGAATCATATTCATCATCTAGAAGAAGGACCACAACACACTAGAAAATTTTTTCAATCATGTCAACAGCATAATAAACTGGGAATTGCAAAATCTCTCATAGATCGATCCACCTACATCTGCAACACAGAAGAAGTTTTAAATAAAGAAAAGTCAAAAATTCGATTTTATCTGCGAAGGAATGGTTTCTCCAACTACACGATCAATAAAACTCTTCAGACCACACCAACACCAAAGCCTACAGACGTAAATACTGAAAGAAAGGCGACACTTATAATTCCATAAAAGAATAGGCAACCAATACCATCTTCGGACTGTCTTCAAACCATCTTCGGACTGTCTTCAAAACGACCACAACAATAAGAAGTCAATTGACAAAAACCAGGTACCATGCGAATGTGGAGATATTTATATCGGAGAAACCATGGAAGTTCGAGTTACCGAACACAAACGCAAAACTCGACAAGGAGACACAACTGGATCGAAAATAGCTCAACATTGCTGGGAAATTCAACATCATATGGAATGCAAAGAGGCAAAGATCGCCGCCAAGGAGGAAAACCTATTCTAGCGAAAATTCACAGAAACAGCACTCATCCTGAGAAACCAGAATATATTTTCTTAAACAAGTGTCACCATCAAGAATATTTGGAAACTCACACTTTTCGGAGGTAACACATTTCAACTGTGAAAGGGCGGAGCCAACCAGTAGTTTTATGGTTCACTGAACCCATGCTAGTATCTGAGCTTAGGTAGTCTTAGGTCTTTATTAGTATTCATAAGCATTCGAAACGTTGTGAAAAAGTAAAAATAAAGACAATGAAAATTCGAAATTCTAGTTTACTCTCAAGAAAGAATATGTTAAAAAGCATTACTTTTAGCCAACTTAAACAAATTTATGCCCTATTTAAACAGGAGTATTCTGAGGTTAAAGTTGGATTTACAAAATTTTATGAGTTAAAACCAAAAAATTACATATTAGCAGGATAAAGTGAAACACACTCAGTATGTGTTTGTACTATTCATCAGAACATTAAATTACTGATTAATGGTTTAAAACTAAATAAAATAATTGTTAATGGAAATAGGAAACCTAGCTATTTGTATTACTATGCTTGCTTAACATAAATGTGTAATCTCCCAAATGTTGATTGTTATTTGGACTGATGATGCCCAACATATCCTGGCATAGAGAATTTAAAAAACTATCTAATGGAAAAGTTCAACGAATCCTTCATTAATAATATTTCTTACAAAAAGTGTGTTTCTGTTTACCGGTGTAATATGGAAACGGTTATAAAATCTATATGAGACTTTATTGAAGACTCAATTATTTCAAACATTCAAAAGGAATTTTTTAACGAGACTAAAAATAATTTCAAAAATGGAGAAGCGCTTATTACGTCCGATTTTGCAGAGAATTACTCATTTTTTTTACAAGATGAGGTACAACCATACCATTGGAATAATCCCCAAGCCACCCTGTGGTATATACTACAGAAATGAGCACGGAGAAATGAAGCATATGAATTATGTTTTAATATCTGATAGTTTAACACATAATACAATGCCGCTCACTTTTAAGTACTGTTCAACTGAAGAATATAATGAATATAATAATATAATGAATAAAAATTAGAACCAAGATTTGCTAAAACCCAAACAATATAAGGAACACAAAAAATACACGCAAAAATTCCTTTTTCGGAAACACAAATCATAAACAAAAAATATTCATCAACAAAAACAGAAAATTCAGAAAGATTGGTCAGAATTGAATGAAATGAAAATGAAACTTATTGAATCTGAAAAATGATGCAATGTAACGTGCTAGCCCCCTTCTTTTATTTTTTCAAAAGTTCAACCCCTTACCGCTACAGATCGGATCTACACATTGATAAAGGAGGAAATGTCAGTTTCGACGCAAATTATGAAAAGAAAAATAATTTAAAAAAATATTTAATTTATTTGAAATTTAGAGAAGCGTTTGTATTACTCATAAAATATTATTTTTTCTTATATTATAGCATTTATCTTTGACTCTTATGTGTTTTACTTCAAAAAGCTGGCATATTTTACATGTTTGAAAATTGTTTTATTTTTTTTTTCATATGGAAAAATTGAAATTTGGTGAGTTAAAACATTGGAAAAAATTATAAATTTTTTTGAAAAAAAATAAAAATCATGTTTTAGAAAGAATTAAAAAACATTTCTTCATTTATTTTTTATGTTTACAATGTATGACATCATTTAAAAGGTCTTTAAAAGACCTTTTAAAAAGGTATCGCTAAGTAGTTTTAGAGATATTCCTATTTTTCCATTCTTATGTTAGAGCAAAACTTGGTAATTTTATAATTTTCAAAAATTAATAACAAAAAACTACTGGACCACAAATTTAAAAAATTTAGATTTTTCATCTGCGCTATGAATAAAATAAGTATACGAAAGATTATTAAAATCGGAGAGGATGTTTTACAAACCCCTGGTTGATTTCATATGAAATAACCCAAAACTCTAACATTGACTGACAGACAACACACAGCCTTAACAGAGTTATATAACCTAGAGCACTAAAGGTTAAATAGGGGACACAACTAATGAGGAGTCCGTCATTTTTGGCAATAAGCAAGCTATTCTTAGGCGCCCAAAATTAGATACGTTCAGAACATCCGTCATGTCGGAAGAGAACCGAGAGAAGTCAAGAGGCGACTCATCTCCCGTTTGGTGTAGTATGAACGGTAGTCTAATTTAAAAATAGAGGACTTTCGCCCTTGATGAATCAAACTGGGTGTAAACATAATCTAATACAGGGAATGGACATGCAGACGGCTGCGCTTTGAGACCGTACCGGGCGGTGTCTTCAAAAATGGAACAAGGACAAGGTATTTTATTCTAGAGACAAGACAAGGGCCATCTCCGGAATGAGTTGCTTAGACAACTAATAGAGGTACATTTTCCAGGCGATAGAAATCCACTCTACTTGAATGTACCCGTAGCCAGGGGCTGGATGGATGGAATCTTCTCATAGCGCTGCTGCAGCGGGACCTGGAATTGCTACTTCCATATGCAAGGTTTAGTTTTTATCTTAGAACCGAAAAAAAGAGTTACTAATAGGCATCGGTACTTCCGTGGACTTTTTGATGAAGATCGTACGAAACTTGTTTTAATCGGTTAGTTTTACCAATTGTTTTTTAAATGTTTAGATCTCTCGCAATGGGCGGGTTAAGAGTTCCGTCAGTATTCGGATCTGATTTCTCTCAAGTTTTAAAATCAAAGGGCTAGAGGTCAAAGGATATTTTATCATCGTTTTGGTGTCATGTTGCATTGATTCGAGTCGTTTTTGTGTTCCTTTTGGGTTCATTTTTGCAAACAGCCACGTACCGAAATTTTTGATATTCCAAATAGAGGTTCAGGGCATATAAATTGTCTTTCTAATCTTTAAGTGTTACCTTGTTGTGGTTGGCTAATGTTAGAAGGGGTTGCTGCCAATCCCCCACTAATTTTAAATTTTCAGACCTATCTCTAGTGAGTTTTTTCGATCGGAATCATGTTACAGCATTTATTTTGGGCAGCTTTACAAAAAGAGGGACTTGATTTTAAACAAGTAAACATTTCTTCTCTTTATTTTTTAAACAATAATTAAACTTTCCCATAAATGTGAGAATGTTATTTGACTCAATATCAAATAGTTCATTTAAACCTAGGGACTAAAGTTCTACTTTTAATCCCTACGGTCGGACTATAATTCGCTAAGGGATTAAAACACGCTTTAGTCCCGAGGTTTATGTACTATTTTATGCACTTTAAGAAAAGATTATATTGTTAAAATCACGTTATTTCTACGCCAAATGGTTCGTCGACTACAAGAAAGGGTGCTAAGAATGAAATCTTGACCAAGAGCAAGTGCTGTTTGGCTTGACTTGCGATAAATTTAATTATAATTTTCCAGGGATTATTTTTTTTTAATCCCTGAGGGATTAAATTTACTTCTAATCCCTAGACTGAAGGATTAAATTGATTTTTAATCCCTTAGGGATTTTTTTAATCCCTTAGGTATCAAAAGTACCACTTTAGTCTCTAAAAAGAGGGATTAAACATACCTATTTAATCCCTAAAGTGCATAAAAAATATTTTTGGTTCCTAAGTTTGACGTAAAGCAAATATCGCCGAATTGGGAAGGTTAAATTTTCGTGTGACAACGATTTCTGATACTATATTTTTCATTATTTTAAAATAGTTGTTTTTACAACTAGCGGCTAAAATACTGTTTTTTTAAAAAGCCTTGGTTTAAATAACGAGAGCAGCGAGTTTGTTATTTTGTCGTATTTTAAAAATGACTTTTTTGAAAATATTTGAAAAAAACTTAATAAAATGACTTTATTTTTTGGTAAGAATTTCTTAATATTACCATTTTACGCTATTTTACTTTAAATTTGGGTAAAAACGGATGTAATTTTTTTTGCACCCGTGATAAAAAAAAGGTTTTTGCATCGTTAACTAAAAAAGTCATGGTTTGGTTATTTGCAGGAAGTTACTAAAATCGAGTTTTTGATGAAGCCATTTTGGATGACAGAATTTCAAAAAAGTATAACAGTTTTTTTTCTTTGCTGCTCGACTACGCAACGGACACCACGATAGATTTCCCGCAAGAGATTAGCGTCGCCGTCGCGTCGGCGTCATTTAAATCGATCGGTCGCATTAAAGGGATGCGCCGACGTCGCGTAGTTTCGTTGCCACCGTTTTCTGGATGAGGCGTCGCAATCGGTAGTTTTTAACGTGGTTGCTCCATCGCGAGTTTTTATTAAGTGTCGTATCTAAGAATATACCTTGTCAGTAATGCGACGGAATATTTTAAAATAGGTACTGTAAGTAGGTAACAATTAAAATGCTTAAACGGGATTTGGGCTTTATTCAGCTGCTTGGAAATATAAATGTAGGTTAAATAGAGCTTTTTGTGTTTAATAATTTATTAAATACAAGGCATTGCATTGCACTGTTCCGATCAAGATAAATCGTAACTTACAACACAAACAAACAAAATTTAGTGTAAAAAATAACGGTTTAAACTGTTTTTTTTTCTTTTGCCTTTCTGACCCTTTCAATAATTTGTGTAACGTCAACCTGATCGACTTTTAAAAATAATAAATAACATCATGGTATAACACCATAGCTAACAAATGCCTAAATGATTTTTGATGTCATATCCAAACAGGTGCTATAATATTGACTTTTTAATGGTGTACCGTCCAAGATTTTATTTCATACTTTCTTTAATTCATCACAAATATATTTTTATGAAGTAAGTAGTGATGAGTGCGTGGGTATGTATGAACATGCCGTGTTTTTTCTTATTTTGGGGTAAGTGAGGAACCACCTACCGTTTAAAAAATACAATTTTCTAAGCAAAGGAAACATTTATGGTTATGGCGCTGACCTAGAAAAAATTTCCTGTGTTACGACAAATAAGGGTTAATTAATTTTGAGGCAATTACCTTTTCTTAATCAAGCATGATTAAGTAAAACTATTATTGGTTTGGTAACCCTCACTTTAATTAACATTTTTATTTAGTTCTTCATGCAAGGTCTACCCGATGAAATAAAAATTAAAAATACCGAAACAGAAGTTTCCTGAATAATTTCCAGTTATATTAAGGTCAAGGTGACCGCCCATTTTTGTTGTTCTTTATTGTTTATAAAATAATTTTTTTAACTGCCATCCTTCTTAAATGATCCATGATCGCCAATATCGCCACTAAAAAACCACGCACTGGACACTCCTATAAAACATATCTCGGTCGATTTTAACAAATTTTCTATAGGTTGTAGAACTAGTGCTAGTTAAAAAAATGAGTAATTTTGATTTCGTTTCTATCACTAGTTTCTAAGATATTCGCTATCAAAGTGAGAAAAATAGCCATGTACTGTATGACTCAATTAAGAAAATACGGGTCCCTCTATTAAATAAATTTTAAAAAAAAAGTGACTTATGGTCGCGATTCTTCAGAAACGACAGAAAATCTCACCTGTCAGAATTCTAGAAAGTGACGATTTTTACTTATAGCCTCATTTACAATAAAAACACAGCGTCCTTCATATTTATCCTAACGTTGTAAGAGAAACTGTGTAATTTTTTTAATAACATTTTGTAAATTTAATATTTTAAAGATATTCTGCAGGACTTGTTTATGGCGGACATAAATTGTTACTACGCGTACCAATAAACGTCAAAAAGTGTCGAAAATTCTCACCATGTAAAAAAAAGACAGAATTTGTGTGACTTTTCTGAACAGTGACAGCGAAATATTTCATGGCTATCTATGGTTTTGTGTGTTAAAAGTTTTAAAGGTTTGTTTACACATAAAATTAACCTTAATAACATACATTTTTCAATAGAAAACGAAGTTTTCAGAAAAAAATTAAAACTGATATATTGTTTATTTACTAGAACAGTATTAAGAAACTAAATTTTAAGGAATATTAGCAAATAGTCCTGACAAAAAAGCATTAAGTGTAAACTTGTGCTTAAAAGTCGTGAGATTTTTTGTAAAGGCGAGATTTTCTGACGGTTTTTGAAGAATCGCGACCTTTAAAGTGCTAAAAAGAAGACTTGTACGCAAGAGTCTAGTGTTATATTGTTGCCGGATGCGTAGCCATAATATTATAATTTTAATTATTTGTATGTAAGGAAAATTGGTTTGGTTTGGGTAAAAAAAATAAGAAAATATTCTTTTTATACCTTCATCAAAACCATGATTTTAGTAACTGTCTGCAGATAACTAAAGCATGGTTTTTTTCGTTACCGATGTAATTACGCAACAATGAACGTCACCGAGTAAAAAGGCACATCGCTCTGGTAACCATTGTTATTTCATTTACCAGACGCCTTGATTTATAGTGTAAAGATGGTGTGTTGCGAGAAGTGTTCTTCGTTTGAGATTTTTAAAAGATTTTCCTGTTTTTCTTGGATTTTTTGATAAAGGTATTTTAAAAAATAGTGTTCGCAAGTCGCGGCTAAACTGTGCTTTTTTTTACTTTTAAATACCTCGCTACACTTGTTATTTAAACCAACGCTTGTAAAAAAAAACATATTTTAGCCACTAGTTGTGAAAACTACTATTTTTTTTATAACTTCATCAAAAACATTATTTTAGTAACTCTCTGCAGATAACTAAGCATGGCTTTTTTGGTTAAAAAAGATTTCTGTCCGTTTTTTACCCAAAATTAAAGAGAAATAGCGGAAAATAGTAATATTGAAAAAATCCAATTATTCTTGCTTAAAAATTAAGCCATTTTATCGTCAAAATAGCAAACTGTCAAAGATTAAAATGTCGCAATAATGAACGTCACCGAGTAAAAAGGCACATCGCTATGGAAACCTTTGTTATTTCATTTCATTTACCAGCCGGCTTGATTTAAAGTGTAGATGGTGTGTTGCGAGAAGTGCTCTTGGTTCGAGATTTTTAAAAGTATTTTCCTGTTTCTCGGATTTTTTGATAAAGGTAATAAAAAAATTGTATTAACAACTCGCGGCTAACTGTGCTTTTTTTCACTCGTGTTTTTAAATACCTCGCTGCGCTCGTTATTTAACCCAACGCTTGTAAAAAAAGCACTATTTTAGCCACTAGTTGTGAAAACTACTATTTAAGATTGCCTAAAAAAAATACATTAGGTAGCTTAATCGGTTTCACAATATTTTGTGAGCAGCAAAATTGACACAAATCATTTAAATATCGTAATTTGCACCCTTCGTGCCACTGTCTGTCAAATATCATATTTGAATTGCATACGGGGGGTCACCCAAGATACGTGGATAATTTTCTCAAAATGTTCGTCTGCGGCGCCTTTTTGACATAATTTTGGAAAATATTTTAAAAATCAAGACTAGATCAGCCTCAGGATTCACCCCTTTGCTTTTAAAATATAGTTATTTTTTTTGTACACATTAGTTCTACTAAATCACCCCTCCCCCACCTCTTTAAAAAAAAAACCCTGTTAATTAAAAGTATTATTTTAAAAATTAATCATCTTATATTTGGAATTAGGTAGCTTTGATTTAAAAAATTATGGTCACACTAGTTTATGGCTATTTTTCTCATTCACAGCAAATATCTCAGAAACTAGTTATAGAAACGAAATAAAAATTAGTCATTTTCTGAACTAGCACTAGTTCTACAACATATCCAAAATTAGTTAAAATCGACCGAGATATGTTTTATAGGAGTTTCCAGTGCGTGGTTCTAAACATTATTTAGAATTTTTTGTTTATCAGTTTATTCGACAGGTGGCGCACACAGGTACCACGTCTCCGCGGATTACAAACTTTTCGTTTTAGATTCGAGAGGTGTGCATGGTTGCCTATGTAGCTTCAACTGCCAGGTACAATCCTGTGACTCCCTAATGATTCCTAATAAGGATGAAACAGGTCTGTAGGCGTCTGGATTGTCCATTAGACATTGGAGGACTGGTCGTAATGAAGTGAGAAACAAAAACGCTTTGTCCGATATGCCACGAGTATTAATTTAATTTTTATTTGCGGACACAAGATTCACTTTGTTGTTTCTTAAATATAACTCATAAATATTGTAAAATTAGCTTATGCTAAAAGGCCAATTTTTACTAATTTATAAATGGAGCTTATTAACCAATAAAGTGTACTTTACCATGATATATAAAGCCCATTTCTCACTGTGCATTTTCCCCGTGCATCTTGCAGATGCATCTAGATGCATGAAATCCAAAAGCGTTCATACTGTGCATCATGAAATGTCATTTTTAGCCAACGGAAAGAAAAAAAGCAGGCAACAAATAATTAAAATTTTAAAAAGTAGAACCTAATCTTAGTTCAACAGCTGATAAATAATAGGCTTGGCAACATAATATTTATGTTATTGCACCAAAATTCACTAAAAAATTAAACCAAGTTTTATTTCACGCATCTGGAGTTCATTCATCTTTTTTGCGGAAAATGCATGGTCTGAACATCCAAAATGCATAAAACTTCTCAAGATGCATGGAGAAAATGCATGGTGAGAAAGAAACGGACTTAACAAATGCAGAAATGACGATTATTTTTTTGGCTTAAAATAAAAGTCCAGTTGATTAAGACCTGGTGATCCAGCCACTCCACCAACAAATAAAAAACCCAAATTTATTTTTTTGAATTACTGACACAAGGACAAAACGTTCTATAAAAGTTTCACTTTTGGTAGGGTTACCAACCGTCCCGTTTTTTTACGGGACCGTCCCGTATTTAGACCAAAAGTCCCGTGTTACGCCTTGGGTTCTTAAGAGACAATAAAAGTATAGTATTTTCATATGTTATTAAATATAAAATTAGCATGGGATATAATTAGGGAAGAGTGCATGTTCTACAGCAGAAAAATTGCTAAACATTTTTCAGCCCGGTAATAAAGAATTTTCTGAGCTGTTTAAAATAATTTCATTTATTTTAAGCATTCCTGCATCTAATGCTTTTGTTGAAAGGGTTTTCTCTTTGATGAATTTCAAATGGTCAAATAGTAGAAACTGATTTTAAGTCAGAGATACAGATTTGTATAAATTTTAATATGACCTGTGTGTGTCAAAGGACTAAAATCCAAAATAAATATGGTTTTGGTTTATATGGTATGTGTCTGTAAGATTTTAAATGAAAATGTTAAAAACTATTTTCAGTTTATTTTCCTCACGGTAGCGCTCGTAGGAAAACAATTGCAGAAATCGATTTTTCCGCACGCAAATGCTGTTTATAGAACAATGCATAGAAAAGTTCTGTCAACGGCATTTGCGTGCGGAATAATGGATATTCTGCACTTTTTAGGAAAATAGCTATTTTCTGACAGATACCGGATTTTATTTTATGACAGAATTTTTGTTATATTTATATGTGAACTAAAGACGTCTTTTCGCGACCGATGATTTCGAAACCGCTTTGAAAACATGCCTAAAATGTTATTTTGGTGACAAAACGGTGACGTCACGGTTCAAAACATTTCAAAGGATTTCGAAACCGCCTCGGCCGCCGTTTCGAACACGGTTCAATATGGCAGTACTTGTCAAAAGATATACTCAATATAAAGCAATAAAACTAGATCTAAGCCTATGTTAGCATCATATATACGCGAGACGATATTTTTTTGAACTAAGAATATTAAATTCTCAAATTACCTTATTCGGTTTAACAATACATAATTTTATTTTAGGTATACATCTTCACCTTATTCCTAAAATATTATTTTTAATGTGAAATATTAAAAATCTAAATTTTGTATCTTTTTTAATTTTGGTTTGAAAATACTAATCTTTAATACATAATAAATGTCTAAAGCGAAACCTAGTTATTTTTCTAATTGAGCATATGCCTTTCTTAAACTGAACATTGTTTTCGCATTTTCATCTTAAATGAATTATATTTTATTTCATATTTAAAATATAGACCTGTCTTTATATATTTATTTTGAAAATATTATTTATATTATATTTTAAAATTAATTCAGTATGTAACCTAACAGCAAAAATATAATCCTTAAAACAAAAATGAATATTTTTCAATTTAAGTACATGGGTTATTTAAACAAAGAATTCATATTCTTATTTTAAAATATAGAAAAAGCACTGTATCCTTAAAGGGAGTTACCATCAAATCAGTTAAGCTGCCTTCCCACTTTAAAAAAATGGACTTATTTGCGCACCTTTTGCGCAAACACTTTTATCTTTTGCGCAGCAACCGTATGGAAAATGTGGGTATTTCTTTGTGGGTGGGTTGTTTTCTGCAGTCATTAAAACATTTTGCGCAGCAACTCCTCGAATCTAGTGACACTTGCAATAAAGAGTTTTTTTTTAATTTATTGCTTCCTAAAGCGCTTTTCGATCGGCGGAGGTGATAGATCCCATCGCACGAGAATAAGATCGGATCGTATGACTTTAAAGAATATACGTCCAGATAGTTGCAAAAGATAAAAGTGGTTCCGCGATACTACGCAAAATATGCGCAAACAAGTCCAATATTTTTTTAAAACTTTGAGTGGGGGGCAGCTTCACTAAGCTGTTATCATCCATATTCCTGAATGGTAACTTCCATTGAGAAGGTCAACTTTAAACTAAAATATTTTTAAGAGGGACGAGACTATTAATAAAAGGGTGGTGGTTTATTATACCTAGGTAGCTATATAATAAAATTGTAATTGGTGTTCCCAATAATTTTCAATTCCGAATTTCTGATTTTTGATGAGCTTTTCCTCAAAATTCGCCTGTATACGCCGGCCGGTGACACATACAATAAAAGACTGACAGGCTCTTACGTCCTACCTCGGACCCGAGAATCCCCGAGCGTTTGAGATGTTCATTTTAAGAATAAAACGGCAAGAATTTTCTTAAATTAGGCATCTTAAGGTTATACTTAATTTTAGTATTTTAAATACTTATTTTGAACCTAAAAAACAAAAATTATGTTAATATTAAAATTACAATAGTCTCATGTCAAAATTTGCAATGTTTTAAAATTAAAAAGACTTTTTTGCCTAATTTAAAGATATGCTCTTAAAATGAAAATAAACGGAGTTTCATAATAAACTTAGTGCTGTTTTAATTTAATGTTTTCGGTAAATTTCCAAATGAAGATCTTAGGCTTCAAATCAAAAATTATAAAATTTTTAAACAGATAGTTTTTACTTGGATTAAAGAAAACATTTGAGAAAATTAAATTTTGTATTTAAGTATAAAAATATGTTTATTTTAAAATAATCTGTTTAAAATAAAATTCTAGATTTTCAATTCAATGATGCAGTTTTGAGCATACTGAAATACTCATTTGTAGAAATTATTTTTTTCCGTGTAACTGATTAATGTCGATCGGTGGCGGTGGTTCGAAACCGTGACGTTGCGGTTGAAACGGTGACATGTTTTCAAAATGTGCTTTCGAAATCATCGGTCGTGAAAAGACGTCTTAAGTAACCGCCCCGTATTTGAAAATTCAAAAGTTGGCAACTCTGAATTGGTTTCCATGTAGTGTAGCCGTGCGGCGCGCGTAGTGATAACTCTCTCTTTAGCGATCAGGGCTGTACCCAAAAACTATAATACTGTAACTGTTTATTTATATTTAGTCTTGTTTTTTATTTTTTTTTAAATATTTGATAAAAAGTGATTCTCGGATGTTTGAATGTTGTTGAAAGGAATGATCGACGGTACTTCGATATTACCCTGTTTAGGCTGGCTCAAAAATTTTCGCTCTGTATACTTTTGAAATATAAGTACAGACAGTTTTCTTTACCATGATTAGGATATTTCTGTCTGAATCTCACAATCTAAAAAGCAAAGGTCTTGCCCCCCACCCTCTCCCCTACACCTACAGTTAGATGATCTGTATTCTAAAGTTCAGCTTTAGTCTTCAGTTGTTCAATTAAAATTTGAACTGAGTTCAGTTTACTGAAGTTTAACCGTCGACCTACTTTATTGAAAGCAATAATGAACTGGTCAACTGTAATATTTTGGGTAGAATACAAAATATTCTTTAATATTTTGTTTTATTTTGTATTGTTGAAAAGAGCGGTTGATTTTTTTAAGTTTGCAGTCTCTTTTCTTCGGTTCTAGCTGAATGGATGAAACTTGCAGATTGCTGGAAAGACTCTCCATACTAGTCTGCTGGCTGTACTTTGGTATACGCCTATATTTAAAAATTCCCTGTAGCACAATACCTGATTTTTAAAAGCACCATCTCTGTGGTTTTAAAAGGCCGATTTCAGAAAGGAAAAAAAGTATTGAATAAGGCACAGGCTCTTGTAGCATTAACTTTTCACATAGGATATATATGTGATAAATGAAAGGTTAAAGCCCGCTTGTTATGGTGCAATAAATTATGAACTGCATGCAAGTTGTTTCATCCCATTTAATAAGTCCAAAGTGAGAATTGTATTGTTGTTGAAAATGAAGAAGCAACAAACCCTTGCGAAAGCTCGGACTTTTTTTAAAAGAGTTTTACAATAAAAAGCATTAACGGCCATTAAACAAAAAACTAAACATAAATTTATTCATACAAGTTTCAGAAAAGGTTAGATAAAATTGAGAGAGGGGCTTATACCCAAAAGCTTACTGGATAAGAAGCTTACGACCTATTTCAAAAAACGGCGAACTTTATTTGTGTGTGTTGGATTCTTTCTCCAATTTGGCCAACAAGAAACCTAGCCCCCTCTCTCGTAAAGCGCCACTATCACTATCTTCCATAAAAAATAATCTGGCCTCGCCTGCTAATATTTTCCTGAATCACCAAAATAATCTCCACAGAATCTTCATCATCTCCTCTTTGGTCCATTTTATAAATGTTAAAAATTCACCCCAGCCAGCCAGCAGTTTGGACTGGCACATATGTCAAACAACACATGAAATAACACATTTTTTTGGAACGATAAAATTTTGGCTAAATTATACTTTTTTATTTTCAAAAGTCTCTTTTAAACTTTATAAACATTTTTTTAATATATTTGTTTCATCCTTATTAGGAATCATCAGGGAGTCATAGGATTGTACCTAGCAGTTGAAGCTACACAGGCACCATGCACACCTCTCGAATTTAGAACAAAAAGTCTGTAATCCGCGGATACGTAGTACCTGTATGTGCCACCTGTCGAATAAACCTAGAAACAAAAACATCAAAATTGAAAAGTGCAGAAGACCGTAAATACAGAATCCTGTACCTTTCAGCAGGTTATAAAGAAGAAACCTGTAAAAGTATAAGGTCACTGTAACATGACTCTTTAAAAGAGGTACGGCTTGCCTGAACTCCGCTCCGCATAGTTCGGTCAACCCGCCGTCACGTGCGGTAAAGTATCACTTTTCGCATTAGTTAGGTAAATTACTATTGTAGAGTCATTGCCAGCATATAGTCATAATTTCACTTACCTTTAGATTTAAAAAATGATATAATTCAAGATGGCATTAAAATTTGAAATACACCTTTATCTTAAATTTTGGGTCACACGACATCGCCCAGATTATATATCGCTGGTTTTTGGTAATTTTTTTTTTAAAAACCTTTTGCAACCAAAATACATAAAATTATCGAAAACTTGTACTGCCTATGCGCGAAATCGCACCTCTAAAACCATTTAGTCCGGTCATTTGGAGCCATTTTAGAGCCGAACCCGAACAAAATTAGCTACAAGCTAATTTTTGCGAAAAATCGTTCTTAGTGGCCCAAATAGCATCCCCAAGAAAATCTTCCAAAATCTGCTGGGGGAAACCCCTCCAAACCCCCCTCCAATCCCTCCAAAATCTGCATTTTTTCAGTTTTATCCGTTTTCCTTAAAAACCAAGCTTCCTAGAGAAAAATATGTAATATACTTTATTGTAGGCAATAAAATTTTATTTTCAACGATGTATTGTGCAGTGCCAATTATTTTATGGTTGACAGTCCAGTGGCGTCCGTGCAAAAGATATACCGCAATTTTTAGTCAAATCAGGCCGAAAAACTAAAATAAATATAAATTTCGTTTCAAAAATACTTTTAATAAAGCGCAATATGACAACTGTTCCACTTATTAACATACCTGCCACTGTAGTGCGCAGGGGGGGGGCTTTAACCAAGCCCCTCTCCATCGCCACTAAAAATCGTCTCCTAAAGATTGAAGTTTGCCCAAAAATCACCAATAAAGTGGTCTGTCAGTCAAGACCCCCCCCCAAACCGAAAATTTCTGCATACGCCGCTGATACCTGCTAATAATAGCGCATAGTGGCGTTCGTTAAAAAAAAATGCAGCTTCAAAAATCAGTGGTTTTATTGCCAATAATAAATTTATCCCAAAATTCTACAGGTCACGATATCTCACAATCTGTAAAAATCAAAGACTCTGTGGAAATTATCAATCCAAAACAATAATTTAACAGAATAATTTGTGGGTCAAAAGTGACGAAGATTTGAAAAAATGTTTCTTATATGAGCTAGGTCAGGTCCCTACTAGCCTCTTCCATGAGAAAAAATCAGAAGTCGAGCCTTTTAAAGTATTTTGACAAAAAGTCACTATTACATAATTGATGGAGGGTACTTGCTAAGAAAGGTAGTTTGGGAACCAGGGAAAACCTACAGCACAATTTGTGATCAATATCTTAATTATGTCCTGTATCATTTTGGTACCAAATGTACTATCGTGTTTAACGGGTACAAAGAACTTTAAAATTACAAGGACAAATCGTTAACGTTACACCAGAGGGTGTATCAATAAACCAGCAGAGTTTTTTAGCTATAAGCTCCAATAAAGAGTTAACTTTTTGGAGAAAAAATTCAATGCTGCTGGAATTTCTATTGAAAAAGCAGAAGCCGACGCAGATTTTCTCATAGCAATTACTGCCACAAAAATTGCGGAATAAAAAGAAGCTTTAGTTGTTTTGGTTGGACAAGATACAGACCTAATGATCCTGCTTATCGAACATGCCAGAACCGAGAATGTTCAGGCCTAATAATGCAGCTGGTCTTGGCAAAATAACTAACATCAGCATTCTAAAATCACAATTAGAAAACTCTGTTTTGGAAAACATTTTATTTCTACATGCGGTTTCAGGATACGATACAACTTCAGCTCTATTTAAAAAATCAAAACAAAGCTCTATGAACATTGTCTAGAAAAATAAATCATTGTCTAAACAGTGATTGCTATTTAAAACAGAGACGGCTGATAGCGATTTGTTGTCCAAAATAGACGAAGAATTTATTCTGGCTTGGTATAGCGGGGAAAAATCTGGTTGTTTAAATAATTTTCGCCATATAAAATACAATAAAATTGTTGGTCGACAAAAATTGTTTAGCGAATTTGAATTGGCGTCTTTGCCTCCCGCCAGCGAAGCAGTCCAGGGTTTATTTGCAGGTACAAACTTGGTTGGGACGTCGCTTAAATCCTGAGAATTGGGGATGGGTTAAAAAGATGGCAAATTTCACAAATCTGATTGTCAAAGCAGAATGTGCAGCTGCAATAAAGTAAAGGAGGAGGCACTAAATACATTGTTTACCGGGATGCGTCGGATGAGCTGAATTTGATTTGAAAATATATCAAATAAGTAACGAAATGCTTATCCTTATATGTTGGAGCCTTAACGTTTCTTATATATTTGACGAAAAAAATTGGGAGGGGTCATTGGTTTCGTTTTCGAGAAATAATTATTAAAATCTGGAATCTTAATAATGGAACGTATTACAGTTTTTCTATTAACGTTTTACAGTTTTTCTAGTATAACTTTGCGCAACAAAGAGATAGGAAGCTAAAACTAGTTTTATTTGGTAGATAATGAACATGTTTCCAGAAGAAAGTGTCAAAAAGTACATTATATGATATACAAATATACTAAAAAGTTTACAAGGCGTAATGAAAGTTTAAATAAATTAACTATAAGTTTGTTTGAATATATTATGACCTTTTGTTTGGAATGGGTCACGTGATTTATTTATATTGTGTCGGTGTCCCGTTGTCCATCGACTCTGTAAATAAATGTGTAGAAAACTTAAAAAAACAAGAACATCGTAGAAACACTAAAATGTAGGTTAAGTTAGGTTGGGTTTCGTGGCAAATAGCTTGATTTATTTTAATAAGTACATAACACAAAGCGACACAAAAACGCATACAGCGTCACGTGACTTTTTTTATATAATTTTTCTGTATAATATATGATGTACTTTTTGGCACTACCCTGTAGGTGAGTAATGCGATTAATACTAACCCTAATCTACAAAATAAAAGTAGGTAATTTCAACATTCTATTTCTATTTTATAAAAAAGGTATTGGAGAAAAAATGTAATAAGTTATTTAATTAAAGAGCCAATGGCGTCCCTTCAAATAAATAATGATTGAAAACGAGCCCACTTCCTTATTTTTTTCTGGAAAAATAGCAGGAAGGCCAGGATATCTCAAATTCAGCTTCACTGGCTCATCCCTGTATATTAGGATATAGGCATTTAATATACCTATTTTAAAATATATTTGAGTCACCCTGTAAGTTTTTGACTTGCCCAATTCGTACAAATCGTCATAATATATTCACTACGCGTTGTCACCCTTTATTACGCATTGTAAACTTGGTAGTATATTTGCATATCATATAATGTACTTTTTAAGTGCACCATGTAGATAGGTAATTCCAAATATTTTATAAAAATCACACTTCCTTCTGGAAACGTGTTCATTATCTGCAAAATAAAATTAGTTTTAGCTTCCTATCTCTTTGTTGTGCTTTGTTGTATTATAAGATTCCATTATTAAGATTCGAGTGGCTCTCCTTTTCATAATTATTTCTCAAATACCAAACCAATGACCCCCCCCCCAATTTTTTTCATCAAATATATAAGAAAGGTCAAGGCTCTAACATATCTCATATATAAGGATAAGCATTATGGTACTTATTTGATATATTTTGAAAAATATTTGAGTGACTCTGTAAGTTTTTAACGCGACCCAACCTGCATAAGTCGTCGTAACATATTTAGACGGACTAATAGTAAATATGCTTGAACTAATTTTTAGCAATTGCAAGTTCTGAGACAACTTTTCTGTTTATATGATATGTATTTTTGAGTCTACCCTGTAGGTAGATAATGCAAAACATGTTTTTAAACTCTTGCTATCTTCTTGAAACGTGTTCGTTATCTACAAAATAAAACTAGTTTTAGCTTTCTATCTCTTTTTTGTACGAAGTCATTATAGAAAAACTGAAAATAGTTCTATTATCAAGGTTCCAATGGCGCCCTTTCGCATAAATATTGCTCGAAAACGAGACCGATGACCCCCCCCAATTTTTTTTGGAAAAAATATCAGGAAGGTTAGGGCTCTAACATATCTCAAATTTAGCTCATCCGACGCATCCCGGTAAATAATGTATTTAGTGCCTCCTCCTTTAAAATGCACTACGAGTTGTACAAACTGCATGGGTCTCCACTGCAAAAATGTAAATTCTTTAGTTGAAGTTGAGGACGGTTTTTTAGAATAACTTCGTTTAGTTCATTTTATTGGTTTTACTTTTTTCTTATTTATTTTTTAATTTTAAACTGCAAAAAATTAAATGCATACGATCAGTAAAAAAATATATCTTTTATCTTTGATACAACTCAATTTGTTTACAATCTTTATAAACAGACGGCACAATGCAGTGGGGTACGCATGCTCAAAATTTTTTTCCCAAAAATTGAGAATAAAATGGTTATTTCAGAATATGCTGACACTTAAGCTCCCCCCCACACACAATCAATTTGTGCGTACGCCACTGCAATGTGTTACGCTAGGTTAAAATCTTCTTCGTGTACACAAAATATAGTATTTGCTTGATTGGCAAATGGAAAAAGTCTCAAATTATTCAGAATGTGTAGTGTAGTATTTAATAACGAACTGAAGCAAAGTCCGCAAAAATTTTCTACGCAAGCCCAAACCCCGCCTGCCTGCCTAGAGTAAACCACAATATTTTGCCTTGCACTTTTTGCTTATGTGATCTTTTTTTTTGTTTTTTTTCTCTGTAAAATTACGCATAAGTACGGATGACACTGAACCATAAAATAAACGATAGTAAGCGATACATCGTTGGAAATGAAATTTTATAACCTATAATAAAGTATATTACACATTTTTCCCTTGGGAGCTTAGTTTTTGAGAAAAATGGATAAAACTGAAAAAGTGCAGATTTTGGAGGGATTGGAGGGGTTTCCCTCAGCAGATTTTGGAAGATTTTCTTGGGGATACTATTTAGACCCTAAAGAACAATTATCAGTAAAAATTAGCTTGTAACTAATTTTGTCCGGGTCTACCTCCAAAATGACCGGACTAATTCTAAGTTTGGACCCACATACAGGGTTGGCCATTTAAAAGGGTTCACCTGGATTTTTTCAAAAACTGTTTGAATTGGAGAAAATGCTGAAATACGTCGATTTTGTTGGTAAAGGGGACACTTTTTGGCTTGAAATTTTTATAGCGTGCATCCTCTTTGAGGGGCAAATTTTACCCCTATATTTTGAATGGGGAAAGTGGTTCGAGTGATACCTTGTTTTGAAGGTCTCCTGAATGTCTTGACAATCGTGTAAAAATTTCGAAAATCTGTCGATTAATTTTTGAGATATTCACTTTCACAGTTGCATGGAGAAAAGCAAAAATATTTTTTTAAAGAATTTATTTTTTAATTTTTTGAGAAATCCCGCGACACGTCGACTTTTCTTTTGTTAATAGTACATTTTATCATTGCCTTTTTTCTTCTAGGATACATTCCTGCGAGAGGTGAAATTGACCTGTACAATTTGCGCTTACTTTGAAAGTAAATATCTCAAAAACGAATCGATAGATTTCCGAAATTTTTACACGATTGTCAAGACACTCAAGAGACCTTCAAAGCAAGGTATCACTGGACCCACTTTCCCTATTCAAAATATATGGCTAAAGTTTACCCGTCAAAGGGGATGCGCGCTATAAAAATTTCAAGATAGCCAAAAAGTGTCCCATTTATCAACAAAATCGACGTATTTCAGCATTTTTTCCAATAATTTACAGTTTTTGAAAAAATCCAGGTGAACCCTTTTAAATGGCCAACCCTGTATAATAATTTGAATTGGTGAGTGAGAAAAGGTTTGAAGTAAATCTTCGATATTTTTACCATAAAGGTAAAAATTTAGCGATAACATAAAAGTAGGCCCACTTAATCATGATTTCTGCTAGCCTTACTTACTTTTTCCGGCCGCGTGTTCCAGTAATTAGTATGCTGTATACTTTTAAAATTCCTCTACTCGATTTGTCACAAAATTTTTGCATACCTACGTACTTCATTTATTTCAACCGAAGTCAATAATAATAATGTAGAATCAGTACAATTTACGCTAAAATACCTTCTTTAAGTTCTCTTCGGGGCCTCCACTACAAATATTGTTTAGTATATACTTTATTACTTTTCAACCACTTCGTAAGAGAGAATAAAATAAAAAAATGACTTTTCAAAAGTTGAATTTGACAACAAAATCAAAAGTCTTTTATAACAATCACCAAAAATAGATAGGGTATTAAAATAAAAAGGCACTCACAACATCTATAATCACTATCTAAAAAACTAATATCTAGAGAGGAACATAGATAATAGCCCACCCTTAATTCGTCCCAATTTTAGAAATCATACCTAAAGGGATAAGGAATTAATCAAAAAAATTTAAATTACTGAGAGAATGATCATGACTACCCTAATTCAAAATGTCCTTTTTTCCTGCATCAAAAATAAAACCCCACCTACCCCTAGAAGGTATTTGAAAAAAGCTCCATTCAGCGCAAAAACCTATTTGCAAAAAAATATTTAATATTTTAGAAAAATAAGTTAAAAAGCATTTTTTTGCTTTAATCTGGCCCCTCTATTCAGTAGTGTGGTCTCACTAAGGGCTCAGCACCTTAGGAGGTAATGGGGTTACTAATAGCATTGTGGTAACATATAGGAAAGTCGGGCAACCTTATGAACAAAACTGTTGACATTTTTTGGTCCAAATCATTAAGAAAACAGAAACACTATTCTAACCAAAATGAAGAAACATCTAAATATTTTAATTTTGATTTCACATGTTACAGTGATCAAACTATTCTATTACAAGGAAATTATAATATTTTTCAGAAGGGGCGTCCAGCTTGGTACCTCGTTACATCAGGAACCGAATGTGTTAGTACGAGATCCGGCTGCAAATTTTTTGACCTATCGCGTAACCACTCAAAATATTTAAAAAGTTGCAGATTAGTACTCACCATTCCCAGAAAGCTTATGGTGCCAGTCATTTTTTTCACATTTTTTTTGGGCGTAACCAATAAGTACTTGTATTGGGACTTGAATTAGACTTGGCGATGCTAAAAATGCAATGTTCGATCCACGGATGTCTTTAAAAAAATGGATTGCTTGCCCTCTGTCCAAGAAATCACTGCTGCATGTTGGTCGGCCATATTGTCCGTCATGTTGTGACTTTTTCTGTTGGGATCACTGATTTTTCTCAAAAGTGGGATGGTAACACTGAATTATGTTCGTTTGCCGATGAAGAAAGACAAGCATATCTTTGGTGTACAAGTAAGACAAAGAGATATATATTAAATAAACTGAATGCGGCAAAGTCTGCCCAACAGATATATTAATTGGAAATGAAGAAGGAGCGTCCAAGGACATTATGGAACATTTTTAGAGCCAAATTCAAAATGCCTCAAATTAATTTGCACGTAGATTATAGTATTATATTGTTTTTAATTTTGTAATATATACATTGACAAAATGACTTGTTTTTTGTATATTTTTAAGTGTTTATTTTATTTTTATTTAATACTAGTTAGTAAATCGATGTCACCAATACACTGACAAGAACCTACCTATATGTTTATTAAAAATGAAATGTTTGCCGCTAATACATAAATAAATAAGAATATTAATGCACTTATCACTATTTTAATAAATAAAAATTTAAACAAATTTACATATTATTTTTTATTGATTTTTAAATAGTACCAGCTTGGCATATATTTCCTTATCTTTTCACGCGAAACGGATTGGTTTGTCTTGTTTGCAATGCTATTCACTCTTATTTCACTATAAGTACTAATGATGAGAGTAATTAAAACTTTTTTATAATTATTTTCATATGGGGCATAATCAAATATATGGTCTTCTAGGGATGGAAAAATATGACAATTTAAAAGAAAATCCTCCTTTAGGAAGAAGCTTTCCAATTTTCATAGCACTTTGAATTTTTTTCTCAATTTTTGAACCAATTTTTGTTACGCTCATTGATGGAAATAACAAACTTCCTCTTGATTTCCTATAAATTAATTAAAAAAAAAACTTCTTCAAAATAATTCCTCATAGGATCTTCTAAAATCACGATACTGATAGAATCTTATCAAATATCCTAGAAACCGATCCCACAAGAATCTAAACGTCTCCAAAATCATTCTTCTAGAATCACGATACTGATAGAATATTATCAAATATCCTCAAAATCGATTCCACAAGAACCCATAAAAACTTCTCCAAAAATCCTAAAATCCGACCCCACAAGAACCCATAGAAACTTCTCCAAAATCATTGCTTATAGGAACTCCTAGAATCGCGATACTGATAGAATCTTATCAAATATCCTAGAAACCGATGCCACAAGAACACATAAAAAATATGTTAGAAACTTATTCCACAAGAACCCATTAAAATTTTTCCAAAATCATTGCGCTTATACGATCTTAAATCTTATCTTCTTAAATCTATCTTAAAGTTACGAAACTGATAGAATATCATCAAATATTCTAAAAACCGGTCTCACAAGAACCCATAGTAACTTCTCCAAAATCATTCCTCATAGGATCTTCTATAATCATACTGATAAAATCTCCTTAAACATCCTCAATACCCCATTCCCATCAAATCTCCTTCAAAAATGTGTATTTGTGCGTTCATAAAATCTTGTTTTTCGATTCGAGAAAAAAATATCCATAATATAAAAAAAACATGGTGTCCTATTTAAAAAAGTAACGTTTGGCTTATATATTATTTTTGTGAACATTGTATACAAAAGAACACTTTTTTAAATCTCTTTTTTTAAGCAAACTAAACCTATATTTAAGAGTTTTATGGAACACAATGTATAGGAAATGTGATATTGTATTTAATGATGAATGCAGGTTTTGTATATGTATATTTTTTTAAATTAAAGCTTTTAAAAGGAGAAACTATAGAAACTTCTCCAAAATCATTCGTCATAGGATCTTCGAGAATCATGATACTGATAGAATTTTATCAAATATCCTAAAAATCGATTCTACAAGAACCCATAAAAACTTCTCCAAAATCATTGCTTAAGGGAACTCCTAGAATCGCGATACTATAGAATCTCACCAAATATCCTAGAAACCGATCCCACAAAAACCCATAAAAAATTCTCCAAAATAATTCCTCATAGGATCTTGTAAAAACACACACAAGAACCTATAAAAATATTCTAGAAACTTATCCCACAAGAACTCATCAAATTTTTTCCAAAATCATTGCGCTTATAAGATCTTCTGAAATTACGAAATAGAAACTTCTCTAAAATCATTCCTTATAGGATCTTCTATAATCACGATACTGATCTCTCTCTCTCTTTCAAAAATGTGTCTTTGTGCGTTCATAAAATCTTCTCCAAGTCGACACCCTTATACAAACTGATAAAAAGTCCTAGACTTCTGTCTTGTAAAACATCCCTGATTCTCATAAAAGTAACTAGTCTGATGTAATCTTATAAATTATTATAAAACTACAAGCTAATAAAATATTATATAGGGTGGGCCACAAAATTCCGCACTTTTTTGATTGGCTATAGCTTTTGACATAAGTGCCCGATTTTTAATAATATTTTTTTTTTAGGAAGATAAAACGTGATACTTTTTTGATTCAGTTGAAAATTTTAAATTTCTCAAAAATCCAAGATGGCGGACAGTTTTAAAAAATGCGTAATCTTCACCCCCCTGAAAAAAATTTAGGTGCGACAATGAACAAACTCTAAATTTTTCACTACAAACATTCATTGTTTATGTGTATATTAACGTATCATTTAATTAAACCGTTTGAGAAATGAAAAAGTTAGATTATGGGGGGAGGGCTTAACATTGGGAAAAATCACAAAATTACATATTTTTTCAATTTCCCATAACTTCTGGCCTGATTACTTAATTTTAAAAAAAAATTCTTTAAAGAGACAAAACATGAGAGATGCGTCCGTTTGTTCAAAATTTGACATTAAAAAAAATTCAAGATGGCGAATAGTTTTAAAAAGAGTTAGGTTTTATACGCCTAATTTTTTTTAAGTAAGACACTGGACAAAATAAAAATTAGTATTTCCAAATCTCCATTTTTTCTTGTTATATTGAGGTATCACCTAATTAAATCGGATAAGAAATAAAAAAGTAATGGGTATTTAGATTATTTTTCTTAAATAAATAATTAGGTAAAAAAATATAGCAAAGGACAATGAATGTAATGATTTTTTTCATTGTGAATCCAAAACACTCGTAGTTAAAAAACTTATAATGTTTTTATTTCCCAACTGATTTAATTAAATGATACTTCAATATATACAGAAACAATGAGCGTTTTTAGTGAAAGAAAAATTTCAGCAGGGTCGTAAACAATCTCTTATTTTAAAAACAAGAGAGGGCGACGATAAAGCAGGCCTCTTTGCGCAATCTCCTAAGGCCAGAGCCTCGTTCCAGCTAGGGCAGTCATGATCTTTTTTTTCGAGAACTTCGTAAATAAAGTAGCAGGCCTATTACATATAAATTAACGTGATTTAAATAAAACAAAGAATTTCTGACATTTTGGTAATGTGCATAACACCAATAACTTTTTTTAATATTTAATAAACAAAATTTACGACAAATAGTAAGAAATTTTTAAGATATGCAGTTTAGGCCAGGGCAGTTAGCAAAAATAGGAGAAGTTTTTTGCAATCAAGCTGATTTTTTCACAGATGATAGAACCCATTAATAATACTTTGTAAAAAAAAGTTACACCTCCTAGAGCGCTTGCTTCCCCCGCCATGTTGAATTAAAGATGGTGGTGGTACTATTCTTGAAGAAAATCGTAACTTTCCCTTTTGTTAACCGATTTTCGTCAGGTAAAAAGAATTACCTTTTTTTTGGATCAAAGAATAAAAGAAAAATATAATACTATTTTGACTAATTGTATTTCTGTCAAAAAAAAATAATAAGAATAATATAAGAAATCAAATTGCTTTCCCCATATTTTTTTGAACCATTTTTCTTAGCAAAAAAACAAGAAGTTAAGAAATATGCCCTTTTTTGTTCTGAGTATAAAACAGTCCTTGAGTTTGTGATAGGTTGAATAGTTCAGGAGATATAGCCAAAAAGGACTTAAGAACACCGAAAAAATAGAACTTTTGCAGGATGCAAAAAAATTATTTTTTCCTCGATTGACATCAAATAAAAACAGTTACTTTTGATTTTACCTAAGAAATATAAATAGAAAAAATCATTAAAAAGAAATTTAAAAAAAAAACTTTTTTGTCGTTTTTATTCCTGCAAAAAAAGTATAAACTAAACTTTTAATAGCTTTTAGTACCCCAGGGCAGTTAGCAAAAATTGAAGAAGTTTTTGCAATAAAGCTGATTTTTTCACAGATGATAGTGCCTATTAATAATACTTTATAAAAAAAGTTACACCTCATAGAGCGCTTGCTTTCTCCGCCATGTTGAATTAAAGATGGCGGCTGGTACTATTCTATTTGTTAACCGATTTTCGTCAAGTAAAAAGCATTACCTTTGTTTTTAACTAAAGAATGAAATACAAATATAAAACTATTTTGAAAGGTTGTATTTTTGTCAAAAATAAAAAAAAAATATAAAGAAATCGAATTGATTTTCATCAATTTTTTGAAACGTATTTCTAAACAAAAAAAGTAAAAAAAATCGCTTTTTTGTTCTGATTTTTAAACAGTCCTTAAGTTTGTGATAGGTTGAGTAGTTCGGGAGATATGGTCAAAAAGAACTTAAAAATACCATAAAAAAATAAAACTTATGCAGGCTGTTAAAACTTGATTTTTTGCCGGATTGACATAAAATAAAAACAGTTACCTTTGGTTTTACCTACAAAATTTAAAAGCAAATCATTAAAAATAAACAAAAACAAAAAAAGATAAACAATTGTTATTCTAGTTATAAGAAATATTGATATTCTTTTTATTTCCCTCGATCGCTAAGAGAAATAATCTACAAATCGCACTTTGAGATTTTGATGAACCTCCACGAATTTAGTGGTTCCGAGTCCAGATAAGCTCGTTTCCAGACGTCCGCAGTCGCTCTGTCTGTCGGTCTGTCCTTCGCTCTCTTTGTAGACACTCTAACTGAAAAACCCCTGCATCAAGCCTAACGAAATTTTACATAACGATTACTTGTATTGACAAGCAGACCCCTATTTTTTTTGAGCTTTCCCCCTATTACACCCTTCGAAGCTACCCCCAAAAAACTTCCTTAAATTTATTTTTTCAAAAATCTTGATGGAATGGCGCACATGAAAAGTGCAAGAAATATAGGCTTTTATAAGCAATTGTTTCCTTTTGCTTTCTAAGCCAACTTTGATAAAACGGCAAAAGTGCGAAAACACATAAATAACCATTTTTTACCATTTAAATGCAAATAAATATGGAATTGTTAAATTTTTAAAAAAGGGAGATTTTAAAAAATGGAATAAAAAATACAGGTCCGTTTTTAAAAAAGTAAGTTTATGTTTATATCTTGAAAACTAGACGTAGCAAATGTTCTGAAAAACTACCAATTGAACGTTAAAAATGCAAAAAATTTTTCCTTTACAAATTTTTTGTAAAAATTACACTTTTTCAGATATTTGATAAAATAGATTTCAGCAATTTTTCGAAAAACCCCCGTATCTCGGGATAGAATATATTTTTTTTTAAATCTGAAACCAGATTTTCAATATCTCCCAAAAACTGCACATTTTGTCTAATTGTAGTTGTCTAAAAGTAGTTTGTCTAATTGTAGTTCTTATAGTTACTGAGATAGCAATAGTAGCCCATGACCCTGTATAGGTAACACTTATGAAATATAATAGAAAAGTCCAACACCCTCGAAAGGTCTGGATAAACCATGGAAAAGTTGGCTACACCACAGAACAGTATGGATACACCCAGGCAACGTCTGAAACACTTTGGAAATCTAAATACAGTCTGGATACACCTTGGAAAGGTCTGAACCCACCCTTGAAATGTCTAGATACACCCTCGAAAAGTCCCTATATACCTAGAAAGGTCTGGATACACCCGGAAAAGTCTGGATACACCATAGAAAAGTCCACATACAAGCTTGGAAAAGTCTGGACACACCCTGAAAAAGTCGGTATACACTCTGGAAAAGTCTGGATACCCTCTGGAAAAGTCTGGATACACTCTGAAAATGTCCGGACATATCTGTCTTGCTGCATCCTCATATCTAGGGCCATAAGAGTTACTTTGCATGTGTCTGTGGAGCACCCGTCCCCCTACATTTTTGGCAAAACTAAGCTGCCAAAAAGTTAAGGGAGTGCTAGAACATAGCCTCTTGACATATGCAGAAGTGATGGTAACACGTTGGTACATTTCACGTTTTGAACTTAATATTAAATCTCTGAAACATATTTTTTCGAAATACATATATTTGAAGCTCTTATTTGCCAGAAATGGCAAAAAACATTTTTTGTTAATGAATATTTCTAGTTTAATTTCCGCATATTATAGTAAGTTATTTCGTTCAGCGAACAAGAACAGATTTTTTTTTAAGTTTAACATTTTTGTTGTGATTAGATGGACGCCTAAATAAAGGTTATGTTTAATTATTATCAGTGTCCCAACAAATACGAAACAGAGGCGTTATCTAGTGTTTAGACTACGGTTTTCAAAAAACCCTCGAACACGTCGATTTGTTATTCAAGGGGGACACTTTTTAGCTAAACAGAAATTTTCGTAGGACACCTTTTTTGATACATTCCCACAGGAAGGAAAATTTACCTGTACGTTTTGAACTTACTTTGAACAAATCGCTAGATTTTTAAAATTTTGACAGTTTTGTGTATTTAAAACACCTTTAAAATAAGGTATCACTTAACCTACTTTCTCTATTTAATTTCTGGTGGTAAAGCCAAACCTTTACAAAGGAATGTGTCTTACGAAAATTTAGACAAACAGTGCTCACCTTGAATAGCAAATCGAGGGTTTTTTGAAAATCATACTTTAAATATTCCAAAACGCGTCTGTTTCGTTTTCGTTGGGACATCCTGTATATGCATATGTATTGGATTGATATTTTCACCTTAGGAGCATTAATTAAGCACGTTGAGCGCATTAATTTATATAAAAAAGTCATTTTATGGTATTTCTTAAAAAGGGCTACATACGCGATTTTAACTTTTTTTTCAAATAAAACCTCAAAATATGTGTATTTCAAAAAAAAGTGTTTTAAAGATTACATATGTTTTAAGCTGCTGAACCAAAATTTTCCATCCACTCAAAAACTAAATATATACTCGTATATATATGTTGCCAAAAATTTTAGTGCCTAAAACTAAAACGGCTACACCGATTTCTATGAAATTTGATAAGCCACTAGAGACAAATAAAATTTGACAGGAGAATAGTATCTGAACTTAAGCTACTTTTTATTTAAAATTTCGTTCCATAACTCGAGATATATGGCACAGAAAATTGAATTTTTCAAGAGTTTTTTTGCATTTTTTTGTGATATATATATGTAGTCAAAAATTTTGGCGCCATTCAGCTATGAATCTTTGCAAAGGGGTATCACACGGTAAGAAAAAAATATATTTTTTTTAGGGATGACGTTTTTTGGGGATAGGTCCGAAGTGTGTAATAGCAGAATGCTCAAAAACAATAGGGGTCTGCGCGTCAACACAAGTAATCACTATGTAAAATTTTGTTATGATTGGTGCAGGGGTTTTTGAGTTAGAGTGGCTACAAACTAGCCGAGCGACAGACCGAGCGACAGACAGAGCGACGGCATCTGGATTCGTGCTTAGGACCATGAAAATCTCGAAGTGCAATTTTTAGATGATTACATTACTTCCCTTAGCGAGCGAAGTAATAATATTTTACTTTTGTCAAAAACAAATTAAATTTTCGAATTTTCACTTTTTGCCAGAAAACCACATTAAAAGATGTAACCTAACAGATGACGTTGAAACTTAGCAGAATTGGTTTGGAAAAATTACAGATTTCTACATTTCTGCCTCTCTATTATACATTAATACCATGCATAGACATTTTTTTTGAGTGATACTTTATGACTAGACCCCTGTTTCCTCACCTTTTAATAGCCATTAGGCCTCATTAATTGATAATCATAATATTGAATATTGCTTAATTGTTAATTTAGTTAAATATATGCAAACTAATGGTGCTGTGTTTCAATGTTTAATGCATTATTCGTCATTTTAATGTGTAATGGATAATTGATAAAGTTGGACAACTTTTAACTTTGTGCATTTAATTTAATTAAAATAAGGAAATGCGTGTGCGCAAACCGTCACTTGTCACTTATTTGGCCGTTTTTGCGTTTTTTTTTTGGCAACTATAGTAGTAAAAATTGTATCAAAAAGCAAAGCATTATTTTGTGTGTATTTACTTGGGCTTTTATGCACCACAGTTAATAATGACTTTAAATGTGATTAACTATTGTGCACAAAAACTTGAGTAAATACCCTTATTAATTAAGCATTAATATTACGTATGTACGTATTAAACACTATACACGAATATTTCGAAACGGAATCCATTCTCGTTTCATAACCGACGCATGCGCAGAATTAATGGAACGTTATATTTAACAAATTTGTGGACCGTGATTAAAGTAATTAAAGGTTTTGTTAAGTAAACAATTACTTGATCCATTTAAACATGCACAAAAATTTAATCGAAAAAATATTCTAAAGCAGAAAAAAGTGAGGTTACAGGGAAAGAATGTCAGGGAAGTCACTGTTTTAAACTATTTATTTTTTCGCGTTTTGAACTAATTACGTCGAGGTTGAAATTGTTTTAAAAAATATTTCAAAACAATTTCAACGCGAGAATACGCCTCATAAAATTAGTAATATTAGCATCAGTTCTGTCGTCGCTTCGACAAAAATTTTTTAAAAAACAAACGGAAGATGGCTGTGGCACTGTAAATCTAACGAAAAAAAAAACAAGAGTTTCTTGTACTTCAGTGCAAAATGAACTTCTTGAATTTCGATTGCTCACACAGACAATTTTTGCCGTCACAAATCTCTGTCCAGCGGCATAGTTACTATATATGTTACACATCAAGTGTGCGAGTTGTGCACATTAGTTTTTCTACACCTCCAGAACATTAACTTAACTTTATTGTTTTTTTTTCTGAGTCTATTTTCTCTCTAGAGAAGAAAGTTATTGCATATTTTTTTCTGATGGAGGCTTTCGTTCCTACACATTAAAAAAAGTGAAATATGCAACTTTCTTAAGAAGTAGAAAGCAACTAAATTTTTTTTTTATTTTAGGAAACCCACATAAAATACGCTAAGATAATCTACTTCATTGGTGATTAAATGCGGCGGTGACAATTCACTGACGTCTCTTTGGACGATAAGTACATGATTATAGTTAGAAGTTTGCCCTGTGTGGCTAAATGGAGGACTCAGACTGTATTAGAGTTATTGTTACCAATGTTACAAATAGAGTTACTTTTAATAATGCTACACTTGAAGAGTGCCTCAAAGAACGAAAATATTGGTGTTTTTTGTTGTCATCAATCTGCACTTTTCTGGCTGGACTATGCATCGTTTTGGTAAGTTGCGCTAAAATTTTACTTATCCTGTCTTTTTTAAGTCAAAACTCGCAAAGATGTATGCAATAAAAATTAACAAATTACTTTAACGAACAATATTTTTTTTGATCCATAGCATAAGAAACACACCATCAATGTAATCAAATTGGGTCAAGTTATTACTCTCCATATTAGCTATTGTGCACACTAACCAACTTCTCTGGATCTTTAATGTTGTGCTTAATGTGTCTAATTGGTTGTATAATGTACAATTTTTTATCCACTAAAACGAATCAGGTTTATGCTATCTAATTATTTGCATCTAACTCTGAAAACTGGTTTTTTAACGTTTTTTGATTCTTTGTGGCATGAGTAGCGTGCTTTGCTAAACCAATAAAATAATTCGTGAGTCCTGGAAAAATCCACAAATAATTGTACCAAGTAAGAAATAACATACGCTCAACAAATACACGAACATTCAACCGTAAACGGGTGACCACATTCCTCCAGCCCTGGCTCGATCCCCTGATATGGTGCCCATCACCGATACTGCGTTAGCCCTCTGAACCGCGAGATCTATGTTCTGGGCTATGAAGCAATGAGACTGATCGAAATATATTTTTGAGGCTATTTCCCATACCAGTCTATTCGTCTCACCGCCCCAGAGACCATAAGTCTCGACGGCGAAGGATACCAAAATAAATCGATCTAATAGATCACCATATTTTTGTCGTTTTCTATCCTCCTCCATAGAAGAATCTGAACCAGATGATTTTGAGGTATCATCTAAATAGGATTTTGTCAAAGTATATGTGCATGTGGCATCCCAAAGAAGCTGGTTTCCATGTTTCGATGAGATCAATGTCATCCCATGTTTCCCATCATTGCGACAAACTCCAAGATTATGCTCCTAAGGCAATTAAAACAAAGAAGAAGTTAAAAAACCTCCAAATCAGTTACTTCAACCGAAAAGAAACTAAAAATCAAAAGATCAAAAGATCTTGGGTGGAAATAACGAAAATTCAAACTTGGATGAGCATCCCACAAGGAACACACAAAAGATCAAAGCCATAAGAGAAATAATTAAACGATGTTTCGCCCTGGGTAACCAGCGTGGGCTCATCAGTATTTCTTTGTTTTAATTGCCTTAGGAGCATAATCCTACTGGAAATATTAACACGCCAGGACGAATTCGTATCAGGTAACTTGGATAAGTAAGTACCAGTGCGGAACGATGCCTATTTGTGAGTGGTTCAAGGTTGGAAATCAAAGTGTATGATGGTGTTTAATGATGTATAGTGGAGGGTTACCAGTGAAACTACTGATGAGCCCACGCTGATTACCCAGGGCGAAACATCGTTTAATCATTTCTCTTTTCGCTTTGATCTTTTGTGTGTTCCTTGTGGGATGCTTATCCAAGTTTGAATTTTCGTTATTTCCACCCAAGATCTTTTGATCTTTTGTTTTTTAGTTTCTTTTCGGTTGAAGTAACTAATTTGGAGGTTTTTTAACTTCTTCTGTGTTTTAATTGCCTTAGGAGCATAATCCTACTGGAAATATTAACACGCCAGGACGAATTCGTATCAGGTAACTTGGATAAGTAAGTACCAGTGCGGAACGATGCCTATTTGTGAGTGGTTCAAGGTTAGAAATCAAAGTGTATGATGGTGTTTAATGATGTATAGTGGAGGGTGACCAGTGAAACTACTGATGAGCCCACGCTGGTTACCCAGGGCGAAACATCGTTTAATCATTTCTCTTTTCGCTTTGATCTTTTGTGTGTTCCTTGTGGGATGCTCATCCAAGTTTGAATTTTCGTTATTTCCACCCAAGATCTTTTGATCTTTTGTTTCTTAGTTTCTTTTCGGTGGAAGTAACTGATTTGGAGGTTTTTTAACTTTTTTTTTTTTTTAATTGCCTTAGGAGCATAATCCTACTAGAAATAATAACACGCCAGGACGAATTCGTATCAGGTAACTTGGATAAGTAAGTACCAGTGCGGAACGATGCCTATTTGTGAGTGCTTCAAGGTTGGAAATCAAAGTGTATGATGGTGTTTAATGATGTATAGTGGAGGGTGACCAGTGAAACTACTGATGAGCCCACGCTGGTTAGCCAGGGCGAAACATCGTTTAATCATTTCTCTTTTCGCTTTGATCTTTTGTGTGTTCCTTGTGGGATGCTCATCCAAGTTTGAATTTTCATTATTTCCACCCAAGATCTTTTGATCTTTTGTTTTTTATGTTTGTGTATTGTTGCGTTCCGAGGGTAAACACAAAAGGCTTACGCCATTGATTTTAAGTTAGACTTATGCCTAGTCTAAAGTGTGTCTTATATAAAAACTGTATAGTATAACTAAATATAATTTTTTACATGTTGTAAAAAAAAATCACGAAAATGAACAAAATCTGATAAACATCCGGTGACAACCATGTTTAAATTAAATTTTCCAATTGTTCTTTAAAAAAACATAATTTATGCCAAAATTTGCAAACCCGTACAATAGTGTGGTTAGGATCTAGGGTGCTTTGCGTTTTTAATATTAGGATTTAAAAATGGACAAACTGATTTCCTTTAAAGTGCCGGTGCGTGTGTTCTAAAACGGGTTGAAAGAGAACTCGTGATCCACTGCGTCTACTTGATTGGTTCTGAGATTCAAATTACACGAAAAAATTTTCCGGTTTAAATCCTGGTCGAGGAAAAACTTTTTTCCGATTTATGTCCTTACCACTCGCCCTCTACGCCACAAATCATTTTCCGGAAAAAGTTTTCGTTGGTCAAAATATATTTTTTTAAATTTTACAGCTATGGCGATTGCTGGCGTTTCTTTGCTGTCGAAAAGAAGCGGAGTATGGCCCAAATGATCCTAAACAAAAAGAACAAAAAGCCGCTCGTCAAAAACAACAAGAGTTTGAAGGTACTTTTATGACCGAGGCCAAGGACTGGGCTGGAGAACTTATCTCTGGGCAGACTACCACAGGACGAATTTTGGTAAGCTGTTAAAAGCATGAAGACGAAAGTGAAAAAAATATGTTTTTGGAACAAATAATTTTCTAAATTTAACAATATGTATTTAAAAATATATTTATTGGCTTGAACAAAATATGAATATACAGGGTGGTTCGATAAGACTGGCCACCCACCCCCAAAACTGTTTTTAATAAAATGGCAGGCCCCAATTTATATTATGTATAAAAATGTTTCCCAAAGTTTGTAGTAATCATAGTTTCCCAGATAAATTCAGTCTTGTTGGGTCACCCTGTATAATCTTTCCTGAAAATTTAGAGGCATAGTTATTCATGTATTACGTCAGGAAATACGATTTAATGATCTCCTTATTTTTTATTTAAAATATGGCAAATATATCGGACAAATGCAAATATAGGATAACTCAAAAAAAATCGGATTGATTAATGTTTAAAAGATCGCTGGAAATCTAAAAGCAGGTTCTTGAAGGCCCAATTTCAAAAAATGACCTCAGAATTCAGGATATCGTCACTTTTATTCTAATAGAGTTGGAAATTTTTTGGTCACAATGTATATTATCTTTGATTTTGGGACAAAACCAATAATCTTTTCGAATAGCATGGGTTATCAACCGCTAAAATCTTTCGGAATTAAAAATGAAATTGCTAATAATAATGAAACGTTTTTATCTGACGTAGTTTCAGCAAAATCTTATTCACAGTTTTTTTGTTCTTCCCACTACTCCACGTTAAATATTTTCATATTAAAAACCACAAAGGACCCCGCTCACTTAGCATTGCCACTGGCTTTCGGTTGGAATGGGCTGGGCGTTTGATATGTTGTAGATCTGTTCTCCCTGAACAACGTGGACCTCTTTTTGATCCGACCCACGGTTTCAGAGATATAGGTGTTGAAAGTTGGAGGTTTCAGATTTTAGGGATTTTTCACTAAAATCAGTTTTTTGCCTATTTTGTTGTATTCGAGTAGCTAACTTGCTACTTCCAGTACACCAGTTTTTAGGTAGAGAACTAGGCTATTGAATTCAGTTAACTGTCGATGGCGGCACAAACTTGAAAAACGTAAAAAATGCAATTTTTCGTAAAATCACTGATTAAAAAAGAACAAACGGTGAAATATTTTTTATTTTTTGATATGTTATAGAAAAATCTTCATAGAAAAAAAAGGATGAGCTACATATGTATAAGCTCATCACACTTTGTGGAAATTGCCCGTGAATCTGGAAAATGCTTGGGTTATTGTCTCATATCTACTATATAGATATAGAGGTGGTGGCAGTAAAAAATTAATATAATTTCATCCCATTTAAGGTTTATATATATATATATAAAAATATTGGCATAAGTCTAGTTGGGGGCTTTTCTACAAGGAGGCCCTGAAACAAGGAGGCCCTGAAAGCAAAAAATAATAGTTATTTGAACTCATTTCATCCCATCTGCAATTTATATTAAAATAATCTACTTACCTCAGGACTTAAAAAAAATATCAAACGGTACCTGCCTATGGCAGGGCGTTTACGAGTAGTTAATATTTTCCTAAATATTTATGATACATCAAAAAGTTAGTCATTTCATCCCTTTTATTGTAATTAGTGCTATTATGTTAAGGTCCTCACCGAGATAACAAACAAAAATATGGCACGCCTCGAGGTGGGTCCTTTTTTTACAGCGAGATCCCAAAACATGCAAAAAATAATAGCTCTATGAAGTCATTTCATCTCTTTTCTGATTAATGCTATTGTGTTAAGGGCCCCACCAATATAATTAAAAAAAAAATATTGCACACCTGTAGGTGGGGGCATTTTTTACAGTGAGGCCCCAAAACTTGCAAAAAATGATTGCTATGTGAGCTCATTTCATCTCTTTTCTGATAAGTGCTGGAGACCAAAAGGATCAGCCGATTTTAACAAAACCGCTGGAGTGCTCTAAGTCTCAGCGGATGCGAGCCGTTTGCCAGGTATTGCTTTCGTCGGAAAAAAAGTTTTTCAGATATCATAATGGGTGTTCCTTAGCCTAAATAAACATTTTCGTCGTGACGTCTGTCTGTCGGTCTGTCTGTCCGGTTCACGATAGCTCCTAAACCGCTAAACCGATTTTCACAAAATTTGTAGGAAAAATAGTGACGCATTTTCTTCGAAAATCGGTTGAATAGTTTTCGAGATGTTTGCTGTCAAACTTAACCAAAGAAATAACAGTTATATTATCAGATGGCTTTACATTTTTGTAAGTTATATCTGAAAAGTATAAAAAAATGGCAGAATGGTGGATAATACTGATTTTCTTCTTAAACAATATATGACATATAGTACCTCTGAGACTTAGAGCACTCCAGCGGTACCACTTTTGTCAAAATCGGCTGAGCATGGCATACACATATACATAGTAGAAATGGGGACAATACCCCGAGCATTTTCCAGGTTTACGGGCGTCTTTCACAAAGTGTGAATTGCTTATACTAAGGTACTGTTTTTAACAGGACAGTACTGCTAACCTTATGTCCTGTTTTTTGTATTGCTTTTTAAAGAAAAGTACTGATTTGTCCTCGTTTATCTTTTAACGACGCGATGCGCATCAGCGCATGTAATATCCATCTTATTTTGGCAATCCCGAAACAGAATCATGGCTGTACTTTCTGCAAAAAAAATTGGTGTGGCTGGCAGATGTCTCATCAATATTTCACAATGCTGTTTTGAAAATAGAAGGACAAGACATTTATCTGATAGAAAACAGCAATATTTACTGCGATTTAAAAGTCAAGTTATCTGACGGAATTGCAATAGATATTTTCAAAAAAAAATAGTTGATTTTTATGAAACATGCCTCCTGTATTTACAGGAATGGGGAGGACATTTTAAAGACACAGACAAATTCAGTTCGATTTTATTTAATACCCAACCTACTCATAACTGTTTTTTCCTGGACTGGAAAAAATATTAACATCGGTTGCGGACAGATGTGTTGAAATTTTTAAGGCCTTTCATGAGAACAATGTATCATACAAAAACATCGGAAAATTAGTTCAATACTGTTTGTGCTTGTCTGGAACTAATGCACCCCCAGAGAGATTTTTTTCATTGATGTATAGAACTTGGACAAGTGATAAAACTCAACTAAAGGTTAAAACACTGAAATCTATGTTAGTTGTAAAGTACAACTTTAACATTCCCTGTTTGGAATTTACAAAATACTATAAGGAAATGATTCACTTTTGGAGGCAATACATTCATCAGAAAAATACAAAAAACACGAATAAGTATGTAAGCAGTAAGTTTTTTTTAAAGTTTTTCATGTCTACGTTAATAAATAATATATTTTGCAAGAAAATTTTTATTTATATATCTGATTCATATATCTAAGACTTCTGAGACTACTTTAATCGGGCTAAAGTTTAGAAATATAATAAGTTAATGATGTTCAGAAAAATGTCCTGTTTTATGATATGGGAAAAATGGTCACCTTACTTATACATATGTAGCTTGCCTTTTTTTTCTATGAATATTTTTCTACAACATATAAAAGAACTAAAAAATATTTACCGTTTGTTCTTTTTTAATCAGCGTTTTTACGAAAAATTGCTTTTTTTCAAGTTTGTGCCGCCACTGAGAGTGACGTAAATGAAATATCTCAATTTTTTTAACTACGGTCAATAGCCTGGTTATCTACCTAAAAACTGATGTACTGGAAGTAGCAAGTTAGCTACTCGATTACAACAAAATAAGCAAAAAACTAATTTTAGTGAAAAATTCCTAAAATCTGGAACCTCCAACTTTCAACACCTATATCTCTGAAACCGCGGGTCGGATCAAAAAAAGGTTTATTTAAACGTTGATCAGGGAGAACAGATCTACAACATATCCAACGCCCAGCCCAATCCAACCGAAAGCCAGTGACAATGCTAAGTGAGTGGGGTCCTTTCTTAATGTACTATATTTTTTCAGGTTGTACTGGTGTTCATTCTTAGTATAGCATCACTTATAATATACTTCATAGACGCAAAGTAAGTATTATTTATTTTAATAAGGACATAGCTTTATCGGCTTGTCCCAAATTTAGCTCAAATTTTATTCGATCAATCAGACCACTGTACGAAAATAGTTCCAGTCAAATGAACGCTACTCACGGCTTGACTCGCCAAGGGGTTTTGCTCTTCGCAATTGTTTCATATCTAACATGGAGGGAGAATTCGTTTTTGAAAACGGAACAGAAGCCATAAGTCACCTTGGCTTAGTACTGAAACTACTTTTTGAGAAAAAAAATTCCTTTACTTAGTGACGAAAAACCCAAAATAGTAGTTTTAACAACTAGTGGCTAAAACAGTGCTTTTTTTTACAAGCGTTGGTTTAAATAATGAGCGCAGCGAGATATTTAAAAAGGCGAGTAAAAAAAAGCACAGTTTAGCCGCGAGTTGTTAACACTATTTTTTTTTCATACCTTTATCAAAAAATCCAAGAAAAACAGGAAAATACTTTTAAAAATCTCGAACGAAGAGCACTTCTCGCAACACACCATTTTTACACTATAAATCAAGGCGGCTGCTAAATGAAATCACAATGGTGGTTTCTATGGCGATGTGCCTTTTTATTCGGTGACGTTCATTGTTGCGACATTTTAATCGTTGACAGTTTAATATTTTGACGATGTTTTTAAATTATTTTTTCGTAAATACTTGGTGAAAACTGGCGGAAATGGCTTAATTTTGAGGCAAGAGTTATTAGATTTTTTCAATATTACCATTTTTCGCTATTTCTCTTTAATCTTGGGTAAAAAACGGACCGAAATCTTTTTTTGCACCCGTGATCAAAAAAAAAGTTTTTTTGCATCGGTAACCAAAAAAGCCATGCTTTAGTTATTTGCACACAGTTACTAAAATCATGTTTTTGATGAAGGTATAAAAAAAAGTAGTTTTAGCATAATGAATCCGCCACAAACATATAGATTTTATTTACTTGCTTCAGTAGAAACGGAGCCTCTAGCAGGGGAAACTTTCATTTTAAACTTAACAGTTTACCACTGGAAGTAGTGAATGAATATGTTTACAATAGCGTTACTTCTTTTGGTTGTGTGTCGCCTATTAATAATTTCCAATAGGCTGATTAGACGGCCTTCGTGTTTTATTTGCCTCAAAACTTCTGCGTATACATACTTCGTCTTGACCCACCGATTATGTATTTTTAGGTGAAGAATTTGCATATCCATGCCTTGGTTTAAGATTCCTCTGTTCTATATAGTTACACCATTCTTTTAATGTTTTCATGTATCTGATACAGTTTTGCATTGGTTGTCCATATGGATTTCCGCTTGTATTTTATTAAATAATTCGGACGCTTCCTTTATACCTTTGTGTAAATTAAAAGTGTCATGTTTAGCATCTAGATTATTAAGATTTATTTCTTGTCATTGTTGTTTTGCTAACTTTACCTAATTTTTATATCTCTATTAATTTTAATCTCCGTCCTTCGATATAAGAATTTACATAGCAAAAGAAAGAGAGGAGCTTTCGGAATAACTATAAATACAGCCCTAAGTATTTTGTATATCAAATCCAAGATTTTTCGGTCATTCAAACTATTTTTCCCTGCTTCGGCCTGGTATAAATATGGTTGACTATGGCACTTTTGATATCTTTCCAAACCATTTTTTTTTTTTGGTAGATTAAAATCTGGAAGTTTTTTGTTTTGTTCGGTTCTAAGTTCCAATGCAACCATGATATCTTTAAGTACGTGATTCACGTAGGTAATAATAATAATAATCATAATAAACAAGTTTATTCATAAACAAAGGAAAATTGTACAGTTTTACATACATACACAAATATCTTAAATACTAATAAACCGGTCTTTTTTAAGCAGTTTTTAAAAGTATTTAAAACAATGGTCCGATTTTAATGAAATTTGGTAGGATGATCAAGGAACATCTACTGAGTACTTTTGTGAATTTTTATCGGCCGTCCTCGATTTTTGTAGGCGTCGCGGCGCCTTGTATTTTTTACCTGTTGGAGTTTCACTTTATAACCCTCTGCTAGTGAATCGTTTAACAATACTTAATACAACTTTCACCTAACTGAAGCCTATTCAACAGCGAATTTAGCGGTGTATAAAACATTTCCACTTTTAGTAAAGCAAGGTGTGAAATACTGCCGGAAAGTTAGGTATAGGATAAAAATGGTAAGTTTGAAAAGTAAATTTTTCAAAATATGTTTTTTTCATTACCTTTTTGGACAAAATTTCTTGTTTCTTATTTTACTTTATATTTTTGAAGGTCTTCTCTAGAGTTTCTAGAAATTTTGTTTCATTCAAGACAGCAGAAAATTTACAAAAAAATAAAGAATTTAGTAATGCATGAAAGTTGGCGTCTTTTTAACAATTTTAAATCTATATGGAATTTGAGCACTTCTTTAAACGAAACCTATGTATTGGCTACATCGGTATCAACAAGAGACTCCCAGCAATTTAAAAATGCTAAACAAATTTAAAATAACTAAAGTCACTGGTCGCCCCAGAGAGCGCCAAACTTAAAAAATGTACTTCTTTAAAAATATCTAAAACAAGAAAAAAAGTACATTTTTTTGGTTTTTGACGCTTGGAGCAACTAATCGATTTGGTGACTCATACCGACCCGGTCGTTTTTGGGTTACGAATTCTCAAACTTGGGAGAAATTAGTAAAAAAATGACAGTTTGATGGTCCATCCTCGACTAAAACTATTTTCTGCTATTTCTTTATCAAATAAAATATCAAAACCAAACTGCACAATAAGGAGGAGTAAACTATACATATCTATAAGAAAAATAGGACATTTGACTTGCGTCGTTTTTGCCGTCGTCCCGACGAGTGAAGAGGGGGCGGTAAAAAATGTTATTTTTATGTACGTATTACCGATTAGGTCACTCACACCGATAAAAAATACTTACCTGCTCTAAACTGAATAAAATAACAAAAGAGGCATTGGTGTTTTAAGTAAAATTGGACGACTTGTAAAAATCTTCTATGTTTGACAGCTCACAGACAAAAATCCTAAAGACGTTTAAGATTCAAGTTTAGTGTTTATAAAAGGATATTTCATTGTCTTCAAGCAGCTGTAAAAATCTCAGAAATCCCCTGAAAAAATTTCTAAGCACACGACAAAATATAAAGCGTAACATAGTTTTTGTTATTTTGAAAGTTTTTAGCAAAAAGCTTTTATCGGGGAAATCTTACAGTCACTTCAAAATGAATTTTCACAATCCCGTTCATAAATACTAAATAGAATTTTTTTTTTGTAAATTTTGAGAAAAAAATACAATTATTTTTAAAATTTCAAATTGATTATTTCTTTATGCAATCAACCGGAAGTCAAAAAACATGTTTTGGATACCATATTAACGGCCATTTCGTAACTTTTTAAGAGGTTTAACCAAAATTTTAAAATATTGATACATGACCGAGATACAGCTGTCAAAATGACCATATGTTCTAAAAAATTTTTGGGGCGTCGCGACGCCTAACGTACGCCGTCGCCGAAGAAATTTATATGGGTTTGGTGGTCCCCGGAGTCATGCCTAAGTGTGTGCCAAATTACAACAAAATCACCAAAAATCCTCCTATAGGTTTGAAAAAACCCCCGACTATAACAAAAAAAAAATATTTTGAAAAATTTACTTTTAAAACTTACCATTTTTATCCTATATCTAACTTTCCGGTACTATTTCCACAAAGGAAATACCTGGAAAGGTATTTCCTTTGTGCTTTCACACCTTGCTTTACCAAAAGTGGTAATGTTTTATACACTGCTGAATTCGCTGTTGAATACGCTTCAGTTAGAGTGTTAAACGGTTCACTAGCAGAGGGCTATACTGCCGCCCTTAACTAAAAAGCAGTAAGTAATTCCATAGGAAAATATTGTATTTTTACTGCTTTGTAGTTAAGGACGGCAGTATAAAGTGAAAGTCCAACAGGTAAAAAATACGACGCCTACAAAAATCGACGCCGACCGACGAAAATGCACAAAAGTACTCAGTATATATTCCTTGATCATCCTACCAAATTTCATTAAAATCGGACCATTATTCTAAATACTTTTAAAAAATGGGTAAAAAAGACCGGTCTATAAGATGTTGGTATAAATTATTAATAGTAATAATCATTTTAATTGACATATGGAAAGTTTTTAGATTAGTTTTATATTCGGTCGATATATAAGGTCTTTTGTACCCATTGAAACCCTAAAGGCTTGTGCCTAGGTATACATTTTATTATATGTATAAATAATGTCATCATTCACCCAATTTTAATTTTAGTAAACAGAATAGCATATAATTACTTCATACATAAATAATTGTATTTAATTATTTTCAAATCTTACAAAAGTTGTTTTTTTGCAAAAAAAAACAGGAAGACAAACTCTTACAATTGTAGAAACAACATCCCCACTAGCTATTGAAAAAAAAACCATATAGTAGCTGTCATCGAGAACAATAATAAACCTTTATTAACGACTGTGCGATAACCAAGGTTTACCGCATAAATTTGCGTGCGTTAATTAACTAATGTAAAATTATCAAAACAAAAAATTCAATTATCACTTTCTATTTTTAGAGAATTGGTGGAGAACTGTCAAAAATGGAGCGAGAATGTTACCCAACAAATTGACCTTGCCTTTAATATATTTTTTATGGTGTACTTTTTTATACGAGTAAGTACCAAAAATTTGTACTACTTATTATGAAACTATTACAGTAGTTAATTTTGTGTCGGCCTCTGATCGTTTGCTCCGTCTGTCGGTCGGTCTGTCTGTCGCCTACCGATTATAGCCACTCTAACTCAAAAACCCCTTCACCAATCATAACAAAATTTTACATAGTGAATACTTGTGTTGACGCGTAGAGCCCTATTGTTTTTGAACATTGCCTTGTTACAACCTTCGGAGCTACCCCCAAAAAACTTCAAAATGTAATGAAAAAGTCCGGATACACCCTTGAAAAGTCTGGATACACTCTGAAAAAGCCTGGAAAGAACCTGGAAAAGTCTGGATCCATCCAGGAAAAGTCTGTATACACCCTAAAAAAGTCTGTATACACCCTGGAAAAGTGTGGAAAGACTCTGGAAAAGTCTGGAAAGACCCTGGAAAAGTCTGGAGACACTCTGGGAAAGTCTTTAAAGGCCCGGGAAAAGTCTGAATACATTCTGAAAAAGTCTGGATAGACTCTGAAAAAGTCTGGAAAGACCCTGGAAAAGTCTGGAAAGACCCTGAAAAAGTCTGTAAAGACCCTGGAAAAGTCTAGATGCACTCTGGAAAAGTCTGGAAAGACTCTGGAAAAGTTTTTAAAGACTCTCGAAAAGTCTGGAAAGACA